>OX243994.1:7500000-8750000 GCA_945859715.1 Apamea sordens
TCTCCTGTAAACACAGGAGACGAAAAAATAAAGCATAAAAAATAACACTGAGTTAGGACGCCCTCAGGCTAGGTGGAGCCCCACGATCTTTGCAGGATGGCGGGTAGCAGCTGATTGAGAGTTGCCGAAAATTGAGTTGAATGGCGGCCTATATCCAGCAGTACACTGCCATAGGCTGATGATGATATATTATGTATTCACCATGAATCATTAAAAATTATAATTTTCAAGTATAATAAATCAAAAACATGTCACTACATACTATAACTCTAGTTTGGGTTACCTTGGTAGGGTAGGTACCTACGCTTTGGAATGGGCGACTAGCTTCATCTTTCTGACCCCTAGCTAGACAAAGTGCCTGTAATTGGTTTATTTGAAATAAATCCTTTGAGTTTGACGGACTGGATTCATTCCTTCGCCGTTTTGCGAGCAGTGATGATGTAATAAAAACAAAAGAAAATAGTGACAAAATATAAATTCAAAGTTTCTTTTACAGTGGGTGATTCAGTCGCATGAGTCATCGCTGTTAACTTTCCGAGGTCAACTGTTACAGGCCATATTGACTCACCAATGTATTGCAAAAATAAACACATGCAATACGAATACGTTACGCCCACATATACTAACAATTGCGTTTTTTTGTCTTTATTATTTTTATATTTATCTTTGTCGTAAGTATTCGTGCACTTGTCAGAGATATTTATGTTCGTCTGAATGATTGATTGTTTGTTTATTGTTTGCAATACTTTTCGGGTTACTTGCGCTGAAATGATATCATTTTTATAAGTATTAAACCTAGTTGCGCCCGCGGTTTTACCGAAAGGAACCGTACTTTCTGGCATAATAAGTATCTTATGTCACTCAGGAATAGTCAGGAATTGTGTATGGTCTGTTCCAAAATTACCTCAACAAGTGGAAACAAACCCTGTGCAGTTAACCTGCATAGGGTTGTTTACTTGTTGTTTACACTTGTTGAGGATCTTACTCGTCGCTCACTACAATAAATCAGTGACAAATTCATCTATATTTAAAAGGTTGGAAGCTCTCACCACTTTTTCCAGGAGTTATTAAATTCTAAAATCATCGTCGTTGTCATAATATCCACGGATATTGCTGCTTTCTTCTTAGTGTGCGTGTTCAAATTTTGAGTGTGTGTCGTAAATACACTATTTGTTAATGTTGTAATTATTTGGGTGGGAGATAAGCGGTCGCACTAGGACCCCTTCCTATTCCGCAATGAAGGCATATCTCCGGATATCTATGATAATATCTAATATTAACCTCAATTATCAAATAAAAAACATCTTAAAAGTATTAGAACTTCGGGTTGAGGTACCTATTCAAATAATCTAATCAAAGCAGTAGGTACTTTTGTAAATGGCACTACAAATTGGCATCCACAGGTACTTTTTCTGATGCATTTGTTTACATTTTCATCAGCTTCTTTTGGAGCAGACTATAGCTTTCTATCAGTTTCTTTGTTTTAGATGCATTGTCATTATCTAATGACAATAAATCTTATTGACGTGACTGATCTCAGTAAGTATAAAATTTCCAGAGATTGCCCATAACAAACATACAAAAAAATGGACTAAGTATTATTAACATCATTCTTAAGACGATGATACATTCCATAATCAACGGTACATAGGTAATATGTAAATAAACCAACAAACAAATGAATATCTACTACTTACTCGAAAACTGCCAACCCTACCCTTAGTTTTCAGGTTGAAACGAACAGGCGGATGCCCAGAATAACTTAAACAATGCGTCTGAAATCTTGTCTAACTGCTTGACATACCGACTGTTCAATTCCCGACGCCCGTCTGCGGGCACTACCTTCGTTCCTCGTCTACCTACCCACAAATGTCTTGACGGCATTCGCGAATACCTGTGAACACGAAAATCTTTGTGTTTTCAGTATGGGATTTTAAGATAGTTTTTTGTTTTTGAAGTCGATTTGATTTATTGGACGAAAATTGAGGGTTTTAAGGACGCGTCACGTTTGGGCACATTTTGTTACATGAGAGAGAAGAAAGATATTAAAGATACTCTCTCTGTCTCTCACAATTTTTTTTTGTTGTTTGTAGTTTATAGCTTTAGGCTACCAACTCAATTTTAATGTCGAAACCATAGGGTGAAATCCACCTACCACTACCCCGACACAGTTTGAATTCACCCTATGATTTCGACATTTCCGTGGAAATGACTTTTCCTAATCAGGGTGGAAAAGTGGAAATCCTATCCTACTTATATTATATAAGCGAAAGTTTGTATGGATGGATGGATGGATAATAATACACACACACACACACACACAGTATTAAATTGGTAAAATATTTGCCTAAAGTCTTAGAAATAACTTACAAAGGTATAATAATGTTAGATGCCTGTAAGTACTAGGATAAACCTGTATCACAGGCGGCATGAGCATACTTTATGGTAATTGTAGGACAATGAAATTCTTAACAATATTTAACATTAGAAGTCTTGAAATAATTACAATTTATTATTCATTATTGTATACCTAGTTTACTAGGAACGATGTTTGTTACTCTTTCATGCCAAAACTACTGAACAGATTTGGATGCAATTTGGCACACAGATAGTTTATCCCAATATTCCCACGGGGTCGAAACTTATGCGGGTGAAACCGCGGGACGCTGCTAGTAACTATATATTCGGCATTTCATTCTTCGATATACTTATTTACAAAGTAGCCCCTTTTTTTACAGCAGTTGATTTTAAATAGTTCTTATTGATTAATTAATGGCCTTCTTTTAGTAACAGTTACCTACTATCAGTAATTACATATAATGTTTTTGTAATGATATAAAGAAACAATTCTCCCACAAAAACACCTAAAAATATTAATCAAAACAAACTTCTTTCATAAATATGAAAGAGAAATTACTCTCTTACGAACATATTCTTAGCATTTTCTCATCTTACGGAAAGAAAAATGGACGCACATTGAAATAATGTCTGCTAACATGATGTACTTTTATCATTTACCTATGTACCTTGTACTTACATAGGTAGGTACGTCTGTTGGTATATTTGTCGGAATACATCGTCTGGCTCTTATCTTCAACGTTCTGATGTCATGTTTGTATTTTGTTGTCTATTTATTGTAGTTGTCGCGAGTTTGGTTTCAGTTAAAATGGTGATTTGTATTTAAGTTGTACGGAGTAGAGAAGGGTTGGTTGGTAAACAAACGTTTTGTAAAGAACTCCACCTACCTATATCAATGAATCTGTGACCGTCAGATTCATTGGTATACCCATCTTACCCACAGACTGTGGGTTAAAAAGACCTTTATCAGTTACTGTAACGGCTAGGACTTTGCAGAAAGAAGACCTTTATCAGTTACTGTAACGGCTAGGACTGCAGAAAGGCTGCGCAGGCCGCTACTCACAGGTTAGGCCGTGCGCTAAAAATCGCGCGGGTGCACGCTCGCGTATCTGTTTTGAAAAACAGTATGAGCAGCGCTACACGGGCGCAGGCGCGTATGACGGGTGTTCACACCGGGCGCCTGTGTCGGAGACCCGCTTCATGCGGCGCCTTTGGTTTAGAGCATGACCTTAGAGTTTAGAGAAAAAAGAAACACTTATCTGAGGCACTATTACATTATTAGGTCTTAGTCTAGGTATTATATTATTAGGTCGCGGGTGAGGTCACTCTGATTCTCTGTTCTGAACCCTATCACACTTTAAGTTAAGAAGGGTAGGTACTGTCCTTGGTTTCACGAGACGCAGGAAGGCTTGCCAAGACAGGCTCAGCAAGAGACTGGTTAGACATTTGAAAGGCAGCAGTCAGCGTGTGCTGGTAACTTTATCTCGAAACAGTTATCAACGCATTCATAACATCAAACATTTTCTTCAAGGAAAAAAATTACCAAAAAGTTCATCAAAGGAGAAACCCTTAAAAATTAGAATGACCTCCTAAATTAGGACCCTAGTAGTATTTGGAGAAGCTTGACAATCCCTTAAAAATGTCTCTCGTCTCTTGAAAATCCCTTGAAAATGTCGAGGCCTAATTTAAGGGTCCCGAGCTCGTCAGCAAACATTACGGTTCTTGTCACGTGATATTTTACATAAAAGAGAAATTACTCTCAAAAATCGCACTCCATTAACACCACCTCGATAAAGGGCTTGAGCATGCCGTCCGACTTGTAGGACGTGATTATTTTTTTTTTATTTTTTTTATTGACTATGGGCTCACTCTTGACCTCAATCCAGCCCATTATTATTATTATTTATGTAAATATTACGACCGGTGCGTAAACGTGTTACGTTAGTGGGTAAAAGAATATTCATTTCATAAAAAATTGTATCACAATTGCTACCGTGACGTCTGTGACGAACTTTATATAATTTAATTTTTTAAGCATTGTTCTCATGTAAGTGACATTGTCTTTTTTTGAGAATAAATATCTTTACCTAAACCTAAAAAAAAGTGGTAAAGATGTTTTTGTAAGACTAAAGCTACGGCTTCTAGGAAAGAAGAGCGTCATATTTATATCTGATGTTATGAAAATCTGTAATTTTCACCAGTACATTCATAATTCAGCCTATAATGTTTCCACTGCTGGGACACAGGCCTCCTCTCAGCGAGAGGGCCGAGGGCCGAGGGGCGAGAGGCCGTAATCTACCACGCGGGCCCAGTGCGTTTTGGTTCTAGGACATGCCGGTTTCCTCACGATGTTTTTCTTCACCGTATTTGACATCAAGGTGGTCAAAAAACGCTCTGTATTTGGACATGACGGCCTGTGGCAGTCACCGCTCTAGGAAACCGTAGCTTAAGGAGGAAAAGCTCCTACTTCTTTGATGACATCCCATATTGAATTGCAAAAAAATACCCAGAGTTAAATACTTTTATCATACTGCCAAACTTTTGCTGTTTTTAAAAGAAGATTAAAAGAACACTATCTGTCAACTTCATCATAGTTGTGTATGTATTTATTATTTTGAGTTTGATATAATTATTATCATTCTAGTGATATTTATTTTAGAAGTATGTATGTATGTTAGTATTAATTTTGGTTTAGTTTTTTAAGAGAATTGTTTTGATGTTTGTCTCCTTTACTATTTTACACGCTGTCTACATCTCTGTATCTATTGTCCTGTCTCGGGTGTGCTGGAAGAGATTTCTTGTGAAATAAGCATCACCTCTGTACCTATTTTTTCTGTTCTGTTGTTCGTGTCGTGTGTACATAAATGATAAATAAATTATAAATAAATATTTTAAATTAATGCCACATGTAAAACCACAAAAACAAATGAAGGCCTACAAGAAATAAACATTTAACTCTTGTCTATTAAACGAGCGTCAACCGTCAACCATCCAAGAGCTCTGTCGTATTACCCAAACTGATTCTGAAATCTTTCCGAAAGTAAGTATTCAGCGACATAACGAGGCCAAAACTGAAACACGAAAGCCACTCCATCAGGACGTCTCGGCTGCGAGTGCATAATTTTGACAAACAGAGTGATGAGGAAATGGAGGACTAATGAGGAGGTAAATGGCGCGACGTGGACGCACTGAACGAGAATAGAATACGCTTTACTAATTGTACACCATATAAATTACAGAAAATAAATATGTAAATTTTACAAAGGGTGACACAATGGGTGGTCTTATCGCCAAGAGCGATCTTTTAAAGACAACCTTTGGAAGGATTATAAAGGAGGAAGGATAGTCTTTCAATAATAAACTTTTATTGTTATATCGCAAAGTTAATCTCATAATTAAGGTTAAAGAAATTTATTTCTCAATAAGAAATTACAAAGATTTCACTTACTTGAGAACATTTTCAAACGAAAATCTATTGTTTTTCGTTACAACAAAATCATTTACCAATGTATATATATATCAATTCAGCTCTTCTGCTATAGCATTACATGAGCTTTGTCGTGAAAAAAAAAATAGGGACTCCGATAAGATAAGGTCTGCAATGGGCCTTATCGAGTAACTCTGACGCACGTAAGTACCTATCGTCGTCACCCGCGGAGGTTTTACTTATTCTATGGTTTTGGATACAAACTCTGCATTTCAAATACATAATCAGCCTATAACGTTCCCACTGCTGGGACACTGGCCGCCTTTCTGTCCAAGGGAGTGGGCCGTAGTCCACCACGCGGGCCCGGTGCGGGTTGGTAGATGTTACATGTCTTCGAATTGGTGATTCTAGGACATGTCGGTTTCCTCACGATGCAATGTTTTCCTTCACCGTTTTGAGAATTTCCGCATTTCAAATAGCTCAACCTGAATTGGCTGACTCTGTACTTGCTACGGCGTAGGCATCTCCGTAGCAGCGCGATACAGGCAGAACCCCGGACTTTAAACGTACTATTAGTTCTCCATGTACTCAGTATTCCGTATCAAAAACAGACGGCAATCATAACGACCGCCATTAGCCACTCGTTAACAAGATCCTTGCTAAAAGAAAAATATTTGAATTCGAAAAAAGATACTTTAAAAAGTGGAAACTTTTAGCTCTGAAGCGATGATGAATGCTCAGTTTGTTGTGAAGATATAAAATTATTAAGATTTAGAGCTTTTCAGTTACACTCCTTTTCTTCTGCTTGCTTCTCTTGGGAATGTAGGAAAATATTTATAGTGGGTTTGGTTGGTTTAATACTCGACTCCTTAGAATAAATTGAAGGGCGAGGCGATGCTTTCAGCGAACAAAATACGGTATCCAACTGTGCACATTATATTAATACTAGCAGCGCCCCGCGGTTTCACCCGCATAAGTTTCGAACCCATGGGAATATCGAGATAAAAAATATCTTATGTGTTAATCCTGGTTATAAGTTATCAGTGTGCCGAATTTCGTCCAAATCCGTTGAGTAGCTTTGGCATGAAAGAGTAACAAACATCCATTCATCCAACCTTTAAAGAAAAATAAAATGTTTAGGGGCGCAATTTATTTAAATTAATTTGATGACGTGACGATCTGGATTGGTTCTGTCAAAACTGGAAGTAGTACGCGTGGTCTCGCGAAAGATAATAGGCGTGGAGGGAAGCCTTTGTCCAGGAGAGGGCCAGCGCACGCTAGTTAAAAAAATGACGGAAATTCCTACAATAAATGGTTGGCCACATTTTTGTTAGCAAAATATTAAAATACAATTAAATGTAAGGAACATTTAATTGTATTTACGCCCAAATAAAAACTGATCAAGAGAATTGTGAGCAACCATTATTTTTCGTTACAACAAAATCATTTACCAATGTATATATATATCAATTCAGCTCTTCTGCTATAGCATTACATGAGCTTTGTCGTGAAAAAAAAAATAGGGACTCCGATAAGATAAGGTCTGCAATGGGCCTTATCGAGTAACTCTGACGCACGTAAGTACCTATCGTCGTCACCCGCGGAGGTTTTACTTATTCTATGGTTTTGGATACAAACTCTGCATTTCAAATACATAATCAGCCTATAACGTTCCCACTGCTGGGACACTGGCCGCCTTTCTGTCCAAGGGAGTGGGCCGTAGTCCACCACGCGGGCCCGGTGCGGGTTGGTAGATGTTACATGTCTTCGAATTGGTGATTCTAGGACATGTCGGTTTCCTCACGATGCAATGTTTTCCTTCACCGTTTTGAGAATTTCCGCATTTCAAATAGCTCAACCTGAATTGGCTGACTCTGTACTTGCTACGGCGTAGGCATCTCCGTAGCAGCGCGATACAGGCAGAACCCCGGACTTTAAACGTACTATTAGTTCTCCATGTACTCAGTATTCCGTATCAAAAACAGACGGCAATCATAACGACCGCCATTAGCCACTCGTTAACAAGATCCTTGCTAAAAGAAAAATATTTGAATTCGAAAAAAGATACTTTAAAAAGTGGAAACTTTTAGCTCTGAAGCGATGATGAATGCTCAGTTTGTTGTGAAGATATAAAATTATTAAGATTTAGAGCTTTTCAGTTACACTCCTTTTCTTCTGCTTGCTTCTCTTGGGAATGTAGGAAAATATTTATAGTGGGTTTGGTTGGTTTAATACTCGACTCCTTAGAATAAATTGAAGGGCGAGGCGATGCTTTCAGCGAACAAAATACGGTATCCAACTGTGCACATTATATTAATACTAGCAGCGCCCCGCGGTTTCACCCGCATAAGTTTCGAACCCATGGGAATATCGAGATAAAAAATATCTTATGTGTTAATCCTGGTTATAAGTTATCAGTGTGCCGAATTTCGTCCAAATCCGTTGAGTAGCTTTGGCATGAAAGAGTAACAAACATCCATTCATCCAACCTTTAAAGAAAAATAAAATGTTTAGGGGCGCAATTTATTTAAATTAATTTGATGACGTGACGATCTGGATTGGTTCTGTCAAAACTGGAAGTAGTACGCGTGGTCTCGCGAAAGATAATAGGCGTGGAGGGAAGCCTTTGTCCAGGAGAGGGCCAGCGCACGCTAGTTAAAAAAATGACGGAAATTCCTACAATAAATGGTTGGCCACATTTTTGTTAGCAAAATATTAAAATACAATTAAATGTAAGGAACATTTAATTGTATTTACGCCCAAATAAAAACTGATCAAGAGAATTGTGAGCAACCATTATTTTTATTCTCGAAACTAGAACGAGACACAATACTAAGTAGTGAACGGTTAAACTTTTCCAATTAACTTAAAGAGGGAATAAAGTACTATTGAAGGTACACACGGCAACACATCAAGCTATACTTTCCAGGTTTAGCTAAACTCGAATTGTATAGGGTCTTCGTACAATCAGAAGTCAGCTTACACTTGTTATGTCTAGGTTGATGTGTAGCCGTGGGTACAATGCAGCATGTATCAGACAGCTTATGGGTATGGTACAACCATCAAGCTGAACAACTTTCTCTAGATCAAGATCGTTATCTTGAAAAAAATATCAGCCGTCCTATACATTTGGGTCGAGTAGGTAGGTTTTGTATGTGACAGTTGATAATTTTCTAAAGGTAGTTGGTACAACGCAGATGTGAGTGGCAACGCCGGGAGGGGACGCCCTGTGGAGGACATATAGTGACCTTACAGGTGATGTTCTTCAGAAAGGTCATGTGCGTATTACTCGCAACCGGCGTGCGTGTACGACAAGAGGGGCAATTCTCGTAATTTTAAGAACGTTTACAGTCTGATGTCAGTCTCAATCTGTCAAAAATACCTCCAATTTTCCAACATTTTTTAAAAGTTTTTGACATTTGTTGGTCGCCAAGATGAGATTGCGATTAAATTTCGAACGTTTTTAATTACGGGAATTAGCCTTCTTGGAAGAAAGCGTAAAAAGTTTATTTATTTATACATGCTGTATAAAGAGAATAAACTTGTATTACTATAAGTTCATAAGTACAGTCTGCAAGAAACGTCAAAAAGTAAGTGATGTTCTAAAAATTAAGCCATGTAAAGTAATATGTTCCACGAAAGTCTAGCGAACGCCACGAAATACTGCTAAAATGGAACTAAAAATTATTTTGCGCTACGTTTTGTTTTTTTCGTAGCTTTTACACGACGCCATCACGAACCTTTGATACTTTGAAGTAGGTAATGGAATTATATTCGTACTAGGTATTAAGTTATTTAATAGCTTTATAGAAAATTAAACTTAATTGCTAATTAGTTCAAGTAAAGTCGGGATACCTCGATGGAACGGTAGTAGGGTGTGTATGTGGAGATATGTTGCAAACTAAGTTCCACATCCTATCCTGCTCTCCATGCAGTCAAAGTGACATCTGCGCTGCCACCGACGACTTCGTAGAAGTGGCGAAGCTTTGGGCCAACAAGATCTGAAATACAGTCATGCCAGCGACACGAAAAAGAAGTATAGTTGAAGTTAATTTCGTTGAAGTGTGAGTGGCCAATTTAAAACCGTCATGGGGCTACAAAAAATATGCAGCTTCATTATATATATAGGGTGGCAGGGACATCGACGCGCAAACAGTAAGCATGAATTGAGCACATGAGTTTCGACCACATAAAGTCGAAATTTATCGTCGGCCTTTTGCTGCGTTTACGTTCATACATCAGAAGGCCAATTCCCGTAATTAAAAACGTTCAAAATCTAGTCGCAATCTCATCTCAGCGACAATCAATGTCAAAAATTTAGGGAAATTAGAGGTATTTTTGACAGATTGGGACTGAGATCAGACTGTGAACGTTCTTAAAATTACGAGAATTACCCCCCTGGTCATACACGCACTCCGGTTGCGAGTACTAGAAGAACATCACCAATTCTTTCACCTACCTGAAAAATCTATTTCCATCCGCTAAAAGATACACATACATTATAAATAGGTTCTTTCATTTAAAAACATTTTTCTTTGAAACCTATTATGGGTACTTGATACTTTACTTCACAAGGCTTTGCAAGCGACATCGCTTTGTATCGTTCTTAACTTCACAAGTAACTTGTAGGTGCGCTGCCATCTTTCTTTATTGGCAAAGCAAAGGATATTTTCATGTACAGCTTAGCGTTTATCGATTCCACCGCCAGACTGAGCACTTCTTATTTATTCATAAACTTTGAAAATCTTGACTTCCTACGCAAATTATTCGAGGCTCTTAATGTTTGGTCTTTCGGTTTTATTTTCAATAACTCTTTTTTCAGCTTCTGATTTTTATAAAGTTTTGTTGGTAGGTATAAAAGTATCTAAAACTCAATCATGTGTGTAATCAATTGAGGGGCCCGTGGCTAAATAATAACAGCCGCACAGGTCGATCGATCAGGTTAAGCTACGCTTGCCGCGGTTGGTCTGTGGATGGGTGACCATCTTTACATACCGAGACCTCTCCGTGCCTCGGAAAGCACGTTAAGCCGTTGGTCCCGGCTGTCATTCGTGGATCTTTGACAGTCGTTACGGCTTACCAAGGGGTATCGTATTACCCAGTAACTGGGTTGTGGAGGTCAGATAGGCAGTCGCTCCATGTAAAATACTGGTATTCAGCTGCATACGGTTAGACTGGAAGCTGACCACAACATAGTTGGGAAAAGGCTAGGCAGATGATGATGAGTGTAATCAATACATAATCAGGCTTTAATGTTCCCACTGCTGGAACACAGGCCTCCTCTCTTCGAGTAGGCTGTAATCTTCGACACGGGCCCAGTGCGGGTTGGTAGATGTCACATGTCTTCGAATTTTTTGATCTAGAACATGCCGGTTTGCAGTGGTGATGAAATAATTTACACAAAGTACAGCGCCTGCCTGGGTTCGAACCCACGACCTGTAACCCGTAAGTCGGGGCCATTACTACTAGGCCACTACTGCTTCAATACACTGCTGCTTTAATCAATACGAATATTATTTATTATACCTAATAGAATTTTTCACAATGAAATTAAACGAGGACTTTTTTTTTAAACTTGGCCCCACTTGGAATTTCTCCTGTATCGTGGGCGCGTTTACAAACATTTAAACTCACATGCACAAACAGCCAGACCTGCCGGTCGATTCTGTAAAAATCTCACCGTGAAAAATTAGGTGAAGTGAGCTTAGCGTGAGATGTCAATCCCTAGCATTACTTGGAATGACAGCTCACTCCACGCTCACTTCACCTACTTAAGTTTTCACGGTGAGATAGTTACAGAATCGCACTGCTGGACTACTTGTAGGTCATACAAATATTTGTTCCGTGCGGGATTAGAACCGTGCCGTCTGTTTGTGGGACTAGTCCTTAGACTCATAACATCACGCTTGCACCCGAAGGGTTAGGCACAGGTGTACCTATAGTATTATGCACATTTCGCCAGATATGTCCAAGTCCCATGCAATGTCCATAGCAAGCCTATGGTCATCCACTGGGTACATATCCAAACTCCAAGCTGCGACTGAGAAATTCTTGCTGGAAACACCCAATAATTCTTTACCTGACCTGGGAATCAACCTGGCTCCAGCAGCGCTTGCGACCACTAGACCTACGAGGCCTTAGACTCACTGATATTATTGTACACGATAGTGTTTTACAGTAAAGTAACGATTCATAATAATTTCTGCGAAGTATGTGAAGTGAAGACTTAACATTATTTGAATAAATAAACCTACTTATCACGAAAACAATTTAATATTTTAGTTTTAGACTTCACACGTTCATATTTTTCTCTTCTTGTTCTCACACACTATCGTCTACATTTTGTTTTTTCTTCTCCTTTCGCAGGTCTGCTGGAAGAAATTTCTTAAGAAATAAGCAGTACCTTTGTACTCAAATTATCCCTATGTATTTTACTGTGTGTACATAAATAAATAAATTACCCATTATCCATAAAACCCAACTTCTAAAACATTTAAAGTAAACCCCACGTTCTTACACTAAAACAGCTTTTCAGTACCTACACAAAACCATCTATAAACATGGCGTACAAAGCGGACGTTTGTTCCCGACATTGTAACTCGTCGGTACCTTGGCAAAGCCTGTCGTCTATTGTGATCCGCTTTGTAACTCCATCTTAACCAGAAATTGAGAAAATTGCAGTAGGACGTAGAGGTGGTTGTTTTACGAGCTTTTTAGAATCAGCAGTGCGATTCTGTAACCATCTCACCGTGAAAACTATAGGTGAAGTGAGCATGGAGTGAGCTGTCATTCCAAACTAAATGCTAAGGATTGACACTATTGACAGCTCACTCTAAGCTCACTTCACCTAACTTTTCACGGTGAGATTTTTACAGAATCGATCGGCTGTGTTTAAACTTTTGCTGCACAAATTAACGGTGCTAACCCAAACAGGCGCTTTACTTTGTGTAAATTATTTTATCACCACTGCCGTGGCTAAATAATAACAGCCGCACAGGTCGATCGGTCAGGTTAAGCTACGCTTGCCGCGGTTGGTCTGTGGATGGGTGACCATCTTTGCATACCGAGACCCCTCCGTGCCTCGGAAAGCACGTTAAGCCGTTGGTCCCGGCTGTCATTCGTGGATCTTTGACAGTCGTTACGAGTAGTCAGAAGCTCGAAAGTCTGACAACCAGTCTTACCAGGGGGTATCGTATTACCCAGTAACTGGGTTGTGGAGGTCAGATAGGCAGTCGCTCCATGTAAAATACTGGTATTCAGCTGCATCCGGTTAGACTGGAAGCCGACCCCAACATAGTTGGGAAAAGGCTAGGCAGATGATGATGACCACTGCTCTCAAAACGGTGAAGGAAAACATCGTGAGGAAACCGCCTTGTCCTAGAACCAAAATGTCGAAGCCATGTGACATCTACCAACCCGCACTGGGCCTTCGTGGCTGTTACCACTGGTCCACCAGTGCTCGTTATTTATATCGACATTCTAGGTAAAAAAAAATACTGCATCTACCCTGTTTTTAGCAGAATGAACGATTCATCTAGCCTCCTTCTTAACGAAAACCCTAAGTTGGTCAGTTGTGTTGAATTACTCGCACTGTTAGTTGTTGTTGACCCGTCTGCCTTCAAAGCAAAAGTGAACATGCATGTCTGGGCACGCTCGTTCCATCATAAACCTCATCCATTTCTTTCCATCAGGCATGCAAAGTACAGTCACGAGCACCAATATGTCAACACTTGGCAACTTTCAACTGCGATTTTTTCGTGAAATAACGAATGCAAAGTTGAAATACGACACATTACATAAACCTATGGATTCGAAAATGCTATGTTCCTAACAACATAAAATTTAATTAAAAAATAAAAATAAGGAGTAAATCGCTTTTGAATAAAGCCGAGGGTATACATACTGTACATAAAAACAAAACAAAAAAAACAAAATTAAATTAAAAATGCGGACATACACACCTATAGTTCAAATAAAGTATAAAAATGATGCATTCCAGCATTATATTTTTTTTTTTTATATGGCGAGCTGGGCAACAATATTGTAATTTATATTTCAATCAAACCACAATGCCACATAATTCTAAAAACAATTGAAACATTTCTAAACACACGAAGTTAATTTCGTGTGCAATATTAAATCTTGCCTCTCGTCAGCTTACTACTAGTTTTTAAGCCTCAAAATTGAAATCGAATTCTATTAGATTTCAATCCCTTTATAATTGGGTTTGCGAAATTGAAATTACACAAACGAAGCATAGTCTATCACTCTCGTGGGTCCAAAGTGGCCTTCGAATGGTTGATGGTCATTTTGACCTTTGATTGAAAATTTGCATGCTCTACGAAGCACAATAGCGAGGGTTGATTCTAACAAATCGTTGCGTAGATTTTGAATTTATCGACTTTCGTCATCATCATCATTTTCCCGCCGTCATCGCAATTTATTTGAGGTCGGCGCAACATGTCTTTTTCTTCCATACTCCTCTAATTTGCCATTTGCGCACGTTATTTACGGTACGGGCGTATAAACCACTCCGTATACAAAACGTGTCCGTCAACAAGCTTCCATAATGATACAACACTGACGAACCGTGCCTTCACACGGCGAATAAACCGTAGTTTTTCACGGTAAGAAAAACGTGTGTTTGCAAACGGCCTAAATCGTCATCTCGGTAGTCACTCCCTTTCCAGCCATATCATCTTTCTAGCATAGAATTCTTATGTTTGCAGTCCACCGTGTTACCCCATCGTTTCAAAAGGTGTGTTTGGTGATTTTATTTCCCGTTTCTATCTTTACTAGGAAAATTGGTGTACTTGCTGTGTCAGTAGCGAGGGGCCCGTGGCTAAATAATAACAGCCGCACAGGTCGATCGGTCAGGTTAAGCTACGCTTGCCGCGGTTGGTCTGTGGATGGGTGACCATCTTTACATACCGAGACCCCTCCGTGCCTCGGAAAGCACGTTAAGCCGTTGGTCCCGGCTGTCATTCGTGGATCTTTGACAGTCGTTACGGGTAGTTAGAAGCCCGAAAGTCTGACAACCAGTCTTACCAAGGGGTATCATATTACCCAGTAACTGGGTTGTGGAGGTCAGATAGGCAGTCGCTCCATGTAAAATACTGGTATTCAGCTGCATCCGGTTAGACTGGAAGCCGACCCCAACATAATTTGGAAAAGGCTAGGCAGATGATGATGCTGTGTCAGTAGCATTACTGCCATACTTTTCCGGTTTGAAGTTCAAGTGTCATCATGATTCCATTCAAAAGCAAAAAAGATACATGTATACAGGACACATCATTTTTTCACATAAAGGGCATCAAATAACTAAACACATAACCATTTCCACTCCACTCCAAACATTGTGTAAATAAACATATACGTATACTTATACATTTTCCACATTGTGCCAACTAAAAAGGCCGCATCGCCTTTCATTCATACGGCTTGCCTATTCCGAACACTGCGAAAACATCTTTTAAAAGTTGTTTTCCTAAGAATTCTCGCCATATTCAACATTTGAGTCTATTTAGATCGCTATAATGGTTCGACCTGCAGACGACTGGCAGTGGGGGGGCTAGTAAGTCAGCCACTCCTGCCTCCCTGTGTAATGGCCCCGACACCTTTGCCCCGTGTGCCCAAACACGTTACGTTGCCCGTTAAATGTCAAACTGTATACTTTTTGTGGCTACAAAGAGCATCGGATGCGTTTGAATTTCGCTAGTCAATTCCTTTTGGTTGAATTTATCTGTGGCCTGTCTTTCTGTAAATAGAATGTTGATAGGTGGTTGATAAAGTTTGTCTACACAATAGGTGGATCTACGTATTTATACCCACATTATTTGCAGCACACATTACCGAAAAGGTTTTGTACAGGGCTTCAGCAGATCTTGACTAAGTAGAATTATTGGGATTAACAAAGCCTGAAATTTTGCTAAATACCTACTTCCCTATAGTCTTCATTAATTTTCGTTGTTTTTATATATAATCTCGTATATATTTATGTATCTACTAGCTGTGCCACGCGGTTTCACCCGCATAAGTTTCGATCCCGTGGGAATATCGGGATAAAAAATATTGTATTTTTATTATTAGGTACACGTCAACCCCATTTTATGTCCAGGCCAATCACTGTCCATTCCAAGGTTGCCTGGAAGAGATCGCAGAAAGCGATATGGCCGCCCATTGTATATTTTGTAGTGTTGGATCTATTTTTTGTTATGTATTTTTGTGGTGTACAATAAATTATATATAAATAAATACTGTATGTACTGTGTTGAAACTGCATGCTCTTTATCTCCTTAATTATATAAAAGGTGAAGTGATTAAACCCCGAAACGAAAGCTCAGCGTTTATCCAAATTAGGTACACTTCGGTACTTGGAAACGTTTTTAGTTCAGTCATTAAAGTTGCAGCCGTCAAACAGCGCCGTTGAACAGCAGCAAAGCCGCCGACAGTTTCAAAAACGTTTTCGGAAAAAAAAACCGTACGGAAATTAGCCGGACGAAATATTCAACGTGTGGGGATGGAAAAAGAGCGAAAGTGGAAAGTGTCACGAATGGCATTTGGCATTCAGCCACCGGGCGGTATTGATGCGGCAGACGGGGGCTACTTATTTATTCATAAACGTTCAAAAACTTGTCAGTGGTAGCTGGTAGCGCACCTACGACTTGCATATTAGTACGGATAGTACGTTTTCTGTTTATTTTATTCTGCCCATATTCGGGGCTTCGGGGTTGCCAGACGTGGCTGTTTTTGCGACTACAATCGGAGAAAACGTCAGATGGTAGGTTTCCTCTGTTTTTGTTTCGCGTCGTCTAGCTACACTCCGATAAACAACGAATTTTCAGAATTTTGTTAATAGTACTCCGTTGCTTTGAGAGACGAACGAATATGAAAGTGAAGAGTTTATTTTATTTGTAAACTGTTTCATATGTTTGGAAGGGCTCAGGTGGGTTGAGACAGGCTTTTAATGTTAGTTTCAGACTTATTTCAGGAGAATAAAGTTCATACATATCGTTAGGTGATTCGCGTACCTACTTATTGAAATTATGGTAACAATTACTCTTTACAATATTATAAATGCGAAAGTTTCTAGGGATGAATGGATGTTTGTTACTCTTTCACGCAAAAAGTACTGAACGGATTTGGATGAAATTTGGCACACAGATAGTTTATAACCAGGAATAACACATAAGATACTTTTTATTCCGATATTTCCACGGGATCGAAATTTATGCGGGTGAAACCACGGGGCGCAGCTAGTGATTTAATACACATAAAAAATTGTTCTTTATTAAGGTTTTTCAGCAATGGTGGCGCAGCGTTAACGGCCGCGAGTTGTAGGTCTTGGATACGAACCCAAGCAGGCACTTTACTTTGTGTAAATTATTTCATTACCACTACTCTCAAAATGGAGAAGGAAACCATCGTAAGGAAACCGGCATGATCTAGAACCAAAAATTCGAAGACATGTGACATCTAGCAAACCGCATTGGGCCCGCGTGGTGGATTATGGCCCACTCCCTCTCACCGAGAGGTCTGTGTTGCAGCAGTGGGAACATAAGGCTGATTATGCTTAGGTTTTTTAAACTTTTCTTTGGATGATCTTATGACTATATTAAATACTCAATTCTTTATTGCATTCCACAATGTAGGCTTAGGTGGTAAATTTAATTTTTATCAAAAGAAACAATCATGGACCCTGTCGGGTACAGCAAAAGAAATATATGTGGAGAAGAGGACTTATCTTTTACGTATCTATCTTATAATCAAACTTATTCTAAACATACTTTTTGAACAATAACTAATTTATAATAATAATATAGATATTATTTATAGATATTTGAAATAGTGTAGCTAACTTTATAAGAAATAAAAAAGCACCCAATCTATTTCCACCCAGAAAAATATTTGCTGCAAACAAAATACATTCCGTTCCATTTCGTATTTCCAAAGGTAGGTACAGTTACGATAATATTCTTTGACAAAGTCGTAGAGATAGCGCAACGGTCCGTAAAAGAAAATCCAAAACAACTGTATTTCATTCTTTCGAACTGAAAGTTATCGTTCAAGTTGTCAAACTAGACATTTAGCGCTAAAAAACTGGAACTTATTCCGTGCTCACTAGCTCTTAGACTCGTTTCAGATCATTTCAATAAAGCCGTTATTTTGATAATACTTTGTTGCACGACATCGGAATTGGTTTCTGTAAAGGCTTTTCATGAAATTCAGTCGCGTCTGACCGATTACTGGCTTACAAGCTGAAGTATTACTTAGTATAACATTGGCCAGGTTTACGTAGAATTAATGACCCTTGCGTGACTGAGCTCACTTTTCATGGACAAGGGAAAGTTTTATGGCTTCGCGGTCCCGTATCCTTGTCATATAGTCAGCTAATCCGCTGCAGCGCTTTTACTTTGATATGATTTGTCCCTGTGTGTGAGTTATTATACCCGCCCGATTGATTGAAACTGATGGATTAGTTTTATGGCTGCTCTACACAGATGTGCTAGTAAAACAAGGGTTTATTGTAAAATCGATTCGTAGATTATGTGGGCAATCACCTGCGATGTTTTGTTGGAGTTATTTTTGCTTGGCTTAAAGTCGAAACCTGAATCGTGAAGTTTTGAGACGAAACCATTTTCATTTCCGATTTCGGACCCGTAAATGATAGTTCACTAACCTGGTTTTATTTATCAATCTTTATGACCGCGTTTTATTTATTATTGTGATACTCAAATTGAGAGTTGGGGAAGACCACAGAAACGATGGATGGACTGTGTGAATGATGATATGGTTAGAAATGGGGTGACTACTGAGATGACGACTATAGAGAAGTATGGAAGAAAAAGACATGTTGCGCCGACCCCAAATAAATTGGGATGAGGGGGGGGGAATGATGATGACTCAAATTGAGAGTCGAAACTGTCTCTCCTAAATACAGAATAGGTACTATATTGCATACTTTGTAAGTCCCTCATATACTATAAAACCTTTATATACCTAAATAAATTATATATTATATAAGATTTTTTTATTACCAGCTCTGACTACACAAGTGGGAGCAGTGGCGGCCCAGTGGTAACGGGCGCGACTTTCGAGTTGTAGGTTGTAGGTTCGAACCCAGACGGACGCTTTACTTTGTGTAAATAATTTTATCGCAACTGCCCTCTAAGCGGTAAAGGAAAAATCGTGAGGAATCCGGCATGTCCTAGAACCAAATAAAAAATCGAAGACATGTGACATCTAACAACCCGCACTAGGCCCGCGTGGTGGATTACGGCCCAGTTCCTCTTACCGAGAGGAGGCCTGTGCCCCAGCTGTGGGAACATTATAGGCTGACTATGCTCTACACAAGTTAGCACTTATTTTTATGTTTCTGAGAAGTAAAAACTCCATTTTTTCCAGTCTATATCAAGTTTTTAGTACCGCAACAGCGGTAAACAAATCAATAACATATAAATGTCAATTTTACTGCAAACTCAGTAAACCTATCACCACGTACTCTCGCAAATAAAATGTAAAACTGATTGTAAAACTTGGAAGTGGCGCCGCTGAATAAAAAAAGTACATATAAACTTTTAAAATGGTCGTCAACAACTCATCAAAATCTAATAACACGGGCTTAGTGTCTCCGAGGATGGGACTCAAGGCTAGGGTTACCAGACGACGGAAATTTTCCCGGTATGGCTGGAATTTCGAGAAATTCAGGCAGAATTTTAATTTGGCAACAGTTTTTAAATACTCTACAAAATTATAAAAAGCTTCAAATAATTTAATGAAGAGTGGCATTGTTTTAAGAGACATATTCTCATAGGTTCTATAGAACCATCTACAGCTTTTAAATCGTGAAGGAATGGGTAGACTGCCAATTAGTGAGATAGTTCAAATGTTATCATACTAAATACTTATCATCAACATCATCATCTATTTAGCTCGTGTAAAAAATGAACAAGCTAACAAGAAATGAAAATAAAATTAAATACAATAAAACTATCAGACGTATGTCTCAACCATGACAGAAGGTTGTCAACTCAACAGCGCTACTCGTGGCATATTTCTGAACTAAGTATGTGATAGGAGTGAACCCTATATCACGTCAAGGGCGATAAAAATCAGGAAACCTGACATGACGACCAGAGCGACTGGTGTACTATTTGCTACTGCTAGGTGGTATGTTCTTCTGGGTCAGCTTTGTCTGCCAAAATGCATGCTGGCTTAAGGCGGTCAATTGAGACCGTGACCTCTCTGCCCTTGAATAATATTTTAATGACGAGATTTCATTGGCCTCCCCCAAATACCGCCACTTCTGCTCGACTGGCTCTGTGCTTCTCGCATCCAGTGGATTCCTGCGGCGTTCACCAGGTCATCAGTCAACCTTGTGTGAGGCCTTCCCACGCTACGTCTTCCGGTACGTGCTCCAGAACCTTTCGGCCCCATCAGCCATCTGTTCTCCGAGCAATGTGCCCTGCCCACTGCCACTTAAGTTGGGGAAATCTTCGGGCTATGTCGGTAACTTTGGTTCTCCTAATGAAATATAAACCAGTGCTGGGGCTCTGTCTCGTATACGGTCGTAGCATTATGCTGAGCGATGGCCATTTTGCGTGGATGTGACGCACGTTTACCCCCAACTTGTTATTTTTTTGTGTTTGTGTTCTTTTTTATGCGTCATGTTTGGCGCAAATAACTTTTTTTAATATCCTCACAGTAAATACATGGATTTTAGCAGTTTATGTCATATTTTTAACTGGTAACCCTACACGAGCCTCGTCATCCGAGTCTAGACAAAGATTCGTGACTTTTTCACAATTCGCAATCCCACGACAATCATACCTGCACTGAAGCCTCTGTCCCTACCCTCCTACCTTCATAAGATATCGCCGAACATAATATTAAATTTTGCTTCGAGCTCCCCGACTATCCATTACGGTACGACATCGAAATTAGAGTTTTATAGTTGGATACGAAATGAATTCTCGAGAAAAAATAATATGACGGATCGGGAGTCCGTCTCAACGAGCGGCGGCAGTTGATTTTTATTTTTTTATGTACTGAAAAGTTGTGAAAGACGCTCAATATTTATTTCTTAGATCAAGTCTTAGATGTAGTTTGTAAATAGCTCGCTAAATTATAAAGTGAAGGCAGGTAACAAATCCGTCAGAAGTTGGCCGTAACATCCCAGCGCTGATTTGCTGGGTTCGTTTTCTTCTCTACCGATCATTTTTTCTCCTGTAAGTTCATTTTGTTCATATTATGTATGTACACACGGCTACACGTCAAGCTATACAAAACCAGTTTGTCTTGGCCTCACTTTGTATGATATTTTCTCACAATGAACGGTCAGCCAATACTGGTTTTGCATAGCTTGATGTGTAGCCGTGTGGACGTACGTATGTATTAGTATTATTCTTGTATTTTATAGTAATTTCCTAGATATATATCCCGTATGTTGCACCGGCCATGTTTTGTCTCTACATCACCCTAGTCGACTAGTAGAAAATGCCTCAGGCTTTAGATCCGCCTTTGTACATTTTTTTTATTTGTGCATAAAGTTTAAAAAAAATAAAATTCTAAGATCCTATCTGTTATAGACATTTATTTTAATATTTTTTCTCGAGAATAATAAGCGGGACAAATAATATCGTGTGCTAAGACATTTATTAAAGTATCTAAAATAGTGGACATCTCTCAAATTGTCTGTCATAACGTCCCACGGTCCGTCTGTGTAGATTTAACTGAAGGAAATATGCTATTTATCCTATTTTATGGACTTCAGCGCATTTTATTGACCTTAAATACGAGTTCAGCTGTTATGCTCATAATATTTTGAATGACCCCTGTGAATCTTCACGATATTTCTTCATTACACTTGATGTTGCACCTGTTTTTAAAGTTTCTTGTAATGTAACCGGTTTATTTACCTTAGGGTTGGGCTTTCTCAATACTCGGATAATTTTAATCTGAAGAATAAATATGACACTGACATATTTTCCATACTAAAGCTGTCAAACAGGTATACTTACTTAATCTTCCGATAAAAGTTATCTGACTATTGAAAAATCAGCCCTAAGGCTACTAGATATTTCTAAACGACTGCATTTCAACGTTTTAAGAATAAATCCTTTCTTCACCACGAATCAAAAAATTAATACCGACATCAAAATATGCAAGTATTTTTTTTAAACCAACCGCATTTATAAATATGAATATTCTTTTAAAGAGTGCACTCGCAATATCAGCCTCGCTACCCTTTATCATGTCACTCAATAATATTTAAAAGCGTTCCAAATATGAATCGATGCGATATAACTCCGAGTCGGTCGTTCGTGCAGCCGACGACTCAGCGAACCAATGCTCGACCGCCACCGCTCAATTTCCGTGTCGAAAACGAAACACGAGTGGCTATTTTAACATTCGAATTATCATATTTGAATTTTCGAATAGTGTCGCATGGAAATAGTGGTTTGAACTAAAATTTGTGGAAGTAGATAAACTTTTAGGTCTTCGACAGTTGCTATTAATCTCTAGGGGATCTGTTGTCCAGAAGTGGGAAGATTTTGCCCAGCAGTCAGTGTGATGTGACAGGCAGTAACAGAAATAGCGTTAGTTATCAAGGCATTGGTATACTATTTGGTTGATTGCCCTGGTTAGATAGGGTTAAGCTACATTTATTTACCTGATTTTAGAACTCAGAACATCATAGCTCAGTTTCGAGAAGGAACTAATGCTGCTCGAAGTAATGCTTCCTAAAAAAACATATACGCAGAGCAGGAAATTGAACACGCTGTTGGAAAAGCGCGCTGTTGGATTCTTAACGCTCGGCTCAGCGTCGAAAGTTGAAAATTCAACGCTTTTTATATACCTAGGCTTTCTTTTACCAGTCGTCTAGTGTGAATGAAAGCGGCAATTAGTATTTTTGGCGTTACATAATATATGAAACTCTTTCGTTTACTAAGAAATTGAGTTACTAATGCATCATTTTCTATAGTAAACTAAGTTATATCTTTGGGACTACTAGAATCTAACTTATTAGGTAACTTTGTTTCCTGCTTCTAATTGGCTTAACCGACTGTGTTCGTGTCATAAAGCTATAAACTTTGCAGGCATTAATCACGATTAAAAGTTGGTGCATTAGACGCCATCTTCCATAATTTTAGAACTAAAACAAAATGGTAGATGTTGGTTATACTTACTGCAGTTAAATGGGACATTATTAAGGTTATTAACAACTTTAAGGGTCAGTTTTAAGAAAGAAAATTATTCGTATTCAACCAATTGCAGTAATTTACGCGCACTTGACAATCTGTCACATTAGTCTTGCGATAATTTTCGCTCGAAAAACTAGCCCCTATGTCCTGAACATTAGGTAATTAAACCGTTTTTTGACATAAATGGTACTAGTGATTGCAGCAACACACAATACATTGATTGATACACGTACGCGTACGGTATTATAATGTCTGTAAGAAGCTATAAATAAGATAACTCAATAAGATTTAAATGCAGTTTATATATTTATTTTATTACGCATTTTAAAGTTAACTTTTACGTAATCTGAAATATGTATGTACGTTCTAAGACAGCTGTCAAAAAACGGTTAACCTAATGTACAGGGTGTAGTTGCTGCGATTAAAGACTTGCATTCATGTTTTTTTATTTGAACTCTTAATTGCCGTTGGTTATCAGAAACAACCACAATTACTTGAGACGCGCGACAGCTTAGGGTAGGTATTAGTGAATAGAAGATTGGTCAGTCAGTACAGTCTGTGTAACATAACTGGCCAGGATTCCCCCGATGTTTGTTACTTAATGGAGGTTTTTATAATGTACGACTATCCCACTTTTTTTTATCCTATCTTGATTCAAAGTAAAACATAACAAAATATAAATAATTATCAGTAAATATAACCCAAAAATAGAACGCCAAAATATCTCAACCGAACTAAACGAAGCACATATCGAACGCTTCGCTAATAGACCCTCTCTCCGGCGCCGCTACATGTCAGATACGTTTGGTACGGAACCGCCACAACAATGACAGTTGATACGCCGGTGTTAGGACGTTTCGGAGCCGAATATCGTGTTAGACTGTTAGGTCCTATGTATACGGCACGGTTTCATGGCGTATAAACCGTGCCGTAGAAAGAATGTGTCTGTGTACAAGCTTCCATAGTGATCCATACAACACTGACAACCGTGCCTACAAAAGGCGAATAAACCATAGTTTTTCATAGTAAGAAAAACGAGTACAAAGGACCTTAGAAACATGCCGTGAACCTTCATGCCTGGGTAGCTCTATAGGTAGGTACATTGAAAAAAAGATTTTAGTAACAACTTTACTAAGAATTCTTATGAGTGTTGCGTCCAAAAACAGACTTTTGACGTGACAACGTCTTATAAATTGGTTTGCCGGGTGACACTTCAAGAAACTGCGTTACGCTCCGCTCACGTTATGCGCTCACAATGAGAGCGAGTGAGAGGCACGCGTCCCTTCCACTCGGGCATGGTTAGCCCGCCTAAGAGCGAGAGAGACAGACATAAAAAGTGAAAGGCACGCGTCCCTTCAAAGTCGTTGTCACGTAAAACTTTCGCCCGTATACCGACTTTACAGGCAACCAATTTTTTTCCTTTAAAAGAGTGTCCAAGGAGTTTCTTGCCCGTTCTTCTCCATAGGTACTGTGGACCTATTTGGTGCTTACAAGCAAACTCCGCGAGTAAAAGTTATTGGCATAAAATACAAGAAGATTAGAATAGATTAGGCGTCACATTGGGCTGACAAGCCGAAGAATTATATAAATAGAAAGATTAATAGGAATAATTATTAAACATACGTGATACGTGGTTTAATTGATTCCTCCCGTACCCTGAAGCTCGTAGAAAGCTTCACAGTACCTATACGCTTTAGAATGTGTAACTAGCTTCATCTTTCTGACTGACCAACCCCTTGGCAATTGTAAAGTGCCTGTAATTGGTTTATTTGAAATAAATGCTTCGAGTTTGAGTTGCGTTTTTGAGTTTGACTAACTGATCGACTCCTTGATCGTTGAAAAGTGCCTGAAAATGGTTTAATTGAAATATGTTTTGTGAGTTTGAACATAAATAACATTTTTCGCACATAGCTACGAATCGGGAGCTTTAATAAATATTCTACTTTTTTATTTAATTTTTCGTTGTCACGTCCTACTAAGAAAGAAAGAAAAACGTTTATTTGCGGCAAACATGACGCATAAAAAGAACACAAAAAAAAACAAGTTGGGGGAAAACATGTGTCACATCCACGCAAAACGGCCATCGCCCAGCATAATGCTAAGACCCGCTAAGATGCTTAGACATAATGTCCCGCTTGTCTTGCATCAAATTGAATTCCACTCAAACCGAAATTGAAAATCATCAAGCACGATAAAAAAATATAACTATCCATGACGCGTCCATTGTTCCCAAAATATAATGCTGGGCTTCCACAGTCCCCCACGTCGCAATATCATTGCATTACATCGCTTCAAACTAGCGGCTGAAATCTGGCGTCATACATCGGATACCACGGAGTAGGAAGGACATGGAGTTGCTAATATGACAAAAGCTGACAAAAATATGACACTTAGCCGACAATTAGGTCCATCATTGAAATGGGAGTTTTTTATAAGTTTCGATTGTGAAAATTAAAAAAAGGTATTCTTTGACTGATAAAAAGGCACGTCATACTGAAATAAAATTCCGCTTTTCAGACTTTGCTCAAACACACTACTAACAGTGCACAACGCAATGCTGTAGGTAGTCAGCTGTTCTGTCACCCGAAGCAAGACGGCGAGTCACCTTTGCTGGATACCAACAAAGTTAATAGTCTGTTACGTAGATTTACGTACTATCCCCTTTATTTATAAACGTTGCTCGAAGGTAGCGACTGTTTAACCATATAATTTTGACGTTTTAACGTCTCTTAACTTTAGCAACGTTTATAAATACACCCAAACTGAAAATCATCGTTCCACGTTTACTTCTACCTACTACCTACCTTACAAATTCAGCTAGCACTCCATTCAGTCACACTCCGCGCCTATTGTCATACATCGCATATTGTGTTTGCTCTGTTGGCGCAGACCATTGTCCGGCCGGCCGACTATCTGCTAATATCACTTAAGCGCTACTCGCTACATACGCGTAGCCGACGTACCTACGGACATTGTCTGACAAAATCCCTTTATGAACCGTCTGGCCATATTTTTATGAAAACGTGCGTTTGTTGTCCTGTCACTTTGGTTTACTGCGCTGGTATTGGACGGTTACTGCGGGATTTACACAGGTACGAAAATCTACTTTCTAAATGGCAATTCGATTAGGCCGCAAGCGACTAAAATTACAAGTTCCAAATTACAGTAGGTTTCGACTTTTGCCGGCGGGTGACTAAAATCGACCGTGAAAATACTCTGTCGCAGGCGATCGCCCGCCGCATGGTCGACATTTTGATGCAAAATGAACTTGTCACCTGCGAATTTTATCGATCTGTGTAAATAGGGTGGCGATTCCGCTTGTGAGGCGATTTGGTAAGCGACCAGCGGCACGCAAAATCATACCTAGTGCAAATCCTCCTTAAGCCTTTATTCCATTAGCATAATTACCTAAGTGGTAAACTTGGCATAGCATAATCAGCCTAAAATGTTCCCACTGCTGGGACACAGGCCTCCTCACGGTAAGAGAGGGAATGGGCCGTAAACCACCATGCAGGCCCAGTGAGAGTTGGTAGATTGACTTTTCGCCATTTGGCGCAGTGGTTAAGCGATTGACTGCTACGCTGCGTGTCGCGGGTTCGATTCCCGCACGGAACAAATATTTGTATGACCTACATGTATTTGTTCCGAGTCTAGGTGTTTTTCTATCTATAATATGTATGTATTTACAAAAAAAAAATGTATATGAATAGTTTATCAGCCATCTTGTTACCATAACACAAGCATTAGGTTGCTTAGCTTGGGACTAGATGGCGCTGTGTGTGTATGTCCAGGGATATTATTATTATTATTTAACTGTCGATATAAGACATTAGGCTTGTTTTAATCATGAATCGAAAGTCAGTAATGCGCCTAATAAAATAATTTACCTTCAATATCTACGTGATACTGCATTAATCGAATAGTTTAATACTGCATACATTATTTATTGCTTATAATAATTGCAGTTATATACTAACATAAGATGTCGTTGAGTTTGTAGATTCATAGAATAATTCTATCAACATTGGCTCTAAATATTTGGAATGCATTATTATAAGTTAACTAGCTTTTGCCGCGACTTTGTCTGCGTGAAATTTCCGTCGCATCGCATCGCCTGCTCGCACTTTTACTTCGTTTTGGCTTGAGTTCTGAGAGATGTATTATAGCCTATAGCCTTCCTCAATAATTGGGCTAACAGATACAAAAGATTTTTTCAAATCCGACTGACAAATCCAGAGATTACCCCATACATACAAACAAATTTTACCTATTCATAATATTACTAGCTGCGCCCCGCGGTTTCACCCGTTTAAGTTTCGATCCCGAGGGAATATCGGCATAAAAAGTATCCTATATATTAATCCTGGTTATAAACCATTTGTGTGCCAAATTTCATCCAAATCCGTTCAGTAGTGTTTACGTCAAAGAGTAACAAACATCCATCCATCCATCCATCCATCCATATAAACTATCACGTTTATAATATTAATAGGATTATAGAGGCCTTCCAACGCTACGTCTTCCGGTACGCGGTCGCCTCTCCAGGGGGCCTACTCCGAAGTGCAAAGTGCGAATGTTTGGATCGGACCGACACATGGCCGAACCGAATATGATTGAAAAATGCGAAAAAAGTTTGGTTCGGCTCAGTTGGGTCGGGACCATAGTCAATATTCGAAAGAGTGTAGGATCGGAACCGACCGAACCAAATAGTAACTTCGTAGCAGGAAACGGCCGAACATTCGGCCGACACTACTTCGGAGTAGACCCTCAGAACCTTTCGGCCCCATCGACCATCTGTTCTGCAAGCAATGTGCCCTGCCCATTGCTACTTAAGTTTGACAATTCTTCGGGCTATGACGTCCTTGTAAAGGCCACAGGAACCCCTTGGATGCGAGAAGCACAGAACAGGTCGAAGTGGAGGTGCTTGGGGGAAGCCTATGTCCAACAGTGGACGTCTTTTGGCTGAAATGATAATGATGAATATTATGGATAGATATAAGATATAAATAGATAGATAGATTAGTATACTAGTAAAGATATAATAGTAATTTTGTGATGTTTGTGCCATGAATGTATCATCGCTGCAAAAACATGCTCTCAAAAAACTTGTTATGACTTATTATTTATTTATAAAACACTTTATTATTCACCACAAAAAACAAAGAAGGACAAATGTTATACTTACTGGACATACTGTGTCCGTTACTTTGTTCATGCCACGTTCATTTATGAATCATCAATTTGAGCCTGTAAAATTCTGTACAATTATTGTTACAAAAGAATATCTTTATACAACTAATATCTTTAACCGGATTATTAGTTGATTTGCACGAATTTACTCGCCAGAAACGGGTGAATCGACCCTTTTAAATAATAAATTATATGTAGGTTCTATAGGCGACGTGGGCGAATCGAAAGCCAGAATTATAATATGTATTAGGCATAAAATTCAAAATGTGCCAATTGCTTAATAAGTCTAATACCTAAGTCAATTGCCTAATAAGTTTCTGAGTCGATACGCCCATTTCAGGCGAGTAAATTCGACTAATAAGCCCTTAATAACCATCTTCATACGCGAGTAGGTACCTATATATGCACGAATGTTGCAAGTCCAGAACTTTTAACAAAGCATTTTTAAAGTAAACACTGAGTGAAGAAAAGTACCGTCAACTGCATATTTATCATGTAAATAATGCATTTAATTGACGAAAAGAGGTCAGTACACTTAGCGGAGTAAGTGGTACATGACCACAATGTTGATCAATCTGTCACTACTGCAATATTTATTTATACTGTGGCAGTTTCAAACAAAAGAATTACGATCGGAGAGTTCGAAGGGTCTTTGTTAGGGCTTGAACAAACGGTGGTAAAAAAGTTGCAGTGACAAATAATTTACACTGCAATTTTTCGACTATTGTGAAATCATGATTATGATTGATCTCAGGATTGCCTGAAAACTGTTGTTTTAGAATGCAATATAGTGATGCCTTTTGACTTTGTTAAAGGTAATAAAATATACTTAGTGTTAAGTTAACGTAATCATTGTCTGATTGGAATCTAGAGAGATCAGCATACATATGTGGCCCTTGTCGAAATCTAGTCTTGTTTGTTCTACATTATTCCAGATTATTTTGAAAATCCTAGGGTTTGTCCATTTTATTATTCGACGTGTTTACTAGACGCTCAGATGCTTCGATATGTTGACCATTTTCTATCTGGTTTTACATTTTTGTTAAGTAGGTACATGGTAGTACCATGTACATACTTAACCTGCCAGCAAGTACCATGATGGTACTTGTTGACAGGCCTACACTGTCCTCTCATACGTTAGGGACTAACCACACTTGTTCAGCTCTGTGTAGCTTTTGTCTTTAGAAAACAACGATTTTCAGAATCAGAATCAGAATTTTATTTGTCAAACATAGGTACATTGGGTTCTTGCATTACATATTTATATAGGTCGCCATGTTTTGCTGTTACAGCATACAAATATTTTAACATAACGATTGTTTAAAATAACAATCATACTCAATTTAATTACAACACAATTAGTATTAAAAAATTAAATTAGGTTTGAAAGATTATAAATAGATTTTGTATGATATGCGTACGCATCCGTTCAGCTTTACGGAAAAGCCATTTTTTTTAAAGGGTAACTGGGGAGTTTCTTACCGGCTCTTCTCCATAGGAATAAGTAAACTCTAAACTCCTAACGTTTCATAAGTGCCCATGGAGATGAAATAAAAACATGTAGAATTTAAAGCGAAAAAACAAGGAAATAAGCACATATCCAAACAAAACCGTGTGCGCGCCCTATGGTATATCGATCATCCATTTCACGTTACATAACTCACCCAAGCTTTTTACTGTTATTAGGAAGCAAGATAAAACATACTATTACCCTTACGTAAGTAGCTTCCCATTACAGCATGAAATAAGCGATCATTGTTGATGCTAAGTAGGTAATTTGAGTAAATTTCTTATCGCGGCGGGAGCGGCCTGCGGAACGCTTTTCAAAGTGAGGGTAGGTAGACACTGGCTGTTTATCGGGTGCGGGTACCACCGTCCGACCGTGAAGATAGTGCTTATACGGAAAACAACGGAATAACGCTTTATTTGCCTTTTAATTTTTAATATTAAAACAGTGTCTGCTTGTGAAACTGCGGGGCAATTCTCGTAATTTTAAGAACGTTCACAGTCTGATGTCAGTCTCAATCTGTCAAAAAATACTTCTAATTTCCCTACATTTTGACAAGATTTTGACATTTGTTTGTCACTGAGATGAGACTGCGACTAGATTTTGAACGTTTTAAATTACGAGAATTGGCCTTCTGATTCGGTTGAAATTCGAAGTGATTTTTTTTGTACGAAAAGTAATGGGCGTTGTCCTTCTTTTATCGGAGTTGAAATTATCAACGCTACTTAGCGAGGCGTATCGTAAAATGTCTTCATTTCGGCTGTCGCTGAAAATCAGCACTGTAGCCATAGAAATAAGAAAGAAGTCTTTTATTTATTTGTTTATTTATTTGGGTATGGCTCTGTCTTGCACAGAGTCACAGCATTATGCTGAGCGATGACCGTTATGCGTGGTACGCATATTTTCTTCTTTGTGGTTTTCTCGCAAAAAACGTATTTTCTTTCTCTTTTACTTCTTTAAATTCTGAAAGTTGGCATGCTTTAAATACCTAACTAAAAAATACAGCAAACTCAAAACAAACAACCCTAAAATCGACAAAAAAAAAATCGCACCAGATTAATACACGAACCCTTTCTCCTCTCAAAAAAATAATAATTAGCAACACATCGAGTTTCCGGACAGCTGACAGTTGCACCTGTGGCGGTGCGCGGGAACCCTAGCTGCGGCTGCGTGGACGCCGCGGGGACGCAGCGGGGCGCCGGCGGCAAAAGACGATGTCTCGTGAAAAATGGTCAAGATAATTTACGAACATTTTTATGAAAAACGCTGATTTATATTATGAAACATTTTAGTCAAAATGCTGTCCACGTATTTCTTTTTGAGTTATAATTAGGTAGAAACTGAGATTTTTTGGTTAAGTAGAGAAGTAAGTAATGAAGTACTCACTTTTACAGGAAAAAAATTAACTAGTATGCAAACTGTAAACATGAACTCAGCATATGATTCTAAGCCTTTAAGAAATGTTATAAAAAAGAAAATCTGCTGTTGCATATAAAAGTGCAACATCTATTTTCTATAACCACGAAAAATTTCTACGCTATTGGGTCTAGGACTCATTAGCTGAATTCATGGTTACAGTTTGCAAACTGGTTCAATTTTTTTCCTGTAGTATCTTTCCGTAGTATGGTTCCGTCTGTGGGTTACGTGTACTCGATTTGGCCATTTTTATTTTAATCATAGAAACAGTAGACATGCTTTATGGTAATTGAGCAAGCATATTAATGTGCTTTGTTAGAAAACCTAGAAGTATGTCGCATCCCTTTGTCATGTTCATAATAATATCGAAATCACTTTGTAGTCGAATTTCAATATCATAGGATTAAACCATGCTTACATACTCTGAAACTCTCGAATGGTAGGAACTGAGTACAATATTAGATGCGCTTTTTTTGAAAATCTAGGTCCTAGAAGCTAGTCACACTCGCAGCCCTTCGTCATTTTCATATACTTAACATGACTATCAAAACCACTTTGTTATTTCAATAACATTGGATTAACCGGTTGAATGCCATAATTACAGAAACAATTAAAAAGCCATTGTGCCTCGCGTGGATCCACGTTAAAGGTGAAGGGTTAAGCCATGAGCACACATTAATCCATTTCTGCCACCATATTTCATAGAAAATTTAAGAAGTTTGATGTTCTACGAAAAATGGTCGAAAGAATGGAAAATTGATTATATGCACGCTCCAAATTCTACCAACATCAGGACACTGTAAAACTGCCAGCTTAACAACATTAAAACTGAACTTTTCGCCGTAATTTGAAGTCACGTAGTTTTCATTATTATTGCACCGTGCAAGTAGAAATTATTACTTAGAAGTTTCCCTGACTTTATCGCGAGGTTGCATCGATGGGATAATTTCTAAACGCATTTCAAACTCCTTGGAAAACGGAGTGAGAGCAGTTATTGGTGGCTTGAAAGTTGAAAGTAATTGCAATCATGATGTTGTACTTAGATAGCGGGAATTGGTTCGTTGTTTAAGTAACTGATTTTGTTAGTGGGCGTGTTCCTTGATTCCTTGTAAATTGGTTATTAGATTAAAAAAAAATTACAATATCCCATGTCCACGAGTCGTTTTGAGCCAGTCATCGTGAGTAGGTATATCTGCTAGCCAGTTTTTTGTATTATCCCATGTTGATCATTGCCCAACAGTGGGAACTGCTGGGCAAAGGTCTTCCCCATAGTTTTCCAATTTTCTTTGAGTTTTGTCTTCTCAGGCCAATCGGTCAGGGGTCTACTCTCAATAAGGAAGTAATAAGACAGCGTCAACAAAGATACGGGCCCGTCCGAAAGTAGTTAACCCGCCAAAACAAGTGTCAAATTAAATTTTTCAAACGGGCAAATACACATCGGGTGTAGGGACAAACGTCAAATCGTGTTGACATTAATTCTTAGTTCGGGCCCCGTACTGGTCATAATATATCCGTAAGTAATACCGATTAGGAAAAGCCCGTAACTTCGGCCGAGAAACGCCCGTAACTTAGATAGAATACGGATATCGTGGTTAGGGAGTAGACCCCAGGAACGAGTCCAAATCGTCACGCCAGCTTTTCTAGCCAGTTTACCAGATAAATTAAAAAATGATAAACAAATAGAGTTCCATTGATCTATAAGTCGCAATAAACCAATTATCTTATCGAAATCTCCTTTTGAAAGCTCAATGTATTGTCTCCTACCTAAGCTACGTTAACAAGGTAAAATAAAATCCTAATTAATAAGCAAGGACAAAAAATCTACTAACATAAGTAGCTCCGAAACTGACTTCCTCAAGAAATTCGAGATAAAGGTATCAAATTAATTTTTAACAAAGCACGGATCTCGCGTTTTTCTTTTGTGGCAACATTACAATGAAAATTCGTTTTGAAATTCGAATATGACGCTATAAGGTACCCGGGAGAAAATATAATGATTTATTTATGTCAATGGGCCGTTTCCGAAGCGGTGTTTTCTTACCAAAATTGGTTATTGTTCGGCATAAACTTCTTTTATTAAGGCTTGTTAGTAAAAAGAACAGGTAGGGGGTTTTAGAGTATAATAAGGATGTTTTTATGAAAACAATTTCATGTCAAAATGGCCGCTCGGCGAATTTTTACCTTGTGTTTGTTTATTTTTTGCGAGTAAACGTGAGTTTTCTTAATACATTGGCAGCGTCTAGACGTGGCCATGTGTGAAATAACCTGGCGAATTGTACACCCACTAATAAACGTTAAACGTAGAACATAAAACTAATAGTGAACGTCACTCTGTCGTAAACCGTGTTATTAACGAATAAGAGCCTTGGTGCGCGTTTCCATTGTGACTAATTACCCTACGTGTTCATTTTTCATTTTGGAAATGTAACATACATCATCATCTGCCAAGCCTTTTCCCAACTATGTTGGGGTCGGCTTGCAGTCTATTCGGATGCAACTGAATACCAGTATTTTACATCGAGCGACTGCCTATCTGACCTCCACAACCCAGTTACTGGGTAATACGAAATATAAAATAAATACCCTTGGTAAGACTGGTTGTCAGACTTTCGGGCTACTGACGACCCGTAACACTAAGTACTATGAAAATTAAAAAATATTAAACCAAAATACTTAGACCGATAATTTATTCCTCCTTGAAGACACATTTTTCGTTAAAAAATAACATCATTGTATAACTATTGACAGCTAGCCTACAGTTTCTCTGACAAAATAATGTAAATCTAACTTTACTTAAATACCTACTCACATACTTTAATTAGATCCACAATCTCCCAATAACAATGTTAATAGCAATAGGGTATTTGCCTGGATAAAAAAAATAATAATATTTAGTCCGTCAGTTAGATTATCCATAAATAATGGACAGGTATTTTTTCTTTTGTCAATCAAACCAAAAATGACAAAGATGCTTCAAAGAAAGCAAAGAAGAGCTTCAAAATTTGGGAGTGGGGGACTTGCTTGCGACATTTTTGCAAGCGAGTGACGTCACGCGGAACTTTAACGGGCGATATCTTTATATATAATTTTTTTTTTTATATAATTGACAAAAGAAAAAATACGGTTTCAATATTTTTTGATAATCTAACTGACGGACTAATTCGATTTTTTTAGGAAAATAGCCTATTCCTGTTGACAGCGATGTGGACGAATTTTTTGATGTACATGTACATTATTATTATTTTAAATGTTAGCTTATATTATGTAAATATTATCTTGATTAAGTAAATAAATGAGAAAATTGTAGTACCTACCTACCAATAACAATGAATATTACTTACGCTATTGTATTTTAAAATCATTATTCTACCAATAACCAAAGGAATACATTATGACCGTGATACAATGGACACATACAACTCATTCGTTCTTAAAAGAGACCATAGATGAGCTGCCAACTTCTTTAATGCATCACATGAGGTCTAATCTCACGTATTTATGCTTTTTCTTTTACTCATAGATACTAACTTAACCTTGAATCATCATTCAGCCGAAATACGTCCACTGCTGGGCATGGCCTCGCTCAAGCATCTCCACTTCGACCTACACCCTAATTGCGTTTTAACACAATCTGAATCATTTTGAAGGATATTGCTAATCCATTGCTTCATAATATGTTCGAAAAATGTATCTGCTCAGCAACGCAAATAATCATTGCGTTATTTGCTTTGTTGAGCAGATACATTTCTATTATTTTTATGTTGTTGAACTGTTAAAATGAGACGAATCATTTTGAAGCAAATTGCTAATCCATTGCTTCATAAGTTCGAAAAATTTGTCTGCTCAACACGTAAATAACGCAATGAATGTTGTTGAACTGTCAAAATGAAACCGATTCCGATTGATCGTGTGTTACGCAATTAGGGTGCCGTTGTTACTGATAGTGTTACGCAATTACCCCGCGGTTCTGTGTTTTCCGCATCCAGTGGATTCCTGCCGGCCTGCGGCCTTCACAAGATCATCGTTCTGCCTTGTGGGAGGCCTTCCAACGCTACGTCTTCCGGTACGCGGTCGCCACTCCAGAACCTTTCGGCCCCATCGGCCATCTGTTCTGCGAGCAAAGTAACCTAAAATAGTTACATTTCAAAAGAAAGCGCTTTCCATCTTAGTTATTATAATTTCTTTGCAAATTGTGACAGGGACTCATTTCATTTGACATCTGATACGGAGAAATGGAAGTTATACAGATAAGGGATGAAACGATTTTCCTGTCGCATGAATATTAATGAATGTACTAGACGAGTTAACTATTCAATGAGCTGAGCTGCTCAGACGGAGTTGGTTGAAGACATATCAGATGAAGTGTCTGAATGAAATTATTGAGAAAAGATATGCGAAGTAGCATGATGGGCTTGTGGCTAAGTACAAAGTCGGACTTAATGCCTTAGGAATTCTCTACCAGTCAACCAAGGGTGGTAAAGATTAGATGGCAGGCGCTTTGGTTGAAAGGAACAATGATAAAAAACAATTATTAAAAATATATCATAAAAAATTATAAATAAATGATTGTTTCCCTTCCTTTTTTATATACATAGACAATTATACATTATAATATTATTTTAAGACTGTTAACTTAAATATGAAATATATGAAAACAATTATGAGCTCAACTTATTCCGCTTCCGTTTCATAATGACAAGGAAGACATATTGCCTATTAAATCAACTATCTGATTTTTCATAAAATTAGCCTGACGTAACTAATGAATTGGGCATCCCAATTGCAATTAACGTGAGATTAATTAACAGATTGATTGCTGCGACTGCGTAGGTAGACATGTCACCACGTGATTACCTATCTAAGCAGAATGCTATAATGGCAGCCAGTACCCTAATTGGGTAACACACTATCAATTTTAATCTGAATCATTTTTAAGGATACTGCTAATCCATTGCTTCATATGTGTGAAACATGTGTCTGTTCAACAACGTAAATAACGCAATGAATGTTGTTGAACTGTCAAAATGAAAACCGTTGCTACTGATAGTATATAGGAAAACGCTGCCCTTTCTCATACATAGAAGGAACACGTTTGCTCTATCAAATACTTTATTTACACTGGTCTTCTTAAATTGATTAACATTTTCAGGCAATCAGTAATAACTGCACCAGTCATTTTATTAAAATCAAACACTACAACTAGATACTTGTTGTTAAAACACAACATGAATAACATAACAACACAACTGTAATAGGCTATTTTCCTAAAAAATTCTAATTAGTCCGTCAGTTAGATCATCAAAAAATATTGAACCCGTATTTTTTATTTTGTCAATTATATAAAAAATGATAAAGATATCGCCCGTTAAAGTTCCGCGTGACGTCACTTACTTGCGACATTTTTGCAAGCAAGTGACGTCACGACCCCCACTCCCAAATTTTGACGCGCTTTATCTTTGTCATCTTTTGTTTGATTGACAAAAGAAAAAATACGTGTCCATTATTTTTCGATAATCTAACTGACAGACTTATATTTTTTTTTTTACCCAGGCAACTACCCTATTCCCAACGGGTTAGACAGAGCTGTAGAGAATGTGGAAGATACCTTTGTATACCCACATTCCGCCATTTTGGTTTATGTTCCATGTAATAGGGGACGACCCTACGAAATTCCTAATTGAAAATCCAATAGCACTTTGCCCGAACTGGGAATCGAACTCAGGGATCATGCTCAGAAGGAGCGCTTGTAACCACTAGTCCAACGAGGTAGTCAAATGCTCAAACAATTAAGTACTTACTTAGAGCGACTCATGTCCAGACAATCAATAATAACTGCAACAGACATTTTATTCAAATCAAACACTAAAACTAAGTATCTATAACGTAGGTACTAAGAGCTAAACTCAAATCAAAAACTGAACTTCACTAACTCCCCATACTTTGTTTCGTCCATAACACTTTCAAACAAGATCATAGTATGATTATTGCTCTTAGGGGGATCGTGAAACAAAACCTCTCAATCTGGGCAATAAGGCTTTGCAAGCTTTAGTTGTGTAATGGTCAACTTACGAAGTAAATAATGAGTTCTTCGTGACTAGCAAATAGCAATACAGGAACGAAAATAAAAGTTACAGTGATGGATCGCAGTGGTATTAGTTTTTGGTGTCAGTGTTGGATGGGGTCTTAATTTTGCAGAATAAACCTTTTTCTTTCTTTCTTTAAATTAGGTTTGTCGGTTGTAAAAATGTCACTGTGAAAACTTAGGTAAAGTGAGCTTAAAATGACCAGCAGTGCGATTCAACAAAATCTCACACATATAAATGTAAAGTAGATTCAGCAATGCGATTCTGTAACCAAATCACCGTGAAAACTTAGGTGAAATGAGCGTGGAGTGAGCTGTCATTCCAACTAATGTGAGCTTAAAATGACCAGCAGTGTCAATCCCTAGGATTGACACTGCTGGTCATTTTAAGCTCACTTTACCTAAGTTTTACAGAATATATCGGCTGTTAGGATACGCTTGTGGTTTAATTGTGAGAGTTGAATGATAAGTTGTCGTCATTTTATATTTAAAATGAATCCTATCAAATTATTGAAACCATTGAAGGGTCTAATTTTAAATTTCAACCAAAAGAAAGCATAGCCATAATCCGTGCTCATATCGTTTTATATGTTTCGAGATTATTGGATCTGATTTTGACATTGATTTATGAATTTTACTGAAAATTTCTGACATGACGGTAGGGGGCTTATTACCAGCATTTAATAGCATGCATTCATGCATGCATTTTATAGGAGGGCAGACGTTGAACTGTACTGCTTTTTGTACTTAGTCATATAACAAAAAAGTAATGCAGTTCAACTTCTGCCCGGATAACGAAGCACGCAGAACTTTTCAATAAAATACCTTACAGGTTTACTTATTTTATCTTTGTCAATGTATAATTATAAAGAGATACAAATCTAAGAAAGTAAGAAGTAAGTATAAAGACCTACAAGTTCATTTGTTTAATTTCCGTCAACTTTTTTCGTTTATTACTCAGCATTTTCCCTCTAAAAAACTTAGTTTCCACTATCACACAGCACGTACAACCCGATAACAACATCCTAGGGGTCACAGCTACAATATAAACATGTCCAGAACGGACACACGGGCGACCGTGGAGGTATTTTCAGTTAGTCTATGTTTTTTTGTGGCTGGCAACGTACGGAACCCTGTTGGTTTAGACACACCTTTTTGTTATCCCTGCTGCGAATATGGCGGCAAAAAAAGTTATTTTTAGAGTTCCATGGTACGTGAGTGTGCTTATATTAGGATGTAAAATAGGTACCTGGGCATGCATTGTACAAATAATGAAAATAGGGGTTTTGTGACTTGAATAAATAGGTAGGTACAGAAGTAATAACATTTCAACGTTTCTCAAAATTAATTAAGTATCAGCCTATAATGTTCCCACTTGCACTGCTGGGACACAGGACTCTTCTCAATGAAAGGGAGTGGGCATAATCCACCACGCGGGCCCAGTGCAAGTTGGTGGATGTCACATGTCTTCGAATTATTGGTTTTAAGACATGCCGGTTTCCTCACGATGTTTTTCTTCACCGTTTTGAGAGCTGTGGTGATGAAAATTAAATACACAAAGTAAAGTACAGACACCAGCACATCAAGCTACTACAATCTGTCAAATTTCTTTAATAGATTTTCGACTTTATCGCTGAAGTATTAAGGTTCAAGGTTGATTGGGAAAATTTGACAGTTTCGGGTAGCTTGACCTGCTGGCGTCTGTACCTGGGTTCGAACTCACGACCTAGGACTCGTAAGTCGGGGGCGATACCACTGGACCACAAATGCTCTCAAAATGAAACGTATAATAATAATACCAGCCTATTATTGCCCAATTGTAGGGCAAAGACCTTCTCTCATAAAGAGAAGGCACGAACATTAATCACCGCGCTTGCTCAAGACGGGTTGGCGATTTAAGACTTATATTAAAACTATACAACCAACCACAAACAGTCTCACCAAGGGGTATCGTATTACCCAGTAACTGGGTTGCCCACAACCCAGTTACTGGGTACCCTTGATACTGGTATTCAGCTGCATCCGGACTGGAAGCAGCTATAGCGAGTCGGTTATAGTTATAATCATGATCGTCTGATAATGATGATTAAAACTATTGCGTCCAGGTTTTCTCAAGTGTGTCCTTTACCGATGTCTCTTGTGTCCAAGATAAAATGGAAATAGAACAAAATAATTCTATTTATTTAACATTATGTTATGAATGGCGAAGAAACCGGTAAAAATGGGTTTCTGGCTGACGATATCTTTCACACACAAAAAAAAATGTTGCAGGCAGAACCGAAAGCACCAACCACTACCAGTTTTCAATTTTTCAGTAAAGTACGTAACACCGAATATTGTACGGAACAGTCAAAACAAACGTAGTTTGTAATAACTGTTTTTTTTTTAATCCGTCCTTGGTTGAGTGCGGACTGTATTGGAAAGGCTATTTCTGGGTACATACCTATCGGTAACTTTTTGTAACATAACGGTGCTTTTTCGTAGGTACATGTCATACGAGGCTTTCATACGAATTGTAAAAGGGGTGTTTGAAATTTGCGTAACACATCAAGCTAGTGGCGGGACTGGCTAAATATAGCTGTACTATAGTTACACCACTGCCTGACCCTTCAGGGAATATGGGCGTAATGTTATGTTATGTTATCAAGGTAATTGGATTTAGTGTTGTTATCATCATCATGGATGAAGAAAGAGAAGGAAGTGAATGATAGCGTGACGGTTGACTATCAGTCTATACCAGGTGGAGACGACAATGCCCAACATTATGAAAACACTGGCAATACTGGTACCAAAGAGTATTTTAAAACTATATTATATAATTCCTAACATCAAAATTAAAAAAAAAACTAAATAGTAGTAATGGGACGACTAAGGGAGGTATTCCACTTAGAGCACTGATTTATTTTCAACAGCACTTGCCCGAACCGCACCTAAGCACTTCCACTAACCGCACTGAAAATTTTTGTAATGTGCGGTTCGGTGGCCAATTTTTTATTAGCTTTGACTAAACTGTTGGATATATTTGGTTAAATTTTTGTATGCAGCCGGGTGGGGATATTATTAGATATATGAAGTTTAATTTTTGTCGTAGCTACCTATTTCGCGTACCTACCGAACCATTTCAAAACTAAATAGCTTTCTTAAAAAAATCACCTACCTACAAACTTCCAAGATATAACTTCCTTTTAATAATAATCACAAACTTATATCAAAACTTAGCGTGTGTTTAGAGTGCATTAGAGACCGTCGCCGGCAGATGGCGCTGCCGCCGACTAACGCTAATGACGTCGCTCGCACTAAATTATTTTTACGACTACCCGCGAGACGCGATCTAGCACCAAGCGCAGATTCCCCGCACTATTTATAATGTTTTTAATGCTGTCATAGAATGCAACAGACACTTTTAAGATTTTATTTATGAATATTGGTTGTGTTCGTGGTATTTTTGTGAACAAAAATAGTGTGAAATATTATAAGGGTTAGTTTCACGATTAGAAATTGTATTGATAGGTAACTAAGTATATCTATATATACTCACTAGCTGCGCCTCGCGGTTTCACCCGCGTACGTTTCGATCCCGTGGGAATATCGGGATAAATAATTGATAATTGATTGATAATTGTATGCTGCACTGGTTAACGTCATCACGTCAACGCCGGCTGCGGCTGAAAACCAGCGCTGGGGCTCTGTCTCGTATAGGGTCTTAGCATTATGCTGAGCGATGGCCGTTTTGCGTGAATGTGACGCATGTTTACCCCAACTTGTTTTTTTTTTGTGTGTTTATGTCCTTTTTTTATGCGTCATGTTTGCCGCAAATAAATGCATTTTCTTTCTTTCTTTCTATAAAAAGTATCCTCCTATATGTTAATCTTGGTTATAAACCTGTGTAAATCTGTGCCAAATTTCATCCAAATCCGTTCAGTAGTTTTTGTGTGAAAGAGTAACAAACATTTTTTTTTATTTTTATTGACAATGGGCTCCCTCTTGACCTCAATCCAGCCCAGAGGCAGGGATGAGATCTACGGTGGAACGATCCATCCATCCATCCATCCATAGAAACTTTCACGTTTTTAATATTAGTAGGAAAGTAGGATAATAAAGCTGAAGACCTTGTTTGTTTGTTTGAACGCGCTTATCTCTGGAATTACCAGTCGGATTTGAAAAGTTATAGTTGCATTTGATAGCCCAATTCTTGAGGAAAGCTATAGGCATTTAACACCACGCTATAACCCTAAGGAGCCGAGCAAAAAGAAAACAAGTCAAAAAGAACGCTAAGCGAAAAGCAGCTGCTAGCAGGTGATGCGATGCGACGCAGGTCGGGGGAATAAGAAATTTCACCCGGACGAAGAAGCTAGTTTTTAACCGACTTCTAAAAAAGGAGGAGGATTTTTGTTCCCGCATAACTCCGTCGCTTACCAACCGATTTGAAAAATTCTTTTTTTTGTTGGAAAGGGTATACTTCCTAAATGGTCCCATATAAATTTTATTAAAAACGGTTCAGTAGTTTGATTTTTAAACCAAAATTACTGGTAAAAATTACAACTTAAATGTGAAAAATAAAAACTTTTTTGCAAAAAAAAATCAACCTACTTCCAAAAAGGACACTACAAAGTGAAAAATGACTTTAATTTCGGAAGTCGGTGGCAAACGAAAATGTGAACCCAACGACACCGACATCCGAAATTATTAATTATTTAGTTATTTCGGATGTCGGGAAATTTTTCGTCGGTTATCAAAAAGAACAGCAATATTTTTTTTAATAACCGACGAAAAATTTCGACGCTATGTGGTCTAAACTCATGTGCTGAATCCATGGTTACAGTTTGCGCGTCGATGTCCCTGCCACACTGTATAAGTAGTTTAAGTTTTAATTAATTACTTAGCTTAATCAGCCCATAAGAAGCCTCCTGTCAGGGCTTGTTTTAGGTTTGTTTAGTTTTAGCTAGGTTTGGGTAGGTACCTAAATCTTTGAGATTTTCAGTTATGAAGATAAGGATACGATTTTGTCTTGCATATGTGACCTGTCTACCTGTCTGACATAAGTAAATAGGTACACACGGCTACACGTCAAGCTATTCAAAACCAGTTTGTCTTGGCCTCACTTTGTATGATATTTTCTCACAATGAACGGTCAGCCAATACTGGTTTTTCATAGCTTGATGTGTAGCCGTGTGTACGTCCTAAAAATATTATAATTATTTGTTTCACCTTATGTTTGAACTTATCGCTGAACTGAATATTTGAGCTGATTGAGTCATGTACGTAGTGAGTCAGCGATGATTCATATCATAATGAGTTTATGTCAAGCATGACACAAAACGAAATCCGATTATAATTGCCGTAGAACGTTACGTTTTAGATAAGAGTTCGAAGAACTTTTTTTATGTTTTGCATGGCAAATTTTTGTTTCTTATTATCTTTTACTAATCTACAAGAAGGTCTTTTGAGGCAGAAAGCAGTTTATTATACCAACATGTCAATTACCATCATCATAACAATTTTGCATTTACGATGTCAGGGGTATAGAAAAGGACATATTTTATCCAGAAAAAAATACTGTTCCCGAGGAATAACTTTCTAAGGTCACTATTGCTTTAGGACGCTAGATGGCGCTACGTGTCTTTCGAATCATGATTCAAATATGACCCGATTTTCTGAGCATTATTCTAACAAAAAATACTAAGGCTTTCATGAATTCATGATAGTATTTCAATCATTAGTATTATTCTTTTATTAGGATTTGGATGAAATTTTGCATACAGATAGTTTATTATAACCTGGATTCACACATAGGATACTTTTTATCCCGGTAATATACGTTTCCGTGGGATAATTTCCGACCTCCGCGTAAAATACGTCTTTCATTTCATTGAACAGAAAAAGACAGTAGTAAGGGTAGATAATATAATGGCGCGAAGCCCTTATAATAAACAAAAGTCTTTTTCTAATAAATTTTTATTGGGGTTCTATACAAGCTTCATAAACTCACCATGTTAATACTTAGTGCATCTGCAAATAGAGCCGCAACTTTGTTTATAGCTTACAGCAGTGCGAAGTTTACAGCATAATATGTATTAAAATATTTTAATCGTCCCTTATCCCAGGTGTAAATTAAGGGCGAGTAAACTAAAACACAACACTGTCGTAAACTGTGTTAATAAGTGTATAACAGCTGGGACTAACATATACTAGTACTAGTATTATGAGTATGTTCTGTCCATTTTAATATTATATATATACACAGCTAAATGGGCGCTGGTAACTATGTCGTAAATGGAAAATTGGTTATTTGATCAGTATAATAATTGACTGGCTCTAGTCCATCCTCACGAATTTACTCGCTCGAAACGGGCGAATCGTCGATTTTTTTTTTATATGTGACTCGCACGAAGTTAATTTATTTGTGGCGAGTCGAGAAGTCCAGAAAAGTATTAGGCAATTGGCGCTTTTTGAATTGTATGTAATGAAGTTAGGAAAAAGTACACGTTTTATAATATTTAACTCTTATCACTTCTGTGCGCTAATGTCCTTTTTTCTATACTTTATTCTAAACAATTCAATTTACTAATAAGCCAATTGGCTTATCCAATCAAAATACAACACAATCTATCTATATATTTAAGCAAAACAAAGTCTGGTTAGTTACACCATTTATAACTCAAGAACGGCTGAACCGATTTTTATAATTCTTCATTTGTTGGATTTGTCTCCGCCCCGAATTGCAGAAATTAGCATATCTATGTATAACTAACCTTTCGGCCCCATCGGCCATATTATGTAGAAGGCCAGTCGCAAAAAAAAAATTTTCTTTTCTCCACATTTTATTGTCACTATCTACGCCTAGCGTAGGCTTTGGTCACCGATATCTCGTAGCACGTCTGTCACCTCGTAGCGTCGTAGCACCGTAGCCCGTAGATAAAGTTTAACGATAATTAGAATGGTCATCTCTAAACGGACATGAGTATCTAACTGATTGCGACACGTTTTTGTAGTTAAATGGGCGTAAGACGTTACTTGAGTGATTGGGTTTTATTTTATTGTTATCTAAGGGAGATTACTGTGAGTTTCATGTTGGTAGGTGTCCTTTGTCACCATGCATTTGGTTTGGATTGTACAACTGAAGATTGAAATTCCATTTCATTTTGACCGCGTAGGTATTGCACTTTTGTATGTAACAGCTGTTTTTTTTTTTGATAACCGACGGAAATTTGCTACTCTTGGTGATCCAGAATCATGTGCCGAATTTGTGGTTACAGTTTGCGCGTCGAGGTCTCCCTGTCACACTTATATGACTTTTTTCCAAAAATATTTTTATTTTGTCGTTTTCTGGGCTTCTTGGTTTACGCATTTTATACAAAGTTAGACCAGCATTTCAAAACACAAAACTACCTAAATAAAAGCAGGAACATCCAGTAAAATCAGAAGCCTTTGTTTCAATTTAATTCGGTAGTCTGGCTTACTGGCGCAATGAAACTGTAATTAAAGGAATAATATCGTGTCGGAGTCGCCTCAAGCGCCATAAGACTGCATACGCGAGCGGCTGCACTTATGTCATAGAGTAGAGAGGTCATGGAGACATTAATCGTTGATTTTGAATTAATTTTCTCACATTTAGCATGATCATTGTTTGTTATCTAGTAACCAGACACAAATCTAGTGGTATCACTTAAGCATACAAAAAACTTCTATATCACGCGATCTCGTCTTGTGTGTGTGGGCTAAGCATAGAGGGGCAATTCTCGTAATTTTAAGAACGTTCACAGTCTGATCTCAGTCTCAATCTGTCAAAAATACCTCTAATTTCCCTACATATTAGACAAGTTTTTGGCAATGATTGTCGCTGATATGAGCTTGCGAATAGATTTGGACCGTTTTTAATTACAGGATTATTGGCCTTCAGGTGTATGTAATTTTTTAAAGACTGAAACTCAAGGTGTAACTTAATAGTCCTATTCGTTTAACGTATCTAGTCCAGGCGGTACAAATTCATTCTACTTGCGTCTGGTCTCTCTGCATTTTCACCAGTGAAAAGTTACGATCGAGGCCGAACCAAACCTATTAAAAAATAAGTACTCTTTTAATGTACCTACTTCTGAGATGATTGTGCGATAATTATAGATTAGCTAGTAGCCCGCGGTAGCAGCGGTTAATTGGTAAACAGTTTACATTGCACTCACTATGCACAACTTTCTTGCAGATTTAAATCCTGCAAATTTAAATGATATGTTGCAGTTTCTTGCCCGTTCTTCTCCATAGAGATCTACGTTTTGGAATAGGCAATAACTAGCTTCAACTTTCTGACTAACTGATCAACTACTTAATTTTGACAGTTCAAAATTGCCTGTAAATGGTTTAGTTGAAATGAATGCTTTGAATTTGAATCGCGCCGTTAGCCAAAATATTATCACTCCATTTCTTCTTTACTCCGTGACAAGAGTGCAGTGCCGAGATAATCGCTGCAATAACAACAATTCTTGAGATCTAATTACAGCGAATCCGAATACCGAGACACCATACACCAGTATTAAAGCTCGTTTAGCCAAATAGCATATTCCGTTTTGGAACTTTGGTCTATTTACTCTTGTCTTCGTCAGTGGAAAAGCAAGTATGAATAAAAAATAATGTTTATTTATCCAAAGTAATACACAGACACAGATTGAGCACAGCGGTAGATATATAATTGCTTGTACAAAAGTTAAAGGCTACTAAAATCTATATACACACACAAAAATTCTTTTTAGTAAAAGATTTTTTTTTAAAGATTTATTTTAACTAATTAAATACCTAATACATAATTGTATTAGGTATTTAATTTGTTAGCTTAGTTGTTCATTTTATTGTGCATGCTGTGGTCTCCTGTAATTGAAGGAGAAATAACTACCAAATACTTTGTGTCTACTCGTACATATGTATATGTAATGTTTAGTGTATATCTTTTGTTGAGGATCCTAAAATAAATAAAAAAAATATAACCCCTGTCTCTTAAACTAGGAGGCCTGTATCTTAAGAGACAGAAATTATTGTTTGAAAAATATTGTGAAAGTAAGAATATATAATTATTATTTTAGTTTCCGTTTCAAATTCTGAATATTCAACGTAACGGAGGCAGGGGTATGGTTAGTTTATCTAATGGTTATTTTTTTAACTAATAGTGAATTATTGGACAATTAGCAATGATATTATATCATTAGATAAACTAAAAATTGATCAAAAAACACATTTTGCAAAAATTTAAGACTTAGTTACTATTTTTAACAATTGGTTGAGTTTAACTACGGATCAAAAAATTGGCCCTTGGCCGTGCACTCGTTCGTAAAAATCGGCCCTTAGCCCACTCGTTGGTAAAAAAATCTGTATTCTATTTGTCGCTTTCATGGGTAAATTACAGGGTCAAATAAAATTACCTAGCGAGACTCCGAGTAGGTACCTATCGATAACTAAACATGATAAAATTAAAATAACAAATGATTTAATGTTTTTTTTTGGGGGTCAACGAGCACTAGTAGTTTTGATAAGTGAAGTTTGAGTTGAGATTTGTTTTCTTTCGTTTTATCGTATGTATCGTATATGACATATCTAAATCCATCACGCCTGTAAGTGTACGAATGCGCCTGCGCCTGCGTGTGCGCGTGTGTGTGCGCCTGTTTTTTTTTTTTGTGTGTTTCTGTTATTTTTTATGCGTCATGTTTGCCGCAAATAAAAGTATTTTCTTTCTGTACACAAAAAAAACAGATTTTTTAAAGTGATATTTCACGACACTGTTAGCGATTGACTGCTGCGCTGCGTGCTGCGGGTTCGATTACCGCACGGAACAAATATTTGTATTGCCTACAGGTAGTTGTTCCAGGTCTGGCTGTTTGTGTATGTGAGTTTAAATGTTTGTAAACGCACCCACGATACAGGAGGAGGAGGTAATACCCAGAGTGTGGGGAAATGCTTAAAAAAAAAATAAGTGATAACCCCACAAAAAAAACCATCAGATTAATTTATTTTTCTCTATCATGTTTAGATATCGATACCCATAACGTCTGCGGAGTTTTGCTAGATAATTTAATTTAATCCTGTACAGTATAACATGGCCTGAATTCTTTCTTAAAAAAATAATCAAATAAACTAGTCATTGAACATTACCATAGACAAGGTCACGAACCTTTTTGTGTTACACCAGCCATCAATCATCATCATTTTTTGCCCCCAATTTTTTTTTTAATTTCGTCTAATGTTAACACCGAAAAAACGTTCCACTTCTAATAACCTTACATAACAAAACAAATTAACTATGAATCATGAGTTACCCTTGAACCCGTCACTCAGCAGTCTGTCTGCATTTAACCTATCATTAACTATAACTAGTTTACGACACAGTAATTATAGCTGTTAAATAACGAAGGTTGGTTTTCGTGGCCGGGATTTTTAGTGTTCATACCTATTTAAAATTGGGTTCTCGTGTGAATTGATCTGTCTAATAGACAAAGGGAATCGCTTTTATTATCGATTTTAAAAAAATATGATAAAGATACAGAAGAAACAAATATGAAGGACTGCTGTAGGCTTTTTACCGTATCAGCATAACTTCCTAAATAATAAATATTACTTACTAGCTGCGCCCCGCGGTTTCACGCGCATAAGTTTCGATCCCGTAGGAATATTGGGATAAAAAGTATCCTATATGTTAATCCTGGTTATAAACCATTTGTTTGCAGAATGTCATCCAAATCCGTTCAGTAGTATTTGCGTGAACGAGTAACAAACATCCATCCATCCATACAAACTTTCACATTGAAGAAACCACCTCCACTTGAATGACTAAAAACAGGTACCTACAGAACCCACAACCAACCCCTCGCCTCCCGCACCTGCGAGATAATTGCATAAAACATCATTCATTCTGACAGTTCAACAATATTCATTGCCGTATTTACATTGTTGAGCAGACAAATTTTCCGAACATATGAAGCAATGGATTAGCAATATCCTTCAAAATCATTCAGATCGTGTGTTACGTAATTAGGGTGCTGGTCTACATGAGCTATTTCAAAGGCGTGTTAAAATTACCTTCATTTTCATAACTCGTCTAACAGGCTATTACCAATCATATATACATGTACCTATATCTCTTATCTTACACATATCGCTCCAGTCGTAAATTATTACCTCTTAATGAATACCCCGAAGCGTCTACCAAGTTTTTATCGGTTCATCCACACGTAAGGATTGTGCTTTATGATTAGACTCAGTTATTTCAAGTTAAAAGTGCTATTAAGGAAATCAAAATCACTTGGTTCATTGGCTCTGATTATACGCTGTTTGCTGTTAAGCGACGTTTATGTGAAAATTAAAGTGATTCTGATTAATTTAATGTTAATTAATTGATAATAAACCACCTGTTTGTAGACACATTCGTCAGTGTTGTATGGATCGCTATGGAAGCTTATTGACAGGTGCGTTTTTTTTACAGCGCGATTTATAAGCCGTACTGTAAAGAAACCGTAACGTTTACAAAGGGCCTAAGCAAGCTGAAGTGGTATTGGGCTGTCCATGTTTGTCGAAAGACCGATGGCCTGTAGAGTAGACCAGTCCTGGTGGTCTACTCCGAAGTAGTATCGGCCGAATGTTCGGCCGTTTCACTCCTAAACTCTTTCGAATATTGACTATGGTCCCAACCCAATTGAGCCGATCCGAACTTCTTTCCCATTTTTCAATAATATTCGATTCGGCCATGTGTCGGTCCGATCCGAACATTCGAACTTTGCACTTCGGAGTAGGCCCATTGGAGTAGACCGCCCCCATCTAGATGGACCGACGGTTAAAAAGATGGCTGGGACAGACAGAATGCGGAAGTCGGTGGACTTGAGAGAAGCCTACGTCCAGCAGTGGACTGCGATAGGCTAAGCTGATAACATACTTACGATCGGTTTCTGGAACAAAAATATACGTAAACATTGGTTCACATTAGTTAAATTGTCATTATAGGTTGTCATAGTTGGAGTTTCCTTACATGATCGAATCAGAAATGCAGAGATCCTCAGGAGAACCAAGGTAACCGATGTAGCCCGAAGAATTGTCAAACTCAAGTTCGCAGCACAGATGGCTGATGGGGCCAAAAGTTTTTAAAGTGGCGACCGCGTACCGGAAGACGTAGCGTTGGAAGGCCTCCCGACAAGGTGGACCGATGACCTTGCATAGGCCGCAGAAATTCGCTGGATGCGGGAAACAATAAACCGGTCGAAGTGGCGGTGTTTGGAGGAGGCCTATGTCCAGCAGTGGATGTCGTTCGGCTGAAATGAATGAATGAAAAAAGAAATGAATGATTGGTGGACTGAATCGGATCACTTGACTTTTAATTTTGACACTTCATTTATTTTCGTTCGAGAAACAGGCCCATTTCCATTCCGGTCGGGTTCCGTTTTCACCATTCAATCTGACTTCTAATATCTACAATCATAACGTATAATATTTGCTATAGAACAATTTCTACTATAACATCATACAGACTTAAGTTACAGCCAAAAAACTACACAACCAACTAGTAGTTAATATAGAACCGTCTGGACATTTTCAATTCAATGATGGAGGGTTGTTTGAAAAGAACTAATTCGGTCTGCAAGTTGATCCGGGCGGGCCCATTAGAATGATTGCTGGCCCAGCGGACGGACGCTGATGCAAACTTAAGTATAACAGGCGCTACAGGCGCTCTTAACAGATTGAATTTTATATACGACTCATAGACATGTTTGGTTGGCTGTAACTAAGTTAGATGTCTGGCGTCCGTCACTACTAGCGGGTAGCACGAATGGTGGGGATGGATATTTTAAGTGTTTTTTTTTTTGTTGTTGAAAATTTTAGTTATGTGGTATAGAATCTACAACTATCATCTGTATCTTCTGGACATAATATTATAAATTAAATTCGCTTATCGCTTATAGAGGGGCCCGTGGCTAAATAATAACAGCCGCACAGGTCGATCGGTCAGGTTAAGCTACGCTTGCCGCGGTTGGTCTGTGGATGGGTGACCATCTTTACATACCGAGACCCCTCCGTGCCTCGGAAAGCACGTTAAGCCGTTGGACCCGGCTGTCATTCGTGGATCTTTGACAGTCGTTACGGGTAGTCAGAAGCCCGAAAGTCTGACAACCAGTCTTACCAAGGGGTATCGTATTACCCAGTAACTGGGTTGTGGAGGTCAGATAGACAGTCGCTCCATGTAAAATACTGGTATTCAGCTGCATCCGGTTAGACTGGAAGCCGACCCCAACATACTTGGGAAAAGGCTAGGCAGATGATGATGAAATTCGCTTATCGTGACTGTCAGTGTGGCCGCGTTGTCTGAAAATTGTATTTAACTAAAAGATAGAAAGAAAATACACTTATTTAGCACAGACTAAAAGACACACCATACACCAGATACATACATACATCAAATAGCAACAAATAAAAAACAAAATAGAAAGTATAAAGACCGATATAAGAAACTAGCAGAAAAATGTGCCTCGCGGCTGCACCAAAAACAACAGTTTTACACTGCAACGCGACGTGTGTATGCATACTTAAATAAGACAAATATGTGTCAGATAAAAAATAGTAACGAATATGTACCTACATAAATAGTGTGAGTTGAGTAATTTTACAAAAATTAACCAAAAAATACTGACAAATATAATGAGATAAAAAGCAGAATGTCTAGGGTATGCGCCGTCTTTCTTCTATGGGAACAATCTGTCATTTCACATCTGTATTTTGTCTCTTGCAATCTTTAATCTGATGAAATAAATGATCTCTAGAAGTCGCCAGAATCCGAATTTTAGTCTAAATTGAAACAATTATGTCCCACTGACAGACATGAAAAGCAATTGTTGGTGTTGTTTTTCCGAAATAAATATTCCGGATTATTTATTTGTACCTATAATACATTAAGTTTAAAATTAGAAATAATAAAGAAATCTCAATGTTTTGTAAAAGTCGTACAACAGTGCGAAGCAGGGGCGGGTCGTTATCAGGGTAGAATCAAGCAACTATCATGAAACAGGAATAGGTATTTGGCAAGCAACCGAAGTTCTAGAACTATTGTTATAGAAATATATTGAAATGATAATGATATTCAATTGTATAGCTGCTGCAATGGGAAATGCTCTCAAAACGGTGAAGGAAAACATCGTGAATAAGCCGGCGCCGGCGTGTCCTAGAACCAAAAATTCGAAGACATCTACCCAACCCGCACTGGGCCCGCGTGGTGGATTATAGACCACTCCCTCTCGAAGAGAGACCTGTGTCCCAGCAGTGGGGACATTAAAGGCTGCTTATGTGAAGAATAAAACAACGTCTTTTTCATTTTCCTTTGTCGATTCATCGATTATTTAGATTTCTGCGTCACATTATAGTATAAAAGTTCCTTAAGCCACCCCTCCAACATACCCGCACTATGCACGTGGCTAATGTAAACTATGGGTATAGGTTACATTAGGCACATCCGCGGGGTAGTTGCGTAACACACTGTCAATACACACACACACACACCCCCACCCACACACTACATACTTTGACACTTAAACAGGTGGTTACACTTTGACAGTTCAACAACATTCGTTGCGTTATTTACGTTGTTGAACCAGCACAATTTTAGAATCACAAAAAAAAATTATGAATCATTTCAATTCATCATTAATTAATAATAATTAATTATGAATCATTTGAGATTGATAGTGTATTACGCAATTAGGGTGCTGATCACACGCCCGTTACCTATAGTTGTCGGAAACAAAATGCCGAAATCGGCATGGAATGTATTATTATTCAAAGTTCCTTAATTAAAAGTGGAATTGAATATGGTAATAAGATTGCATTCTGCAGTCAACATTTAAATATCAAAAACCGCAATTCTAAGCCAGTTATATCGCAAGCACTAGACTTTTACATAAACGCAAGCAATTTCAGCGACAAACGAAACGCAAACGTTCCTAGCACATTTATATACAACGTACCGAAATAAAATTACAATTTTCAATTCAGAGTCGTCATAACGCGATGCCAGTACCTACGTCTAAATTTGTGAAGAGAGCAGTCGACAGCATTCGGTCCCCAAGCACTCGCCAAAGGAGGTGTTTACATACATTTTATACCGCGGGAGCCCTTATCAAGTCGCAACGTTTGCGCCGCCGGCGTCGCGTCGTCAACCTTCTAGAAACATTTACTTGTGAAACTGAAAGGCCGCTTTCAACTTTACGCGGCCATATTCAACGTGAAAATTGAAAAAGTTTATGTAACGACCTTTTTTTACATCTCTGAACGGAATGCGGGGTTTAATTGATGTACCCGAGACTGTTACCCTGTTACCCCAAGTGTTGTGCATTCATGAAAAAGTATAAAATGACGAACATTTTTTATACTTTTATTTTATTACGTATTTCGTAATTGCACTCTATGAATTTAATTATTAGTATTCTAATTATGCGTTTAATTGAAGGGAGGTTTTAGTGTTTCGCTCGGGCTCGCCTTTTTGGAATGGTGTAGCTTTTTAAAAAGAGTCAGCGCTCTTCAAGTTTTTTTTTATAATTAGTTGTGATTAACTTTTTCTCCTATCTTAATAAGTTGAAGATTTGTAGTTAGTATCTCTTCTGGATCTCATAACAGATATAATAAGTATTCGAGTTATTTTACTCTACCCGTACCAGCAGCACATTTAAGCCTACTTGAGACATTTTATTAGGATCATCCATCCGTAGCACTCACATCCTGTTTAAAGTTAAGTTGTAAAGTTTTTGTTCCCACTTTCTCAACATTCTAAGTAAAACTAACATTATACAAAGACTAATACATTGTGGCGACTACATGCGAACTATTTCTCCGAAAGATGGCGAAAGATAATGCGACCATTACAACAATTTCCAGGGTGCTCCGCAAACGCATCACCAGACGCGTTCGCTCGTAAAAATGATATACTATTACAGCGTTCACTGAATTTAAAAAATCGTCTTTGCTTCAAACTACAGAATATGAGCTTTAAATCATATAGGAAACCGACTGTCTTTTATTTAGATTGCTGGATGACTTACGACTCGATAATTCTGGGGTAGATATGCATTTGTTTTGGTATTGTGTAACCGCGAGTGTGGTCATGCGATTGGCAATTGTTCCGAAATTATAATAAAGACAGATTTTTTTTTATGGGACATATGACTTTATGTGCCTAGCTACTAAGTTTTCACAATGTAATATTATTCCACTACGATCTCTGACGTGCTACGAGATCAGAATCGTAGGCTACGCGCTACGTTGCTACGAAAGTTGGCAAGTGCCTACGGAACTTTTTTTGGAGAAATGTTTACCTAAATGACAAATTATGAGAGATTGTAAAGTTTTTTGTTAAGACCAAAAATTATACAACGTGGGGACAAAAGTATGACAGTAAATGAAAACACTACTGATACCTAAAAGTATTTTGGTACTATCAAATAAATCCTAGCTACGAAATTAAAAAACCGGTTCGGATTCGAACTCGCGCACGAAGGGTTCCGTACCATTATCTATAAAAATCACGTCTGTTGTATGGGAGCCCCCCTTAAATATTGATTTTATTTAAATTTTATTCTTTATCATTAAAGTATAAATACAACTGAGTATTTTGTGAATATTTCAAGTGCCTACCTGTTGCCATTATGATATCGAGCAAAAAATAGCAAAAAAATCACGTTTGTTGTATGGGAGCCCCCCTTAAATAGTTATTTTATTTTGTTTTTAGTATTTTTTGTTATAGCGGCAACCGAAATACATAATTTGTGAAAATTTCAACTGTCTAGCTATCGCGTTTCTTGAGATACAGCCTGGTGAGAGACAGACGGACGGACGGATAGCGAAGTCTTAGTAATAGGGTCCAGTTTTTACCCTTTGGGTACGGAACCCTAAAAAGTGATGTTTTCAAACAAACTAAATAGTAGATGGGCTGATTATGTGTTTGCCAATCTTTGATTAGCTATAGTGAATAAACTATTGGTATTTTAATGTTCGTATGCAGACTAGGAACATCATTAGATACTTATACGCAATTTAATTTATTATTGTATTCGTCGTCTCCACCTTCTATATCATATCAAACGTTTATTGGGTAGAAATACCTATATTGGTTTTTTATAAAGGTGAGATATACAAATATACTTATTAGGTACGGAGTTAATTAAAGTCAGATGTTTTCTCAAAATGTTTCAAGTCTGAGCTTAACATACGAAAGAAAACTCGAAAACTTTCGCAAAATCCTGCACAAGTTAAGGCGTTTTCGACTAGTACGCGAGAAAGTGGAAGCACTCGACGCTCGGTACAAGAGAACAAGGTGTAAAAGGCGCAATTAAGGACTCTCTACACTTAGCAGACTCAAGTTATCTTAGCTCTCATCTCGCTCTGTTTTTAACGCGTCCCTCATTAAGATCGCGAATAGTAAACACATTGGTTGTAGTGGAAGGGTGCTTCTGATTTTTATCTGTGTTTAAATAAACATGAAGGCGGTTAAGTAGCTTTTCTTAGCCTGCGGGGTAACTGCGTTACACAATATCAGTAGCAATGGCTTTAATTTTGACATTTCAACAACTTTCATGCAGTATTTACGATATTGAGCAAACAAATTTTTCGAACATATGAATCAATGGGTTAGCAATATCCTTCAAAATTATTCAGATTGGGACTGAAGCGTGTTGCGCAATAAGGGTGCTGGATTTAGTGCTAATTAACTTGTCAAAGATAATGTTGTAAACTAAAGTACCTAAGTAGGTACTTATTTAAAAAGTTTTAGGCGCGTTAAGGCGTGTTTACTTGAATAAAACTCGGTGCAGTTGTAATAGATCTCTACTTGTATCTCAAGCACAGTATCCAAGCGATAGCGGAAGAATATACGTTTATACAAACACAGCATAAGAATCTTGTTAATTAATCACACAGAGTATCGTAATACTTACCGTTGTTATTAATGTACATTCCGAATTTTTTTGCTATCATTGGAAATAAGAAAGAAGGTAGTTTCTATACAGGGGATTAAAAAAGAAAAAAACGGTTTACAAATGGCCGTCTCAACATTGTTCTACATTCAAACAATAAATTGAAAAGGACAACATTCCTTATTACGCACAAAAAAAAACATCACTTCCTTCCCAAATTAATTAACGTGGAACTGCCCGATGACTAAAATAAACGTAATTAAAACTTTCGGAATTAACTTGCGCCTGATTTCTTTTTTAATTTGCCCCTGACTTGCCTAATTTTGCCGCGCAACGGGGGTTTGACACACCCCCTAATCTAAATCTGACCCTTTGTCATAGAAAAGAGATTTTTTAAAAGATTCGCAAAGAAAGAAAGTTTCGTCCCTAATTCACTTGGCTAATTCTGTTTTGATAAAGGTAAATTGTAAAGTGTTTAGAATTCAGTTCGAGTTATTAAATATTTTAGACGAATGGGGTAGAGTGTACTGTGACTTGAGGGGATAACCTTTCAGAGAAACAGGCGTGATGTTTTGTGGTGGTTCAGCATTTACCATGCGTCCAACGTCAGTGCTTGAAAACATCTACATATTTCGATGATTCAAGAGGTAGATGAAAGTGAAAACCCCACAATTCGACCATACCTCATAACTACAGCCTACTGTCCCACACAAAGCTATACTAGAACGACACTATATAGCATACAGAGGTCCTTTACCTGTGCCCGTCTATTTTACACCGTTCAGTAGCTTTACGAGTCATTACTTTCGCTGACCGGGCGAGCGGACGTGACGATCAAAGTTGTGTCTAAGTAAGTACACACTGTCTGACGCGATGCTATGCTATAAAGGTCAGGTGATGGATCTATATGGTGAGGTGAAAAAGTATGTATCACTAATCTGAGGTAACTTTTTTTTTTTTTGTCGTGTGGTTTATCGTATTGACGTGTAGGTACGTCTAGTCGCTACACAAACTTATGGATACAAAGTTCTCTTTTGTAAATTCATCTCATCTGCCTAGCAATTTTCCCAACTACGTTGGGGTCGACTTCCAGTCTAACCGGATGCGGCTGAATACTAGTATGTTACATGGAGCGACTACCTATCTGACCTCCACAACCCAGTAACTGGGTAATATGATGATACCTTGACAATTCAAAAGTGCCTGTAATTGGTTTAATTGAAATAAATACTTTGAGTTTGAGTTTGATACCCCTTGGTAAGACTTGTTGTCAGATTTTCGGGTTTCTGACGACCAGTAACGACTGCTAAAGATCTACGAATAACAGCCGGGACCAACTGCTTAAAACGTGCTTTCCGAGACACGTCCCTTCGTCTTGGTATGTAAAGATGGTCACCCATCCATGGACCAAACATAGCTTAATCTAATCAATGGACCCGTGGGGCTGTTATAACTTAGCCACAAGCCCCTCAAGACTTAGTTTTGCCACTGAAATTGACAAAATAGATAGAAGTACAAGAGTTATCCAATCATGAGTTTTTGCACAGAAGTTTATAAATGTATTCTTTTGTAGATATTATTTTACTGTAAGTAGATTACACACTTTTATATTGAAAGCTATATTTTATCGCTCAACTCTCGTTTTCACAAAAACATACTCTGTTCGACGTGTGTGCGACATAAAAACATTTTATAGACAAATATAAAGTCTTAGGGAGTTCATCAAGGCGCGGTGGGTCGACAGGGAGATTGCAAAACGATAGGGTACCATAGACCCAATTTTTATTGCTTGTTACGGACCATAAACAAGAGGTGGCGGTTACAGATAATGTAGGCTGAATGTTTTTTTTTTTCTTGATGGGGGCAATAAAAGTCTTATAATAGGATAGTGGGTGACGTTATTACTTTGTTGCAGGTTGGGACTATGTGGATCTATGATGTGGACTTTGTTGCTACTTTTTTTTTTCTTTGCATGCAATTTCAAAATCTCACGTCTATCCAACACATGTTGTTGGCAGCTGATTTGACGCTAGGGATGTCAAAGTCTGAGTGTGGACGTATGATTTTGAAATCGCATGCGCGTTGCCGGCGACTAATGTCGGTGAGCATTGTACCTGGCATATGAAGACACCTAATGAGGTATCTACCAAAAAGCAATACCTACGCAAGTTAGGCTTTGCGTCGTTATTCATATCCTACTAATATTATAAACGTGAAAGTTAGTATGGATGGATGGATGTTTGTTACTCTTTCACGCAAAAACTACGGAACGGATTTGGATGAAATTAGGCACGCAGATATTTTATAACCAGGATTAACACATAAGATACTTTTTATCCCGATATTCCCACGGGATCGAAACTTATGCGGGTGAAACCGCGGGGCGCAGCTAGTACATACATAAGTAGAGGCAGCCTGCGGTGGCGGGCGCGGCGGCCGACAGTAGTAATTTGTAATGAAAAGTCTAGGAAATTAATTACCAACTTAAATAGTTTATTCAAATCACAACTTTCATTCTATGACAGCAAATTGACGGAGGTTGTCAATTAGCGTAACAATTTATTTCCCTGGTAGTACTAAGTATTTGATTGATACTATCTAAACACACGCAGTACACATTATATCTAAAGAAAGAAAGAATAACATTTATTTGGACACGGTTCATGAATACTGCCAGCCTTTGGGGCACTATTCCTGTTGACAGCGGACAATTTTTTTATGCCCTATGATTCTTTTGCTCCTTTTGCCATATACATATTTATATACCTACATATAATTATTTTAGATATTATCTTGATTAATCAAAGAGAATACAGAGAATAAAATGTTCATGAAACACAAAATACAAAATAAATGAAGGTAATGTTTAAAACAACAATAGTGTGTGCCTCACGGCTGCGCAAAAAAGGTTAATCCTACCCGCCACCGCCTCAGTCCAAACAAAGCATTACCATAATCATTTCCACAATAAAAATGCATGGCTGGTTATTTTCTAAACCATACCAATTTCCTTTAAAACTAAACCTTTTTACGAGCAGTAAGCAGTTCGCATAACGTGTAGCAAGTGAGACTTATGCAGACAAATCGTAAAACTGAAACTACTCGTTAACTTAACGTGTTATTTAGTGCAAACATGTTGCCTCTAAGTTATGTAAAATATTACATAGGAGCTTCACTTTGTATTGTGAGGAATTACATACTTACTTTAGAATTGTTGGACCATTGTACAGTGACTATACCCTGTCCATTTGGTAAACCATTTTTTGACAGATGGAACTAGTGATTGCAGCCACACACAACACATTGTACAGGTATACTTGTACACGTACGGTGATACACGTACGGTATTATAATATCTGTAAGAAGCCATATATAAGATAATTCAATAAGATAAGGCAGTTTATAATAGATTGGGGAAAAAGTTTCTTCGCATTTTTTAAGAAAATTCAAAACATTTTTTAATATAGTTTATTTACATTTAACTAAAGTATGTAGGTACCATTTTGTTCGATAACTTTTTGCCATCTTGTAGGTAGGGACATGATCCCATTGCTATAGAAATTTTGGGACTTCTGATCAAAATAGCGCGACAAGTGGTTTTGGCAGTCCTCTCGTGATCTTAACCTGACACTGCCTAAAGAATTCTGAAGAGACCGAAACAGGTGGAAATCTGAAGGTGCAAGGTCAGGACTATACGGCGGATGCATTAACACCTCCCAGACAAACTCTCTTATTTTTTGCTGAGTGGCTAAAGATGTGTGAGGTCTAGCGTTATCATGAAGAAAAACCACACCCCTTCTGTTGATTAATTCCGGCCGCTTTCTCTCAACTTCTTGCTTTAATCTCATCAGTTGTTCGCAGTAGAGTTCAGAATCGATGGTCCTGCCTGGTGGTAACGGCTCATAATGAATAATGCCCTTCCAATCCCACCACACACACAGCATCACCTTGTTGCGAATTAACCCGGGTTTCGCCACAGTCTGTGAAGCCTGACCGGCCTTTGACCACGACCTTTTTCGCACGTTCTTGTCGTACGTGATCCACTTTTCATCACCAGTTATCAGCTTCTTCAAAAATGGTTCGGTTTGGTACCAGAGTAATTACAGGCACTTGAATTTCAGCTGTGTATTGTGACAACTATGCTGGCTGCTGGCATGCTGGAACTGGAATTGTAAATGACCAAAGGACCCGTCACCATCAGGTGGGCCAGCAGCTTAAGGCTCCCGCAGACAGCCACGACGCGACTGTTGTAATACAATTTCCATGACGTTTACATAGAAAATGTTCTACTAGCGCGACTATTTGCGGGGTCATTAATTAATTACCACCCAATCCCATTTAAAAAACATTTTTTAAATCGCATCTTTAAGCAAATCACAACCAAATCCAATTACCAAGATTCTCAAACGTTTCGGAATCTCTCCTCAATAGACGTTCCTACTTAAAACCTAAGCGAGCTTTAAAATCGTTCAACAATTTAGTTCATGCACGATCGCACTAATACCTATATTCTCTTTCATAGGATAGATTGTTAATAGCAGTCGCACGAGCAACTCCGTACTATTTTATTCAGTTAAAAACAACTATGCTTTAAGTAAATAAAAAAGGCACGAATCCAATCAAGTCTGTACACAGAGGAAAGCGGGGGGGGGGGGCATCTATATAAAATGTTTATGGGATTTGTGATAGAAATGTTAGAAAGCGTATGTTACTGTTATGCGAGTTTATGTCATTTTAGCCTAAAAGCTGATCAAAATTGTGTGGGGAGAACTAAATAAATTAGACCTTTATTTTTGGTATCTATGTATTTACTTAGTTTCTATCTGATTTTACAAAGGAGCATGGGGGTTTTTCAAGAAATTTGACAAATGGTAGGAAGTCAATGCAGTTTTATGTTTACCTTGGTAACTGTTTGTGTTCCATTTTGTAACGTTCCTTAAACCTAATTATAAATTTTCAATGACACTTTTAAAGAAAGAGAAACTAACATAACTAGAAAGCGATGGATCGCTCATACAGAAACAATATCATTTATCACAGGACTAAAATAAAACAGGCAGTATCGAAAGCCCGTAAACCGTTAAAAAGGTAACAACTCGAAACCAAGCCCTATTAAATAATAGTGGTACACTAATAGTTACTTATAAAATAAAATGAAAAAGTTGTAAAGATTATTTCTATCTTTTATAATTCGTAACACAAGTTATCAACAGTCAACGTAACTTTAATCTCAATTAATGTAAGTAAAAGGAAACTCTTTAGAGCCGATAGATACTGAATAAGTAAAACATAGAGGAAATGCAACCTAACTAGATTATATTGAACATAAAAATGTATTACATGGACGCAACACGCAAAATGCTATAAAAACTTTATGTTTGATGTAAGCCAGGAAAACACCGTGAGGTCTTGCCCGGAGCCATAGAATAAAAAAACCGTATAGAAGTGAAACTCATTTATGGTACCTTCCTACTTCCTCTTGCCTACGTCGCTACGTCAATTTTGCCAAAATAATACCACCTCCCCGCTTCCAACAACCATTTTCCAATGACCGCCGCTCAACTAAACTAAAACAAGTTGATCCATGTGACCATATCTACCACCGTAAGCGAAGGAGCGCATCTGAGGAAAGGAAATAAAGAAAAACCAGCCTTAATCATAATCTTTTATTTGCTCAGAAAGTAGTTTTCTTAAATTAAGGTGTTTGTCTTACTAACCTTCTAAAAGGCGCATGTAGTAAGGCTTAATTTTTGCGCGAAGAAACGCAAGCAAGGTTACAATCCTGAATGCGTTGACCGGTCTTCATAACCATAATCAGCCCAGAGATGTCCACTTCAGCCCTGCTGGACAGAAAGCTATCCAGGCTTCTATCCAGCATAAATAAAACGCCATTTAACACCTATCTGGTTTTACCAACCTGAAGCTTCAATAAATTCCGTTCCTTTCTTCAGCTTCCGTTTTGAGCGGGAGTTTCGCTTCTGTATTATTATTCTATGCCAGAGCCCAGTTTACTGCCCAACACTTTATGACCATCAAATTTCTGTAAACTTGTGGTAAACTTATCTTTACATAGAAGTAATGACTGACCACCAGGCACCCTTGTCACACACGCACAATATTCCTTTACGAGGAAAATGTAGGTAGTTGTGCACCCCTTACAAGTGAAAACAAAAAATAAGTATCAAGATTATCAACGAGGGGTGCTAACTACACAGTGTTTTAATATTGTAGTTGGATATTCGCTTGTTGTAACTAAATAACAAATGTAACAATATAATCATTTTGTTTGACAGCATAATTTACCTTCGGCAATTATGTAAGTAGGTACTTATTTTTCCTTTTTGTAACGGCTCTCTTTACTCCTTTACCTACTACTTTTCTTTTTTGTAACAGTTTCTTAGTTAAAAAACAAAACTCAGTTGTATACAAATTCTCCTTTATTTAACCTAACCTAACCCATACCTATATTTTGCCATAGGTACCTTAATACTAGCTCCACTAGTTAAATAGTTTTATTTTTTGTGTTGACACAGATTTTTGAGAATGTTGGTTATAAAACTGTATAATTGTTACAGTAAATAAATATACATCTACGAATAGAATAAGAATATTTATTTGCCAGAAACATGGTATAAAATACAAAGATGGTCATAGTGTTTCAAAGTGCTACAGACATGTCTCACCGCCTAAACGGTATGCAAAATTAATTTAAGAAATCTAAGTTAAAATGTCAAAATACATTAATTATAAATTTAAAATATTATTACAATTATTATTACACACGATTATTTCATACACAATTCCACAATTACATACACTAATTATTACATATTATTAAATTTAGAGCAATCTCAATGTCACAATTATATAAAAAAAAGAAAAAGAATGTCACAATTATATTATATTTAATAAATTGAGAATAAATTCAATTAGGTAATTTATCTGCTATAAAATCGGTTAATGAATAATAACATTTATCTACAAGCAATTTTGTAAGGTACTTTTTAAATTTATGTAACGGTTGTTCTCTTATACTATGGGGTATTTTATTATAAATAGTGGGTGCCATACAAATCACACCCTTTTTTAACAGTGCTGTATTATATGCACCTGTGTACAATACTGCTTACACTACTGACTTTTATACTGGGATCTCATAATGTTATTTCTTTTCCTGACGTTATTTAAAGATGGAAATAAATGTTTATTGGTTTTGACAAATATAGCTAATTCTAAAATATACAGACATGGAAACGTTAACAATTTATTTGTTTTAAAGACAGGGACACAACTATCCGTAACTTTGAGACCAAACATGGCTCTAAGACAACGCTTTTGACATTTAAAAATGCTTTCCCTTTCGCTGCAATTGCCCCAAAATATTATTCCAAACCTTAAGACCGAAACAACCAGACCATGATAAGCCACTAGTAGTGATTTAGAATTAATTTTTTTTGACATATTGTGTAAAGCATAAGCAGAAGAGCTTATTTTCTTGCAAATTTTTTCAGCGTGAGCTATCCATGTTAGTTGGCTGTCAATTAAAATTCCCAAAAATTTCGCTACATTTACTGTGTCTACCATCTGTCCATTGTAATTTATGTTCATGTCTTCAGAATTAATTCTCTGGTAGAAGTGCATAATTTTTGTTTTTTGTACATTTATGACCAAGTTATTGTTATTAAGCCAATTTACTACTGTATCAAGCGTTTTGTTGATGTCACTTTCATATAACTCTCTATTACTGCATTCTATTACTAATGTGCTGTCGTCAGCAAATAGTACCATGGGCTGGGTGGTTTGACGTGGGAGGTCATTGATGTACAGTAAAAATAGCAAAGGTCCGAGCACGCTGCCTTGCGGAACTCCATATTTTATTTCTCTAGTAGTTGATTTATAGCTTAATTCATATTTAGTTTTAAGGCAAATTTTAGATATCTCTGTGTATTGTTTCCGGCCGCTAATATAAGTTTTTATTAAATTAAGTGCGTTTCCCCGTATACCGTACGCATAGAGTTTGTCGAAAAGAGTCTCGTGATTCACATAATCAAATGCTTTCGACATATCAGTGTAGATTGCACATACTGGTCTTTTAACATCTACATTTGGCATTATTTTACTTAAGAAGTCGAATATTGCTATGTTTATATTTTTATTTTTTCTAAAACCATATTGCTCCTCACAGAGTATATTATATTTCGATAAAAATTTATAAATATATTCATAAATAATTTTTTCTATAACTTTTGAAAACACCGGTGTTAAAGCAATCGGTCGATAGTTTGTCATTTCATCTTTGCAATTCTTTTTATAAATTGGTTTGATTACAGTTGTTTTAAGGCGTTCAGGAAATATACCAGTGTAAATACTTTGGTTAATAACATGGCTCAAAGGACCAGCTATGCTGTTAGACGCATATTTAATTACTTTAGTAGAGATGTTGTCGTAACCAACGCTTTTCTTATTTTTCAAAGATTTTATTATGCGCATGACATCCTCGGGTATAGTTGGGGACATGAATATAGAATGGGGGAAATTGATTAGGCTGACGATATTTTCCGACTCATGTTTTGGTATATTTACAATTTGGTCTACAAAAAAATTATTAAATGATTCAGCTATTTCAGTAGGATCTGTTAATATTATTCCGTGGTTCTTTATTTGAGAAATAGGTTCAGAAATAGTTTTAGTCTTATTTATAATTTGCCAGGCTGTTTTTGATTTATTATTTGAGTTATTGATTAAGTGACTGTTTTGTGCTTTCTGAGTAAGTTTTACAATGTTTTTAAATCTTTTTGAATAAGTTATAAACGTATTTTTATTTTCTGTTGTCGGTTGGAGTCTTTGTTTCCAAAGTAACTGTCGTTTTCTTTTACTGCAAATTCGTATGCCTCGTGATACCCAGTTAATCTTTTTTTCGGATTTCATTGTTACTATTTTGTACGGAAAGCATAAGTCATAAAGGAGTTTAAATATTCCAAGGAAGTTATTGTAAGCTTTATTAGGGTCTTCTGAGTTATATACGTCAGAAAATGTTAAACTCTGTAGGTGTTCTTTGAATTTGATGAGATTTTCTGTGGACATATCTCGTAGTTTTGTTTTCCATGTTTTTATTTTACAAAACCTACTTACGAACATAATACTAATAATGAATTTAAATATCACAAGCATTTAAGTAAATTTATTGTATCTATACAAACGACCTCTGCCTCCTCTTAACTCCAAACGAGAATCGCAACAGCACAGCTCCATTTGCTAATTGTAATCGTAGGCAACCGTGCTAATGTATAAATAGTTATCAACTAAAGTCACTTTTCGTGTCTGTCTGTGTGACCGCGTAGTTCTTCTAAATTGCGCAACGGATTTTGTAGCGGTTTTCACTATCATTTAAAGAATTTATTCCGGAAGGTTTATGTGTATAATAAATAAATATATTATACACATAAACCAATAATAAATACATTACTATTAATAATACGTAATATTTTAATACATTACTTAAAATAACGAAATTGCGATATTTTTTTATGTCGTAAATACCGTGCTAAGCAGGGGCGGGTTGCTTGTATTTTATAAATTAAAGTCACCATTCGTCGCTTGTATTTTATAAATTAAAGTCACCCTTCGTCTGTCTGTGTTACCATATTGTTCTTCTAAACTACACAAGAATTTTGATGCGGTTTTCACCATCGTTTAGAGATCTATTGCCCTGCTTTTTTATAGATTATTTATTACTAGTATAGATTAATTTTTAACTTACTTATAATAAAGAAATCATGTCGTAAACACCGTCCGAAACCGGGACAAGTTGCTAGTTTATACATAAAGTACAGACTTAAAGAGCCCAGTTTACTCGAACACTAAGCTCTCTTAGTACGCGTAAGTAGCCATAAACAGATTATGTAGGACAACATTTATCACGTTCGATACGACCGGTACGGGACTCAGTGAGATAGCCAATGGGGTTTATTGAGCCGTTTAAGATTACTATAACTTGTCCATTATTATTAAGACATGAAATTAGTAATGAGTTGGCCATCTGAGACATTAGCCCATTTGTAGCATAGGATAGTAAAGCATACTCTTTATTGTGTACTGTAAAGGGCCAATGACAGGCCGGCCCCACCTGGACTAGAATGGCTCAAAACAGAGAGGAATTGTGAAAGATGGACTCCTCCATCTTTCACAATTGCGAAGGCCTCCGCCTTCGCCCTTAAATGGGCACCTAATACTAATTGAACAAGAATTATTTATGTTATATTATTCAATTTATAATATCAATTATTATTTATTTACGAGTGTTTGTTAAAATGCTAGATTCAATTATTATTCATGTTTTAATTAGGAATGAGATTTGATTATTTTATGATAACATTGTAATTAATTTTATAAGATTTGGGAAATAAAAGGCTTAAGTAAATAAATAGATAATAAATAAAGGGCTGATGAGTCCTTCAAGATACCGAGAGGAATCAAACAACGATACGATTTCTTTACCTAAGTTTATATTGACTGAACGTCTTTACATATTGCCAACTAAACTAGCACTATATAAGGTTGACTTTAGTGGACAACCTTTACAGTACTAACACCATACAAATTATAGATATAAATGTAGGTTTTTTTATCATTCCTATTTAAAAAAATCTAGATCGATTTTAGTGACAAGGCCATTTTTAAATTGCATTGACAAAGAAAGCATTTCATTGCATACTATTCATTGCGATCATGTTGGACCTCTTTCAGAGACGAGAAAGATGTATAATTATATCTTAACTGTTGTAGATGGATTTACAAAGTTTGTCCAGTGAAAGGGACTACCAGTAGGGGTAGGGGTATAGACAAGTTAAAGATTCATCAGCAAACATTTGGAAATCCTATACGGTTGATTTCAGATCGTGGTAGTGCGATTACCAGCAATGACTTTAAGGAGTATTGTGAGAAGGAGAATATTCAACATATAACTATAACAACAGGTGTGCCCAGAGGATTAATGGTCAAGTGGAGCGCATTCATAGAATAATTATTTATTTATTTGTCAACTCTCGTCCTTGACACATTGGACGATCTTGTCGCTAAAATGCCTATGATGTCCCATTGCAGGGCAAAGATCTCTTTCCACTTCTCTCTGTATAAAGCTGCTGAGGACCAGTTGTTATTGAAGGGGTCCAGCTCATCCAGCCATCTACGTCTGGGCCTCGTCGCTAAAAGCGATCTTTAAAAGATAAAGACAACCCTGGATGGAATGAAAGGAAAGACGGAGAGACAGTACAGCCAGTGCTGTAGGTTTATGAAAAGCAGATAGGTAGATTAGGTACATAATTCCTTTATGAGAATCTTAATAATAGGCTAGCTGCCTAAAAAAATCTAATTAGTCCGTCAGTTAGATTATCAAAAAATATTGGACCCGTATTTTTTCTTTTGTCAATTATATAAAAAATTATGAAGATATCGCCCGTTAAAGTTCCGCGTGACGTCACGCCTTGCTACACTTTTTAGCAAGGCGTGACGTCCCGATCCCCTCCTCCCAAATTTTGACGCGCTTTATCTGTGTCATTTTTTGTTTGATTGACAAAAGAAAAAAAAAAAGTGTCCATTATTTTTCGATAATCTAACTGACGGACTCAATATAATAATTATTTTTTTACCCAGGAATTCAGTCATCAATGTCCTTGAGTCAGATTCGAAGATATTGAAGAGTAGTTTTATTTTTATTGACTTTGAAACACCCACTTTATAAGAAAAGTTAATGGCGATTCAGGCATATTTGAAGAACTCAAACACTAACACTTTTGGCAATCGTAGTTTTCCCCTGAAGATAAGTTTACAGGAGCGGACGCGTTATAGACATTACATTCCATTATGTAACATCTTGCATGTCATGTGTAAAATTATCTTTATCTTGTAATTAAAGTCACTAATAAGGAGTAGGTAGATAGGTTCGTACTTCGTATACAAATTCGGTTTAAGCTTGCTTCTGAGATAAATCCATTGTTTATGCAAACTCCAGCGGTACCTCCAATCAGATAGTCTGTCTCATCAAGTGATTACCAGCTTACCCAAAATCCGAACATTTTACACTTAGATGCAAATTAAATCACCGTAAAGGTCTGGCCAAACTAAGGCGAAGCCCGCGCGGGATGCAGGGTGCTCCGAACAGTCGCGTGACCTCTTTCCGTAAGTTGTCAATTTATACATACTAATAAATCCGAAAGTATCTCTATCCGTATGTAAGTAACCTTTTCACACCTAAACTACTGAACAGATGTTGATAACATTTGGCAAGAAGATAGAATGCCATCCTAGGGAAGAATATAGGCTACTTTTGGTCCCGGCGTCCCAGCACGTTCCCTTAGGATAATTTCCAACATCTAGGGCAGAAGCTAGTAGATACTTAATTCATATTTTAGAGCACTAAGATGCGATATTTTATATTTACCTACAGTAATAATAACAAATTAATAAAAACAGGTAAATATTTCACACCTATTTGCGACGTTGTCAACTTTTAGAATGCACGCTTATATTCATTAAAACAATAGACGCGAGTAGTCGCGTCCCTCATCCCGCGCGGATCCCGCATTTGCCTCAGTGTAGTCAAAGCTTAATACCGCCAGTAACGCATGTTTGCAAGTAACTCAGTATCTACTGTTATCTTGAAATTAGTACCGGTGGATTAGCAGTACCGAAAGGCTGATGCTTGAAACGATTCCTCTTAATCCTTTACGAGGGTGTGTGAGATATTGCTATGGTGTTTTTGGCTCGTTATTTAGCTTGCTGAGAGGTGGATATTTATTGACCAGGAGGACATAAACTAGCTGTAGTTACTCCGAGAGATTAGTAGAGGTGATGCTTTAGTAAGATAATGTTTTACGAGATAATATGTTGGAAGATTAAAATTTATCAGTCGTATAAAAAGTAGTTAAGCAAGTACTAAAGGGAGATCTACTGACTTTTTAAAGTACTATGTACTATCGCCAAAACCTATATCTGACCATTTTGAAAACAAAATCCCATGCACATGATGACCCCAGCTGCATCCGTAAGTAAAACAAAAGAGGATCCTTTTTAGTCGACTGCGACTGCGCTGCAAGCAAGAATAGTCCTTACGGTGGTCAGATATAGATTTTGGCGATAGTACCTACTTAGAATTTTTACCTAGTTTCATCATCATCTGCCGAGCTTTTTCTCAACTACATATGTTGGGGTCGGCTTCCAGTCTAACCGAATGCAGCTGAATAACAGTAATTTTCATAGAGTAGGTACTTATCTGACCTCCACAACCCAATTACTTTGTAACACAATACCCCTTTTTTTTCCTTTTTTTTTTGAGGATGGGAAATCATCAATTGACCCCTCCCGCTCTGGGTGGAGCGGAAGGGAGTGTCAGGCTCTTACTGACTAAAACCCACCCGTGTTCCTTCCTTAGCCCTTTATGTTCCAGGGCAGCGGTAACCCTTTCGGACGATCCCGCTACTCTGGCAGGAACACAATACCCCTTGGTAAGACTGGTTGTCAGACTTTCGGGCTTCAGACAACAACCCGTAACGTCTGTCAAAGATACACGAATGACAGACGCTTAGCCTGCTTTTCGAGGCACTCTTCAGCCGTTGAGTGAAGCCAATTTCTACAGTAAGGTCATGCATTAGGTTGGCGTAATTTTAACCAGATTTGACCCTCTAGCTAGAAGGTATTTGGGCACTTGTCACGTACGTAACTATATTTTTAGGTAGTTCACTATTAATGTCGATGACCCCTTCCTGTTTTTTCTGATATAACTCGATAGCAATATGATACAGATAGCATTTTCTTAGCAGATTTACTTACTTACATTGGTGTTACTTTTGCAAGGTTGGCTCATAAAGAAACAGGTGTTTCATAGGCCCTCATTGCACCTATATGATGGTCAGTATCAGGCAGTCGAGGGCGAAGCTAAGAAGCTTCAGATTATTATTCTTAAGTAGGTATACCTAAGATTGAAATCTCCTTCTAGAGCAAGGGTGGTGGTCAATGCGGCCTACTCCCTCTCAGAGAGGAGGCCTGTTTCCCAGCTATCGGAACATTACAGGCTGACTAGTGATTATGTGTATGATTATGTAATTAATAATAATAATAATATCCCTGGACATTTCACACAGCGCCATCTAGTCCCAAGCTAAGCAACCTAATGCTTGTGTTATGGTAACAAGATTTTGTAAATACAAGAAAAACACCCAGACTCGGAACAAATACATGTAGGTCATACAAATATTTGTTCCGTGCGGGAATCGAACCCGCGACACGCAGCGCAGCAGTCAATCGCTTAACCACTGCGCCAACCGTGTCGTCAAATTCATTATATCAATGTCATTGATCTGGACCAGAGGTCGAGTCTGATACGTCACTATACTTACTACCTCCGAATTAATGTTCCAGACACTGCTCGGCTGCTGATACTGACCCCACTCTAACGACAGATTAGAGGATCTTCAATTTTCCAAGTGCAACAACTTCCTTAGTGTGAAAACGTTTTAATCATCTCCAGCATTGTAGATACGAATGACAGGTCTCAGTTTCTTAACGCTGTACGATAATCTAAAGTCAAATTTAATAAGCTAGCGAAACTCCACAGACATGATGGGGATATCTAAACATAATTAAACAATTTTTTTTTTGTGGTTTCATCGTTATTTTAATTTTATCGTGTTTAGATTCAATACCCACCATATCTGCAGTTTCGCTAGCAGATTTAATTTGACCCTGTATAGTGGCAGTGAGTCGCACCACTGATGGTCCATAATTAACGTACTGTCGCCCAAAATTTGTCGCGTATTTGATTGTCGCATTCAGGATGGAGTTGGAGCTTTTCCTCACTCTTCAGAGCAGAGGCAGATTTCTGTCTGATGATGGCGTGGAAGCCATCGACGTATGCTTGTGCAAACATACCTGATGCACTGCAGAAACGGGGCAACCCCATCAACATCTTGAACCCGTTATTATATTGGAGTCGTAGGGCGCTGATAGCCCAGTATACTGCACGAGTGTGCACGTGTAAAATACTGGGCAATATGTTATAAAGTATGTTTGGTATCGTTTTCGATACTTAGGTTCTCTTTTTTGTCATCTCTATGCTTATCCAGCATTTTATTAGGTACTAGCTTCTGCCCGCGGCTTCGCCCGCGTGGATGTCGGAAATTATCCCACGGGAACGTGCTAACAGGATAAAATTTATGTGCTTCCCCAGAATGCCATCTATCTCGCGGGCCCTTTGTGGTTAATTACAGTAGAAAACCAATTGTGTCTCATTAGTGGTGATTAAGAGGGTACCTATATGATATCTTTACCTAAGTACCTACCTAATTAAAAAAAAAACTCAATAACAGAAAATTAAATACCTACCTAAATAAACCTATTTCTGATGATAACTAATCTAAATAAATAAATAAGCAAAATCCCTAAAAACTAATATCTATACGAATGACTAATCCTACCTAACAGTATTATAAAATAACCTACGGTCACTACGTACACTATCAAATATACTACCTATACTTTAAAATTAAAATCTATACCTATGACTCATTTAAAAATAAACCTAAATAACTCTAAAAACTAAAAGGAATAAAAATGAACTCCACTGCGGGTGACCCAACCTACGACAAACTTAGTATTTGCGGTTGGTACAGTACAGACAGTGGTAATCGGGTATAGGGATCGAACCGCAAAATTAAGTTTGTTTTTTATTGTATTGTATACTTTTCCGGGATAAAAAGTACCCAGTGTGGTGCCCAGGATATTAAAGAATAATTATACCAAGTTTCATCGTAATCGAACCGGTAGTTTTTGCGTGATGCCTGAACAAACAGACAGACAGACAGACAGACAGACAGACAGACAGACCGACAGACAGACAGACAGACAAAAAATTTTTTAATCACATTTTTGGGTTCGGTGTCGGTCTAGTAACACCCCCTGTAAATTATTTTTTTGATATTTTCAATGTACAGAATTTTCACTTCTACAGATTTATTATAAGTATAGATAAAATAAAATAGGGACAATAAAGTTCAAATAAAACGCAAAATATATTTTTTATAGATTTTATTTTTATAAAGGTTTCATTGTATTTATCGTAGGTATAGTGTCATTTGAATATTTCATAGCTAAATCAGCTTTCCAATCGATAATGTGTAGTAGGCAATTACGTATAAACTAAAAACAATGGTAAATTATTAAAAAAGAAGACTTGAAGCTTACATGGCTTACAAATTTACTGAAAGTCTACAGTACAATTAGTAGAAAATGAAAGTAACTTATTGGGTTATTAAATTGTGCATTAACTAAAATAGGTAAATTATTAAAAATTATTCTAACTTATGTTAAAAGCTGCTAAACATAAATTGTAATAACCTGCCCAAATAAACGATAAACATCATTTATTTAGGCGCGGTAAATAAACGATTTGATTATGGATTTATTTCAACTAGTTTTGTTTATGTTTACTACAACATTTACGCCCTTCAATGGCTCTAAATGAATATAATGTCTGCAGACTCGTTAGGTTGCCATTAAAGTATGGTACGTACGACCAAAAAGCAGGCAGGGTTAATTTAGGTAGGACATTCAAGATCGACGTAAAACCATTAGCAAATCAATGCAATTTAACTCTTATCCCGGTAACGTAAGGTATACATTAGAATGATTGCAGAAAGTTTCATCAAAGTTACGGCCATCATTCTAATTTCTTTTTTGTTACAATGAGATAACTGTTACTTAGTAATGGTTTTACGACATTCATATTTGATCATGAATGCACTGCTTTAGAGAATGAGGAGACGCCGGCCGCGCCCTACGTGTCGGCAAGCCCGACGACGCTCTGCCAACGAACGCTCGCTAAAATAATTTCCATTCAATAACAGTCAAACAAAATTGGACTAAACAACAAGGAATTTGTACTTTGGGAGATGTGATATATAGAGAATCGACTAGGTCCTCATCAAAATGAATATTAAATACTTAATAAACATTGTATCCATAATATATAATATAAGCAATATAAAACGTAACATAATCGGAATACTAGACAATAATAAAATTCTGCTAAATAACTGAAATAATTCAGGATCATCTCCAATGTGCGCTGGAGTGGCTTGCGAGGGGGGTAGTTGGACCGCGGGCAAGTAATGATGGTAAAGCCGACGGTACCGACTAGAAACGGCTTTCGAAGAGATCGCGCGATCCGCAAGGCCCTCCAATACACCACTGTCAATACAGAATTGTCTAACAATATCATAAATCGAATAGAATTAAAACTTTCACTAAGATTTTGTACCGAAAATGTATCTAGCGTCGTATTAAAATGATATGCTTGCGAACAGCAACACTTTGGTATTGGTAAGATCACATGCAGGGATGCTGCCCGCTCGTCACCCACAAAAAGGAAAACAACATAATGCATCCCGAGTACCGAGTAGAGCCCACTACACATTCTGCTATTGATCAGTGTTGGCTTGTTCGGTAGTACATACTGCGTTTATCAATATCGTAATTAAAAAAATTCACAACATCAAGCCGTATAAAAACACTAAGCATACTAACCCTACTACCTCAAAAACTCTTTTAAAGAGCAAACTTACATCTATGTTCGTAAAGTAACACAAAGTCCGCCCAAATGGCGCAAATATCGGATCCGTATAAAATATAACATGTTTTTTTTTTCGCCTCTCCAATTTTATTACAATTTTCTGAAACAACCTTACTTTCTAACTTCTCGCTTTCCCAACGTTACAATAAAGACAATACAACGCTCACTATCGTTACAAAAATTAATAGCTTTTCATCTTTTAAATCGTTACAAATGGAACTTTTTCATCTTAACTTTAATCAGAATAATCTTATACATTTTTTTTGTGCCAATTCCTTACGCATCGACTTCGAATATACAAAAATATACGTTGAGACGTATCGAAGATTTCAATAATATCAATTTTCATTGGTATAGATGTGTTTTATAGTATATTTTTAAAACGATCCTTACAATAAATTCAAGCACTTATACTTTACTTAAAATTAATCAATTGGCGTTTTCCATCTGAGCATCTCAGCATCGTTCCACGACTCTCCAACCTTATTCCAGTTAATTGTAAGTAAACAAGAGATCATTATAGAAAAGAACACTTACATAACACATGACCACACTCAATATTAGTAAATATTACGAAGATATCCATTGTACCTACACAGGACAACGGAAATATTATAAAAAGAAGTTATCCACTCATTCAGACATACTTTATCGATATACATAGTTATGAAAAATGCTTCATTAATGTTGAGATGCTTTCAAAAGACAGGTCTGGTACATTATACCAGTCAGTCTGGCCGCGACGTAGCGCAACTATATTTTTTGCCTGAGACAAGCGATCGATCAATCACTGGGGTAATTACTTTGATACGGCATACGGCATGACGCCTCAAATATTTCACTTACATTTCTCCGTAACCAGGATCAACGAAGCGAATAGCTTGCGGTTACATTAAAATGCATCGATTTCATGCTGTCGTTTTTGCATTCTGAGAAACGAAAATGTATCTCCAATTAATGACTTTTACAAAGCATCCAATCAAATAGAAATGCACAAATAGTTAAGACTAGCCTAATTACACGATGACCTTAGCGTTGCACGTCGACAGTTAACAAGCAACCCTGAACATCGATTTCGGAGAAATCCTTCAAAAATATCGAAGACGTTCGGTCAAGATTACTTCTTAACTTGGACACACAATCGGTCTTACACAATAACTATTATCGCTGTGATACACGTACGAGATCGAGTCTCGTTTGTCTTACAAAAATACTACATCTACAATTCCAGTAAAAAAAGGTATATTACTTGATGTTTAATTTATGCATTATACATATTAATAGAAAAAGTTTTATCACTAAATTACTTGTTACCTTTACGAAAGTACAAAAGTTAAGTTATTACAAATTATGACACTCATACCCTGATGCACCCCGCGCATTACGTAGTATATCGTTAGTCTAATCGCTACGTAATAACTTAGTTATTATCATTACCCAATTCGTCAGATTATCACCAATTTTATAAACGTGCGTACAAAATGTATTGGCTTTTACGTCGGAGTCCGATTCACGAGACTTGAAAACACTAAAGCTACGTTTTACTAAAAGAGCGGTGACCGTCATATGCGACAGTGATGTCCAAAAACAGAGCGTGTTTGACACTTTAATCTCAAATGCTGGTCAATATGTTAGATTTTTATGACGTCCGTTATAAACATGACGGGAACGCTCTTCCAGGAATCCGGAGCTTAACTTGTATCCACTTCCTCTACCCGTCGGGGTCGACCACGACTGCAGCTAATGACTGTAATGTAATATCACCTTTCACCATCGTATCGCATTTGATAGTTTGAGAGCTATTAGCTTCATCTGATGGTGCGCTTCAGTCTAAACCTCAAGATGAACTGCAAAGATTACCACTTACTGGTCCGTCTAAACTACTAAATGCGTAACGAGCGCGACGCTAACCCTACCTACACAAGTTAATACAAAGATTAATACGAACTTACTACATAGTGTAGAAAACATCGAGTATCAAAATATAATTAACATGTTTTTGATTTGCATCTTTTCACTAACCAAGAACAGCCGTATACTAGAATCAGCCAATGCGTTTTGGGAAATTTTGAGCTTATGGACGCCGGGTATCATTTGGATGCTGAATGTCACATTGATAACCTGCCTCGGACCTGGATCCGCCTACCGCTCCACGTAACGCGAGATATTAAAGCGACATCCTATAAAACTATCAATGTGCGTTCATAAAGTCCTGTTGAAAATTACTGCGATTAACATAAACAGACTTTTCGTTGTTAAAGTCATAACCTTTTCTGTTTTATGAGGCAAGGAATGATTTGGAACAGCATTTATTATTGGCATTATAGAGACGTAAACATGCCATCACCGAATTTACAATTTAAGGGGCATGTTGCTCACGTTTTGCCTTTCGTATGGAAGAAAAAGACATGTTGCGCCAAACAAATTAGGATAAGGGCACAAGAATGATGAGCGTCAGGTTTTATGTTGGAAAACATATGATTCGCGAACGTAACAAGTATGTATTAACAGAATTACAATAATTAAAAACATCAACACACCGTATACTAAATTCTTAATTTATATAATTCCATTGATTCATATGAAACAGTCATTCAATAGGATTATATGATCTTAGATGTGTATTTTTAGATGTATGATGTGTATTGATGATTTTAATGATTCTTATGATGATTGATGGTGATTATATTTGTTACGCTCACGAATCATATTTTAACCAACATTCAACATGACACTGATTTGCAAATTGCAAAAAATGTAAGAAAATTTCAATCGCTTCCCCCTTAACTTCAGTTTCACTTGGTTCGTAAAACAGAACATGATGCAGTGGACACGAGACGTCGGTCTACCGTTAAACATTTAATGTCAAAAGCCGGCAGTGACAAAGGCAGGCATTACATCGAGTGCGTAAAACTACGTTACATATCACGGGAAGATTTTAAGGTTAATTTCACATACTTAGCGTGGCGCGAGCGCAACGCCTATGACCAGAATGTACACCATTCATAATAACAATACTCGCTTGGCACGAGATTACCATTACCGATAATCATTATAAAGAATAGAACGAGAGGGTGACTAAAAGTAAGTAATGTTAGTTGTGACCACATACTTACATCCACATTCACACAAGTTATTATTACTAAAGGAAACCCTAAGAGACTAAATAAGAACTACAGTGGAAATAAGATTTGATTAATCTATATTCAAAAGCGCGACATAATACGTATAGATCAACGAATATTATGCCGATGACGTAGTCCTACTTACAGAGTGCTAGAGGTACAATGTACGATTTCTAATACAGCATTCGATAAAATACGTGTCATTAAGTAATGTAGATCAAAGTAAGTAATATAAGACATATATATAGTTTTTTTTTTTTTTTAATAATAAGTAAGTAACAATTTTGCTCCTAAATTTTAACGAACGTAAAACAAAATACTTTTTATTATAAAACCAATAAAACTGTTAATATTAGGTACATAATTCTGAAAACAAAACAATTGCAGTTATATTAGGATTACAGCAACTATTTCATAAAGATTACCTAAGTGAGGGATATTTTTAATATGTATTTGATTTACTTTATAAAATTTGCAAAAGTAACAAATTGTTTCTTTGTACTTTTAAGCAATTCACTAAATTACACCACATCAAAATTCAACAGGAAGAAACTCGAATCGGTGTCTAAATAAATTGTCATTAATTACAAAATTTAACAAATATGTGCAAATAAACTAAGAAAGTTGGCAACGTTTGTGTTAATTAGATTTATAATTAAAACTGAACAAGTAACTAAGTGTCTAAAATATGAATAATCAAACACATATTCAGATGATGTACCATTTGTGTACTAGAGTTGGGAGAACCGAACTATTGTACAGATGCACTACATACATCCGTGGGCTAATAAATTATCTATACAACCTTTGAAGTGTCAATAAAATCTTCAAAATAATAAACATACTATAAAAGAGCTCAATTTGTAGAGGAGCTTTAAAATGAAGATATATTTTAAATAAAATGGGACAAATACTGTAAAAAGTTCGACTATTCCCCTTAATGGGGCACGACGTAGTTGAATCCCAGGATATTTTTCTTCAGTGGCTACGATAAACATTTACTCTGGATTGTATATTTTCGCAGAGTCTAGAGTACACAACTTTGTCACCGTGTGTACCCTACGACTCATAACTGTAAATATTCTCTTAACACAATTCAATTTCTGGAGCCACTCCGGTTGACACTATAATTTACTATTTTTTTTTTTGTTTGTATCTAAAGAGGTAATGTTTGTCGAAGATCAATATTGAAATATCTATAAAATATGAAACGAACAGCCTTATTATTGAATCAGAGGACTTTGATATAATAAACGTCTTATTGGATTTTGTTTATCAATATAGTGTTTCAAAATACTTTCATTTTGTACGTGTGGATAGGGTCAATGACTTGATACATTAGATGAGTCATCGTAAACATGTACCTACTATGATTATACATCTACATAGATGGCTCTGTATTTGACTATTAAACAATATGATTTCATATTTTGTGTCGCCACTATGCGAGCCGCGACTCGAACACACTTCACTTATTTTTGTACATGCTCACCATCAGATGATCTGGTTCATTTTTTTAATATTTTCCTAAATATACCAACAACAGCTCGCTTTAATCTTTTTTTTTTTTTCAAATACTTACTTTATTGGATACATACATTTATTTAAATGTATATTAAACTTTTAAATATAATTCTATATTCGAACGAGCAAACTTCGATAAAATTAAAACTGATTAACATATGTATGAAGTGTGATCGTTTCGCGACCGGTACGCTTTTTAAAATAATTAAGGATCTTTGATATTATTGAAATTATGTACTATCGATTTACTGCTAAACTAGAATTATGCAATAATATCTCATTAAATACTTTTTGTTAAGCATCTGCGTGTAGTAGAATAAACGGCATATTTACAAATATTACGCCATGCTGTGATAAATGTCCAGTCTCAGATATAATATTTTTGATCTTAGAGTAACTTTAAGCAGAGGATACTAATTTAAAAATATTTAAGAGGTATTACAACCACACAGGGCGACTGGCAACTATAGTCCGACGGGATGTGCGCAGGCGACGCTTCAATAACAACATCGCATCGTTAAATATTTTATGAAAGCTCGAATTACTGTCAGACTTATTATTTTCTGTCGGCGTGTTATCAAGTTATTACTTATGGTCGGACATGTTTTTAAGCGTAAAAGCAGCTGCCAAAATTGTTTCAGCGAGTTCCTTTAAATGCGAGGTTGATTCTACGGTTGAGATTCCCTTAGGGGCTTAGGTGATGGAAGCTCAATATATTTTAGCTATCTTTGGATCTCGACCAGTCTCTAAATTACAAAAAAAGAACTACAGAATAAATGCTAACACTGATTATAAGCTACTAGTGTCTTATCTAAAGCTTTCAACAAATACTTAAGCGGATGGTTCGTGCTGTTCGAATCTGTTTCTTATTTCTCAGGACATAGAGGCCAGTCTGCCGTCCACTCAAACCGTGCCGTGATGACGATGACGTATGAGGTGCAGTGATGCGGATGATGGCGTGATGTGCTATGAAGGTGACCTATAACTACGCAACAGTACGAACTAGTCGTAGTCAGTCCAAAATAAGGGCGAACATGTGTTCGCTCTTGGACTGTCTACGACTTCGACGATCGAAACAAGCCAGATAATGTTATCTGGCCTGTTTCGATCGTGTGCGCTAACCTTTATTTGGTCTGACAAATGGTATGTGCCGACCAAAACAAGTTGATACTTGGGATAATCAACTTACTTTATGTTAATTTTAAAAAATAGGAAATCCGTTTCAATAAGGTCTTACTTAACGCTTTTGGCTGAAATATTTTTAGATTTTTTGTATTAATTTTTAAAATATTGGTTGACGGTTGTCCTTTATAATTTATAAATATTATGTAAAACAAATTAATCAAAATATGTAATGACGCAGTCACCGATTGTCAGACCACTAAAATTCAGGGTTATAAATCGAAATAGAACCAGACAATGGCCCGATTAGATTAGTAAAATGTAAATGGCAGTATCAATTTAAGAAGAATGCAAAAATTTTTTACCTATAAAAGTGTCAAGTCTTCATTAGATTATTGCCTAACATTGCGGATATCCCGCGGATATTATCACTTTTTCTGTAAACACCCCTATCGCCTAACTATCCGCACCACTTTATTTAGTTGTTATTATTTTCATTAAACACTAAACACGCACTATTACTAAGAATTATCACTTGTAATCACTTTGCGAGTAATAAGTATCAAATGTATAAAAACCTTACCTAAAACATTAACGTTAAACAGTAATTACTGAGTAAATCCGCACATCACTTTTACGCTTAGTAAATGTCGAAGATCACTTACAAATAAATAGACATCCATGATAATAAGAAAAAACCCTTAGATCTAAACTATTCAGATAGCCAAACGTATATAGACGATAATATTTGAAAAAAAACTTTCATTCTTTAAAAAAATTAAACATCTTTCTTCTCAATGATTAGCGGCATTCACTTTTTAATTTTTTTATTTTTATTTCAAGGAGTATTTCACCTTTTTTCAACTGATATGGCACTATTCCAAAAAGTTTATATTTGTTTATTTTTTTTATAATTCTCCATGCAGTCCGTTAATCACTGAGATATAAATATTTGAAAACATAAGTAAAACAACAATTCGACATTACATAACTCTACAATAAATGTACGTAATAGATATAGACAGGCTAATAATTTTATTGGTGACACAGCAATTAGTTACTTACAATTAAAATCCTCTACCATTACTGTTTAAATAAGGTATGTATGTGAAAATATAATAAGTAAATGAACTGATATCAAAGACGATAACCTAACATGGCATCTTCAGTAGAAGTAGACTTATCCCTTACACTATTAAAGTGCCATTTGGTGGGAGGAAATAAAAGTTCACAATAAACCTAAGAAAATATTGTATAACACTTAAGTTAGGTTTAAAATTTTGCTAAAATAAAACATAACTAATAAACTAAATTGAACTAAACAACACTCCACTCGAACGACCCTATCAGATAGGGCATCAGTATCACTGAAATATAAGGTAATCAATAATTTAAAACTCACTCCATTAATTCCTTCAAAAGGAAAATACTTCCCAATTTAAGATTGATCCGAAACAAAAAATGCAATTTCTGGCATCACTACACCTCTAATTATTACTTTTCGATAAAAATCAACTCCTAATCAACCAAGTGCAGAATAAAATTAAAATAAAATCAATAGTACGATCTAAACTGACACATAAAATTATTTTCAATAATACCAACTTAATTTAACAGAAATTATTTCTAGCGCACTCGGACGCAATTAAAGTTCAAGAAACAAACATCGCAACACAGAGGAGTCCAATCGTCGCCGCGTCATATCCGTCACGTCCACTTCACTCCGCGAGACCGCGAGATTATGCGATCTGGTTCAAGTAGTCGATGAAGTCGTTGGAGAAGAGCTGCAGAGCGGGCTCGTCAATAGGCGTGTAGCGCGAGTTGCTGCAGCCGCCACCCAGGCGCTCCGTGGGGCGTTCAATAGTGTGCTCCACGGGACGCTCAACCCTCTCCACGGGCCTGGTTCGCAGCGACGCCAGGTAGCGATCAGCCAGGGACTCGCCCAAACTCATAGCCAGCGACTCAGGGCTGACTCCGAACAGAGACAACGACTCAGTGAGGCTCGCGAGGGTAGGTGCGAGGTACTTGGTAGCGGGTTCTTCAGCGGGTGGGTCTAGTGAACGGGAAGCCATGCTGGTGTTGATGACGGGACGCAGCGCAGGGGGTGAAGCGCGGCGCGGAGGCGACGGCGCAAGTCCCCATGAATCGGAAGCAGGGGGGGTGCCGGGAGAGCCTCCCGGCACCGCCGACTGTTATGGCCGCTGCTGGAACAGCGGAAACGTCCTCTTGGTGAAGCAGTAGCTCAGCGGCTTCACGAAGTGTGTGTCGAGCACGCGGCAGTGTGGGCACGATACCGGGTGCGAGTAGTCAGAGTAGTTTAGCCGCTGTTGCGGGTGGAGCAGTGCCTTAAAGCAGTTGTTGCACTGTTGACAATGGAGATACAGATTTAGTATTGGCATGAACGAAGAAATAAGTTTTAATATCATTTTACACTAAGAGTCCGAATGTTCTTAGCGCGGATTAATCCTCACCTTCAGTCTCTCAGCGCAGCACGGCGTGGCCATGAAGATGTCATAAGAGTACATGGTACCGAGCACGAGGGACGAGCCGTCCCACTTTTGTCCACAGAATCGGCAGCGGATGGTGCGCTCTGCGTCATATCGCTCCAGGCAACCCATGCACACGCACGTCAGGAATTGCGTGCGGCCTTCCACTTTCACCTGCAGACAAAAGAGTATTGAATACTCACGTTCGAAGTTTAAAAGCCCTCAAAACTATCAGGGGTCGTTAAATGGCAAAAATAAGGGATCAAGCACCAGGTTGCGAAAAATTACAATTGTTTTTTTTTTTTTTTTTTTCAATTCATTTAACGCCCGGGACTTGGGGTTGTGTCCAGACCTTCGTCACTATGAAATACCAGCGAACTCTGATCAAGAAAATGTCAGCGTCAATGAGGTACCCCTGTTTTGATAAAGTATTTTGTTTTTCTATACATCCTGTTTACCCATGACAGTTTCAAGACCTATGATAAAAGATGAACCTGCTGTGAGGTGAGATGCGTTATCTTTATTTGTTTCCATTTTCTCATTGCGTGGTTGAGTTATCAGTAATTTACCTACAAATGCGCTAATGAGCAAATTATGTAAGAATTATTCAATAAAGTTATGCATGGAGTACATGGGTACAAATGTAAATATTTTTGTATTTCTTGCGTAACTTGATGTAAGTATTTACATTCATTGGGCAAACATTATTCAACCGCATAGTTGTATAGACGCCAGCACATCAAGCTACTGCAATCTGTCAAATTTCTTTAATAGATTTTCAACTTTATTGCTAAAGCATTAGGTTTAAGATTTATTGGGAAAATTTGACAGTTTCGGGTAGCTTGATGTGCTGGCGTCTGTACATTACAATACTTGATATAAAATAAATCAGCTCCCTAATTGCGTAACATTATTCAATTATAATCCGAGGATTTTGAAGAAAATACCTAATCCATTGCTTCATAGGTTGGAAAAGTTCGCCTGCTCGACAACGTAAATAACGCAATGAACGTAGCTGTACTGTCAAAATGAAACAAATTGCCTTTTTATGTGTGTTACGCAATTACCCCGCAGCTATGTAAGTATATCAGCCTTTTTAATGATACCTTACCAAATCTTAGATATTACTGACATCGTTGAAGGAAAAACGTGAGGAAACTTCCTACTTTTAGTTCTGAAATCGCCAACCCGTCGTGAGCAAGCGTGGTGTTCAATTCTCGTGTCTTCTTTTTATGAGAAGAGGAAAGGCCTCTTCTCTGCAGTGGAACATTAATAGGCTGGTATTATGATTATAACTAAATCAGCCGGTCGATTCTGTAAAAATCTCACCGTGAAAACAAGTGAAGTGAGCTTGATATGAGTTGTCAGTAGCGTCAATCCCTAGCATTAGTTGGAATGACAGCTCACTCCACGCTCACGGTGAGATGGTTACAGAATCGCACCGCTGGTCCTACAACTGAAAAGGTTGGACCAAAAAGCACTAGGAAGTGGTGAAAGGCGGGAGTTTTGGGGGACTGTCTTTTGCAATTTTGACGTTTGAAAAGTGCTGATTCTCAGGCCAATTTGAATAAATGACTTTTGATTTTTTTAAACGAAAATCCGACAGCAATAAATAATTCTAAAAGCTTCGTATGAATGGTGCAGAAATACAGACTATCGGAGGTTCCATGCTAATTCTTACGCCAAACAAAAGCGAGAAGGCAACGTCGTCTCTAATCCGACGAACAAACAAGTCGACAAGTCTTGTATGACTCTAAAACAATGTTTGTCTCTAAAACAAACTCAAAATCTTATTTAAGTTTTCTGTTTCGTATTCGTACTTAAAACGGCTGGCTTATTGCTATTTTTAACCGACTTCAAAAAAGGAGGAGGTTCTCAATTCGACTGTTTTTTTATGTTTGTTACCTCAGAACTCCGTTATTTATAAACCGATTTGCAAAATTATTTTTTTATTTGCAAAGATATACTTTCAGATTGGTCCCATAGAAATTTCATCAAAACAGTTCAGTAGTTTGGTTTTTAAACCAAAATTACTCGTAAAAATTACAACATAAAAGTGAAAAAAAAAACTTTTTTGCAATAAAAAAACAACCGACTTCCAAAAAAGACAACAAAGTGAAAAACAACACAACGGTAGTCGGTGGCAAACGACAAAAATGCGAACCCAGCGACACCGACTTCCGAAATTAAAATTATTTTTCACTTTGTACTGTCTTTTTTGGAAGGCGGTTGTTTTTTAATACAAAACTTTTTTTTATTTGAATGTTGCTAAGTTACGTCTTCAATGGCAGTGTCGGTAACTTAAACTTTGATAGCATGAAGTTTTCTAATATCGAATTCAGTTTAAGGCGGATTTTTCAATCGATAGATATTTTTTATTCGTGGAATAAAATTGACGTCTAACAGATTTTGTATTGATTTTTCGGTAAACGTAAGGTGGGACGCCCTCGGGCTAGGTGGAGCGACGATATTCGCAGAATGGCTGGTAGAAGCTGGATGAGAGTTGCCGAAAATATTGAATAGCGTGCAATATTAGAGGCCGTGTCCAGCAGTGCACTGCTATAAGCTAATGATGATGGGATTTTATATGGAAGAACTGTCAAAAATTCAAAATTATTTTTCGGATAAAATTATCTGGCGTTGGATAAATGTTGAAATCAGCCCATAGACTTAGACTTAATTTTCAAACGATAGTGATCAGTTAAGGTTTTCTCAGTATTGAAACGCAGTGGTTTTTTAATAAATTTACCTTTGTGATGATAGCGTTACTCATCAAATAGAACCATAAGGACCAATTGACGGCACGGTTGGCGCAGTGGTTAAGCGATTGACTGCTGCGCTGCGTGTCACGGGTTCGATTCCCGCACAGAACAAATATTTGTAAGTCCTACATGTATTTGTTCTGAGTCTGGGTGTTTTTCTATCTATAATATGTATGTATTTGCAAAAAAAAAAATGTATATAAGTAGTTTATCAGCCATCTTGCTACCATAACACAAGCATTAGGTTGCTTAGCTTGGGACTAGATGGCGCTGTGTGAAATGTCCAGGGATATTATTATTACCTAGTATTACATTATTAATTGGTTTTCCGACCTCCCCAGTTCAAGATCCCATCCAAGAAGAGGGGATTTTCAAAATATAAGTTATATGTGTAAAATATTAAAGCAGATTTGTACCTCGACAGCCCCAGTGTTATGTTGACGCGGGCTCAAGAAGAAAGTGCCGTCAACAAGCGGATATCGGTCGAAGACGTCCAGGGTGTCCTTGCAGAGTGCGCAAGATACCTTCGGCTTGTGCTGACCCGCCAGCGTCGACAGGATGAATAGTCGCGTGTCGTCGTTGCCATGGTTACCCTCGTCTTCGATCTATAACAAAAGAATTGACAGGTGAGTAAAAGACAATATTGGTGTAAGACTGATCGAAAGCTCTTATAACAACGTCTGTATTATGTGAGAAGTTTGACAAGAAAATTTTCTTGCAAGCATAAATAACACCCTCAAGTGATAAACCCACTAATAACCGTAATATTCAACCAAAAACAATAGACAAGCACGTCCCTATTCGCCCAGAGCGCAGACGTTATTGTAAATCCACGCCCGCAATTTCAATATTTCATATCCCCACATTTACATATTACGATTAATGCATCCACCCACGACACTTACCGCAGCAACTCTCCCTTCGTAATAACACAAGTAAATGACTGCATAAAGTTGAATAATGAAAGGCTGAAAGGCAATTACGCTGAATTCGGAGTCGGAGTCAAACAAAGGCTCACCAGCCACGGAGATCGATTGTGAAGCACAATTCGTTCACGTACGAACAATTTGTGAGAGCGAATAATAATGAAAGTTTAACGAGTTACTGTTGCAGCGTAGGCAAGGCAACGCGGTACGCCTTAATTAAACATAATATTATGAGCTGTCAATGCGTAATACGTCCAAACCCATTTTCTACCCGACGACGTATTGATTAACAAACCATTGTTCCTCGTTTGGGTACAAGCAAGTCTGGTATTAGTCAACCAGACTCGTTCAACTTCTGAAATTAATATCAGCGGGCAGTTAATTGTCTACACGCCGACTTCACATGAAACAGAATGCGAGACGCATAAGTAAGGAACTCTTCTTACATTCCAGTGTGCATTTATTGATGCTAAGCATTCCTATCTATTATTAGAGTGACGTCGTGACACCAGGAACACATAAAACGTACCCGGCGAGAGCGTTGACCTACGCAAACAAACTCAGTATGATTTGCAGTATAGTGCAGTGCAGTTTGCCAAGAGACGAGCGGGCGGGGGCGGGCCATCCGGCATAGCAAACACCGCCACGATATCTCGCTACCCAACTCCAACATGAGCGGCGTCTATTCCGGGTCGTGTCGAACATTTCGTTATTTAACCGATGATCATAACATTCGCCACCGAATGCTAATGCTCCTCTCCATTTGTAAATTGCAATCGTCAGACTCGTGTTGTCGTCCGTCGTCTGAGCGTGATAAATAACTGGCCGCGGGTGCCGCCTGCGCGGGACTCGCGTGATTGATTCAACCGAGCAGCTGCTCACACGACACATAGCTACCTTATGATTGATAACACTGAATCGCAGGACCACTTTGTTGGTGGGAGAGACGCGAGAGTGGCTAATGAAACGTCTATGAATTACTGTGTTAATTAAAACAGCGCTAGACTCGACGCCTTAGGACTAATGACTGACAATTAAATTGTTAAGTGTCGCGCACACGACAGTTTAGTGAGGTTGCAGGTCTCGGCCGACGAACCCGCGGTGAGTGCTGCAAACTTGCACAATTTACTTTTGTTCTGCAAGATTGATGAGCACTCCGACGCAGACTATTTATTTACTCAATCCGATCACGCTTTGTCTCGCAATCGTCGCCTTTTATAGTTGTCTACGATGACTCGGCGTGGCAGTAAACCGGTACATAAAACTTTCAGCCGAGTTTAGGTAAGTGCATGTCTCCTAGGTAGGTAAAACCAGTCGTCGCGACCGCAAATATACGAATAGAGCAGAAAGCGATTTGGTCTAGTATGGAGTCAGTTAACAAGAGCGGCCCGAGCCATTCCACTGGCGTAGACGATCGTAGCTTCCTCTAATTACGTCTACTGAATTTACATAGTGCGGAGAAACTTGGCAGCCAGTAAACTTTGCGGTTTCAATGGTGTCGAAACGTCCCGATCTCGACAGCCATATCCTCGGAGAGACTTCCGTAACAGAGCAGTTTTCAAATAAAATTAAAACTGAAACAAAGAATTTAACAATGCTGGAATAATGCGTAAAGTTGGGAATCGTCGCACAAATTTAATCGTGGTTCTGTTCGTTTGTTTCGATGTTCAAACAACAAGAGCGAGAAGAGCTCGTTTCGACGAGGAGGCAAGAGCTATGGAGAGTGCTCGAAGCGTCGTTAGTACTCCACGTCCCGCAGAACGAATGTACACACATTAAAACTTTCCGAATTGAAGGTGACGCAATAATTAAAGTGCCGTACGGGGTGCCACCCCACGCAGAGCGCTTTTATCGCACTGGGAAATGGAAAACAACAGTATCAGATAAACATTACTTCAATTACATTTCTGGCACTACAACAATGACAGATCGTGTTAAAAACCAACAAACGCCCTCAACTTCAAAATGTTGCCATCGAATATCAACAAAATGTCCTCCATATTTGCTAAAAAGTAAAATAAAAATAGAGAACAAAGTGGATTCGCCTTTCATTTGTATTTTCTCTTAATAAACAGTTGCAAAGGTATTCACGCTACATTGTCAACAACGTTTCCCATTGTTCTTAGTATCTATGTACTCAGTAAAACGTTCACAAACAAGCTTTTATTATAAAACAGCAGACATAGCCGACCTTAGGTTGAATAACGACGATAAATCTGGATAGTACCCAGGGGTGGCTTATTTTTAATTAGCCAAATGAAACTTTTCCTATTATATTTCGCCGTCGTCGGCACTGAACACTTAAATATAGTAAAGATAAAAATTAAATACAAAGCGAAACGAGAGAGAGTGCTGAAAGGCCGAGGAAAAATGTGAAGCCCGCCGCAATCCAATTAGCAGCAACAAGATATCCAATACTATGGATCTGATAGCAGTAAAATTATTTCATTTAATTTTAAATGGCTCGATTCTTGGCAATAACGGATGATGGTTTCGATTTATGAATGGAGAAGCTATTCAGACGTTGAAATATTTGAAGTGATGGTGGAAGGGGTATGCAATTTTTCACCAGTGCCATCTCAAACAATAAGTCTGGGAGCGGATGGCGGATGGTATTTGTGGTCTCGATACATTTATCGTGACGGCTGCGTTGCGTTCCGCTTCGTGTTTGCCTTTGTCTGAGAGCTAAACTTAATACTTTGCTCTTTGTATCAGAAAATGCATTCTATAGTAATGCAATTGTAGGGTTTTGTACAACTTTCCTGGAGGTTACGACTACGTTTTTGTTTCAGCTTTCTTTATAAAATGTAAGTACCAACAGTCAAATCACAAACTAGGTGTATTCAATGTTGGCAGTATAGAAAGTTTTATCTCCAAGATAAATGAGAATAACACAGTAAATGCTATCTGAATCACTGACAGTTACCTAGCCGGTGCACAGGGCAACACAGATTACAACTTTCTAAAGGAAATTATGGTTTTATTCCATCACGCTGGTTATTCTCAAGCGTAACTTGCCTGCTCATCAGTATTCGACTGTCAAAGGACGCAGCGGTTTATGTAAATCTCGAGCATTTATTACGGTTGCAACTCTGTAAACGTCGATACTCGAGGCGAGCGGGGAATTCATGAAGCGAACAATTTGTTAATCTTCGCAAAGAGAAATACCTCAAAGCGGAACGTGAGGGCCGGTATTGAAGGCATCTCGTGTACTCAAGAAATGCCGACTATACATGCGTTATAAGTGTACCTAAATATTTCGCAAAAATTCAAATGTCTTGAAAGATATTTTCACGCGTGAATTAGTCGCGTCCCGACATTCCACATTACGCGGTGATGCGCGATATGAATGCCGACATATTGTCGAGTGACAAAAGGCATCTTAATTCGACGCTAACTGGCATCGAGAAAACTCCTACGTGCAGTACATATATCTTAAGAGATCTTAAAGTTGAACTATGCAACAAAGTCGTTATTATTTTATTGCTCCGTCCCCGGGGGATATGAAGTGTCTAAAGGACCGCGTCTCGAAGTTAAGTAAAATTTAGATTCAAATGGGTGTTAAAAATGTTCGAACGAACCGAGTGGGTGTTCGGGGTGTTTTGATGCGATTTTGATGAGGTTCCCCGTCGGATGTCGTCCGAGACTGAACGGTGACATTTTTATTAAAATGTTGCCTGCCAATAAAACGATGTTCGATGAACGAGATGTCGTAAATTCGTCGGAGGTAATTGATTGCGGCCCTGTCCGAATTCGTCGACATGTTTGGATGGTGCAATCGGAATGAAAAAACGCGATATTGCTGAAAGAATGGGAACGTAGCGAATGTTGCGTTACTTGCGTTGTGTGTACAGCCGCAGACGAGACGTTCGTTCTCGCTACATGGAAAACTACTTATCCTAACTTCGTTTTATCGTTAGCCGGATTGTTATGTCAGTAACTGCCCATTCAAAGAACGCGTCATTAGAGCCACGTAGATAATGTGTGTTTTATAGTCAGCCGTTTTATAAATAAAATAACGCGTTTCAATTGTTTTTCGCGACCTTTGTTTTCCATTGTCTATACGGAGTTAGTCCTCATTAGAATCTGAGATATCTAATTGCCTACAAATGTATGAAATTCTAGATCTTCATTCAATATTTCTTGCCTCGTACCTACAGAGATTGGTACATAGGTATTGTTTGGAAACTGAACAATCTGTTAATTAGCGATCTGTGATACGTGTGTGCACTGTGCAATTAATATAGGGATACAAAAATTCGTGCAGTGTTTCATCATCAGATTGTGGATGTGATGTAATCGGTTGCTCAATGTTTTCGTTTCTTTAATAAAATTATAAGGACGTATCTCATGGGAAAAAAATTAACCAGCAAGACACGTTTGGGAAGTAATGAAGACCAATCGATGCGTCCAAAAAAAGCTAACCGCTAGGTCAAATATACCTATTATATAGATAAAAAAATTATTCAAAAACATCAAATTCAATGCCTGATGTTCGCTATCATAAAAAAAACTTTGAACACAAACTTGGAAAAGCCTGAAAAAATAGGTAAGCTTTCCATTTTCAATTTGCACAAACATTCGAGTTTCCATCACTACCCATCATTTTAGGTATTTCGAGTTGCCAAACTCATTCGCTTAGCAAACATCAGCGGAGCGTTTATTCTGCTAGTTTGTTCGTACATACGTTAACATGCAATGCTCATGAATACTCCATGAAGATGCATCATATCTATGTTCAACGAACGAAAAAAAAAACTGTCTAGCTACCTCTAAAATGAAGCCATCGAATTCTCTGGAGAACTAAAAAGACCAAAAAATTTGCTTCAATATTGTTGAAGCTAACTTTGGTCCTTTAAGCAGTAAATATTTATGCTTCATTTTCATACAAGCATAATCAGCCTATACTGTTCCCACTGCTGGGACACAGGCCACCTCTCTTCGAGAATGGGCTATAATCTACCACGGGGGCCCAGTTCGGGTTGGTAGATGTCACATATCTTCGAACCTTTGGTTCTAGGACATGCCGGTTTCCTCACGATGTTTTCCTTCACCGTTTTGAAAGCAGTTGCGATAAAATTATTTACACAAAGTAAAGCGCCTGTCAGGGTTCGGACCTACAACTCGTAAGGGCGCGTTCACATTTAACGTCCGTTTTACAGGTCCGTTAAAACGTGTATGTTATTAGCATATGTAGTTGTATGAGCGAGTTCACACATAATACAGTATTCCGGATCCAGTAGAAAATACCGATCCCACAAAATAAGCAGCAATCCGTTTTACAGGTCCGTTTAACCGTATGTGTTATTAGCGTATGTAGTTGTATGAGCCAGTTCACACATAAGACAGATTTCGGATCTAGTATACTGATCCGATCTCTTAAAATCAGTCCTGTGTGAATACTATCTCCAGTAGCGACGGATCCGTTAAAAAGGATCCTGTAAAAACGTACGTACATGTGAACGCGCCCTAAGTTGGGGCCGTTACCTACCACTGGGCTTCCACTTCTCCCATTTTCATACAACAATCTAAACTATCTGTTCCCTCCTTAGTCCTTTATCCCTGTTCAGTCAAGGTGCTATCAAACCTCCATAGACCTTTATCGTCAGCTGCCGAATATACATACTCAAACAAGAAAAAAATTATGAAAAAGAAATCGATAATCGGAATCGTTTCGCCGTAAGAAAATATTTACAATGAGATGAGTTATAAGTGTTGTTGCGATAATTCTGTCAACGTGGTCGGCCACGTGCGCCTGCGCAGACAGCTGAGTCAACACATTCATGTGTATGTAGAAATGGCTGACTGTTGGTCTATCTGTGTATGGTGTAGTGAAATCTGACCTTATCTTGAATGTTTGCTGCCTGAAATAGCTACAATGAACGTCGTTGTTTAATGTGATTGAGCACTCTTCTTGCACCCAATTTGCGTTTGTGGCAAACAACCCGAAATTTGACTTGAAATTAAGCAGATTTTGCATACTTATGCCCGTTTTCATTACAAGAGTAGAAAATCGGCTTCGCCCGCGTGAATGTCGGAAATTATCCCACGGGAACGTGCTACCGTGACAAAAAGTAGCCTACGTCCTTCCCCAGGATACTATCTATCTCCTTGCCAATTTTATCAAATTCCGTTCAGTGGTTTCGGCGTGAAAAAGTAACATACAGACAGAGTTACTTTCGAATTTACATAGGTGTGGCCTTTTTTTTTTTTTTTTTTTGGGTGGGAAATCATCATATGACCCCTCCCGCTCTGGGCGGAGCGGAAGGGAGTGTCAGACTTTTACTGACTAAAACCCACCCGTGTTCCTTCAGTTGCCTGTGCCAAGGGCCACGGTACCTCTTTCGAATATCCCGCAGCCCTGGCGGCATCGGCCCTAGAGGGCCCCGTCAGTTCGTGCTGACATCTCTTTGAGGCGCGCGTGGAACACAACGCGCCGTCGACCCGGGCCTGGTCCTTACCGGGCGGCGAGCTGCCCGTTGCTCGCCGCCCGCAAGCCCGCGCCTACGGTGGCCGGGAGTCGGCTATTGACTCCCGTCCAGGGCGTCTCCTACGGCGGCTAGGGGCGTGAGGGCGCAGCGATTGCCTCTCCCTCACGCGCTCCGCCTCCTCCTTTGCGAGCATTACTGCTTCGCAGAAGGAGGTGACGGCCTCCCATTCACTCTCGCTCCGTACCATGGCCTGGACCAGGGCCGGACGCGAGAGATCGCTGCCGCCGATCGCCGCCACGAGGACACGGCGGTGCCCTGCCCAAGCCGGGCAGACCTCCACCGTGTGCTCCACCGTGTCCTCCGGGCGATCCACACAGTGGTGACACCCTGGCGTTTCCTCCCGCTTTATCCTGAACAGGAACCTCCCGAAACAACCGTGTCCGGTGAGGACCTGCGTCAGGCGGAAGGTGAGGGCGCCGTGGCGCCTCTCTAGCCACTCCTCAAAGAGGGGACTTATCGCCGCTATTGTGGCGTGCCCAGCACTGGGTTGCGACAATCGCACTCTCCATGCCGCTATGAGATCCCGCCGGAGCTCTGTCCGCTGTGCCGTGATTTCTCGCGGCAGCGGAGTTACGCCCCGGCGTTTTGCCTCCTCTCGCCACTCCCATATGTGGGCGAGGACCTTGGCCTCTAGATCCCATGGCGGCAATCCGGCAAGGAGGCTCGCCGCCTCAACGGAGACCGTGCGGTATCCTCGGATCAGCCGGACAGCCATGACCCTTTGGGACGCGTTCAACCGGCGGGCTGGTCGCTTCCTCAGGGAACGCGCCCACACCGGTGCCCCGTAAAGGGCCATGGACCGCACGACCCCCGCATAGAGCCTCCGGCAGGAAGCGTTTGGTCCCCCTAGATTGGGCAGGAGCCGCCTCAAGGCAGCCCCGGCCCGCTCCAGTCTGGGTGCCAAACGTCGGAAATGCTCCACGAAATTCCACCGGCTGTCGAGGACGAGTCCCAGGTACTTCATCGTCAGCTCGACGCCGATGTGAACCCCTCCCGCCATTATTTGTGAACCCGACGGTGGCACGTCCCGAGGACCATGAAAACACATGGCCTCTGACTTGTGCAATGCCACCTCGAGTCCCAGTTGCCGGATCCTCTCGACGATTGTCGCAACCCCGCGTGTCGCTGCTTCGGCCGCCGCCTGGTGCGACCTCCCCTGCGCCAGGACCAGCGTGTCGTCAGCGTAGCAAATCACGCTGACGCCGCTGGGGAGGTCAGCGCGCAGCACCCAGTCGTACCCGATGTCCCACAGATGCGGCCCCAGGACCGATCCCTGTGGGACACCGCACGACATCTCTCGCCGGTTCCACTCTCCCCGGTGACCGGGGTAGATGACGGCCCTGTCCGTCAGATAGGCCTCGACAGTGCGACAGAGGTAGGCCGGCATCCGGTGATACCGGAGTGCCTCCCTGACGCAGCTCCAGGGCAGGGTATTGAAGGCGTTGGCGATGTCTAGAGACACCGCCAAGACGACCCCACCCCGGGCCACAGCGTCCCCCGTCGTGAGGGCTCGCACGCGCATGATGGCGTCCACCGTAGAGCGCCCCCTGCGGAAACCAAACTGGCTTTCCGCCAAATCCGGCCCCACCCGCACCAGCTGCCCGACAAGGCGGTCTGCAATGACTCTTTCAAAGAGCTTGCCCACCTCGTCACATAGGTGTGGCCTAGTGTCAGTAAAAACAGTTGTTAGAGCTGACACATTAGCTTAATACTCTAATTTAGAAAATAAATAAAAAAAAAAAAAAAAAAAAAAATATAATAAAGAAACGTCATTTTTAAAAGCATGGACATATCACTTATATGTCCATGCTGTTAAAAATGACGTTTCCGTCAAAAGTATTGGTTCATCTATAAATTTTGAGACTAATGTCCAACTCTAGAAAACTAGCCAAACAAATACTTATACAAGCGATATATAACTAGTATGAATCGTTAGCTGCAAGTAAACAGCTTTATTATTTCCAACTGCAATCGTATTACTCGTAAATTGTATTTTTACGACATGTTTTAGGGTCTGACTCATGTTCTGACGGTCGCCCGAACAGTAATCAGACGAAGAAAAATAGTCCAAAGCTGTGTAACGAAAAATTCGATTCATCCTGCCAAATTGTATCAAAGCAAAAATTTATTTGACAACGTTTAAAATTTTACACTTCTTGCTAAAATATTATGAGTTATGACTGCTGAAAGTATCTGAAGCTTTTACTTTATATATCTAAAATCATAACAAACACTAAAATCATCTCGTTTACTGCTTGTCCAACAATAAATTTGTAGCGATTTAGAAAAAGGATATTAGTGGCGAGTTTTGGTAGGTGTCCAAACGAATAAAGTAATTCTTAGAAGCATTTGTTTTATTGAGTGTTTTGTTGCCCCATTACGCATCAAATAACTCTTCTGAATTTTATGTGCTCTAGAAAAACTGAACCAATTTGACTAACTTTGGTTAGATTTTTAGTAGATTTTTGTTTAGTTAGTTTGGTCGCTTCATGTAAAATACTGGTATTCAGCTGCATCCGGTTAGACTGGAAGCCGATCCCAACATAGTTGGGAAAAGGTTAGGCAAATGAATGTCAGGTTGAATGTTGTCCAAGTTCATAAAATTTTATGGTGATGATTACCAGACCTTCAAGGAATATTTAGGCAAAACTTGACAATACAACACACCTACCTATAAATACTGTGTAATTAAATCTTCTCGTTTCAATGCTTACTGCCTTCATAGATGCGAATATTCATGTTCATTTTTACGAGAAAGGCTTCAAAGAGATCGGCAGTGCTCAAAGGGATGTAAAGTTGTTCGTGCGGCAATAACATGTTGGATTCAAACGTCACAATAGCACTGATATTCACAGGTTGGCAGACATCGTAGTATATGCGTAGCATATTACAGGAATACTTTCATACTAATATTAGAAATGCTAGAGTAACTCTGTCTGTCTGTCTGTCACCTTTTCATCCCTTAACGGATTACGATGAAATTTGGCACACAGGTAGACCATCACCTGGCTTAGGACGTAGGAAACTTTTAATCCCGGTAGTGCATTCCCGTGGAACATTTTAAAACCTCTACGCGAGTGAAGCTGCGACCAAAAGCGAGTGGGAAATATTGAGAGGACATGTTCAACTGGTAAAGATGGTTTCAAGAGTATAATTTATAACGTTGTATATTTTTTTTTTTTTTGACATTGTTATACATTCTGTACCTATTACCTATTATTCTGTAATTACTTAAAGTCACAACCGGACTTATTATTACCTACTCTTTATTTTTTTTAATGAAAATCGTCTGCTTTTAGAATATTTGTAAATATGTGAGCACCATACGAGCGATGCGATGTGTATCTACGAGTATATTACGGGCCACTCCCTCTCACAGAGAGGAGGCCTGTGTCCCAGCAGTGGGAACGTTATAGGCTGACTATGATGATGACAGAATAAAGACCAGCACCCTAATTGCGTAACACACATTGAATTCCAATGTTGCTAATCCATTGCTTTATATGTTCGAAAAAAAATCTGCTCAACAACGTAAATAACGTAATGAATGTGGTTGAACTGTCAAAATGAAACTACAGATAATGCCATTACCCCGAAGAACTGTCACATTCTAGCGGATACTAACAACTAAACGGCCTTACTAAACTATTTACAACACCATATTAACCGAACTATTCCATATAATAACACCGTAGTCCGTATAACACTCAACTTGTAAATATTTCGCAGTGATTGTCATCATAAACCGTTGTTTATACTTTATAGTACCATAAATCAAACTAGATAAGTGCCTATTCGTATTTGTGTATGAATACTTAATTGTAGTGAATAGAACATTCCTATAGGCCAGACTAGACCATAGATATAATTCTATATAGGCTAGACGCTAGCGCCACTGCACGGAGCGAAGGTTCTTGCTAACGGTCCTACAGACTGCGCTGTTATTTTTTTTTTCTGTTGCTGTTACTTGGTATATATTATAAAACTGCAGCTGGTTTTCTTGGACACGGGATATACATTATCGCTACATTACACTACTACATTAATTTTTGTAAAACACTAGATTTTATTGTTTTTTTTTTTCGTAGATTTCAATATTATAAATACTAGTTGGCATTTCCATTCTCGAGTGTTTTATTAGTCCAGCTATACTCTAAGTGTGTTCCGCGGAACCCTAGGGTTCCGCGATACCTCTGTAGGGGTTCCTCAAGAATTTAGAAAAAAAAATCAAAACACCTCTCTCTGGTCGAACGTTTTGACACCGCGGCCGCGCGTAGGTATATTTATTTATTTATTTGTATTTGTATAAGCATGTGTTACAATAGCTGGTACAATATCTCATAACTTTGGTATCAACATGTATACTTGTAGATTAGTCCATAATGTTCCCACTGCTGGGACATAGGCCTCCTCTCTTCGAGAGGGAGCGGGCCGTAATCTACCACGCGGGTCCAAAGCAAGTTGGTAGATGTCGTATGTCTTCGAATTTTTATTTCGAGGACATGCCGGTTTCCTCACAATGTTTTCCTTCACCATTTTGAGTGCATTGGGGATGAAATAATTTACACTGGTTTATTGGTGCACTGTCATATTTTTTGAGCATTACAGAAACACTATTTTTATGGTTCTGACTTCGGAGGCTGTGCTTTCTCAAGTAATTAAGGAGCCAGGGAACTGTTTTATATCTAAGATTGGTCCATAATACTGCAGTCGGTTGTTTAGGTATCGCAGCATAATAATAAATATTGTATAAAGGAAATATAAACGCGTCAGTAATGTCGATATTGATCCGCATCTGGTTACAAGTGGAAGCCTGCCTCAATGTACTTCGAAAGACGCGGCTGATGACGTCATCGAAGTTCAAGTAGGTAGGTTATTTCTTGGATTTGTTGTTTGAAAATATGCTGGTCAATGGCCACTTGACCTTTTTTATGGAAAACAGTGCATATCTCTGTATTTGAAGTTCAAAAAGATGCTGGAACCAATTAAGGAAAAAAATGGTTCTAACTTAAATGTTTTTCGAACATGTCTGGAATTACCAGTCGGAAAAAATTAATTAATTAAAACTATTTAATATCACGCTAGGATCCTTAGAACCAGATCAAAAAGAAATAAGATCAATGGGATGGGATGCGGTGGGTCGAGATTCGAGAAGCAACAAACTTTACACCTACGAAGTCGCGAGCAGAAACTTGTCTAAAACATCAACATCATCTTCCTGCGATCCCATGTTACTTGGGGTCGGCGCAAGACGTCTAGTAGTAGCTTTAACATGATGACAAAAACTTACCCCAGTCTAGTAACTACAGCATTGCAATACGGCTACAGAATTAAGTAAACAATACATAATACCGTCTGGGAATGCTTTAGACCGGCTTGCGTCAAATCTGTTATTATCACAAGAATCAAGTGGAACTTACTATGGCTACTATGCATTTGATAAGGCAATAACAAAGGATTTGTTAAACTCAAGAGTCGAGCAACAGAGATAATGTGGCGACGCAATACTTATAAATACGTAAGGAACCCGAAGGTTTAAGTGGTTTAGCTTAGGGATCGCGGATAATGGGAATGAAGAGAAAATGGTTGTGATTCCTTCAGTTTCGGGTCCTATTTTGTGAATTATCATAAAGGTTTGCGATTATTTTTTTTGCCGAATGGGCCCGTTCCCGCACAAAAAATACGCGCATGGACGTGGAGCTGGACACCAGCCCGTATTAGCTATTTTATTACCGCTCTTGACCTCGATCACGCCTGATGGAAAGCGATGGATGAGGTCCATGACGGAAAGAGCGTGCCCAGAAGATGCCTGTTCACTCTTGCTTTGAAGGCAGACGAGTTAAAGGTGGAAAGGAACACACGCTGGCAGAGAGTTTGACACTTTAGCTGTGCTCATACTTTCAGGAGAGAACATGTTTTTAGGACACTGCAGCGACATTTTGAGGAGATTTTTTGTTACTCAATGGCCGATGCCCGAATAGACATGAGTACATGACCGAATGTTCTTGTCTAGTCAGTCTTTGATTGTTATGACTCGTATCAGCTTCTTAGAAATCAGTCAAAACAAGAGCAGTAAGTGCAGTACACACTGTGGTAGGTACAGACACGGCAATCCCAACCTACTACACAATGTCGGATAAGAACCACCGGCAAACAAAGTATACATCTTGTAAGCCCACGTTTGTACCGACGTAAAAATATCACGCACTGGATTTTGAACTCTCGGTGTTGAGTCGAGCATTGAGAATCCAACAGAGTACATCACAGCGCGTCAAAAAAAACACTGTTGCATTTTCGATTGTCAACCCTATGCAGTGCGTTAAAAATCCGAAAAATCGACGCGGGAAAACCGCACCCGCGCAACCTGAGCTAAATTTGTAACTGATACACTTGTACAACAAGTAGGTATTATAAATACATTCCTACCCGACAAAAACAAGCGACGATTACACTATCAGCTGTATGATACGAGTATAACCAACCATTTGGCTTGCACTGATAACCCTGCACTTAGTACTATGCCACCTCAGGGCAAAACTTATCTGTTTTGCAAAGTTGCCAACAACAGCCTTGTAAGCGTTATCTCATAACGAGAATAAGAGTGACAAGAATATACATAGATAAAGTGAAAATTAATAAATAACTCAACCAAATTACCATTTCACTGATATGAAGCTGAGAAAGTCGTAAATATGAGATGTTAGGGTCGCGTACACGGTTCGGTATATTGTACACCGCACGGTTTCTTTACAGTACAAAGTCAAATCATTTATTGCCAAATAGGGACATAAAAAGCAAAAAAAAAATAGAACTGATTCTAGTCGCCCCTTTCAAAAGTTTCGTATGGAGAAGAATGGGCAAGGAACTCCACCGTTACTCTTTTTAAATATTTCGTATACATTAATTATATGTGAAGACGATGCATCTAGAATAAAATTACTTTACTAATAGATAAATAGAATTAAAAATAAAGCAATGACAGCTAAATGAATTAAATGATAGATACTTGGTGCTCACATATTTACAAATATTGTAAAAGTAGATGTTTTTCCAAAAAATTTAACAAGTAATAATTTTGTGTATGTTGAAGTACATAATCACGGAATGGAAAATCAATGTCATAAAAAAATACAATTAAATTAGCAACCAGTTTGATTTTGCTGTAGACGTTTGTGCGTATAAACCGCTCTGTAGATAAAACGTGTCGCTCAACAAGCTTTCATAGTGATCCATACAACACTGACAACCGTGCCTACACACGGCGAATAAACCATTGTTTTTCACGGTCAGGAAAACGTATGTGTACAAAGGGCCGGACATTAATTATTGAATTTGTATCGACGATATGTTCCCGTTCAAATTAATATAACATCAATTTGTAAATGTTTACATTGTAATTTAAACAGGAAAAATGCATAGTTAATATCAATATTTTATTATAATGAATTTACTATAATTATCCAAAATAAATAGTAATATCTATATTTAAACTTACATAACTAATTTACTCATGTTATTATCCATTTTGTATAGATATGATACACAGTACTCCTATAATCAGCCTGTAATGTTCAGCTGGGACACAGGCCTCTTTTTTTAATTGCTAAATGCGCCTGCTCTTGACCTTGATCACGCCTGAAGGTCTCCTCTCTGTGAGAGAGTGTGCGGGCACGGTAATATTGTGCGGGTTGGCAGATGTCACAGGTCTTAGATTTTTTGGTTCTAAGACATGCCGGTTTCCTCACGTTTTCCTTCACCGTTTTTGAGAGCAATGGTGATGTAATAATCTAGGTACACAAAGTAAAGTGCCTGGCTGGGTTCGAACCTACATGATACATAGTAATTTAACTTAATCATGTATTGACTAGCTGCGCCCCGCGGTTTTACCCGCATACGTTTCGATCCCGTGGGAAAGTCGGGATAAAAAGTATCCTGTGTTAATCCTGTTTATAAACTATCTGTGTGCCAAATTTCAACCAAATTCGTGTAGTAGTTTTTGCGTGAAAGAGTAACAAACATACATCCATCCATCCATCCATCTATCCATCCATACAAACTTTCGCGTTTATAATATTAGTAGGATGTTAAGTTAAATTTAGTCGCTTTATCTTTATGATAATTGAGATAAATATATCAGGTGACACTAGTCATTCCCATGACTGCGTCATGGTTGGTAGGTAGTTATTATAATGGAATTTATGATAACCTCCGTTTGAATTTAATTACGTATCATTGTTGTATTCAAAAGCCGTTGCATGTTTATGGCGCGATTTACCGGAATTTGCCATAATATAAAATGCTACAAGTATAACTATGTGATACTGGTTTATGGTATATTTTATTTACCATTGATGATTAAGAGTATAACTTGGTGACAAATTGCGACTAATTAGCGACAAAATATGGGAAGAAAACAGATCTTTGTTAGGTGTCCTAGTTTTTGAGATATAAATGTGGCCCTGCTTTGGAGACTCTCCAGATCAGCCACCTATAAACCCTTATATCTTTTGAACCAGTGACCGACAAATTCTGATATTTGGCGACAAATTTCGACTAATTAGCGACTAATATTTTGTTTTATTAAAATTAAAATCCCTGATGGTGGCCCTGTCAGAGCCTGTGACACAAACAATTGGCTGAAATCTTTCTCATTGCCTTGCTGATCTCACGTCTCATGTAATATTATTTTAGTCAAACACACCTTCCAATATACAAATAAAAGAATAATAAACTTATTATTGAAATCCTTAGAACGGACTTCCCTTAACCTTTTAGTTTACCCTGTACTTAACCCTAAGATGACCGACTAATGCAACACAAAATTTTAAACAATAACTCTTTGTCCATATATTTAAAAATAAAATACTATACTACTTTTTCCATAGAACCGGCAAAAAAAAGAGGAACGGTGGAGTTTCTTGCCCATTCTTCTCTATACGAAACTACCTTTTGGAAGGGGCGACTAGAATGAATTGTGCCTTACCTACCTTGTAAATTTTGACGTTCAAAGATGCCTTTTATCACGGTAATATTATAGATAATATTACCGTGCTTTTATGTACGTATTTGATGTTTTATGTTAGAGAAAATGTCAGTAAAACAAACTTACAGAAAACAAACATTAAGCTTGCCCGGCTAACTTTATTCGTGAGTTCAACGAAGCTAACTCAAAGAAAGAAGAAACAACTGCAAGCGTCACGTCACGCGTCGCTATTTGCATCGCATCCCCTGAACTAAATCTTATCAGCTTTACTTGAATTTGTAGAACCGTCGGACACAGCCTTTACGACGACGATAAGACTGGCACATGATAAATTAAATTCCTCTGCTGCGAGATTATAAACAATTGGTTCTATTTGAAAATACGAGTTGTTTTATTGATACTTATTTAAATGTAATTGTTTAGCTGTATGTAAATTTGACTACGGGTAGGGGTTTGAAATGGATGTATGTGGACAGGACACTTGGCAAGCTGCGACTTACGAGTTGTAGTTGTAGGGTCGAACCCAGACAGGCGCTTTGCTTTGTGTAAATTATTTCATCAACAATGCTCTACTTAACAGCCGGTCGATTCTATAAAAATCTCACCGTGAAAACTCAAGTGAAGTGAGCTTGATGTGAGTTGTCAGTAGTGTCAATCCCTAGCATTATTTGGAATGACAGCTCACTCCACGCTCACTTCAATTGAGTTTTCACGGTGAGATGGTTACAGAATCACACTGCAGACCTATACCAGTACTTTACATGGAGCGACTAAAATCAAATCAAAAGTTTAATTGTTGTATTCAAATTAGGCTGAGAATCAGCACTTTTCGAACGTCAAAATTACAAAAGACAGTTCCCTAAAAACGCCCGCCCTTCACCACTTCCTAGTGCTATCGCTGGGGAGAAGAAGTCGCACCACAAACTCCACAGTAGCACAGCTGTCTGTTCACTGCCTACTGCCTATCTGACCTCTACAACCCAGTTACTGGGTAATAAGACTGACGGGTTGTCAGACTTACGTGCTTCTGACGACACGTAACGACTGTCAAAGATCCACGAATGACAGCAGGGACTAATGGTCTAACGTTCTTTCCGTGGCACGTTCAAGGCCCCTCGGTCTTGGTATGTAAAGATGGTCACCCATCCCCAGACCAACCGCGGCAAGTGTAGCTTAACCTGATCGATCGACCCGTGCGGCTGTTATTACTTAGCCACAAGCCCCACAGTGTCTTTCGCTTAGTCATCCTCAGAATGCACATTGAACAATGTTACAATAAAGCAATTAAAATCGATCAAATATCTTGAGAATTATCTAATTATAGTTCCCAATTAAATTAGCAATGCAAACAATGCATTATTAAAATAATATAGGTAATTAATCATTAAAAGGAACAAATGTAGCGTGTTCGCTAATTGCATTCGTTGTTATCAAAAAAATAAATAAAGCGGTTTTATATTGTTAAATAAATAGTAGGTAAGTTCCGCTCTATTATAGATTCCTACATATCGACGCTTGAAAGGCTAATTGAACTAAGCGACTTTTTTTCGAAAAAAATTAGAACCTGACTCAAACGACGGAGAAAAATTTGCTGATTCCGAATATGCAAAAGAATGTCAATTAGACCAATTAGCCTTTCAACTGTCGATATGTACTTTTTGATTTTTGTCGATTGTAGGTCTGACATCGCCAATCCTTCTTGAGAAAGCGTGGTGATCAATAATCCGAATGCTCGTCAGTCATCTTAGTATCAGAAGAAGCCTTTGCTCTTATGAAATAATAATAATACCCCCTCCCCCCCGGTATTATTTTTGGAGCAGTGGTAGCTCCGTCTTACGAGTTGTAGGTCGTGGGTGAACACAGGCAGGCGCTTTAGTTTGTGTAAATTATTTCATTAACACTGGTCTTATGCATCGTGAGGCATGTCCTAGAAACAAAAAATCGAAGACATGTGACATCTACCAACCCGCACTGGGCCCGCGTAATAGATCACGGCCCTCTCCCTCTCACAGAGAGGAGGCCTGTGTCCCAGCAGTGGGAACATAATAGACCGATTATGTTTATTATTATTTTATACAAGTATATACTATTATAATAATATTATGTATGTAGACAAGTACTAAACTTATACATTGTAAAAGGTAGGTAGGTAGGTATGTATCATGCATAACTTACAGTCACTTTATTGTGGTAACAACTAATACATAATTGTGTTGTTAATACAACAATAATTAAATTGTTCGTTACACAATTTTCTTTAAGGAAAAAAATATTAAATAACACAAACCTCGTTACATAATCGCGGTTAACATAAACACCGCATAATAACTTTTAAAAACCGTGTTCTCAAACAAATTAGGTACCTATGTACATATAAATATGTTTATTTATTTTTATTTTGTTCTTATAAATTTTACTAATGTTATTTTAATAATATAATTTATGTTATTACATATTTTAATATGCAAGAGATGAAAGGTGTGGGTTTATGTTTGTGTGTATATGTATGCCATTTAATTGTATTTTTTTTTTATTAATTTATTATTTTTAACTTATTTTTTAATTGTGTTTTTATGGCTCATGTGGTCTGCAATAACATGTAACATGTGGTGTGTATTTTTATTTATTTATTAATTTCAAAGAAGAACCAATTTCAGCTCTAACAGTTTTATCATGTTTAACCAGAATTTCATTAATTTAAATTTGATTTGAATGTACCTTTTTATCGACGTTACCAATTTTACAATATTAGCGCTTATTAAGTACTAACAGAGAAATAAGCTAATTTTAACATTAAGTAAATGATACACTGTATTTTTACTCTTAGAAATTAATGTACATATTATGTTTGTGTATGTATCAGTGTAATAAATTGTTGGTGAAGCTAACAAAATATAAATAAATAAAGTTATTTAAGCGCCAACTTAAGTACGGTACTTAGAAAATTCTAGAAACCGCTTTTGACTCCGATAAAAATGAAACAGTATGCGTCAAGCGTTTTAAATAGGCTTTTTATCGCAAGTATTGAATGCACACAAATACATTTAAAGTAAACAAGTGTAAGGCTATGAGCACACTGTCGGCTGATAAGCGTTCCGTTCGGCCAGTGTGTATAAAAGATAGTCCGTTTTTTTTATATACATAAAAGTGTCAAGATAAATCTTATCTTACTTAATACAAGAAGATTCTTTTTTTTTTGCATGCTTTGTGTTCCACTGCTGAGCAAAGGGCATCCCCTTGTTTTTTCCAAACCTCCCTGTCTAGTGCGATGTCTGGCCATGTTGGCTGCAAATGTTACCACATCGTCGCACCACCTTCGCCGTCGTCTACCTCGACGAAGAAGATACTATTTATGTTTTTTTTTATTATTATTATTATGCAATTGTACCCCCCCCCCCCCTTTCTTTTCAACCACTGACGGAAACAAAGGGGTATTTTAAGTTTAATTAATTATATCTAATTATAGGGTCAAATTAAATTTGCTAGCGAAACTCGGCAGAGAGTTGACCCTGTTTACTAGTACATATTATTGTTTTAAGATTGTGAGCTTTTAAATTATGAAATATATTATCCTTCATGTTTGTCAATAAAGCGATACCTTTATACTTCATAGAAAATTATGAGATAATTACTATCTCATAGTTCAGAACTTCAGAATGATAATTCCTAGATAATTATTGTAATGTTATCTACATGTATTTTGTTTAACAGCTTTTAATCTGTTAAATAATGTTTGTCTGGACAAAAATAGGTTGTCTGATTCATAAGAAATCTTATCTACTGATAACAGGCGTCGAACGCAATTATATCTATGTCTAGAATCTATGCCAGCTTTAGACACTTTTCCCATTGACAACGATGCGGACCAATTTTTAATGCCCAATGTGCTCTTCCCTTTATACTTGTAGATAAATTTAAATATATTTTAGTGTTATAGCTTGTTTATTGTATTTAAGTAACAGCGCCCCGCGGTTTCACCCGCATAAATGTCGATCTCATGGGAATATCGGGATAAAAAGTATCCTATGGGCTATGTGTTAATATTCTCATGTATAAGCTATTCATATTATTTTTTAAATTTCTATATTTGTCTGTAATGTATATAATGTACAATAATAAAGAGTATTCTATTACTGTAAAGTTTCACCACAATCCGTTCAGTAGTTTATGCGTGAAAGAGTAACAAACATCCATCCATCCATCCTCACCTTTCGCGTTTATAATATTAGTAGGATTTGTCTAAACTATTACAGAATACAGACTAACAATAACTCATAAGCGTCTTAAACCGCTGACAAAGACGCGTATTTCCATACTACACTCCGAGCTATGCGTGTCGTACCTACATACCTATTACATCGCGATAAGCCGCGGCCTAGTATCGCGGTCACAGAGGATAACGCCCGCGCCAAGGCGAACGTATACCAACAATAAACATGTCCGCTCAACCCTTACATAACATGCTAAATGTTGTACTACGCTAGCCAACTACAAATTGTCTACATTGTTACGGCAAAGTGATTAAGGCTTGAGTGATAGGAACCGGGCGATAGCGGCATTTGAACTTAAGGTTCCCTGCATACAGGCGCGACGCAACTCCGGTAGAACAATTTCTATGAAGTTTTCATGAAAATTGTTCCACGAGAGTCGCATCACACCGTCGCGTCGCGCCTGTCTGTGGGAGCCCTTATGCTATTTCAGTGTTGCGAAGAAATTGTTGATGAGATTTTTTTATGTTTAAATTAAAGGGTAAATAGCCAGGTGGGTGGACGACCTACAGAAGATCGCGGGGAAGACCTGGATGAGACTCGCACAGACCAGGTAAGCATGCCACAAAAGGGAGGAAGCCTAAACTCAGTAGTGGGAGGAACAAGGTTACCAATGATGATGATGATTGTAAAAGAAAATATGGATTACTTAAAGGACGGTAACTGTAACAAGTTTTTATGTGTAATTAGGGACAGTAAACTTTAATTCGCGTACATGACCGATTTAAATCACATATGTATAGAAAACAGATTAAGCAATTACCGCAATTTTAAACCTTATTAACAGTCATTTAAAGCTAATTTGAAATTATTTAAGAAAGACATTTACAGCTTCGTGAACCAAGTCACATATTGTCTTATTTGGCACGCCTCTTTTGCAATGTAAACTTTAACTAACTACCTTATTTGAATAAGCACACAGTCCAATTTCATTTAAATGTGTAACATTAAGACTAAATTGAGCATACAAACCCATTTAAAAGGTCCGACACCTCAATCCGACCATTCAAACGAGTTCCACTTAGCATACATGCATCCGGCGACCTTAATAACAAAATAATATCATTCAGTACTATAAGTAGACTAGTCAACACATGTTACAAGGCAATAGACAACCAGTCTATCGGTCACTGTAGCTACAGCTCTTATGTAACTTTACATTATCTGAAGCACTTGTCAAAATGACAAGCTTCAGCCCGCGACTTTGTCTGCGTGAAATTTCTTGGTCCCCCGACTGTGCTATTACTTCAGTTTCGTAATGCGCTATTTCTGACTTTTATTCGCGGGTTCGATTCCCGCACGGAACAAATATTTGTATGACCTACATGTATTTGTTCCGAGTCTGGGTGTTTTTCTATCTATAATATGTATGTATTTACAAAAAAAAAATGTATATAAGTAGTTTATCAGCCATCTTGTTACCATAACACAAGCATTAAGTTGCTTAGCTTGGGACTAAATGGTGCTGTGTGAAATGTCCAGGGATATTATTATTCCTTTTGCTCGGCTCCTAAGAGTTATAGCGTTATGTTAAAAATCCAACTGGTAGTTGCAGAGATTAGCGCGCTCAATTCAAGAAACAAACACAATCTTCAGCTTTATTATGCAGCTTTATATTAGTATAGATATTATCTAAAGGACTCTTCAAACTTTTTATTTCGTGATATCACATCAATGGCTATTCATTTGAGTATTAGTGGCATACTTATCAATTACTATTACGTTATTAATAGATAATAAAGGTGGAACAATCGCGAACAATGATATCAGTCGTTGCCCACGCGTCGTTTGGTTTTATCTGCCACAACAAAGCATAAATAAGTATAGCGAGTCTTCGATCATCTTGCCAGAAAAGTAAATATAGAATATCTATTATTTTCTATGCATCCCACGTTAGTATCCTGTACCGATAACCCAGCATCTGCTTAGCCTTTTCCCAACTCTGTTGGGGTCGGCTTCCAGTCAAACCGACTGCAGCTGAAGGTCAGCTGTTCCATGTAAAATACTGGTAATTTTACATGGAACGACTGATCTTTACAACCCAGTCACTGGGTAATACGACACCACTTGGTAAGACTGGTTGTTGCTGGCTTCTGACGACCCGTAACGACAGTCAAAGATCCACGAATGACAGCCGGGACCAACGGCTTAACGTGCTTTCAGAGCCACGGAGGGGTCTCGGTATGTAAAGATGGTCACCCATACACAGACCTACCACGGCAAGCGTAGCTTAACCTGATCGATGGAGCCGTGCCGCTGTGATTACTTAGCCTATTACACACTGTTACAAAAATAAATAGAATAAAAAATAGGATTACAGTGAGTTTCACAATATTGCAATCCCACCAATTTTCAGTTTACCAATTGGTGCCAAATGTGGCTCCGATAAATGCTTGACCACTAATTAACCTCATAATTCTCTGTTTATCTGCCAACAAAAACGTGTAGTTTAAGCTTTTTTTTTTTATTTTACTTCTCGTAAACATGTTTGTTTTTTATTCATTCCATTGATGATAACGAATTGTTTACTGATGCGTCACATTGCGAATGCCTGCCTCTGTATACTCTTCTAGCGTTTATTTGTTGTCTTAGAAATAGAATAGAATAGAATACTCTACTCTCTTCTCTATCTTAATTTATTATCAGAAACAAAAAAAAAATGAATTAATTAAACACTGGTGAATGTGGGTGTACTTTCACGAGCACAAGTATGTATACTTGACTTTGTTCGAAAGAGATTTACTCCTTTATTTTAGAATGAAATTTTGTAATGCTACGAATATAGTATTTTCGAACCCATAGGTTTTTGCAATGTGTCGTATGTCATTATTGTTTTCGTTATTTCACGCAAAAATCGCTATTGGAAGTTTCCAAGTGTTGACATATTAGTGCTGGGGACTGTACACTGTCTACAGCTATAAGTACCTACACCGCTACCCAACCATTCGGAAAAACAAGGTGTGTCGTTATGGTACATTATGTAAAAAAACCTATTAAAAATAATACCCTAAAATAGTCTAAACGATGGTATAAACATCTATTCTAAAACACATTTATCCTGAAGCAGTTCGCCTTCGAATTAGAGAGAATATTAGCATTCCGTTCCCATAATAATGAATCCATTATTACATTGATATGCAAATAGATGCAACAAATTGTGCTCCTAAAGGATTTAGGATACAATTTAATAGAGTTATCGTCGTATGCGCAGGAATGGTAATATACCTACAAGTAGTTGGAAATACGCTTCTTTTATTTTTTTTAACCTTCAAAGCTATCAGTGATTCATTAGTCATTAATTCATTACATACATAGGTACGTAAATGGAATCTCAATAGATTTACTCTCCCACACAGTTTTTATTTATTATAAATAAAACAACCAATGTAAATACTTTTATGCTTTTATCATACACAATGCGATAAAAATATATTAACTTGCAACAACAACTGGAAGGTCACAGTATGTTTATCGAATAATATTTCATGATGCGGCCGCATTTGGAATCCACCGACGCAGTACCTACCTAGTACCTATACAATAATAAATGCAGAAATCGCCAGATGACTAACAAAAATAAAGAGAAACAACTTCATTCATAAAATCAACTTTGATGTAGAAATTACTTACTAGAATTTATACACCGGATAAATTAGAGCCGATGGAAAGGTCTGCGGATCAGATCTAGTCGTAAAACAGATAATGCGTATTACTGCAGACCATAAGAAATCAATTCGAAATAAGTTTAAGTATACCGTGGAAAGGAAATAGAGAGAAATGTTCAACTGGGCGTGCTGCTTCCAATACAACTACAAAGCTGTCATTAACTTTAGAATTGGATTCGCAGTTATTAATTCAAACTATTGATGTAATGTAGGTGTGGAGGAGGCGAAGCGTGTACCGGGATGATGTATATCTCAGTTTACGGCGATGCTCGACGCTCTTAATCCCAAGTATTAACCGGAGGCACCGACCCGCCACAATTTATCGTCCCGGGCCACGACTAGGCGGGGCCAACTAACAACTAACACTGTTGTACCTCGCAACCTGATAGATCGTTTTTTATTTTTCTACAACTCATGATGTATTACTGTAATACTTTGTACGAAACCAGTCACGTAGCTTGAATTATGTGACGTGAACACATGAATTATCCTCCGCCTGTAAATGTCACGACCAGACGTACCCAAACTGCTAAATCCTGCACTAAACTGTAAATGACGCACTAAAAGATGTTAACGTAGAAGTAGTTAAAGAGTTAACCCAGTTTAAAATTTAATCCTAGGGTGTTGGCACATTGTTCACGAGACCCCTCGCAGTGTTTAAGCAGTCGATTCCCGTTTTATCCGCAGCCGCCAACTCCTCGGGGATGCTGAAGGATTTGGCGCATTTACAGACGAACAAAAAAAGGAACTAAAACTTGAGAAAAGAAGAAAATCTTGGCCTTTCTTTCGTAATCCCAAATTTTCTCCGAGCTATTTCAGCGCAGATAACATCCTCTCATACACTATTTATTTTGTCTTACAAACTCGAATGAAGCGAGTGGTTCAAAGGATTTGAACAAGATGTCGAGTGGTTTACAAAATTACAAGCGTTGCACTTGGTGGCAGAAATACAAATCATTGATCGATACGATAGTGTGCAGGGCAGAATTAAATAATGGATGAGGTCTATGACCTATAAGTAATTCATAGAATGAGCGAGTGAACGTGAGGTGCGGTGCTCGGCCCGATATGGCAGGTGCGTTATGTAAGCGGGCTGCACCGCAGGCGCACGTTTGTGATACCAAATGCCAAAGCGCTATTCCTATGCTGGCCGACTAGCGGCGAGCTCGTGCCAAGGCCCCGCTACAATTGAAAGTAGATGTCCAATACTTAACCTTTCGAAACAATATTGGAGTAATAGAAACAAAATAATCGATAGAAAACAAATAATATACAAAATTAAAGGTCGAACCGTTAAAGGGCGAAATTGCGCCACATTCATAACAGGTGCCGTCTGAACTGAACAAAACTTAGAAGCCAGACAAATTTATAATGATATAGCCCATTACCTCTCGCAAAGTCATAACGATAACCATAGATATAGTCGTTACCGTAGTATGCCCGAAGGACTTAAAAGCGGACAATTTAAAACATAAATTAGATAGTGCAGTGTCTAAATACGGGAGAACACCGGGAGGCAGCCGACTACCGGGTGGTTAGGGACGATGAATAACGAAGCGACAAGGATGGTGTATCGGGAAAGGTCGCAGAATGGAGCGAGACAAATGATCGGCCGCGGGTGCAGCAGCCAGAAGCAGTGCACACAGACATCGATCGATTAGCGGCCGAGCCACCCGCCCGTTCCGCCACAGCCAATCTATCGACTTTTATGTTCTATTTTAAATTTGTGAACTGCCAAATTGTATCGATCATAATTAATAATCAAATAAGCATTAATTATTCAGCCGCCGCTTCTGTTTCCGTCATGATTGATATGTTTTGTCTGTTTATACTGGCTGACTGGGCGCCAAATATATGGAAACCAAACACAATGCCACATTTGTCATTCTGCACAGCTTTGATTTATTCTGTGAAGGATAAAAATTCTCTGCAATTCATGGAAAACGAAATAGAAAGAAAAAATAGTACCTAAGTCATCCATGCAAATCTATTACTAATATAATCTAAACTTAGGTACAAAGCCATCGGGGTTCAGCTCACGTCGTCGCCGACCGGTGATCACTTATTTAACTTGGAGGTGCCGTGATTCCATAGAATCGCACCGGAGCAGACACCGCTCGCATTTTTTATTTATGAAATTTTCTATTGGAACAGCTGCGGTAATGGAATAATTTCGATGGAACTGATCTGTATTCAGCAAAAACATCTCGGTGTGTCTTCAACTTTCCGCGCCCCGATCGGCTTTACAGACCGTCCCGCAGATTAGAACTAGATTGAATTTAAAATTATCGCTCCCTCAGAACAAATTGGAAGACCTAGAATCAAAGGCGGATCTCGTATTACTTTATCATCTCTCTTTTTAATTTTCTAAACTCATTCACTGCTATAGTCTCCATTTCAATAGCAGAATCAGCTAGTTTCATTTTTTCATTTTTGCTAAAGCTCTTAGGCTTTCAAAGAAATTAACTGTGACTTACAGAATTCTGGAATTAGTAACGGTCCATTGAATTTAGAGGAACAATAGTGTGACTCTTAGATAAAAGATCTAACCTTCCTATAGATACCTGGGCAAAAGTCTATTAAAATTTCTATCAGTGAAAACGGTGCCCAGACCTACGGTGGTAATTGCTTAGAAACTAGGAAAAACTCGCAATTAGCTTGTTATCAGAAAAGAAAGTTTAATGTCGTTGTCAACGACTGCATAAGTGTTGCTTAGCAAGATAGCTGGTTGCAGGAAACGAAGGCAAGCCGTGGAACTTGTCGCAGTCACCCAGGAAGTGCCTCAACATATTATGTGAGTGATAAGAAACCCGTGGATAACACACGAGTTACAGTAGACATATTTTTATGTATTTCAAACGATAAAGCTATGTTTAGACACATTTTAATGGAAAACTACGTGACAAAATACCTAACGATAACGCCAAAGGTACGTTTAATCTTATCCAGCCAATTGTTAACAAACATGGTCGTGCATTTAATAAACTCACAATAAAACATGCACTATTTATTTTCCTCTACAACGGAGACGCAAACAATATAAAATAACTTGTGCGACAGAAATCTTCGCAAACTTCACCGTCTCGAATTCTCGACCAAGTTCGAGGATTCATTTTGCGTACGAATAACTACAGCATCCCGGAGACGTCGGAGAACAAAGCTCCGGCTAACTCAACAATGTGTTTAGTTTCCAGATTAGAGCAATCCCGACCAACACCTAAACACGGATTTTAGATAACATTCAAACTCCGACCGCACTGAATATAAATGAGATTTTAGAACGCCGCAGCGCCCGCCTTAGGGCTCTCGTGCATAATTACTAGACGTTACAAACGTTCAACTACATCTGAACGCCGATGAATACCTTTAATGGACAATTCAATCTAGACGGCGAACTTGAAGAGACTCAAAGGAGGTTGTTTTTTGTTTACCGAAAAAACGAGAAAATCTATATCGGAAAAGGTCGGTTGGGCGGAACGCGGGAGGCAAGACAGGCTTGCGTGAGGAGGGCCCGGGGACCCGGGGACCCGGCGTCCCGGCACGCACCCTCACTTCCCAGCTGTTTGCGTCTATTACGATTTCAATGTCAAGTCCGATCAATACGGCCGGGGATGTAAAATTTCGGCTAGCCTCGGCGCGTTCCGGGAGCTACGAACGACGCTAGCCGCGGGCTTACTAACCTACCGTAATACGGGGTGCGTGCTCTCTGCACGATCAATAGTCGCCAAGTAAGGCTCGGCTCGTTTTATAAATAGTCTTGAACTTCACCTCGGCTAGGGTTACCATATCTCAGGATTTGTCCTGAGATTTCAGGATTTTTAGGCTGCTAACAGGATTGCGGCCGGATTTTGGAAATCTCAGGATTTTTCGATTTTCAATAAAATACAGATTTATATTATTTTTTTTTATTAGAAAGAAACTACTTATAGAAAAATATATAATTGTTTCTTCTTTGGATAGGTATATTCACAAATCAACGTAATTAACATCAACATATTTTTAGAGTTGGAATCAATTTATGTGCACAAAACCAATAACTGATTTTTCCACAGAGTTTTAAATTACGTTTGCGACAAAATCTCAGGACTTTTCTATGGAAATCAGGATTTTTGTCAGGACTTTTCAATTTTCCATCTGGTAACCCTAACCTCGGCCGCCGTCGCCGTCGAGATTCGTGGGCGAAAGTGTGGAAATATCTTTCGTTACGTCACGAGGGCGGCCGTGTTTTGTACACCTATATCAAGGAGCGTACTTTTCCCTTGTCTGAAATGAATAATCTCAATCGCAGCGATGATAAGCCGCTGCAGCTGTAACACAATGCCGGGCATCTCATTATGCAGATGAGATGCACAATCCCGACGGAGAGAAAGTTTGAATATCTCAATATAACGTGACAATCGGCAACTGATGTGAATATTTTACTAAGTTTCCATGTAAATCGCCCTTCGTCGAGTACCTACTGGCGTGGATGGCGCGAGGAAACCGCTGGAAAAATGTCACAGGGAGCTCGAATTGGAAAAACAACTGCGGTGAATTTCTCTACCTAGACTGTAAAGGCACTCGAAAAGCCAATATCGCCGAGCTTTATACCTCATCAGCATGCATACAGACGCAACTGAAACTCGTAATATTAAGGATTGTAAATTGAAATCTGGCAAAAAAAAAAAACGGTGCGCTCAGAAAATAAAGGAATTAATTACAGGGATACAGAACCGATGAGATGAAGTGAAATCAAGCTGGAGGACTATTACAGTGAGTAAGGGGAGCAAAAGCGGTGATATTAAAGGACGAAAACGAGCGGTTCATTACTGGGAATGTTGGCAATAACAATACGGCTAATGGTCCTGGCGCGATCCTCTCAATTCCCGCTTCTACTCGAATATCTCCATTCACAACAAATCCCTGGCAATTGCAACTTACTTATTTTGATAGTCTGAATGTCTGTTCTGTAAGCTTAATATTCTTTGCATGAATTATCACTGGTATTTAATGGGGCAGTGTCAATTATATTGCATTGTTGACTAACAACGTATCTTTGTAATCGCTGCAGTAGTTAGTCATGGTAATTATCGTGTATAATTACTGTTTTAGGTATTGTTTCGTGTAGTAGATACTTAGCAGCTGTACTACGTCTTATATTTTCGTAGAAGTGAATCGTGACCTAAGGCATGGAAAACTGTCATAAGTCGGGCGACGTGTTCCTAGGTCACGTACGCCATTGATGTTTCATTTGTTTTTTTGTTATGCTCTATAAACGGCCTGTATTTATAATAGATATGCACAAAGTTGCTGATAACAAACATTGAGTTCCATTTTTGTTGTTGTTCTCTTTTTTATACGTAGCAACATCATGCAGTCGCATTATTTTATTTATTAAGGTTAACGCAAGGATAAAGTATAGTAATAAAGTTATGAGTTATGCGACGTCCGAGTTCGACATTAAAATATTGATTAGTATTATTTTAATAGCTCTGTATAAATTATCAAGTTGTTAATATTTTCGAGGTTAAATTATTCAAAAGTCGTAGTGCATTATTAGGAGAAACATCTATATTTGGCTAGCATTACATTGACGTGGGCGGGAGCAGCCATAATCAAATAACAGCGCGATTAAATCAAGCGCCTCTCAATTTAAATACGACTATAATTATAGAACATTTAGTAGACGTTGATCGGAGATTAAGAGACACGATTATACAACATAGCCGTGCAATTTAGACTAATTTATAGGAGCAGGTAAACGTTTTGTCGCAAGAAAACTGGTATCCGAAAAACCTTTGTTGCGCAAATGCTCCGATATAAAGCACCAACGGCGTCGATTAGCACCAAAATATTCCGAAAATGTACTTTCGAAAGGCCAGCGGGTAAGGGCCAATTGCTCCACTTTTCCACACGAGCTTCGTGAAACTAAGAACATTATCGCACTATAAATCGCTAGTCCGTATGTCTGGCAATCACTTTATCCATAAAACTTGTATCATAAGATTGTGGTTGGTCGAGCGTGAACGCTCGCAGTCGGCGCGATCACGCAAGTTAATCTCGACTCTCGAGTTATAATAATTAGTTGGAGCAATAACGTATCCAGACCACACCTCACAATTAGGTCTTGATTATGTGAATAGCTTATGTGGCGGAGTTATTAAAGTAACACATAAAACATTCTTTATAAGGAAACTCTGAGATAAATACGTTGTTGATGTTAGGAGCTCACGTTATGAAACGAATCTTGAATCTTAATGTGGGTCTATTATTAGTATTTTGCTGTCTCGTGGACGGGTAGACTATGTCCTTAAGAGGTCATGGACGGATAAGATCGTAGTTAGGATATACAAATGGTTCTATGGTTCGCGGTAGGTAGTGGTTAGGGTCAGAACTTAGAAGCCTTAACAATGTAATTATTTTTAATTATTATTCACAATAAATAATAAATCCACAATAGTCATTGCTACCACCTGTTGTTAATTAAAACAAATGGCTAATGAGGTGTCAAATCGTAGTGGAAATTGGCGCCCAATTTATCAACGCATTACCAGGATCTCATCATTTGGATAGAGGTTCGCAAAAACATAAGCATTAGAACCGTAGCCAACAGGTACGCGTAGCAAATCAAATCACACAGCAAGAGGCAGTACTAGAGCCATAGTAGTCACAAGACTTTTAGAATCTGCGATAAGTGATTTAGTCACTTTTCGGAAGCATGGTACAGCGATTAAACGTTAGATTCCAGGAGCTGAAATTTAGAGGCTGTTTCACAATGCGCGGAAAACTGCTGCTGAATTTTTTACCAGGACCGAACGCAGAGTCCTCAAAACGCGATAGATGGCCGCATCGATCGCTCATTGATCCAGTTGCTAAATCGCCGATCGTCATAGCTAAAAGTATCATGTCTGTTGTAGCCCTAACAAATCAAATCACACAATATGGCGGCATTAGTCGTTGCGATTCTATGCGCTAGAGATTTGCAAGCGACGCGGCGACGTGCACTGTAAGTAGGTCGTGCGCGTGCGTTGACCCCACGCCCGACTTCAGGGTTAACGCCAAGTGCTTGTAAGTAGGGTTGCCACAGTTGCCAGCTGTGCAGGGATAAAAATCTTAGTGCTTTAATGACCTGAGGTTGAAAACATGCAAGAGGTAAGAAGATACTGTGAAGTCCTTTCTTGTGTCGCTACACGAAAATGGACAGATAGACAAAACATGGATTATTATACTGCTGAGGAGTTTGTTACGCCACTTCTTCCCAGCGAAAGCACTAGGAGTAGGAAGTGGTGAACGGCAGGCATTTTGGGGGATTGTCTAATGTAATTTTGACGTTCGAAAACTACTGATTCTCCGCCTAATTAGAATAAATTACTTTTGCTTTTGATTAGAAGTGAGCCTACGTTCCAAATTCTAGCCTGGAAGAACAGCAGTTTGAAGCAAAAAATTCTTCAAAAAATTCTACATGGAAACACACGGCTCCTCGCTTTCGAAGGAGCATAAATCTTTTGTGGCATGCTAATAACAATGGATAAGGTTAAAGAACCCATAAATTAAACAATGCTTCATCTTTTGTCTAAAAACCGGGTTTTTATTTTTCAGGATAGTTTACCATAATTTACAACAACAATGCTATATTTAATTTAGGTATTTTCCGAAGATAAATGCCGACGATTAAGAATAATTTATTATCAATCTAAAACATTTATTATAACGAATTTATCGATGCAGCGGAAGCTGATGAATCACTGAAATCAAGGCGCATTAGATCGATGTTTTATTTCAATGTTTTTATCTGACATTTTGAACTTTTAAAGTGCAAACAACACTATACATTTTGTAATTGCGGTTGTATCAATAGTTAAATCAATCGAACAGAATATATTACTTCAATGTGGTACGCATAAGTCTCGGTTAAATCAACATTAAATCGCCAAGAACAGCAGGCGGTACAAATATTACTGTCAGAACTTAATTAAGAGTCCTGGATCTGAACGTTGACGGAGCCAACCTACTCACAATCTTAAACGACTTGTCACCGATCTCTATGCGCCTGGTAATGCACGTTATGTAACTTATCTACGCGCTTGTAAATTCTACGATATTTTGATATTATTAATTCGCTAATAAGCTAGCAATTTTGGCCTGAAATCATGCTCGTGTTTTCCGAACATTATTGCCGTAGTTATCGCGATAATAATAGCAGGGTTCATTGACCGCCCCAGTTCTATTCTAGTTACATACAACTAGCGTTACAACTTTGTTTCTATGAATTTCATACGCTGAAATGTTTGAATTTTGTACGCATCGGGGCGGAAAATGTGCAATTTAAAAAATTTTCCTTCTTGAAAAAAAAACCATGAACGTATTTAACTTTTATTACTCAATTAAAAAACAATTTTGTATACCCGGTATACTGTTTGATTAATTTTCTTTACTTGTTTCTCGATTCACGTTTTCCTCTGGGATCGGAATAACGCTATTTTTATTTTTACAGCGAACTTTACTGTTAGTCTTTAGCACTATGAGAAAAAAACCTGATGAATAATTCAGACGGTTCTAGGGATGTGTGCACGAATTAGTATTACTAAGAATATTGTGAAAAACGAACTGATTGATGGTTACGTAAACTAACATGAGCTCATCATAATAATCCTTAGTTTATATAAAAAGAACTTCACCATTAAAAATAAATGTGCGATCATTCCTACAACGAAACATAGGTACCTACTCGCCAATATTTATTTTCATAGTTTAGTAGTACAACTTGTTATAAATTTAGATTTGTTTGAAATAAAAGTAAACTCGACCTGAATCATAATCAAATAAGGTTATTATTTCGACAAACATGATAGGTAACAAAAAAAACAAAGTACGTAGTACGTTCTGAAATTAATTAAAGGATGTTTTGTTGATAAAAGGCGTGTAGTTCATTCAATCTGTCATATCTGGCGCACGCGTCGAATTTGCGACGCGCTCGACGTGGGCGCAGCGGGCGACAGCGGCGCGAGGCACGCCGCGCCCGCGCAACCGTGTGGGCTACGTGCGGTGCATTATCCACGGATATTCAGCTCTCGGCGATACGCATACTATTTACTACCCATCAGATTACTCACGCATCTCATTCGTATAACATTCTACCGGTAAAGAAATCAATTACGAAGCCATGAAAGTTTCGGTAAAACACGATGTTGCAACTTAGATCTATATTATGGGTGCTACTGCGAAATATTAAACCAAACGACTCCTAAATGTACGCAAACAAGGCGCATGTTTATCAAGATTGAATTCAACAGTACGATGCCAACAAAAACCGGCTTCAAAGCCCTTCCATGTATGGCAATAGTGTCCTGCAAGTGGATACTTGCGATAACTTTATAAAAACTTGATCACAACTACACGAAACGGTCTGCAGGTCTGCGGGTTGGCTAAAGTTCGCACGGTTGCTACCTTTTATAGGTCTGCTAGCCTATTCCAGCTGTGTCGAAAGCTAAACACCAAGAAAATGCAAGATACACTATCTGTTGCACCATACCATCACTGCATGTTCGGAAATTCCTACTGATTTAAAGAGATTCGTTCGTCATACTTAAATAGCAATAATTTATCAAGCATCTGTGTAATGGAGTAATTACGTTTATCGAGTTCTTACGAAACGACCGATATCTGAACTAGTAAGAACTTATTGCACGTCGTACTTATCATTCTACAACTTTTTGCAACGAAGGAAAGTTGCACAGCGAGACCTATCCAGCCCTATTGTATCTATTAACTGGCTACTTTCTCATTTCTTGCCATTTACGGTCCGTTGAGAAAATCGAGATGCATTTTGCAGTATATCAGCGCATGATGAAGAGTCGGAATGACAGCATAACTTAGTCCCACTCACGGTCGGGCTGAGTCATTTATCGTGAGGCGTATAAATTATTTTTCAAAGGCTATAGGAGCATTTGTCTTATAATAGTTAGACAAAAAACCGACAGGCAAAAAACGTTAAGCGACTGTTGCGCTCGCTGAGCAAGACGATTTAAAGAAAAACGCAGTGTTAATCCACATGGGAAGCCTTGAGCGCGGTGTCGGGTTACGGCCGCGGCTCCGTCGGCTTCAGTTACATGGACGACCGCGCGCCCGCCACATCTTCCTACGTGCTCTGCGAATAACACCCATCACTCCTTATAGCCGTACGTCCGAAATTTAAAGCTTCCCTATGATCTTAGCGATAAAGGCGATCTATCACACTTGAGGAGTCGCAAGCAAACGAAAACCTGCAAAACATTTTATGAATTCGTTCAGCTCGTTAGGCCATGTTTGATCACGAGATGCGATATAAGTACGTATATGCACGGTGGACGTGAAAACTACCGCTGCGATAAATTCATAAACTCTGCTTTAGGTCTTACGAGCAGTGCAACCGGTCGCCGCAATCAATATGCGGGCAGACAGCGGGCCACCATAAATAGAAGAAGTGGACTGGGATTTAATGATGCCGCTTCGCGAAAACGTGCCTCGCTTGTCTTCGTTATCAATCATGCTTACAGCTCAGTCCCAGTATCTCCGAATCGTTTCACTTGGTTATTAGATTCCAGTAGGAAGAAACCGATATTTATTTTATAGCGTGCCTATTGAATTTTATTGCCGGAGTCGGAGTCGAACGGACGTGATTTATTTTTTAGAGACCGAACTGAACCAGTTCGAGATAAGTAAAAGATCATGTAAACGGTGTTGTTGAATGCTGCTTTAGGTACACTGGGGGTGATACAGGGGGTGTGGAGAATTATGAAGTTTCCCTTGTCGAGTAAACGGGGCGTTCTCACGCGAAACGAGTCGGCTACAAGACAACACCGGTCGCGTTATTTACGCGATAGATAAGTGAAGAAAATGTTTTAAATTATCTCGCGTGCTTCGGTCGGTGCACGAGCGGACGTTAGCAGCCACAATAGTAGCACTTCGCGCGTCAGAATAGCACGAAATAGCATTTAAATTACCGTCGCTGATTATCTATGTTAAAATACTATCTAAATTACTTTGAATATCTGTCTGGTGGTGTACGAGAATCGTGACTAAATACCGGTGAACTCGGATCTTTTTTTTTTAGAAAAAATCTTTATGTCGACAGTGAATACTTAACTGGTCAACTGGCTGGTTAATTGAATTCAATTAATGTTAATTATGATACCAATTTTACGTTTATTAACTACATTCTCATCAGAAACAAGCAAATTGCTAAATAAGATGTTTGCTTAGTAAGTGCTTTCTCTACCGTTCTTGCATGTTAATTGGGCGATTATGGACTCATAAAATGCTAGAGGCTTGAATAAGCTCCCAGCTAATATGTCTAGATTTACCTGCCTAATCACCTAGAGAAAGTCTGACTACTTAGCAACAAGAGCTAACAAGATTGACTGAAAACTATGAAACTCGTGAGTCGTGATACCAACATTCAAAGCTAATTGCTAATACTGACATAAAGCCTTTACTTATTTTCATGAGCATAGTATGTACTATGTGAATTTCACTCATAGACTAGCTGAAGGAAAAAGCAAATCGTAGCCATAAACAACTAAAAGATAATAGAGGGCGATAGAAATTGCTGTACCAACCAGTGCCCAATATTGTAAGTTTTCGATGGATAGACTGAACTGTTCATACTCATTACATACAGGAGTAGTTAATACTTAAAACTGCATATTACTTATTTCAAAATGCCAATCAAACAATTCTACCAAATACACCCTAATTGGATAACATACTATCAATCAATCACAATTTGAATCATTTTGAAAGATTTTGCTAACCCATTGCTTCATATAATATGTTCGAAAAATTCGTCTGCTCAACAACGTAAATAACGCAATGAATGTTGTTGAACTACCCAATTACCCTAAACAGACTATCTACCAAGAAGCATTATCGGATCGGGACCCCATCAAGAATAAAGACAGAAGAAAAGAAAGAGAAAATACATTTATTTAGAACAGACTAAAAGACACAGTACACCAGAGACATACATCAGATAAAAATAAATAAAAAACTGTGAAGTCCGATATAAGAAATTAGCAGGAATTTGTGCCTGGCTGCGCCAAAAAGGCCCAGAAACGAAAACGCGACAGATAGTTAAAACATATCTAGATCTAGCTAGACAAACTGCACCCAACTATATGCAGCCACAAACCTAATATAACTCAGTGACTGCGTACAGTCAAGCGTATGTGTTGAGTGTTGTAATAAATAACAAACAAACGTCGTCGGGCAAAAATAGCAGCGAGCATTACGGACAGGGGAATGACCGTCGGTTGACACACAACTGGCTCAAGGCCTGTAGAGATTAGATACCAGAACCGCATAACAAATACACATAACGACTGACAATTGCAAAATAATCCGTGGCGAGAACAATTCAGTAGAATGAGTGAGCTAAAGTTGATGATTTGCGGATTTTTGAGCATTCTGTCAAAGAGATGCCATTTTTTTTGGTGAGAAAAAGTGTTTTTTGCAATTTTTGAAACCAAATTCTCGGTATAAAACAGTAGAGACAAGAGATTAGATATCTGAGCCGCATAACAAATATACATTTACAAAAAAAAAATCGTAGCAAGAACAATTCAGCGAGGAATGGTGAGCTAAATTTGATGAATTGCGGATTTTTGACCAATCTGAGAGAAAAGAGTGTTTTTATCAATTTTAGGGTCGAATTTCTTAATAGAAGACTGAGATTAGATACCAAAGCCGCATAACAAATACACATACGACTGACCATTGCAAAATCCGTGTCGAGAACAATTACTGAATTGTTCTCTGCTAAAGTTCATGATTTGCCAAAGGAATTTTTCATCTTTTGGGTGCAATTTTTTGTGCAGAAAGTTTTTCCTATTTTTTGAAGGAGTTCTCAGGAGAAGACCATGTTTTGGAGATGACGCTTGCAAAAGTGCTTTCTTAACATGAGACATGGTAATTACCAGTGGCGTGCGTTCCATAAAGACAGAAAGACACTGCCTACCCTAGTTCTGATAATAGATCTAATATTATTTTATCAATAAACAAAACAACATAAAAATCTTAAATCATAAATCAGCTCCACCTATCGAGTGCCGGTGTTATCACTATGATCGATACAGTTTACTGCACTAGCGCCACCTCGCCTTTTCAACGGCAAAGACACAAACTATTCGTCTCTGAATATATTGTATGTGTGCTCCGTGGAAACTCGTGGTCATGCGTATTTTTATGTGTGTGCGTTCCTATAGCTACGTGGGCTTTGCTGACACACAATGACAAAAATCACGCACACAACTGCATGAAAAGCCAGTGTCTTGTTCGAGTTGTTCTTTAGAGCTAACACGAAAAAATACGATCCTAACCGAACACTTCCGACGAAAGTTTGCTATGCAATGCGAATATTTTAAGAAGTAACATTGTTTCATTGAATTTTGTATAGTTAGATTGCCATCATTTTTTTGTCGTATTAATTTTCGTTTTTACTACGTAATTTCAATAGTCAATAGTAGCCATTATTGTTTGATGTGTGTTGTGTTTGTGACTTACGCTATCAGATATTTAGGATTTTAACATTGTGATTAGAGTGAAAAATGGATAATATTGTCTGTGAAAGTTGTTCAGATGGTGTGTGTATTGATAAAATAAAATATGACGCGTTTTCAAAACTATCTTTTAGTGAAAAAAAAAACAAGTTATCGAGATAGGTCGTCCTACACCGGATTTGCAATTAATAAAAAAAAAGGTAAAGTCAATCGTAAATTCAATACAAAACAATATGATTCATATCATTGGCTGACAGGTTGCATACACAGTAATCGGTTATTTTGTTCGTTTGTTGACACTCGATGGACTTACAAATTCGCGTACCTACTGTAAATGTAATTTTCAATTCTTATTTACATTTAGTTGATTTATTTGAGGATATGGCTGAAAACGAAGACTCTTGGGATGGTGAGACATTAAGTCAAGTTTCGTATTTGTTACACAATTTAAAAGACTTTCAATTCCAGTTTTTACTTCATGTGTTTAACGAAATATTCGCAGAAACTGATGTGCTTTACGAAATTATGCAAAAAAAGACATCAGATGTGGCATAATGCATTAAAAAAATTAGGGACTTTGAATCATTTTTGGAATCATTCAGATCTTGAATTAATTTTTGAAGGCGTAAAAATAATCACAGGGTCGCCAAAACAAAAACGTAATGTTGTGGACGCGAAAACCAATTTTAAGCGCATTTTTATTGAAATTATAGACAATATATCCATCGAATGTCGCGACCGATATAAAAATCTGAAAGAGTTAAAATTTTTTGGACTACTTTCATGCGAAAATTTCAATAAATATAATGACAATTTTCCGGTTGAATTAGTATCGCAATTCGTAAATGGTTATAAATTATACGACTTTAACTTAGACCGCCTTATCAATAGCTCAAATGTGTTTATAAATCTGCCGAATTCAAAAACCTTAGTACCTATTTACAAAATTATAGAACATTTTTACGAAAATAACATAAATACAGTTTTTCCCGAAGTACTGCGTTTGGCAAAATTAATTGTTACAGTTCCCGCGAGCAGTGCTTCAACCGAAAGGTCATTCTCGTCGCTAAAACTTATACACACCTACTTAAGAAATACACAAGGCCAGCAACGACTTACAGATCTTTCCACGATTTCAATAGAAAAAAACCTTCTTACGGAAATAAAACGCCTTCCCAACTTTTAACGATTCCATATTGCAGATATTCTTACAGAAAGATAGGCGTGTAGATTTAATATACAAATAAAACAATCCTATATAGGTACTTAGTATACTCACACCACCATCTTTTCAATGATTTTATTTTAATTTTGCAAATCACACAAACATTACCAAACATCAAACAAACGCGCCGAAAGGCCACTTCGAATATAAGTAAATTGATATGTCTATAAAATCAGTCAATCTATGGACATTTGAGTTGGCATTTGGCGATTACCTACATCATCAATCGACAAGACGACGAACCAAAACCAACGTGTAGTATTTTTGGTGAGTACAATTTTCTGCCTACCCTGTCTTAAAACTGTGTGCACGCCACTGGTAATTACCTAATACTCGTACAATTATCATACTCATACTAACTAAATGTTTATCATTTTGACGAAAAAAAATGAAAGAAAATATATCTAAAATCTGATTACAGAGCAAATAAATACTGTCGGTAAGAAAGACAAAGTATTTTTAGATAATTATGTACAAGAATATGCTCAGGGCAATGAGATTAAAAGGGTAAAATAGAAGCAAAGTATAAAATAATTGCATTACGTAATACCGAACAAAGTCCTCGCTTACGAATAAATGAATGTTCAGGTTAATTCTAAAACTTTATTAGCATTCATCACTTCGACAAAGAATGCCTCGAAAAGGCTCTTTTGGCCTTTCAACCTGATTGATTGGAACGGGCCCAGATTTGTTAAGACGAACTCTTCCTAACAAATCTCTCTATTCTCAATTCTAACGAGAGGAGCATATTCCTCGCTGAACAGGTGGCTAATGGAGCCGAAAGGTTCTGGACTGGCGACCGCGTACCGGAAGACGTAGCGTTGGAAGGCCTCCCACAAGGTGGACCGATGACCTTGTGAAGACTGCAGGAACCCGCTGTATGCGAGAAGCACGGAACCGGTCGAAGTGACGATGCTTGGAAGAGGGCTTTGTCCAGCAGTGGACGTCTTTTGGCTGAAATGGCGATGATGATGAGATGGAGCAGATTATGTCTTCAACAACCTTTGCAAGTTTGCCTGCAGTAGCGAAGGGTCACACTTTGGCACTCCTAGTCCTTTTGGCTTCCCTTTCTAATCATGGTAATTTTAAGTGTATATAATTTTCGTACTTATTGAAAAGTTTTTTTTACGAAAACTTCCACTCTGTGCCACTATTTGTCAGCTTAACTGGGGTAACCAATAAACGGTATCAATAAATATTAAATAATGGCTTCAACTGCTGCGTTAAGAATTAATACAGCAGCTATATATTCATTAAACCTTTACCTGCATTCACTAGCAGTCAGCTACTTAGATTTATATGTGTAAGCACTGACAGGACAGGTAGTAAAGTCCCCATTACATGAACATCAATTTCTCCATCCTGACTATTACAAAGTGCAACACGGCATTGAATTGGTACTTCACGTTTTTTATCTCTTTCTTTTAATCAGAATTGTATTAAAAAAAAGATGAACGTAGCGTTAGCGTTTACTGATATATTGTGAGAAATTGCCATCAGTTAGTGTTAATTAGAAATGTATACAGTGCTCTATACAATAAGACATTAAAGTTGATAGCGCGAAGATATTAGATGCATTAATTTGTTTGACTTGTTAAGCAGATATCGTGCCTTAATTAGTGGGATTTTTGATGAAGATAATCCATTTAAAATGCATGTACATAATTACATGCTATCATCTAAACTAAATTTTACATATTCGTTGATAAAACCCACTAGGTACGTGACGCAGATGTATGCATATCAAGTGCCAATATTATTAAATCGACCGATTCCGAACAAATAATTCGTCAATCTTAGTAATTCAACTAACGTTCAAACTCAAAGGAATGTTTGCTTTAACTTTAACGCTCCGGCAGACAGGCGGCTGTTTGACAATTTCTTTGAAAACTTCATGGAAATTGGTCTACCGGAGTCGCGTTACGCCCGTCTGTGGAAGCCTTTTCGCATACGTATTGAAAAGTCATCAATTATATTTTTTGTGGTCTGTTAACTGCTAATCGATTCCGTTCCCGATTCAGTAATGTTCTAATGAATATTTCACTAAAAGTTAGCAACAAAATTTATCAACATTACGTTGTTATTATACGGGTTTATGCCATACCTACATTAGTAAACAAACGCTCATAATAATTTAATTAATTTCAAACAGTCGCTTGAGTAGGTGCAAAGTTATGCGAACTCAAAATAAGGTAGCTAATTTTATTTTGTTTGAAACGATGCCATAAAATAAAAGTAAATAGGTAAATACTTTTTTCTTATGTATGGGAACGTTGTAGTTGCTGGCTAGACATTGAAAAAATCTTCCAAAGACGTATAAAAAAAATAGTTTAATATTCAATTAATTTCAGTGTTTCATAAAATGTACATATAAAACACCTTTTCTTCCCACAGGTGCTCCTGTTATAAAGCCACATTAAACCGAAATAACGTTTATTTAAAACACTAAAAAGGCGACGTTTTACTTTCGTCTGGCGGTTTGAGAAGCGCCGCATAACGGCATAAACCACCCAGTGGTACGATTAAATTACAGAAAAGTTACGTTTATTCGGTAGAAAATGTACCGACCACCCTCGGCGCCACCCGCGACAGCGTTTTATCGCGAAAAGTGTCACCCTGTGTTTTTATGGCGCCGACAACAAAAGCAAACTTTCACCTCCGCGAAGCTTTTGTGCAATAAAAATATTTTATTGGGCACCTCTACGACCTGCGGCCAGTTCAAACGTAGATACTTGCTTTCATACGAATAGATCTCGCTGGGAAAAAGATTAATTACGTAGAAGCTATTCTACAAAGTCAAACCATTTATTTCAAAGAAGCACATAAAAGGCACTTTTGAAAGTCAAAACGACGGTGAAGGTAAAGGAAAACATCGTGAGGAAACCGGCATTTCCTAGAACCAAAAATTCCAAGACATGTGACATCTACCAACCCGCGTGGTGGATTACGGCCCACTCTCTCTCTCTCACCGAGAGGAAGCCTTATGCACGTAGTCACGTAGAAGCTAGAGTTCGTAAACAAATACGACAATTATAGAATTTCTCACATATTTTCCGTGCAACGTTTGACGTCGATCGTACTTAGCTGCTAATTAGTTTTTGAAGTGAAAACTTCTTTAGCGGCGTTGTGCACTTTTTTGTGATGGGTGAAAAATGTTAAACTAACGCCAGGACACGTGACCTGATCGAAAATTCGTAAGACGGAGCTCGCGTCAGGACACGTGACCTGGTCGAAAATTCGTAAGACGGAGGGAGAGTAGACCGCATTCCAAAATATCAAAATGCACAACGGTAATATTCAAGTTTTTACTTCTGCCGGCACTCCCGGAGTGCGACCCGATTTTTTTTCAATGAATCCATTATAATGTGCGAAACTTATCGCTCTTTTTTAGAACTAGTTACCACTTAATCGCTTTTCACTGTTAACAGTAGTTTCATGTTCGGTTTTATACGTTGGAAATTACATTAAAGTCCTATTTGAAAGGAGTTTACGTGTTTACTTAGAACTCCCGAAGGAATCGATCCTGTCGTTAAATTGTTATGTTTTCTTTTCTGTTGCTAATTCCGATTCTTAAGTTTTTTATTTTTATTTATTTATCATTTATACAAAAGAATACAGGATTATTCATATTAAATAGCAACCAAAAACCACTAAGGTTTAAACGTGTGCTATCATGAGTATATCTCAATATCGAATTATACAATGAAGCATTTTATATGTATGCGTTGTTGTCGATACAATTAATAACATCTTTACGTCTTTAGATGATAAGAAAGAAAGAAAGAAAAGTCATTTTCAGTCAGTCAGAAAAGTCAGTTTTATCATGTCGTTTTGTTTTTATTATTATATTACTCATATAGATTATTAAATGACAATATCTTATCTGTAGTAAAATTTCTACACAATGTATATCGTTTTGAAATAAATGACTTGATGACTTTAAATAGTTAAGTACTAGTTTTAATAGCATAGCTGTACATACCTTGATTTGATATGAGTTGACCTTGTGCTTCGGTAGAAGGTTGAAAGTAGAAAAGTCCAGTCTTCGGGAGAATATACCGTTAGCGCCAGCACCAGCTCTGCAAAAAAAAAAGTAAATTAGAAAAAAATCCCCAAGGAGTTGCATCTGTGAATCTTTCTGTAAAATATTTCAACGTAGCCCGAGGTAAAGCCATTACCGTTCTTAACAATATGTAATCTCAGATATTACAACGCCAGACATCACGTTTAGTCCATTCCGATTTGCTGTAGGTATGAGCAACTAATATCGTTTCCTCTCCGATCCCGAAGTCTTCCAACTTTTAACCCTTTCACTGCGGTGATGAATCGAAATACAATTTTCTGTGTAGGTAGGTATTGCCCTTTGCGACGAGCACATTTCGTGCCGTCAGTATTGAAATGGTTTAATGCCTAATCGCGTTACACGGATTTACAGCGAACACGCAGACTTGAGGATTTAAAGCAGACGGAGTGCAAGCGCCATTTTTAATCAAATGACGTTTTATCCTTATTTTATTTTTAGTCCAATCGAGAAGGGCATTCTGCATTCATAAATAGGAAGCCCTTGAAACAAACATTACCATACAAAACGACATCTTTATAGAGGAAATCGCGAACAACAAAGACAAACAAAAAATACACAACTCGTTTGGCGCTTAAACCACTTAACATTTTTATAATACCATCAAGATATTACAAGTATGTAACAATCTGCATAAGAACCTTTAGATCAGGCCCGTAATACGTATAAAACAATTAAATAAAAACGTAAAAAATATTCAGCGTCCGAGTTAATAAACTGTAAACTAGCACAATATGCATCGTTTTTTTGCGATCACGTCAAGCAAAAAACAGTTTCCAAGGTAGCGCGAAAAAACTTGTTTTTCACTGCCAAGGCCAACAGAATTAGATACCGGCTTTCGTATCTCGGCGGGGCGTGTCAATACCAACTATGTTTACATTCGGGTATAGATAAAAAAAACCGGCGATTATAATGTTGACGCTGTTGTTTTGTAATTCTTTTGGCAGACATTTTAGACTATCGGAGCATTATATTTTTACATTACATCAAATTCGAATGATTAATCGATTATTCTGACTAACCGACTGAATACTAATGTAATCAGTATCGCTTAACAGTCACGAGGTGTAATGACTAAAGCCTTCAAAGTTTTTATTTTTATTTTCGTAAGTACCAGCGAAGACCGTGCGCGATGCATTTTAAATATCCCTTTATTGTATACTGTAGGCATTTTGATTCAAAGACGAAGTTAGCAATCGAGTGGACTTGTCTGAACGGAAGTGCGCTCGACTTAATATGGGTGACCTTGGACGTACAATAGGTGTGTTTAATTTCATGAACAAAAAAGCCGACAGCAGACGCTGGCCCAGTTACGTAACACGAGTGCTTTAGTGGCTCTTAATGCTTGTGCTTGTTAGGACATAGTATAATGATAAGGCGTTCCGAAATTGTAAACAGCAACGGGAAACGCTGAACTATTCGGCTGATAACGATGAGCCCTTAGAAATATAAAAAAACATTATATGGGCGAGTCTTTAGCTGCGGCTTATTTGTACAAGTCTAACTTTTTTTGCAATGTTGATGCAGTTGCGAATTGCTCTTGACACTTCAGGGGAAGCTTTGTGTATCCAACTATCGATAGGAACATAAACAACAAACAAGATGCTTGAAAGGCAATGGAAGCTGTTGAGAGAAGCAAATAGAAAATACTACCAAAGATCAAGCCAGAATCGCAGACTGTGCCAAATATGTAGCTAAAGGGCCGAAGTTCGTCTTCAGGGTGCCTGAAGACAGCTTCGTCTCGGAGGTAGGCCTAAGAAACGCCAGGTGTACCGTGTACTATTCAAGACGGTACCTTTATATCTTGATGAAATCCTTTATCAGAACGGAAAGTCCTTGTGACGTCTTCCTACATTCCATGGAATGACGTGTCAAATTCTAAATTGGAACGTTAATGTTTTGACAGATGGGTCTACAACGACCTTAAATCTGCATGATTGTAGCAAAACATGTATTTCACGTATTTCGCTCGCCACTCACAACACGCGTTTGCCAACGTGAATCCGATTAGATTTAGCGGCTCGCATAATGATGTTTTCGAAGGCAAAATAAATAAAACTTGCCTTATTTACGATGTGTTAATATTTTTGCTCGACACTGTAAATCTTTAAATTAAATGTATAACAAATTAATATTCCGTTGATGACTGGTGGTGTAGCGAATTCTTTGTAAAAACAACGCCGTGTATTTAATCAAACCTCTAATAATTCCTATTTTGCTGTCCTAAAAATATCGGAGAACATCTAATATTGCGCCTATTTTTGTGAACCTCAAAAAATACTAAATAAGTCAAGTAACTGCGACCAACTTAGATGCAGATGTAGCACAGCGGTTGGTCAAAGTTTTAATCGCCGGAGTATCCTAACTTAGTTAAGTTAATCCGATCAACTGTATGAGAAAAGGCCAGAAACTCAGTTTTATTCGTTCATCATTAGACGAGCAAAAAGTTTTTGAGGTTCATTAATTTAAAAAAGTGTTCAAAATTTATAGTTCTGTTCCATGTGTGAACAGAACTAACCATCTTAACTTCAGAGGATAATCAAATCATATAAAAGAACTTGTTTACAGGACCAACATTGTCGTGATAAACAGCGAATGCAATATGGCGTTGTGGCCTTGGTTGTTGAATAAAAATAGCGATGTTTTTGTCGAGTTGATTTTATATCAGAAGTGCGGGCGGACGCGGCTCCGTGTGTGTGTGCATTCGACCAAAATACTCGACACGCTTGCGCTCGCGCACCACCATACACAAGTCACTGTTTACTTAGGATAATGTTAGGATCTAGTCTTAAAAGGCAATGGTATGACGATAATTACATAGACAATTTTAGTTTTAGTCTGACTATTAGTCAAGCGCTTTTAGCACTAGCAGTGTTGTCCAAAGACTGTTCTTTTAAGACGTTGTTTTGTTTATCAAGACGTTTTAAATTAACATTTGTGTTTAACAAATATTGCCATTGCAAGGCTAATAGGTACATACACAAAGATATTCGGTATTTTGTTATTCATTATCATTTTGCGAAAAACTTGAGGAGAGGACAGCCACTAGCTGACTGAATAAGGGGGAAGCGTCAGGGTAGTCAGCGTAGTCAGCGCATTCCAATTTTTCTTTCGTGTTTTGCAATTTGCAGGTCTGTGACAAGTTGTATGTTGAACAAAATATGATTTGCGACAGTAACAAGTGTGTATTTACAGATTTATAATCATTAAAATCCTACTGTCCTTCTAATATTATAAACGCGAAAGTTTGTAAGGATGGATGGATGTTTGTTACTCTTTCACGCAAAAACTACTGAACGGATTTGGATGAAATTTGGCACACAGATAGATCATAACCAGGATTACCACATAGGATACTTTTTATCCTGATATTCCCACGGGATCGCATCTTATGCGTGTGAAACCGCGGGGCGCTGCTAGTCACCTATACAACCCTGTAAGTTCATAAAACCATATTGAATGACAGTTTCATGAAATATCTATGAATAGGGTTTTTTCCGGCTACTGGCACTTCCTACTTAATGAGTGACAGATATTCAATTGTTTATTGTGTGGCCACGATTAGGACGATCAAATTAATTAAAACAATTTTCATAGCCTCACTCCGTTTAATAAATTATACTCAATTTATAATATCGGTGGTATTTTGAGGCACGAACACCAGTTTTATGGTACAGAAGCTGTTTGTTCGGTTTAGTGCTTAGATAAGTCGAATGTCTATTGTGATTTGAAAGTAGACACCTTAGCCTGAGTGGAAGCTGGCAGCGAACCGGTTCAAGACTTTCTCATTCATGCGGCCCACGTACAGCGAGTACCGAGTGTACCGACCGGCTTTACTGACACGAACCAAACTGTAATGAAACATTTTCTTGTACTACCCACCTTATTATTAGATTAGAATCACGTAAGTACGAGCTAGCATTGTCTGCTGCAAATTGATGTGCCTCACCATGAAGTTTTTTGTACGTGCATCAAGTAACACAATGATTTAACCCTGCGAAGCTGCCAATACTGGGCCATAAAAAGTGTAACAAAGAACTGGCTGGATATCATAAACAGAATTGTAATTTTAATTTTTTGAATCACCATCAGCAGCCAGCCAGCCAGCAACTATTTTGAAATCCGAAGTTTTATTTTAAACTCCTTGCAAATGCTAAATTATTCAGAGGGGCAATTCTCGTAATTTTAAGAACGTTCTCAGTCTGATCTCGGTCTCAATCTGTCAAAAATACCCTTGACAGTGATTGTCGCTGAGATGCGATTGCGACTAGATATTGATCGTTTTTAATTACCAGAATTGGCCTTGTTTGAATCACACGTTTATTTGGCGCTACACAGCTCCTAATTTAAATAAAAACTACATTAAATATATAGTACATACCAACGCATATTGGGCTTTAAATTGTGACACAAATTGAGCATTGTGCTCCATCTGATACAATCAAATAGTTTATATGGTGGAGCGCTACTATTTATATTAAACGACCTCTAGAAGTACTGAATCAGAATGTTGATATACTAATTCTGTCCACTGACAATGGCGGAGCATTCTTAAATATGTTCGTATTCTCACACTGCACAAAATATTTACTAACATTAATTTAAATTAAACCATGCGTGTACCAGCGATCCATTGAAACGCATTTATTTTGGTCACGGTCCAGATCTTTTCACCCTAAACGGACTCCCACAGACCTTGAGACGGTGCAATTAACTAACAGTATGTCAAAGGAAACTGACGCTTAAAAACAAAGACGCTCCAAGGTGCCATTGGGCGCCATTCAAACATGCGTGAAGCGAACGTGCCTCGAAATTTCTTACGATGGCCGTCGCTTACGTAATTATTGGTACCTATATTGGTTGTTTTAGCATGCAATGTGCAAGCAACGTAGTCCATATTGATTTATTGGCGGTTTTTCAGCGGACAGACATGCTCTCCGTCAACCAGTATTTAACGTTACAGAAATATTTGAACGCATCTCCGCGAAATTCAAATTTTTCTTACGTTTTTTGCAATTTGCAGGTAAAACGTACGAACATTGGAATTTCGCGGGCTAACCTGGCGTTTCCCGCTTAGGGCTTTATTCGACTAGCCTTTTGCTTCGTTTTTGCTCAGCGTTTTCTGCATTTTTTCAAGTGTTGTAGCGTGATGCTAAATAGCCTATAACCTTCCTCCAGAATTGGCCTAACAATACAAAAAGATTTTTTCAAAGGAAATGACCATAAAGAAAGGTTTTAATTTAATTTGCTAGTATCAAAATATGTCGCATAAATGGCCGCATATTTTTATTGAGTTGACCTTGATTTTTTTTTGGATCTTCAGACCAAAAACAAATCAAGGTCCATTTCCGTAGACCTAGGTACGTAGGTATTTGATTAGAGGTACAACGAAGTGATCCTTTAAGGGTTCTGTTTTTTTCTTTTTATGTTCGGAACCCGTATAGATTCACTGAGGTTGCAATAAGTGCTTGTTTACTCGCTGGTAACCAATAAGACGCTCGCGAAATTGCGACTATGCCCGGGCGTGGGCCGACTACTGCGACCACTCACGTCACGACCCGACGAGACGCCGCGCCGCACAGACGCGGACGGACTGACAAACTGTCCGACCAAATCGAGGTTGTATCTCGTAGTGGAACATGGACATTACAATGCTTTATGTGTATATCAACAGGCCTTCGCCCCCGCGCTACGAACGTAATACATCACTTTACAATCTATACGTAACAACAACTATATTAATATTATTAATCTTGAGCTTAGGACGTGGGAGTTATTGTCCATAATACGTTACATCATTTAACATAAGAGCAGTGGTGGCCAAATGGTAACGGCCGCGGCTTACGACCTGTAGGTCGTAGGTTCGAACGGCAGGCTGCGCTTTACTTTGTGTAAATTATTTCATCACCACTGCTCTCAAAACGCTGAAGGAAAGCATCGTGAGGAAACCGGGGCATGTACAGACGCCAGCAGGTCAAGCTACCCGAAACTGTCAAATTTTCCCAATCAACCTTGAACCTTAATGCTTTAACAATAAAGTTGAAAATCTATTATAGAAATTTGACAGATTGTAGTAGCTTGATGTGCTGGCGTCTGTACTAGAACCAAAAATTCGAAAACATGTGGCATCTACCAACCCGCCCTGGACCCGCGTGGTGGATTACGTTACGGCCCACTCCCTGTCACAGAAAGAAGGCCTGTGTCCCAGCAGTGGGAACATTATAGACTGGTCATGTATGCTATGTTGTGTATTTAATAAAAAGCACTTTAATATTAATTAAATTAACAAAATGGTAAATTAATTTTATAGCAACATTTATTAACAAGTTCCACAACAATAACATTGTGTTAAAATGTAAAACGTTGTAAATAAGAGATCGTAATCGCGTTTTACAGCTGTGTACAGTAACATAATGAGTTTTACGTCTGCTTCGAACAATTGTTATTATGAATTCGCTTACCAAGGTCAATGGCAATACCTAACACAACATCTAGATTACTTAATACTTGTTTCCGTATTGTTTTTGTAATCATAATCAGCTATAAGGTTTCCACTGCAGGGACACAGGCCTCCTCTCGGTGAGGAGTTGGCCGTAACCTACCACGCGGGCCCAGTGCGGATTGGTAGATGTCACAGGGTTAATGGATGAACACCAAGGAAAGGCTTGTTATAAGGATTTATTATAATACGTTTATTATCCTTTTATATTTATATATTGGAAGGTGTACTATCCAATTTCAAGTTCAGCAACCTTTTTCAAAGAGACAGCTGCGTCGCCACGCTTTTTCTTTCAAAGATAGAATCAAGACACCGCAAAACGTCTTCGAATTTTTGGTTCTAGGACATGCCGGTTCCCTCACAATGGTTTCCATCACCGTTTTGAGAGCAGTGGTGATGAAATAATTTACACAAAGTATAGCGCCTCTCTACTTCTCTAGTTTCGAACCTACGACCTACAACTCGTGAGTCGTGGCCATTTTTACTGAGCTACCTTTTGGAACGAAGTTCCTTATCGCGCGTTGCGAAAGGGGGCTAGACGGAAAAAATTAAGACCAAAAGTTGGAACGACACTTTTTGCTATAGTTGTAAGCCGTGCGGCGTGCGCGTGTTTCTCTGTCTGTCTCTCTCTCTCTCTCTTTGAACATCGTTCCATCCGGGTGTCTTTTTTTTTTATGAATGGCATCTCGTAGTTGGCCTTGAGAGGTCGTGACTACTTAACCGGACTATCCTGTGGTTGCCTTAAGAAGTAATCTTAAAGCCTCCAGCCAGGGCTTAAAATTAAGCGACTGCACGCTAGGGGCACCCCCTCTGGGGTACGAACCTCGGCTTAGGGCGTCGCTGGGAGAGGGCAGCAAAGGGACAGGCTGGATCGAATTTAATGGGCTACGTCTATTATTGTAAAGAAATATATAAACCACGCCTTCTTCCCATGGGGGCAGACAGTAACTACAGAACGCTACCTGCTACGATCCTTTCAAGCTCCTTTTACCCGTTTACGTTTCTAATATGAACCTGTCGGGTTATAAATAACATAACATCACGACGTGTTTCCCCGAAAGGTTAGGTAGAGACTAGAGGTGCACCTATAGCAACACCCACATTTCGCCAGTTATTGAACATAACTGGCGAAATGTGGGTGTTACTATAGGTAGTCCCGTGAAAACAATCGGTCACAAATTCAAACTACCTGCTCGAAGGCTCAACGAACCAGTCAAAGTCCGTCAAGTTATATTAGGAAAATTTCGGACTAATAAAATTAACAATAAAGACAGCCACGTGTAAAGTTCCATTCACTTTTCAAAACAAATATTGTTTCCATCCCAGACTTTAACGAGCATAACAATTCAATTTAAAACGTTGTTTTGTCCTGTAACCTACCTAGCCTTAAAAGCCACACTATGATACTAATTAATATGATACTTTACGATGTGTTTATTTTATTGTATTTTTGTTTTCGAGGGAGTCCTAGGAAAAATCCTTGAAAAATCTTTATTTCACCCAAATGTCCGGGGTGTTTAAAGTTTTTATCCGGGATCCGTAATTTAGGTGATGGCAGCCCTAAAACCAGTACCTACCTACTTCACGCGACCACTACATCAACGAGCCAGTCAAGGCAAATTATATTAGACAAATTTCGGACTAATAAAATTAACAATACAGACACGTGTAAAGTGCCATTCACTTTTCGAAACAAATATTGTTCCCATCTTTGAATTTGAACAAACATTAAAAATCAATTTAAAACGTTTGTTCTGTAACATAACCTCAAAAGCCACACCTACTCCGTATTGAAACAACCGTCTAGTCTCAAACGTAACCCAACATTAGGTGCGAGTTTTAGCGGTCATAATGATGCATCATCATCGAAACGTGCGATGTAAACAACACAGACCTTGGCCTCGACGAACAATAGGACCCGACGGCCCCACTAAATTCGATTACCTAACAGTCTCGGCTACTTCGCTCACGATTTTTGCCATAAAAGCAAACTACGCCGCGCTTTTGGCGCCATAATTATTTAACGTAGCGATTTTACGCAAACAAAAAGTTTTAAGTTGTGTTTGCAAAAAATGCTAAATATAAAAATGTGAGCACGATTTTATGTAATAGAAACCAAGGTTGCTTGAACAAGCGTTGAGAAATGTATGATAGTGATAATAGTCTGTTGTTCGGCTGATCGATGTGTTGTTTGTTTTGTAGGTAATCGAATGACTTGAAAAATATTTAAATATTTTCAAAGATTTTTATCTTTGAGAATATTTAAAAATTCTTTATTATTTACTAATAATAAAGCTGAAGAATTCGTTTGAACGCGCTATAATCTCTGGATCTACCAGTCGGATTAGATTTTTTGGAACGAAGTTCCTTATCGAACGTTGCGAAAGGGGGCTAGACGTTGCTATAGTTGTAAGCCGTGCGGCGTGCGCGTGTTTCTCTGTCTCTCTCTCTCTCTCTTTGAACTTCATTCCATCCGGGTGTCCCTTGACACCTCTCAAGTTTTTTTTTTCGCATTTTGTAGCCGAATTTTTGAGGTTGGCTAATAATAGGCTACCTAATATCACGCTAAGACTTAGGAGCCCAGCAAAAACTAAAAGTCGAGTCAGAAAGAACGACGAAGCGACGCACAGTGGTCCGGATTTTCAAAAAGGTGGACATAGGATCGAAAATGCATATTTAACTTAGCAAAAAATTGTTTCGTATAGGAAATTTAACGCTGATTAATACTTATTACTACAACTTTTCAAAAAAACTGTTCCTTCACGTCAAAAAAAAATATTGAAAATAAAAATGTATGGGAGAAAATCTATTTTATTTTTTTTCTCCGTTCAGTATCAAAGTATAGCAAGCAAACCTTATATTCTGGTAAGTACCTATTGTTCTTAATACGACAACATATAAATTGCTTGCGTATCCCTGCGGCCTTGACGCCTACAATGCTTCAAAGTTTAAAATTTCAATTGGGATTTTTTTAAAATTATTATCGAGTTTTTCAATTAAGCTGAATTCAAAATATCATTTTTTAATTATATAAGAATTAAAACATACGCATTCAAGCATTTGGCAAGTATTTGTTTATTTTATTTTAATAAAAAATAGTAATAAAAGTCTTCAACTTGAGTTATGTAATTAAAGACACGTGCTGATTCGTTGCCTATTTGTAACTGACTGAAACGACTCCTGTGTTAAAAGAATCATTTACCCCCACCACCGGAGATTTCGACGACGCTGATTGGCTGTTGAAGATGTGGTACTAATTTTGTCAGTCACTACTTGCGACCGTGTGTTTGTTTACAACAATAACTATTAAACAATTAAAGGCACTTGTTTCTCAACCCTTGAGGAAGCAACATATCTAATTATCCGTGCTGTGTGAAAGTTTAGTGAGTTTCGTTATGGCTGCATTTGTTACAAACTTGGACATTTTTATGTTCCTCCGTGTTGAAGGAGACATGAAAAATTGGGCACGACTCTATGAAGCTATTATTCTACATATCCCAGTTGAAACATGTTCGGAAGATTTAGAAATAATCAAGACCTTTTTGAAGAACTACATCAGTAACATCAATCGCAGATGGGCAAGTGCTTCTAGAAATCAGAAGACTTTCATGAATAGACATGCTGCGTGGTTAGAATCAAATATTAGTTGGCCAAATTGCACTACTGTTAATTTTTCCGAGATTTTTCAAGCTCAAGATGAAGTTATCGAAAACATATCGTCAGACAATACTTCAGTTGACATCGATACTACCGTAGCTGTGATTCCGTCGACATCAAGTACAACAACTGTCGGCACATCTACCGAAGTTCAGATTAGGAAGCCTTTTGTTGACCTCAGCAACAAACAGAAGAAAAGACGTTCAGGGTCTCTTTTGGACTATTCGCCGGAAGAACTTACTTTTGCATTAGTCGAAAGACTTAGGATAGACAAGAAGAATGACTTAGCTTGTGTTATTGACCATATAACGAAGAACCCTGATAGTGTTGCTATTGTTCAAGCCACATTGTTTAAGAAAAATAGGAAAAAATCCTTTGATGAAGATCATGCTCTTGGTCTTTATACATCATTGAGCCTGTCAAAATGGAAATACCTGTGTTTAAGGAAAGCGCTGTTAGATTGTGAAGTTCCAGTTTTACCATCGTATCACAAACTCCTTGAAGCTAAAAAGAGATGCTATCCACACGATTTAGAAATTACTGAGAGAGGAGCCAGAGTGAAGCTTCAAGCCCTATTGGATCTGACAGTCCAGAAGATTCTTCAAATTACCGGTACCCAGATTGATTCGTCAACTGAAGGATTGAAGTTAATTAGTAAATGGGGTTTCGATGGAGCTTCTTCACAAAGCACCTACAAGCAAAGGAGTGAAGATGTAGACTTCAGTGATTCATCGGTTTTCATGTCAAGTCTTGTCCCTCTTAAATTAGTTTCTAATAATAGCACCATATGGGAAAACCCAACACCTTCTTCAACACATTATTGCAGGCCCATTAAGTTCGAGTTTTGTAAAGAGACAGCAGAATACATCAAGCAAGAAGAAGCTGCATTGAAGGAAGAAATAAAAAACATCAATTCTACAAAATGGGCCGGGCTAGAGATTAGTCACATGCTTCATATGACAATGATCGACGGAAAAGTGGCCACTATTATAACGGATACTTCGTCTGCATCTGCCTGCAATATTTGCCTTGCTAAGCCGACTGAGATGAACAAGCTGTCAGAAGTATTTTCAAGACCTGTTCGAGAAGATGTTTATAAATATGGACTTTCTACTCTTCATATGTGGATTCGTTGTATGGAGTGTATTCTACACATATCTTACAACATGGACTTTGAGATGTGGACTGCACGAGGTGCTAACAAGCAACTAAAAGCTGCGAAGAAACATTTGACACAAGAAGAATTCAAACAGCAAATGGGAATACTTGTGGATTTTGTGAAGCAAGGCTTTGGAACCACAAACGACGGAAACACAGCCAGAAGGTTTTTTAGAGATTATGAGAAATCTGCCGAAATAACCAAAATTGACAAAGGCCTAATGAAGCATTTTGCGGTTATTCTTCAAACGATTTCATCAGGATGTGCCATAGATATTGAAAAATTCAGGAGTTATTGCAGAGAAACAGCTGAGATCTTTGTTCATCTATACCCATGGTTTTATATGCCCGCAAGTGTGCACAAGCTACTCATACACGGTGCAGACATTTGTCATCACTTTGGACTCCTACCAATTGGCATTCTTTCCGAAGAAGCGGGAGAAGCAAGAAATAAAGAATTTCGAAGAGTTCGTGAATATCACACAAGAAAATTTAACAGGATGAAGACCAACGAGGACTTGCTCCATAATTTTTTAATTAGTTCAGACCCATATTTATCCCATATTCGACCAAAATACAGCAACTCCAAGCAATTCGATTTTTTTCCAGATGTTAAAGAGCTTTTGTTGTTGCCTGAGGTAGTAACAGAAGAAACCGAAAATATGGATCTACAGGAGTTGCAGTCTGAAGATGATCCATTAATGTAAACGTGACAGATTTAGTGATGTTGTTATTGTTAGAATTGAGTTTGTTAGTAGTAGTAGTTGAGTTGTAGTCCTTTTCAGGACTACTTAAAATAGTCCTTTTCAGGACTTCAGAAAAAGCCCTTTTCAGGGCTACATCTATTTCTAATTGTTTCTTTTGAGATGAGTCTCGCTAGTAGTATAACCAACCATATCAACCATGATTTATCAATAGGAAATATCAACAGATGAAAGAATAATCAACAGATGATTATTTAAAAAAAAATTAAGCAAAAATGCTTATTTTATCATAACGTCACGCTTTATATTCCCCGAAGGGTTCGGCAAAGGTGTATACTACACTATATTACACTATCATTTCGCCAGTTATATTTAAGTCCCATGTAATAGGGGGCGAGCCTAATACAAGGAGGAGGACGCGGCGGGCTTGTTTAATTAAAAATGATATTTTAGAGTAATTTCAATTGAAAAACTCGTTAATAATATTAAGATAATTCAACATTGAAATTTTAAACTTTAAAGCATCGTAGGTGCCAAGGCCGCAGGGATACGCAAGCAATTTATATGTCGTCGTATTAAGGACAATAAGTACTTACCAGAATATAAGGTTTGCTTGCTATACTTTGATACTGAACGGAAGAAAAAAATAAAATAGATTTTCTCCCATACATTTTTTTTTTCAATATTTTTTTTTGGCGTGAAGGAGCAGTTTTTTTGAAAAGTTGTAGTAATAAGTATTAATCAGCGTTAAATTTCCTATACGAAACAATTTTTTGCTAAGTTAAATATGCATTTTCGATCCTATGTCCACCTTTTTGAAAATCCGGACCACTGTGCGACGGGGTGGGTTGGGGAGCAACACATTTCACGCGGACGAGTTCGCGGCCCTCGCGGGCAGTAAAGGGGGGTACTCACTAGCGAACTGTAACTGAACATATACGTTACGAGGTTCTAGTGTATACGGGTGAAACGATCTTCACTCGCGACATCCATCGAGCGCCCTGACCGAGCGTACTCAAGCGAACTGTAACAGATACAGTAACGAGGTTCTAGTGTGTACGAAAAGTCCACTTCACTGTAACCGTAACGACAAGCCGGATCTATCCGCACTTCCGCAGTGTTGGTTTGTAACGCCATGAAGTCAGACGACGTGTCTCTCGCGAACTACGTGTATACAATAATTATGATTTCTGGTAACTGTAACGTGCAACGGTTACAGTTACAGCTCGCTAGTGAGTACCCGCCTTAACGCCAACGAACTCACGGGCAGAAGTTGGTATTTAAATATGTATATCGATTTTATCATTTTCATTCATTTCAATCATTATAATTCCAGGAAACATTCCGTTTACGAACAAAGATAATGTTTCTTAATACTACTTTACGAGATTCCAATTAAATATAAAATATCTCCTGCCTGGTGGAAATTCGGCGGTTGAAGAATTTGAACAAAGAATGGTCCCTAATTGACTAACGAATAGAATGTTTATCGGTCAATAGCCTGAATTGGGAATTATTCCACCATTTATATTTCGAACGTCGAACGTTTTTAAACGTTAAAGAGTTAAATTGAAAAATTGGATGAGAGATGTGCTGGGCCAAACAAACGAGCAATAAAAATAATTAGGGTATTAGTTCAATTGCACGCGGGGGCGGGGCGATCGGTCTACGTCTATCTTCATTATGTGCAGGGCTGCCTAATGCGATTTTACATTCTCATCTCACACATAAATTATAATAAATAATATAATGTGGCTAAATAATAACAGCCGCACAGGTCGATCGGTCAGATTAAGCTATGCTTGCCGCGGTTGGTCTGTGGATGGGTGACCATCTTTACACACGGAGGGGCCGTGCCTCGGAAAGCACGTTAAGCCGTTGGTCCCGGCTGTCATTCGTGGATCTTTGACAGTCGTTACGGATAGTCAGAAGTCCGAAAGTCTGACAACCAGTCTTCTCAAGGGGTATCGTATTAACCCAGTAACTGGGTTTTAGAGGTCAGATATTCAGTCGCTCCATGTAAAAAACTGGTATTTAGCTGCATCCGGTAGACTGGAAGCCGACCCCAACATAATTGGGATAAGGCTAGGCAGATGACTCAAGTATACACCTTCACAGGAATCACACAAGTCGAGCAGTAGGTATTAATAAAAACAACAAATCGTTTCAATTTCATTCAATTGTAAACAGCATCCTAATTGGGTAACACACTATCAATCTCAATCTGAATCAGTTTGAAGTATATTGCTAATCCATTGATTCATCTGTTCGAAAAATGTGTCTGGTCAACAGTATAAATAACGCAATGAATGTTGTTGAACTGTCCAAAAGTTGACTTGCTGATAGCTTTCTACGCAATTACCACACAGAGAAATAACGTGAAATAATTTCCAGTGCAATGGAGATCAGCACACTGTTACACGTGCTTACACTTACAGTACCTATGTAAAAATTTACATGACTCATGCAGTCGGGCGTAACGATGAACAACAGTGTATTTTTGGCCTGTTTGATTCATTTTGCAAATAAAAATAAATACGACAAAGCTTGTTCTTGCCCGTTCTTCTCTAGAAATCATAGAGATCTACGTTTTGGAATGGTCAACTAGCTTCAACTTTCTGACTAAGGGGCTGTCCATTAATCCTTTGCCCTGCAGTGAGACAATAATAGGCTGGTGTTACTACCTTCTACCACCCCATCGCATCGCATCGTCTGCCCACGCTATTACTTCGTTTTCGGTTAGCGTTATTTCTGACTTTTTTTTTGTTTTTGCTGGGCTCCTCTGGGTCCAAGTATGATGGTAGAGATATCCTCAAGCATTGGGCTATCAAATGCAAATATATCTGACTGGTAGTTTTCCAGAAATTTGCGCGTTCAAACAGAAAAAAAACTTGAGAGGTGTCAAGGGACACCCGGATGGAACGAAGTTCAAAGAGAGAGAGAGAGACAGACAGAGAAACACGCGCACGCCGCACGGCTTACAATCATACAACTACCTATTAGCAAAAAGTGTCGTTCCAACTTTTGGTCTTCATTTTTTCCGTCTAGCCCCCCCCCCCCCCTTTCGCAACGCGCGAGAAGGAACTTCGTTCCACTCCTCAGCTTAGCCCCTGGTACGTCTTCCAAAGGCTAAACCACGGGATCCCAAGATATGTAAAAGTACAGACGCCAACACATCAACCTACTACCATCTATCAAATTTCTTTAATAGATTTTCAACATTATCGCTAAAACATTAAGGTTGAAGGTTGATTGGGAAAATTTGACAATTTCGGGTAGCTTGACCTGCTGGCGTCTGTTCCTATATAGATAGATATAAATCTGAATTCGCCACCTCGTCTTGAGCAAGCGTGCTGATTAATTCTCGTGCCTTTTCTATGCGAGAAGAGTAATTTGCCTTGAAGTGCGACAATAATAGGCAGATATTAATTATAATGGAACGGAATATATTGGCAATGTTTACTCATTTTTGTCCGCCATGTTATCTAGACTTCCATTTTATTTATAGATGTTTACGTTTCAAAGAGGCCACCTCACGCAGAGTTCATTAGAAAACTGTTTTAAGGATGTAGTATATTATGAGTTAATTAAGTCTATAATTGAAATGTTCTAATTTAAATTTTGATATCACTCTCATTATCATTAAAAAAACAATCCGATCCTGCTAAAGATATTCAAACTCCAAATACAGGGTGGCAGGGACATCGACGCGCAACCGGTGACCATGGATTCAGCACATGGTCATGGTTCCGTCATGTTTGCCGCAAATAAATGCTTTTTCTTTTCTTTCTTTCTTTTACATGATTCTAAACACCCCCATGTCGATAGATTTCATCGGTTATTCAAACTCAAACTATTTATTTCAAATGAACCAATTACAGGCACTTTTGAATTGTCAAGGTCGGTCAGTCAAAAAGATGAAGCTAGTTGCCCATTCCAAAGCGTAGTAGGTACCTATGGAGAAGAACGGGCAAGAAACTCCATGGACACTCTTTTAAATCATAATAATACGAGTATTGTTACAAAGTATTGGTTACATCATTCATGTTCAAAATTATGCACGTGAGAACGATGCAGAACGTTAAAAGCGTCTGTAATGAAAATATAAAATAAAAAAACAATTCAAATATGAAATTAATTCAATTATTAAACGAAGCAATTAAACAATTCAATTATTTAAAAAAAAAGTTAGCTGTTCTATATATTTTGGTAGCGTAGGTATTGCACTTTCCTATGAAACAGCAGATTTAATTTTTGATGATCGACAAAAAAAAAATTCTACACTAAGGGGTCTAAAATCATGTGCTGAATTCATGGTTACAGGTTGCGCGTCGATGTCCCTGCCACCCGGTATAGATCATAATTTGAACATCATAATTAAATTGCATGTACAAATTACAGTAGATACTTAAGTAGTTTACATAAAGAATTAACATTTATTTACCATTTACTTTTAACTAATAACTAATTTATATTCACAGTGTTTGCTATTAGTTTTTATAATGACAAAACCGGTTTATAGTGATTAATCGTTATATTGTTATAATGGCTAAGTAATAACAGCCGCACGGGTCGATCGATCAGGTTAAGCTACGCTTGCCGCGGTTGGTCCGTGGATGGGTGACCATTTTCACAAACCAAGACCCCTCCGTGCCTCGGAAAGCACGTTAAGCCGTTGGTCCCGGCTGTCATTCGTGGATCTTTGACAGTCGTTACGGGTCGTCAGTAGCCCGAAAGTCTGACAACCAGTCTTACCAAGGGGTATCGTATTACCCAGTCCTTGGGTTGTGGAGGTCAGATAGGCAGTCGATCCATGTAAAATACTGCTCGAAAACTTTGTCGGCTCAACACGTGTATAACGCAATGAATGTTGTTGAACTGTCAAAACTGGTAGTGTCATTGTTTTCAATTAGGGTGCTGGGTCGAATTTTCAGGTCTGGTAGTGTCATTGTTTTCGATTAGGTTCCTGGGTCGAATTCCCAGGTCTGGTAGTGTCATTGTTTTCAATTAGGGTGCTGGGTCGAATTCCCAGGTCTGGTAGTGTCATTGTTTTCAATTAGGGTGCTGGGTCGAATTTTCAGGTCTGGTAGTGTCATTGTTTTCGATTAGGTTCCTGGGTTGAATTCTCAGGTCTGGTAGTGTCATTGTTTTCAATTAGGGTGCTGGGTCGAATTCTCAGGTCTCTGGTAGTGTCATTGTTTTCAATTAGGGTGCTAGGTCGAATTCTCAGGTCTGGTAGTGTCATTGTTTTCCATCAGGAATTTCTCAGTAGCAGTTAAGTCTGGATTTGTGCCCGGATGATGGCAATAGGCTCGCTCCCTATTACATGAAACTTAAAACATAATTGGCGAAATGTGTGTGTACTTAAGATACATTTCTGCCCATCATCATCTTCCTGCCCGTAACCCATGTTACTTGGGGTCGGCGCAACACGTTTTCTTCTTCCATTGTCCCCTGTCAACCGTCACGCTATCATTCACCCCCTTCTCTTTCATATCATTCTCCTCACACAATCCATCCATCTTTTCTTCGGCCTTCCTCTCCCTTTCCATCCACCAACTTGTAATATACTACTACTGAAACTAGATACACTTCTGCCCATAGAAATATGTAAAAAACTTGAGAGGTGTCAAGGGACACCCGGATGGAACGAAGTTCAAAGAGAGAGAGAGAGAGACAGAGAAACACGCGCACGCCGCACGGCTTACAACTACTTATAGCAAAAAGTGTCGTTCCAACTTTTGGTCTTAATTTTTTCCGTCTAGGCTCCTTTCGCAACGCGCGATAAGGAACTTCGTTTCAAAATCATTCATTTATGCTTTGCCTTTCGGGGAAACATGGCGTGATCGTATGACACGTTTACAGGAAAATCGTGTTTCATACGTTTTATTAAACAAAAATAGACGTTCTTATCTTTATAAAGCTTCTAATTTTAAGACAGTCGTGCCTCCAACGCGACTATAAATATTTCGCAACAGTTTAATGACATTATTTCTGATCAGTCTTATTATTGTTGCCCAATCCTAGTTCTGGTAAAATAATGTATTTGGAAAATTTATGATCGGTAGTAGATTTATCAATGTCGCTATGCTTTTAAGAACTGCCCTGTTTCTATTAATTGATGATTATATTTTGCAGTACTATCGCCAAAATCTATATTCTGACCAACCCGTAAGGACTATTCCTGCTTGCAGCGCATTTTATTAGTCGACCTAAAAAGGATCCTATTTTGTTTTACTTACAGACGCAGCTGTGGTCATCATGTGCACGGGATTTTGTTTTCAAAATGATCGGATCGGTTTTGGCGATAATACCTACGTATTATTTTGATAGCTATTTCTATACTAATCTATCTATACCTATACTAATAATAATCTACACTAATAATTAAGCTGAAGAGTTTGTTAGTTTGAAGTGTCATGCTGACATCTGTCAGAACCACTTTGAATATATTATGTAAAAATTACAGGATAAAATGTAGATAATGTCTGTATTTTGTAGCTTAATATCAAAAATTGTATATTGTTAGTTTCTTGGAAAATATCAATTCAAAGTGGTCATGCTACAGAGCATACTCTTCAGCAGAACCACTTTAAAATAACGGTTATTTCACGCTGATTATGCACAGGTCATAATATAAACAAATGTATATTTATTGTATATCAAGATAACATCTACAATTTTAGATAAATACTTACTGATTTTTAGTAACATGTAAATAATAATAATATCCCTGGACATTTCAGACAGCGCCATCTAGTCCCAAGCTAAGCAACCTAATGCTTGTGTTATGGTAACAAGATGGCTGTAAATGTTTTATCGGAATGCGCCTGCCATGAATTTCTTAGCAAATAACAATATTAATAGATACTTTCATATAATATTTCTTTACGATAAATATATTAATAAATTGTATATCAAGATAACAACAAGTGATTCGATATGGCTTTTACTAGGGTAGCAAATGCAAGACTTTTTCCTTCCAATAATAATAATTCATGAACACTCTTGTGCTCCTTGTAGGCGACCGCGAATGCGTGGGCCACAGCATCGAAAGCACATGTATTCTGGACAACTACGTGATCCATATTAGCGTGACTTTTATTTACGTCCAGGGAACAACTAAAAAGCTTTCTAAGGAAAATACGAGATGGCAGTGTATTAAATTCCGCATCTTTTGATGGGTAGCAGTCTGTGTGCAAGTATAGAGATAAACGAAATTAAAAATTAATTATAATTATAAATTAATTGTAGATGTTGTTATCTTGATATACAATTTATTAATAAATTTATCGTAAAGAAATATTATATATGTATGTACTTATCTATTAATCTTGTTATTTGCTAAGAAATTCGTGGCAGGCGCATTCCGATAAAACCTTTACATGTTAGTAAAAATCAGTATTTATCTAAAATTGTAGATATTATCTTGATATACAATAAATATACATTTGTTTATATTATGAACTGTGCATAATCAGCGTAAAATAACCATTATTTTAAAGTGGTTCTGCTGGAGAGTATACTCTGTAGCATGACCACTTTGAATTGATATTTTCCAAGAAACTAACAATATACAATTTTTGATATAAAAAATATAGACATTATCTACATTTTATCCTCTAATTTTTACATAATATAGTCAAAGTTGTTCTCCTGGGGAGCATGACACTAGTTTGAACGCGCTAATCTATGAAACTACCAGTCGAATTTGAAAAAATAATTTTGCATTTGATAGCCCTATACTTGAGGAAGGCTATAGGCCACTTAGCATCACGCTAAGACGCTTAGGAGCCGAGCAAAACCGGCGCTCACGGTTGACGCGCGTAATGGCGGTTGTGAGGCGGAGCTGAGCGACGAGTCCGGAGATGGTGGGTGTGCTTGTTGCAGTATCCTGGCTCGTGTGCATAATTTACTGCCGGATATCATAGGATATATTTTATGTTAAAACAAGAAATTTCACGCGAACTAAGTCGCGGACCGCGCCCGCCAGTCGGAATCCACACAAAAAATATGGCTACTTTATAAACGCTTTTATTATTCGTAGCTATAAACTTAATCTTATACCTACAAATACTTTGCCAATATTTAAATTCATCGCCTTTATTCTCAGCTAACAAAGGAATATAATTAACTTTTTGCACAAAAACACAGTTTTTATATTCAGAAGTCGTGTTTACAACCATTTTGTTGGACGTCAAGAAAATCTACGAGAAACAATGATTGCATGAATAATTATTCGAAATCGTCGAGAAATCCTTACTGATTCGAGACAGGTAGCAGGCATCTTCATATAGCCCACAACTTGTTCCTCCGACAGACCGTGTCGCATCACATCGCCCGCGCTATAACTTCGATTTTGTTTACCGTTCTTTCTAACTTTTTTTCGTTTTGCTCGGCTTTGAGGATCGTAGCGTGATGTTAAGTAGCCTTTAACCTTTCTCAAGAATTGGGCTATCAGATGCAAAAAGAATTTTGCAAATCCGACTGGAAGTTCCAGAGATTAGCGCGTTCAAACAAACAAACTCTTAAGCTTTATTAGTCATCATCATCATCTGCTTAGCCTTTTCCCAACTATGTTGGGGTCGGCTTCCAGTCTAACCGGATGCAGATGAATACCAGTATTTTACATGGAGCGACTGCCTATCTGACCTCCACAACCCAGTTATTGGGTAATACGATACCCCTTGGTAAGACTGGTAGTCTAGACTTTCGGGCTTCTGACTACCCGTAACGACTGTCAAAGATCCAAGAATGACAGCCGGGACCAACGGCTTAACGTGCTTTCCGAGGCACGGAGGGGTCTCGGTATGTAAAGATGGTCACCCATCCATAGACCAACCGCGGCAAGCGTAGCTTAACCTGACCGATCGACCTGTGCGGCTGTTATTATTTAGCCACGGTAGTATAGATAATATAGACGTTTTAAATTTATACAAATTATTAAATGCTGCTGTAATGTTAGAGGAAATTCTCATCGCAAAATCAATATTTTCACTTGAGTTAAGGTCATTTTGACTCGTATTACTCGTTTTGTTTATTTCCGTTTCGGACGCCATTATTGTTGATACGACACACAGAGCCACGAGCGAAACGAATTTTGTCGTTTCATTTCACGCTGTTTTACAAAACCGCTAATTGTTGACTCGCTGCATTGATAAATGCAAAATTTTTATGCAATTCTGCGTGTTCAAGTTCAGTAATGGAATCAATGGAAAACCGCTGAACGTTGTTTAGCTGTTTTACATAACGAAGTTGTTTTGTAAAACAGCGGACTCTACAATCCATCTGCGACAAAGATATAGTCCGTCTACTTCAAGTTAAATGTCATAATAATAAGGATGTGGAAAATGTTCTCGACAACAACAGAGTTGATACCTACTGTAATGGGTACCTCGTTAGTGGATCCCAAAATGCCAAAGGTTCGACCAGACTGCCAACATTATCAGATAAAAGTTTATTTATAATAATATGGAAAACTACGAAGGTTGTAGATAAATTGTGTCGGTAAGATGGAACAAGTAAGGTAAGTTTTTTTTTTGTTTCGATTTTTCCGCGAATATTTTATTTAAATTCTTGTAGCTTGTAAATAATCACACCGTTCGCCCTTTGGGCTGACACAACTTTATTTTTAAATCTATACAAATAAATAAAATTTTCTGTTTGTAATGTCAAAATAACAGAGTTTAGCGCAAAAAAAATTAAAACCTAACCTATGAAATAGCGAAGTCGCGGGGACATCTAGTCGAAATTAAATATACCTAGACCTTTTTTATAAGGTTTTCCTTAAACGATACCACCAATAGGGGAGTTAACTAACAAGTGAACGCGCAAGCCAATCTACATACATTTTAAATATATTTAAATTCGTATCCCAAGTTACATTAAGATGTAAACAAACAGCCACTTAAGTTATTCTATTAGCGAGCAAGACACAAATCAACAATAATAATTTTCATATTACGAGTGCGCAAACGCAAACGTTAATGTTTAAATCACAAAACCTGTTACAGTGTGGGAAACGTTACGTAATTATCGCGACACAGCGCGAATGTAACAGTGGGTTCATTACATTTCTTCCTCATAATCACGGTCATTGCGAACATTTATGCCTGACGTTGCACGGATGAATTATGTTACATAATAAAACATATTTTTGTTCTTTACTGGAACCTAAAATTATACATGTAGCTTTTAATGCATGAAAATTAAAAGTTTCATTCTGCCGGTCTATTCTATAAAAATTTCACCGTGACAATTTATTTGAAGTGAGCTGTCAATAGTTTCCCTGGCATCAAGTGGAATGACAGCTCACTTCAAATGAGTTTTCACGGCGAGATTTTTACATAATAGATCAGCTGCCTTCTTTGTAAGAGCTTCTGTTACTTAAATTAGCGCTTTTGTCAGTCAATGGTGTGTAAAGTCTGGCATTAGATTCAGGTATCCGAAGTTGGACTAAACATCAATAGATCCGAAGCATCGTAGCGAAACTACGAAGGAATCGGCAGAGTTATATCCATCAAGTCCGATTAGTCGTATTCAGAATGTGCAGTCGAATGTGAAAATGATAAATTGAAAGCAATTGTTATTCACAGTTGGGAATTTTGCTTTAAATTTTCATGTGAGTGCAGCGAATAATATGTATATAAAAAGTTTCGGATGGGCGATTTTTGTGAGCTTTACTACGGGGACAACGGGAACACAGGTATTATTTTACTAGCTTTTGGCCGCGACTTCGCCCGCTTTTTTTTTGTATTTCGTAATGAACTTTATGTCAAAGGAGTAACGCACAAATTAGATACACACAGTCATATGCACAGGTCGCGCATCTTCTGGAGAATTAACGCGCATTCTCGGGAAAAGTAATAATAGTAATAAGCTCGTATCTAGTTTGTACGTTAAGTTCTTTTTGCTATGTATAATTTCGCTACCAAAACTCGCTTCCACTCCCTTCCGCGGCAGTGTAAATTGAGCCTTAGTAAGATTTACAAAGGAAAAAAAAACCTAACGGAAGACGGAAAATAAAGTACATTTAAATAGGAATACTGGTGTTTTCTAGTCTGTAATCCCTGCCGTGCCGTTACAGATAGTCATATTAATAAGTTTACTGGCAATAATTGCCAGTAAACTAATTAACTAACTATTAAATTAGTAACTAATTATTATTGATTACAAATTACATGCAACGGCAATCGTCGCCGTTAACTTCATCTAACCCCTAAGCTAAGCTGTTAAGGAACTTAGCTGGTTTCCGAATGAACCGGTTTATGCAACATATTATTATTATGTATCTTGGTAGGTATTCAAGTTTTTTATTCTGTGATCATGTAGATTAAAAATAAACATCGTAACATGACCATGCCTGTTTACCTCGAAGGGATAGGCACCCACATTTCTCCTGTTATACATATTTAAGTCCCAGAGGCTCGAACCTATTGCCATAAACCAGGCACAAACCCAGGCAGGTTGCTACTGACAAATTCCTGATGCTCTGCACTTTGCTCGACCTGGGAATAGAATCCAGAACCTCGTGCTCAGCAGTAGCGCCTGCGACCACTAGACCAACGAGGCAAACTTAGACTAAAATTGAGTCCTAAAATAAAATTGCACTATGGGCTTTGAAACGTGCGATGACTTAATTTTATGACGAACAAAAAAATTATCCGTTTTTGCGCCGTTGAGCTGGCATACATATTGTTTCTTGTTCCGACTAATTTACCTTTTTATAATTTAATAAATGATGAAAGAACAAGCAGATAACTATCTTTATTATGATTAGGTACTCATATTTTTTTAATCGAGATGATTTTTTGCAAACGTCTTATGAATATCAGCAACTGCCAGGAGACGGTCAGAAAATGGAGCAAATAATATGTAAATGTGATGGTCACGATCCGTTTATAGATTTCAAAGATTCAACTTGATAGCGCAGATTTAAAATAATAGGTCTGGCCGTGGAAAATAACGAGATCCGACTTGATTTTTGGAATAACTAGTTCTTAAAACACGAATTAAATTGCATCCTTTGAATTTGTTTTGATTATTTTCCTGTCCAATATCCAGCGCCAAATGCTTGAGTGTCATGGCTAAATATTGGGCATGACAGCTGTCAAAATCGCAATCAACAACTTGCAACCCACGAGTAGGATTGTATGTCTCTTTACTTGAAAAAATACTTCAGTACACAGTACTCATCGTCAGCGGCAACCACATAATATTATATTTCTGCTCCTACATAATCATGTTTATGGCAGGAAATAAGAGTGTACTGTTACTACTATGTAGCGACAATTGTTGTGAACAAATGCTTTATGTGTAACACATTGACCTTCCTAACTATGTATTTGTTGGGTATGGTTAGTGTTGACATACATAAAATATAATTTTATTGCATTACAAACGTGCTGTAAACTGCGCCGTGGTTTGTTCGAAGTATTGGCATATTTACGTTCTTGTCTGTAAGAATTTTATATATTTTATGATAATTACCACCCTTGGCAACCGCATTGTAGCGGTTCGCGAGGAAATATATTCAAAAATATTCTTGAAAACTCTACACGTAGGTACTTAACGCCACATAGCATCGTAATAATTATAAAGTGACCAATCCCTTCATGAAAATTTAAGTGCTTTTAATTTCATGGTAGGGTATTAAAATGCCTGGACTTTATTTTATTCTAGAGTAATTTCGTGATTTTACATCAACACGATACTTTGGCAACAATTTATGCACACAAACTTGGCAACCTGCAGCACATTTTTAAACAGATATCAAATGAATTGAATACAATGATAATAATATTAAAATGTCTGGTGAAACAAATACCCAGACTATTCGATTGCACTTAATACAAACAGTCGGCTGTTAATAATAGCTGTGTAATACTTGATACGATATCAAGTTAACGAGTCGACGCAACTATAAATCTGCTGTGAACGTCATTCTCGTGGTGCAGCGAGCAATTTGCAGCGAATATATTGCAAACAATCATGGCACGACCAACTGACTAGGCAATGAGACAGGGGACAAACTTAGAATTTATTGCACGTTGCGTTTGTCATTAAGTATTACATGTGTGTGTCACGCACGCCCCTTCTCTTACTGAAAATCCTGTACTGTGGCATTGTTTTTAGCACATTATTTTTTTATTAAATTTTATGGATGGTACTTTTATATTTATTACTAAAAGAAAAGAAAAAAGATAGGTTTATTTGCGGTTGCTTTTATAACCCACCATTATTTATTTTCAAGTACACTGACTTGAAAATAAATAATGGTGGGTTATATTATGTATATAGGTAACACATTATTATATTCATAAATTAATAATCGCTGTGTCCAACAAGTTTGTTTATGTTCAAGATACCAGTTCAAAATAGTAATATTCATTATAATATTATTTACGACTGCATAAGTAAATTATAACAGCATGTAAAAGGGAAACTGATACTGAAATACTATTATTAATGTGCACAAGTTTTTGATAGAGCGATATTCATCAGATACACCGTTACGTAATTAAGTTTTACAAGACATTGCTGTAATTAATATTATCTACGTTCGTAATTATGGTATAACAAAGCCACTTTCAGAGTCAAAAGTCAGACAGGGATCGCAAAGGTGGATGAAATATTACTTTACTACAATCTCTCCGGGGGCAATTAAACTAAACGTAAAACAAGAATCCGTATACTAGGAAAGTAGCCTAGCTACAAGTAAAGTAGCTTAGTTAGAAAAACAATTAAATAGCAGACCCTATTTTTACATAAAATCATTAACATAATTATAATTAAAACATCCGCAATTATGTTTTAATTATAATTATGTTACTGTTTTTATGTAAAAATAGGGTCAACAATTTAATTGTTTTTCTAACTAAGCTACGTTACTTGTGCTAAGCTTTTCATATAAATATAAAAAATATATTAAAATTTTATAACATACAATATACATAGGGCTGCCATCACCTTATATAAATTACGGACCCCGGATAAAAATTCTAAAAATCCTGGACATTTAGGTGAAATAAAAAAAAACCCCAGACACCCTCGAAAAAAAATTACAGTAAAATAAAAACATCGTTGAACTAAGTATCATATTATTTTTTTCATAATTATGTGTAGAAAATCAACCTAAACTTCAACAATACAGAAATGCTTCATTTGCTAATCAATTATACACTCTTCTCTATGTGAGAGGTACTCTGGTAACAAAAAAACAAAAATAATTAAGAACGCTCTTTTGGGCATCAATGAAAATTAAAACAAAAAGTTGTCAATCAAAAGCCAACTACGAATTGTCACGAACGCACGGGTATATTTGTCGCGCGGAGAATTTTTAACTATTATTATGCTTTAATTTATTGCAAATCATTCAGTCGGATTTGCCCTAACTCAGAAAAGTGTCCGAGTTTCACCCGGGACACTAAAAACCCCGCCCGTACGCTCCCCGGACTTCCTCCAAACTAGGACAAATCCGTAAAAACATGGATGGATGGCAGCCCTAAACATACCTAATGTCTTGTTAAAATAAGTTCCAAATTCGAAAATAAAAAATACCTAACTGGTTAGTAAACAAATAGAATGGAACTGATTTGTGTTCTAAATTCATTAGTGAGTTGAATTTCCATATAAATAAAAATAAAAATGATAAATTAATGCTTTTTGTATTAATAAAAGCATAAATTATAAAATAAAATTAGCATTTTAATGAGGTTGAATTGTGTTACATATTATTATTTCGTTTGGCCGCTCATCTGGTAATTAAATGGAGGAAATAATAAATTGAGTACATAATAAATTATGTAAATAGAAATCATCAGCTGCACTCCAGATGATGTTTTTGTTCACTTCATCAGTTCATTAGGTTTTTATATATAACTTAAGAAAAAAAAAAGACATCGTGGACTTCTACAATTTTATTTTCAATTGGAAATTGTGTATCGATCTTTTAACCACTTATTACTTCAAAATCTATTACTTACTGTATCTGTTTAGCTGTAAGTTTTCCTAAAAACAAATAAATAAATAAAATATTATTGCATAACCCTTCGGGGAATACAGTTACATGAAGTTTTTTTATTTGAGTTATCTTTTTTCTTTTCCTTTGTGAGTTATCTTTTTGTATGCACATGTTTCTGTGTCAAATAAATCAATGCTTTCTTTCGTTTTGACATCAGCCCTTTTCAAAACGCGCCAAAACTTATGAACCATTTAGACCTTCCTTTGTTTTACAGTTCCAAAAAGGTTCTAATTTTAAAAGCACGTAAGCTAGCCTAGACCGCGTATTGTTATATTTGTAAAGCTCAAGGCACACAAGATAGGCGACTGCAACAGTAGATTTGACCTTTGCGAAGGGACAATGAACGCGATAGGTGTTCGAGCGCATTGAACTACTGAACTTTGCTTACTGCCGCCGATTGCTCCATCCAACTCACGCTCCTCTTTAATGACATTCTCTTGTATACCTACAGTAGCAATTTCAATTTAGTTTCATATTTAAATATTTAAATTAACTACCTAAAATAAATCATCGAAATATAAATCGCCTTTCAACGAGTTCCCTAAACGCAAGTCATTGGAAAACGTGACATTCGATTTTCAAAAGCAATTTTGCCACTTCTTTTGTTTCAAGTTCATTTAAATGAAAATGCATTTTCTGTGAAAACAATATGTACCCATTTAAATATGATTACTTATGCAGGTGTTTGTTTAGCCAAACTAAATGGCGGAAACTGTTCACAAAGCGAGCTTCGAAGTCAAGAAACAATTTGACGCAGGGTCTCCGAAGCGGGTATGCAATGAAAGTGATTGCCTTTCCAGTCGGTCGGCACGGCAACGTCGCGCGATCCTCTTATATTTAGCCCCGGGAGCATAAAGCTTCGTTTACAAATTTAATTGCATCGACGATCGCCCGCCACGAGACGCAAATAGCCAAACTCGTCCCTGAACCTACCCGAACTTTCCCCCGCTCACTGAAAGAGAACGCTGTGAAAATGTTTGTTAGTTTGTTTTTATACGCTCGACTTGCACGGTGTACAACTATCCTACTAAGTGCATCGATGCAATACAAGAAAGGGACAACGAACAACCCACTCTTGTCTTGTTCCTCTCCGCCAAGCTACATTTTGTTCTTGAATTATTTTTATTGCACTCACAATCCGAATCGGTAAGAAAGTTTCAAAGTTTCATGCAAAACTGTCGCTTACATTACGTCGAGGATGGTCGAGAGCAGAACTTCCAAGAGTCATTTTGAGAATTAATGGATAAATTATGCATAGTTCGCTCTGAATTGTCGCGAGTACCCTCGACTGCGTAATGAACTTAACTGCAGTGCTGACCATGTAAGTACGTGGCGCGTCGATAAAATACCACATTTCATAAACATTTTCCAATGAAATCGAAGCAGAAACCAGTCGTAGAGTACAAATTGGTAATGAACGCTCGGGACGAAAGCGTCGCGCCTCGCTTCAATTTAAATAAATTGTTAAATAGGATGAAGTAGAAAACAGGACGACTTAAAACGGCAAACACGCTACACTTTAGGAGCCATTAATAATTTTAGAGCTGCAAAGTGCATTCTAGGGTAGCATCGATCATTTGACTCCAGACTGTCGCACGGAACATAACGTAGAGGGGAACTTACGCCCGTGTATGTACGTTGTCGTGTGGAGTGAGACATATATTGGTGCGTGCCCACACCACAAAATGCATACAATGCACACGTAAATACATCTTCGCCCGACTCCACTATGCATAATCACGTAAATTTGCAAGTAAAATGACGAGACACGGCACTTTTTAAGCTTTGCAAATGTAAAAACACAGCATTGTCTCGGCTAAACCGAGTTTCGGTCGGCAAAGGTGAGTATCGTGTTCCAAAAATTCGATACAAGGTCGACCGCAATGGATGCGTGACAGAGTGGAATATTAGAGATGCACGCAAAAGGGGTTCGAGTGGGCTGTGTATTTGGATGCAATTTATGCAGGCATGCGCCGTTGCGTCGATCACGCCCTAAAAACGGCGCTAACGAGCCGTGCCGGCTACCAGCGCAGCGCGCGCCGCCGCCGCCGCCGCCGCCGGCATGGGAACGGAAATCACCGCCTCTTACTGGCGGGAAATCCAGACTCACTTCAGACAATTGACCACGACGACGAACAACAGAAAAACATTGTTTAATCTAAGAAAATTACGGCGAAGCACGGTTGTTACTGGTTGGGAACAAATTGGACCACTACAAAGTGAATGCTTTTTACATTAGAATATTACTTCGGGACATTCGATGGTTTGAAAATGGCACACATAAAAACTGCGCCTGTGTTTATATTTTCCACTGAAAATTCACAACAGATGAGTGAGTAACAAATAGTACTTAATGCATTAGAAAATTATGTTCTCTGTGGAACAATAACTGCTTTCACAATTCATAAAAAAAAAAAAAATTTATTCATTGCGGCGTAGCAAATCATGCGCATTTATGTAAGAACCAGCTTGAAATAACCGCAAGTGTGTCGAGAATGCATTGACTCATTACATTAGATAAATACAATTTAAAACTGCAATACATAAAACGTACAAAGAGGTTAGTTGTGTGTAAGTATACCTAATGCAAATGTTTTATTCAGCTTTTAGTGTTTATTTTTGTATTAATTTAACTTTAGAATTCCAATAAAAAACCGGCCAAGTGCGAGTCGGACTCGCGCACGAAGGGTTCCGTACCATTATCTATAAAAATCACGTCTGTTGTATGGGGGCCTCCCTTAAATATTTATTTTATTTTTAGTATTTGTTCTTATAGCGGCAATAGAAATACATAATTTGTGAAAATTTCAACTGTTTAGCTATCGCGGTTCTTGAGATACAGCCTGGTGACAGACAGACGGACGGACAGACAGCAAAGTCTTAGTCTTAGGCTCCCTTTTTTCCCCTTTGAGGTACGGAACCCTAAAAATTTACCACAATTATTTTATTCTGGCGCCAGTTTCCATGGATTCTATTTTTATGTCATTTCATCAATGCGTACAGTCAGTCACATATTGTTCTTAGAAATATTTATTGTTTTGAAGTTAAATACTTTATCACGCTATTAATTTAATTTTAAGTCAAAGGTAAAAGACGTATTTAAATTGGATGGAGGAGTTTCAATAAAACCTGACACACACTTTAAGACGTGTTCAATGTGGTGCAGTGATATCCTTTAGAGGCCTCCCCCTCCTCAAGTTTGCTTCACGCCCGACTGGCGACTGACTCACATTGGTCGCGCCTCAGACATACTATGTACTGCACTTAAATGTAATTTAAATAAGTACTCAGAGTACACATCAGGTTTACTTCGAAGTTTGACAAGCATTAACCAATGTTTGCCATTTACATTGCTAATTATATCGATTTTAGTGTCCGAAATCGGAATTTTATCGTAACTAGAATTTTAAATCCGGTAGATTTTCCGTTTGGCTACCGATAATGGTATTGAAAGATATACTTACAAACAGATAAATTATTAACTAAGTAGTTTTTATTGGACAATCTGGAAGAAGCCATTTTCATAAATGTTCAGGAATAATGAAATAAAAAAGAAGCCGAGTGTAGAATCATTTAAGCATACTGTTGTGCTTGTGCTATTGGGTTACCAATCGAGAATTAATTTGGTAACGAAAATATGGAAAATACTATAGCATTTTACAAATATGAATGAAAATTTACGATTCGCAATACTAGCAAGGTCTTAAAACTCATGTTTACGTCGGGCTCGGCTCAAGGCCAGTACGTGATTCTAACCAATGCTTTTTATGTAACTAAAACATATCGTGATATTTATCAAATAATTATTCATGAGATTATTCATCGCTGTAATAATAATTATATAATATATATGTATTCAGGACTAGGTACTATACGAAATGTGTTAGGGTTAATGGATGAACACCAAGAAAAGGCTCGTTATAAGGATTTATATAATACGTTTATTATCCTTTTATATTTATATATTGGAAGGTGTGTTTACTAATATTACGTGAGACGTGTGATCCCACACAAGGCTAAAATAGTAGTACAGTCGCTATGCGAAAGTAAGGATTTCGGTCAAGTGGTAAGGGCGGGCTCGATAGTAAAAAATAATATTTATGAGTTAGAAAGAGAAAGACGATAGTGTTGAAGTAGGATCGATTTGTTTTTGCTATACTCCAACACGCCCCCTCAAAAATAAATCCTTTTCTTATTAATTACGATATCATGTTTCAAATATCTTTATACAATTAAAAATCACACACCTCCAATTTATTTCTCTCTCTGGGAATACAATCATCATGGTCCAACATTCGTTGCGCAGGATTAGGGAAAACCCAGAAAAACCTAATCAAACCATTATCAAACAATTCATCCATTATAACTGGATACTATTAATGTTATTCATCTACTTATTACATAACCAAGCTTTTATAATTAACATATCCTTATCATTTTATTTATCCACGTTGAATATAATTACAACGCCACCCCGAGTTTCATTCTCATCTCAGTGAAACGCACCGCGGGTAATGATTTTGTCAGGATATCAGCCAGCTGGTTATCTGTAGAAACAAAAATCATTTTAATCACATTTTTCTCAACCTGTTCCCTAGAAAAATGATACTTAATATCAATGTGTTTATATCTTTTGTGACTTGTAGGATTATTCGCGATGCTTATGCATCCATTATTATCCTCATAAATACAAATAGAATCTGGTATCGCAATGCCAATACTTGTTACTAATGATTTTAACCACAAAGTTTCTTTTACTGCTTCATATAGAGCCATGTACTCTGCTTCAGTGGATGATGTTGCCACTGTCTGCTGCCTTTTTGTTTGCCAGCATATTGTGCATTGATCAAATAATTTAAACAAATAACCCGTAGTACTTTTTCTATCTATTGTATTACTATTCTATTGTATTACCAGTCAGAATCAACTAAGCCACTTAAAATATTTTTGTAATCATTTCGTGTAAATGTTAACTTGAGATTTATAGTGCCCTTTAAATAACGCAAGACCCTTTTTAAGTATGACCATAATAATGAATGGTTGTTTTTGCTTGCATATCGACTCAAGATTTTAGCAGAAAAACTTAGATCAGGTCGACGGCACAGCATGATATACATCAAGCACCCGATAAGATTTCTACAAGGGGCACTTGTTATTTCCCAAGAATTTAATGCTTCGTAATCTATTTTACTTTCAAGAGGTGTAGTGACAGAATTACAGTCACTCATGCTAAACTTCTCAAGAACTGTTTTTATGCACATTTCCTGATCCAAAGTAATGTTTTTTTCTGATTTGTTTAATTTGATTTCCAGAAAACATTTAATCTCTTTTAAGTCTACCATTTTAAAAGTGTTCATTATGTATGTTTTACAATTATTCATAGTATTTATATGTGCGGTTGAAATCACAAGATCGTAAACATAAGTATTCTTTAAAACATGACCTGCATTAAAAATGTAAATGCACCGGTCCGCTGATGAGTATTGAAAATCCCTTTTTATCAAAGCTTGCTCAAACATTTGGAATCAACAGCGTGCAGACTGTTTCAATCCATATAATTACTTATTTAATTTGCAAACCATAGTACGTCCAGCCGGGATACCCTCGGGAATTTTCATATAGATTTCCTCGTTCAGCTTCCCATTCAAAAATGATGTTTTTTTTTTTACATCCATGTGGTGAACCAGCAAATTAAATTTATTCGCTAAAGCTAATATTAGTCTAAAACTTGTAATCCTTCTGACTAAAACCACGAGCCATTAATCTCGCTTTATACTTCAAGGGTTTCCAAACTCATAATTTTCAACTGTAAATACACACTTACAATCGATAATACATATTTCTGTTATCTGACTTTGGTACTAAAGTCCACGTATCATTTTCAGTAAGTGAATTAATTTCCCCTTTGATAGCATTCTCAATAAATGCCTCTCATCCCTGGTTTTAATTTCTGTATACGATTGAGAAATTTGAAATATTAAAGATTCTGCACACAAGAAGTAGTTAATAGGCATGTTATGGACCCTATTACTTCGTCTCAAATTATGTGATGTTTCCTTGTCTTGAGATTAAGTTAACTTATTTTCATTGTGATATGAAAACCGGTTCAAGCGCTCCCCTGTATCATGTACAGATTTATTAGCAGGTATTGCATCCGTTTGTATACTCATACAATCTGATTGACCAGATTCACACCTCTTCTCTGTTTCAAAAAGGGTGTACAGAGTCCAGAGTTGTAAACAACAGAGTTATTGCTATTTCTAGCCATAATCCGTCCAGGCTCAGGTTGCACCGGCCTATTTGATAAGAATTTAATCTCATCCATAACCAAATCTCTGATAGAGTTGTAAACAACAGAGTTATTGCTATTTCTAGCCATAATCCGTCCAGGCTCAGGTTGCACCAGCCTATTTGATAAGAATTTAATCTCATCCGTAACCACAGCTCTGATAGAGTTGTAAACAACAGAGTTATTGCTATTTCTAGCCATAATCTGTCCAGGCTCAGATTGCACTGGCCTATTTGATAAGAATTTAATCTCATCCATAACCACATCTCTGACTCCACAAACTATTCATCCACCACATCCCGCATCTTATAACCGTTTGGTTCATAAGGAGCACTATTTAGTGGTAAGTACCTTTCCGCGCACAGAACTCTTTTATTTCATTGGATACAAATTCCCCTTCATTATCACAACATAAGTAAATAATTCTCAGACAAAAACGAGCTTCACTTTTTGCTACATAATCCCGAAACGTAACAAAAACATCTGATTTACGAGCTAACAAATAGGTCGCACAATAATGAGTCATCCACAAAAATCACAAAATAATTTTTTTTTACCATCAATAGACGAAGGAGTAATAGGACCACAAACATCTGTGTGCACTTTAAATAGAGGTCGTTTCAAATCTTTTGTTTTCGATTTCTTAAATGGCAGGCATGCTTGTTTACCATAAATACAAGCTTCACACAAATTATCGTTTGTTATCAATTTTACCAATATCAGAAAATAATTTCTTTCTTTTTATTTTCATAAATTTTGATTTGCCAATAACCTTAGATGCCACAATTCATAATTATTATTTACGACTCTATTTAATGAGCATTCGCTATTTAAAGCATGTTCAGAAAGCAGAAAGTTAATGCCGATTAGATTGTTCAAAGACTCACCCTTCATTACCGGCTTACCATCATTGTACACATTACTACCGTTTTTTTATCAAAAACGACAGTCATACCGCTTGCTGCAGAACAGTACATCTTATAGTATACCTGGTACGCCCATCTTACCGGTAACGGGGAGATCACCTTTCTTTGTCGCTTGTATAAACTTGCCATTGTTTGCTACAAAAATGTTTATTGGCGTTTCTTGCTCAGATAAGTTTAGCGCCAAATCTTCTCGATTTATTAAATGATCTGAGGCTCCAGAATCCAATCGTAATCGAATATCGTTTTTCCAGTCATTACTGTCATTTGTATCACTGCCTGTCATAAAAGCAAATCCAGAAGCATTTGCCTCTTGTGGTTTCGAACTCACCAGCTGTACCGTTTTATTGTTGGTTCTATTGTTCTCAATAGATATTTTGTAAGAAAAACAATGCTTTTTCAAATGACCCTTATTGCCACAGTGATAACATGTCTTGGGTTTAAAATTGTTCTTGAATGGTTTTATTGACTTTTGCTTTTGTTGATAATGATTTCATCTGAAGCTTCTTTCAGCCTGAAGTACTTTTACATTTAGATCATGTCCTTCGCTTATTAGTTTGATTTCATGGTCTAATAATCTCGTTTTCACAAAAGCTAATGCTATATTGTCTTCAGTCAATGTCTCGATTGCTGTGACGATGCTGCTATAGCTGTTCGGTAGAGTCATGAATAGGTGGGTCACTTTATCGGATTCTTCTAATTTTGCACCTGCAGCCATAAGTTCGGTGACAATTTCATCAAATATTTGGAAATGTTTGATTAGTTTGGTGTCACTATCCAATTTCAAGTTCAGCAATCTTTTTCTAAGAGACAGCTGCGTTGCCACGCTTTTTCTCTCAAAGATAGAATCAAGCTTCGCGAAAATTTGTTTTGCCGTGTCTTGTTCTGTAGTCAGGCCAAGTAATGAGTCTGACAAACATTCTATTATCGTATTCTTAGCTGATGCATTATTTTTAAGCCACTCAGCACTTCTTTCTGTCGGAGCTTCACCGTCGATAACGTTCAAAACTCCAAGTTCACATAATAGATTGCGAATTCGAAATTTCCACACACTATACTTTTCCCCATCAAATTGTTTGATGTTCCTTTTAGATCTTAAGTCCATTTTTAAGCACTTGCACTAAAATAACTTTTTGTGTATTATTTAGTGTCCAATCACTATCACTTTATATTATTTAATCGCACTTTGGCTTAGCGCTCTGGGCCCATAACCTGTTAGGGTTAATGGATGAACACCAAGAAAAGGCTCGTTATAAGGATTTATATAATACGTTTATTATCCTTTTATATTTATATATTGGAAGGTGTGTTTACTAATATTACGTGAGACGTGTGATCCCACACAAGGCTAAAATAGTAGTACAGTCGCTATGCGAAAGTAAGGATTTCGGTCAAGTGGTAAGGGCGGGCTCGATAGTAAAAAATAATATTTATGAGTTAGAAAGAGAAAGACGATAGTGTTGAAGTAGGATCGATTTGTTTTTGCTATACTCCAACAAAATGAATGAACGTAAATGAACTATAAAATTATATTGCATTGACCTTTTAATTAGAATAACAACGTATCAAAAGATTCATCAAACCGCAATATTTATACCTAATGCATAATGTAGCTTGTGTTTAAAAAATACATTTTACCGCAAAAACCTGACAAAAAATACTACACTTCATTCATAACCATAACACCACAATTATACATTTCATAAATGTTACTTCACACATAATATTACGTGATCCTTAGATAATAAGTATAATAACTACATTATACATACTTTAAAAACTTAATAACATGCTGCCAAAAATCTAAACAACTGAGTGTTTTTACCAAAACAGTCACGCCCACTCATTATTAGCAAAAAACCAGTTTTCCGAAACAGCTTTATCATAAAAATGTTCTCGACCAATGTAAACTGCATATTATTTTTATAAGAACTAGAACAGGTATGTATTTAATTTTTATTTATTAGATCTACAAGGATATTAAAGTAACTAGCATCATTTTAGTTTCTCAAGGTAATAAAGATTGTAACATAAAAATATCGTTTGTCGCGTGTCCTTGGTTATAAAATTAGAACAAAAATATTAAGACAATCATTAAGATTAAAAGTTAAAGCTTACTCTTAATACATTTTGTATTATTCTTTTTTGTTATTAAGGGCGGTCAGCGCAGTCGGTCTTACCATCAATGTTCACTATAATTATTTTTAAACAGTAGTAATTAATGCTAAAATTATAGCGTCTACTAAACACAATAATTGTACGTATGAATATCGTGCTGCTAAAGATTTTTATAACTAATATTTTTTGCACTGTTTCTTTTATAAATTATGTTTATGTATGACTCAGACTCAGCTACGTAGCTGCTCTCATTTAGTTAGTACATAATATAGCTCTTTTTTGTGAGCTTAAAAACTGAGGTGTATCCTCTCAATTGACAAAAAAGGTTTTTGTACTCTTAACATCTCTGCCATTTTTTATGAGTCCATTGTATTTACTACGGAAGCAATTTGCTTATTTTTTTGGCTACCAATCTTTGGTTGCACAAAATGCTGAAACGGAAAACATAGAACCATAGCTGCATAACCAGTTACAAGTCACTAACCTAGGTAACGAGCAACTAAGGAAGTATTTAACCCTAAATTGCTTGGAATGTAAAGTAAGCATTGCTAGTTTTACAACAACAAAAAAACTCAACTATCAAAAACTCTAGACGACTAAAGTAAATAGTAGGTATTCAAAATGACAGCTGTACTTCTTACTCAATAAATTCACGCAAGATGTCTTAAGTATGTGTACACAACACAATATTATGCGACGCACCTCGGACGGACGCGGAATGCAAATGGCTTTATTTTAAACAGGTAATTTCCTACAGTTTTATATAGCAACAGGAATACGACGTAAGTCATACACAATGATTTTTACATAGTTGCTCACATCTTCGTGAAATTCTGACTGGAGTATTTTGTCAAGTACTTACTTTGGTGGCAAGCTGTTATAGAGAAAGTTACAACTTTTTACTGAAAAGCTAATACAACTTTTAGGTTTTATTTTGTGTTTCTATAATTTTACTTACAATGAACACAAAATTTACATAAATCGGTTACTAAGATTTTGTATTCGGTTTTTAAATAAACATTCATCTGACCCGCATAAAAAAGGTATTTTTATAGATAAAATATAAAATTGATGTGCGATATAAAGACTTGAGACATAAATAGACTGTATTTATGCGTTGGTAACATAATTGAAAACAAAACGATGCGCCAGTGCATATTAACTGCTTCATTTGTTCTGTTTGGAATCGATTTGAGAAATCTCATACCTAGGTAGTTGGTGCCTCGCCTAATGACGTAAGATTTATTATGATGGTTATCCGTTTGTGTGTTTTCCTCTTTTTTTTTTTGTTTAAATTGATGAAGTTAAAGTAAACTTGTCTGATGCAAGAACGGGTAAAAACAGATAAAATAAAAGTTATTTCTGAGCTGGTTTTTCTCTTGTTTAATTATTTTAATTAATAATGATGTATTTTATTAGTTAGTATGCATCGGGTATTAAAATCATTAAAAAGAAAATTCGAGTACAGTGCCGAATCAGTCGTTTGATAATTTATTATCTAAAATCTATATAACTGAAACTATTCAATTAATACTTAATACGGTTTTTTAACGGCGCGTGTAATGACGCGTATAAAATCACCGAGGTTATTACGACCATCTTTATTAGGTCAAGTTAAAATAACGAATGAATAAAGAGTGCTTGTATTATTTGTTGGATGCGCTGGAGTTCGCCCACGATTTAATAGAGGAAAATATACCCACGATCACCTACACTCGATTAAATAGAAGAGGCACACGTTGATGCGCACGCGACAAATGGATAATGAATATTTTTGGTATTTTTTTTTACTTTTGCGGATCAATCTCTTTCTGACTGATTCAAAACAAACTGCCCGACTACCTACTTTAAATAAGTTATATCACTCATTTTGTTATCAGATTATAATTAACCGCATGTATTAATCTACCTGTATTGATTTACTGAAATAATAAATATTTTATATTCCCTAATTCCTTCTTTTTCATTGAATCTAAAAATAAAATCGTAAAGTGAAGAGTTGTGCGGAAATTGCAGTGTCCAATTTAATTCACATTCAATTAATAAAAATGTACAATTTGCTGGGTAAAAAAAATAAATGAATTTATCCTTTGGATGACTGATGGCTCTGCATACACGATCATAATAAAAAAAACAAAGCCACTGTTTTTAAATGACATTAAAAACCTCTGTAGATAAATGCAATAATTGATTTAAAAAAAAACGGTTTCAGAATAAATGTTGCAACGTTCTGTTTTGCCAATTTTGGTACGAAAACAACAGACGTGTTATATAAAAATTTTGTGTCCTAAATTTTTAATGCATATCAGTGTTATGTTACTTATATCAACAGAAAAAACAAGATAAGCGTGATAAGATTACCACCATGACACTTATATTACTTTTATCAATGCATAATCTGTCAACGTCTAAAAAGAGGATTTTCAAAATTAAGTAGGTACCCATTTAGTTTTTCGAAACATCGCCAAGCGGTTAGTCAACTATTCACGTGACCAGAGGGCTGGCCTATTTGTTGGCCAAAGAATCAGCATTTCCATACGTGTTATTTTTTTTGAACTGTTAGCTTTTAAATTATGTAAATATTAGTTTTTGTTAAGTATGTATTTTCTTGTGTAAAATAAAGTATTATTGCGTAAATAAATAAACCGGTTATTTAGTAAAACGGAGTTCTATTCATCTAAACTTCGATGTCAACACAGGATAATGTTGTTCATTCATTCATGTGTTTTGTTTTATTTATAGACTAATACTTACGAGTAAGGATAATGACGATGGTTCTATATCGGCTAGATAATGGTTAAAACAATGTGTGCTCGCAACATAGAAATATTTTTGAATGCGACTGACTGTACTTTTATTTGGAATGGAATAATATTTTGATACCGTGTTTATAATTAAAAAAATGACTTGAAACAGAAATAAAAATAATTGAATAATGCACAATAAAATAACTTGTTTTTATTTGATAACATTATCAAAACTCATCGTCATTATCATTACATTACACTAAAAATAGTTTTGATAATACTTGTTAGATTTAACAGAAATAAACATTTTGCGAATTCGCAAATCATGTTGCTCGTAATCATGTAGGGTACCTCTGTAAATAATGTGTGTTACATGTGTTTTTTGCTGCGGTAAGCGTTGCAGCGGTGTAATGACTGGCAGCGTCAGGTGTTTCCTTTTTAAGCGAAGACAACAGGGAACAACAATTTGGGGAAGGGACAGCTGCCGTAATTTCGGGAAAAACGCACTTTTGCCAGGAAACGGAAACCAGCTGTGCAGCGAACCGCGGTTAATGTATTAAGCCGACGAAATTGCATTTTTAAGGCTCCACCAATTTGGGTGCGAATTAAAACTCGACGTTACGAGTATTCACAAAAAACTGTGGTGACAGTTGAAAGCTCATTTTAACAAATTGTTGTTCGCAAATTGCGTGCGGCAGAATGTCGCCCTTGCATGTCTTTTTTTTTAATCGCTTCCTAAATATGACAATGACAATTAAATAATTTCGCAACACGTTATTTAAATGGCAACATTTAACGAGAGCGATTCAGGTTATTGATACGTTCTAATTTCAAACTCGTTTTATTTAAATGTGGCCTTAATTTAAATAGGATTAACAGTTAGACTTTTTTGTGAGTTTATTTATCTATTGTTATATTACAAGGGTGTTTTTGTGCATTACTCACACATATAAAAACTGCACAAGGTTGTTTAATAACAATAGCACACAAATATCAATCATGGGGATCAGGAAGTGAATGACTGTTTTATGCGTTTTAAGATAACAACTTAACCAAATATGTGTCAGTCCAAGCGAAAAGGGTCCAGTGCGCGGCATTTAGTTTCCGAGATATAAGAGGTTTTGTAAAGTTGGGTATAAAAATTGCATTTCGCGATTTTAATTGGTTATAAATAAATGCTCAATTATCTACAATTTCATATAGTAAATGACTATATACGATGTTTCTAAGTACCAGAAACTTTATGAAAAAAGTTTACTAAAAAGGTACCAGTGGGTGGCATGTCGATATTCTGGGAATAAAATACGTTTCAATACCCCGTACTGATCACTTCTAATAATTTAATTATATTTTAAGATTGATTTAGTGCAAAATGAACGAAAATATTATAACAATGTAATCAAAGTTGCGACTGATTCAATAACGGACTCTACTCTTATTCTTGGACCTCATGAACCATGTTCTTATGATGGCGTCATGCATTACTCTTTTGATTTTGCCCAACAGGTGCATTTGCCGCACAGTTCACAACAAATTGGGCCACTGTATTTCTTGACAGGATTTAAAGTCAGTTTATTTGGTGTTGCTGCAGAGCCTTTGAGAAAGTTCGTTTTGTACGTAATTCCTGAACCCTGTGCTACTGGGAAAGGAGCTAATGTAATAATTTCAATGCTACATCATTTTTTCGAAAATTTTGGTATAGGCGAAAAAGATGTTGTTTGTCATGCAGATAATTGTGCTGGACAAAATAAAAATAACTATGTCATGCAATATGCAACATGGCGAGTTTTAACAGGCAGACACCGAAGTTTCCGTATATCTTTCCTTCCCGTGGGTCATACGAAGTTTGCACCCGACATGTATTTCGGTCTATTCAAAAAAAGTTTTAGAAAATGGGAATGCAATAACTTAAAGGATATTCTTGCAGCTGCTGTTCAAGCTTGTCCGAAAACAAAATCTATAGTAGCTGTTCTAACTGGTGATGAGAAAGGAGAAACTTTTGTGAAAACTTACGACTGGGCCAATTTTTTTCAACCTGATTGTGTAACTATTAACCAACTTCTGCATTTTAGTCATTTTGAAACAAATGAAGATAATAGAGGGCACATGTTATGTTACAAAAAATATACTGACAGTCAACCAACTGTATCAAAGGTTTTGAACCCGAATAAAGTATACGGTTTTCCTTTAGAAAAATCCCCTGCAGGCATGACGTACGAAAGAAAATCGTATCTTTATAATAAGATTCGTGAATTTGTACGTGAAGAATCTAAAGACATTTTATGCCCGAAACCCATTCCAAATGTTGATGTTGACCACAACTCTGTCCCAACAACATCTGTCGAGTACTCTTTTCAGAAACCATCAATTGAAAAGAGTATTCGACAAAAACCAACATGTTCGTACTGCAAACAGGTTGGTCATAGGAATCAGGTGCGAGGAGGAATTTATTTTTGTCCAAAACGTAAGTTGGAGTCCCAAATAGAATAAGTTTTATTTTTATGTTTGTATTGGCTTTTTTCAAATATTATTGCAACAGAATAATGATTATTTTAGCCACTGGTACCTTTTATGACATTACATAAAAGGTACCAGTGGCTAAAATAATCATTATTCTGTTGCAGTAATGTTTGAAAAAAGCCTGTCTTGTTATTTTGTTAGTTCCTAAATAGAGTAAGAATACTTAATTTTAGTTTTTTATTGTTAATTACTATCGCAATAACTAACTTTTTATTAAATATCGGCAAGTGGACCTTTTTTACTAGACTGTGTATCCTTCTTTTATTTTGATAATAATTGTTTTAGTTTTGATGTCAAAAGTATAATTATAAGTTGATTCTATGGAAAACATATCAATCTACAATAATGAATAAAAATCTACGTAACAAGCAAGTAAAAGTGTGTTTTTTTTTCACTCAAACTTTCAAAATGCTTTTTCTCAAATCAAGCTTTTTCAGAATTTCAACTTCAAATGTCTGATAAAAAAAAACGTGTGCTACTTTTTGATTATTTTTTCAATCCATACTATCAATTGACTATTCTAGATACCGAATCCAGTCTTAACTCAATACCCCACTACTGGACCCTTTATGCCTGGACTGACACATATATTAATAGTTTGTTTACTAATATAGAGTTTTTATCAATGACTTATGATATCTATTTCGCTTTTAAGATAAATCGACATGTAAAGATACCTTCAGATTTTTTGAGATAGGTACTTACCAATTTTCTTTTAGTTTTATCCATACAGGTAGGTAAGCAGTTTGTTGGAACCTAAAGATAGGTTTTATAAAGTAACAATTAGGCTGAATGCCGAGTAACCTTCGTGTTTCATCTAGTTTTCAAGCTTTAAATTTCCTGATAACACAAGCTTTCTATTGCTAAAATAGGTGTTAAACTTATAAAATCCCTAATTCTACGATTTGTCTTCACACACTTACCTTTCAAAGTTGAGGAGTCTTTATCACCTAAACCACCATAGGGTTAACCAAACATGGGTAGGAAGGTGCATGGAGTGCCACTTGCATCTTATCTAAATTCAATAGCGAGGCGTGGGGCCGCCCGGCCGCCGTGGCCGGGCCGGCCGGTTTCCGTCCGCGCCGCGTTCGGCCGCCTCCACCGGCACAACCAGTTCTACGCCAATTATGTGGGGCTGCTATTCGATACGATATAAACAACCGACAAGAAATGCATTCAATACACACACTACGATGTAGGTGTACCAACCTACACAAATAAAATTCAATGCACTCGGGAATCCGTAGGCTTATTTTAAGTGTTTATAATTTGTAACGTCATGGCATTACGATGATTATTTATCAACAAGTAAGAAACTATTTATATTTCTCTCCTGTAAAGTTTTTACCAGCTTACCTTTATACGGTGGTTACTCAAGTTGTTTGTGCATAGCTGCAGATATTTCGTAATCCTTGTAATGTCTTATTGGTTAATTGTAAGTTAAAACCTACAAATAACCATTATGAAACAGAAAAAACCACTTGATAAAGTTTCTTACCTGATCCTGTCGGAAATAATTTCTGGTTTGGATATCTTCTTAACGGGCATGATGCCGTGCGTCGGAGCGTGAGTGGGACTAGCTGAGGGCTCGGATGGGGCCGAGGGTGGCGAGCAGGAGCCAGAGCTGGACAGGCTGAAGGCGCGCGAGCGGCCGTCCGGAGCCACCGGCGTGCGTCCTGACCGCGTGCGCCGGCGACGCTTCTTCTCCTCCTCAGCGCGAATCGCAGCACCCGGAGGCGCCCAGTCCAGATCTTTCTTCAAATGCCCTCTCCCGCACCGGCAGCCGCAAGCCTTGAACGCCAGATCGTATCCTTTCTTGGTCCATAAATTCTGATGCCTTTGGCGTTCAGACCAGGAGCGAGCTCGACCGCAGGATTTGAGATAAGCGAGAACTCCTCCTTCCCATTGCTCGAAGCACTCTCGGTGCATGTACCGGCCGGCGGCGCACGTGTCATTGTTGCATAGCACGCGCACGGCATCCTCGATGCGCACGGGTTCCCGGGGGCGCAGGCACTCGCCGGGGACGCAGCACCCGCGAGCCTCCTCCGCTTCGCGCTCGCCGGTGGCGCCTTGCCGTCGCGGGGCCATGCCAACGAAATCGAACGTGGCGCGCGGAAGTAGTAGAGCGTGTCACGCGAGACACATGCTTGCCGGAGCGCGCGCGGCCGACTAATAACCGCGAGTGAACGAAAGCGAAATTTCAAGAGCGCAGCGCGTCGCCGCGCCGCCGCGCCACCCGCCTGCACGCGGGGCTGACCTTGCGCCGCAGAGGGGCGCGCGGTGCAGCGAGGGGCGGGCCGATGCGACGCGGCGGTGGGGAGAAAGTGCCGAGCGAATTTTCACTTTCGCGCGGTAGCGGGTGGCGGGCGCGGGAGCGGGAGCGGGTGTCACATCCTCTCGTCCATCGGTGTTGCTGTTGCCAATGCACTGTGCAGTATTGCAGCCATAGATAACGGTAAGTACTGACGATTGCAGCCCCACCCTCCGGAGCTGTTTGTTTGTTGACATGGCTGTTGTGTGAAATGTTGGATGTATGACAACACTCAACAACTATACCGTTACTCCAGGATATTTTCTCAATTAGGCCGGGTCAATTCCCGGTTCTGACAAACTTTTACTGATAAAAAATTAAATAGTTTTCCACTAAGCGCCACAATGATAGAAAGTTGGTCCGCCATTATAGGTAGCCATAACACAGCTGTCATTACAAGGACAACAATTGCCATTTTTTTAACTAGTAGGGTCAGCAATAAAAGTCGATTAAATAACACTTCAGTTTTTTGAAATCTAATTTATTATTGAGCAACATAAATATTCATAAAAAACTGAACGGATAATGGATATAAAGTTAAAATATAAAATTAAACTTTTAGCAATATTTTCTACTAGCTGCGCCCCGCGGTTTCATCCGCATAAGTTTCGATCCCGTGGGAATATCAGGATAAAAAGTATCCTATATGTTAATCCAGGTTATAATCCATCTGTATGCCAAAGGAGATGGCTAAATTGAAGTATGGACGAATTTTCAGCAATGAATAGACATGGTACACCCACCTAGCAATAGGTATGTAATGCTGAATAGTTTAGAATGTAATATTAGTATTTCATATAAAAAAAGTTTCAGGAACTTTTTATATCTCTAATATCCTGAAAATGAAATCGTGTAACTCCTACGTCAATAAGGCATAAAAAAACTGCAATTAAATTACATTGCTATGAACTTTTACCTAGCTGTTACCCAAACAACACTAGGTTTTTGTCCAAAACCAAATACCTATAGTAAATGTACTCGAGAGGTGCGTTCTGGACGCTGAATGGCAACGCGCGCACGAAAACACTCAGGCGACAGGATTTTTCTGACTTGATTTACATTGGTCAATACAACCTACACGGATGTATAGATAGCTAAGCCTTCCGGAAGTGACAACCCCATCAAAATCTGTTTGTTGATACATCCGTACAGACAGACTGACAGACAAACACACCAGGGGTACGCAGTTTAGTATGTGGTGATTGTTAAATTCTGCCTAAACTAGATAACGAATTACACTAAGTAACCAAGAACATACCTAAGATATTGAAATAAAACAACAAAAATGCGAATTATTTATTTATTCTGTGAATCTTATAAGAACATTATCTAAAAAAGAAGCCGGAGCTGATAATGTTCACACATCTGAACACTCATCTTAGTTTCAGAAAATACATCGTTTTGATACCTGTTATCAAATATCGATATAAGTACAGTTTCGATTTGACATTCTGGAAAAGCGAAGCGATATGAACCCTAGTTTGCAGTACTGAATTATATCCCCTTGAAGGTGTCATGTCAATCAAAAAAACAACTAAGATACTTTTTTATGTTTAACAGTTCACGAAAGTTCTAGGAAATTATGAAACGCTTGATAATTCATGAATGAATATTTAAATATATCCAGCTAGTGTGAGGTTACTATTCATGCTTGGGGCAGTCATTTAGAACGGATCTGTATGAAAGCCTTTTCATACAGATCCGTTCAGTAGTTTTTGCCTGAAAGAGGAACAAACATCCATAATGATCCATGGATCCATCCATCCATACAAACTTTCACGTTTATAATATTAGTAGGATATGAAATGTTGAAACGCAATGCGTTTTGTATCCATTTAGGCATTTACTTAGACTAGAACCTAAGTAGGTACCGGTAAAACGGGTGAATAGGGATTCAGGGGTGAATCGGGACGAAACTTTAAAATGGATTTTTACTTTAAAATAATGTAGTTGGTTGCTAACAAGGATACTTAATCTTTAATTAAAAAACAGTAAACACATTAGAGTCTTTTCTGGCAACAAACTATATTATTTCAACGTTAAAATCCATTTTAAAGTTTCGTCCCGATTCACCCCTGCATCCCTATTCACCCCGTTTTACGGCCTATTTATCCGTTTGTTGAGTGTATATGGTGACAAACAGTGTGGTTTCCTTATCGCAGTCCCAGTAGGGGAGCCCGGGGCTTCAATTAACAGAGGTAAGTATTAACAAGCGAATTTCTAAGAAACTATAAATAGCACGTCACTAACGATTGTTGGTATTCGTCCCCGCGACAGCGCTGTACAGGTTGAGACTCGTCAGTACCGCTCAGTGCGCCGTGGGTGCGAGTTGTGTGATGTGCGTCTATTTTGACCAGGTAACGAACTTTTTTCACTTTACGATTTTTTGATTTACGTCTTGAATATTTGATTTTGCCGTAATATTTTTTTATTTCGTGGTGGCTAGTTTTATTCTTAATAATGCTACATAACTTTACTAACGCTAATGTAAACAATTTCTTAGTTATAGTTTTTATATTGAAAAAGTATCCATGGGGCTAAAATTAACAAAACATACGGGGCAAGTATTAACATGTTAATTCTTACCCCATATGCGGGGTTAGTATTAACAGTATATACCTACCTACGATTCTATTGTTTTGTGTATATTCACCATGGTACCTAATTACTATATATCTTAAATGTTACAGCATGAGGACTTATAAGCGAAAAACCGCTCGAGGCATGACTTCGCTGGCGGTCTACGAGTCAGCTGCTTAAGAAATAATGGAGTAGAAAAGAAATTACAGGGAAGTAGCCACAGAATTTTAAATCTGTCACGTTACGCTGTTCAAGTTTGTGAAAAAGAAGAAAAAAGGAATTCCAGTAGAAGTAGGCTACAAAAAGACCCGGTTAGTATTCACTTCTGAGTAAGAGAAAAAAAATGCAGACTATTTATTTAAGTTTTCCAATATTTATTTCGGGCCTACCTACGGAAGTAAAAAAATTAGCCTACCAGTGTGCTATTTTTTACAAAATCCAGAATTTGCCAGAATCATGGAGGGTTAAGGAAATGGCGGGTGATGACTGGTTCACGAATTTCATGAAAAGAAATACAATGTTGTCGATTAGAAGCCCCGAAGCGACAAGTTTAAGTAGGGCGACATCCTTCAATAAAACAAATGTACACGCATTTTTTTAAATGATCAGATCTGTGTTAGATAGATACAAACTTAGCCCATCCCGGATTTGGAACATGGATGAGACGGGTGTAACTACAGTGCAAAAGCCAAAAAAAGTGGTTGCTGGAAGGGGCATAAAGCAGGTCGGTGCTGTGACATCCGCTGAAAGGGGCGTTTTGGTTACATTGGCTGTAGCCATAAATGGTAATTCGATTCCATGTATGTTTGTCTTTCCCCGTGTTCGTTACAACGGTTTGTTTGTTCGAAACGGACCACCAGAATGTATTGGCGTCAGTAATTCATCAGGATGGATGACTCAAAAAGAGTTTTTGAAATTTCTGGATCACTTCATTCATCATGTGAAGCCGTCGGAAGAGGATCCAGTTTTGCTTTTACTGGATAACCACAACTCGCACGTAAACGTTGAAGTCGTTGACAAAGCGAAGATAAACCATGTCGTTCTTTTGTCGTTTCCGCCACATTGCTCGCACAATCTACAGCCTCTCCATGTGGGAGTATCTGGTCCGTTAAAAAATTACATAAGCAGGAATCAGACCAACTGGATGACCAACAACCCAGGAAAAACCATGACAATTTACGATCTTCCAGAGGTAGTGAGAGATTCGCTGCCGTTGGCATTAAATCCCATGAACGTGACAAACGCATTTAGGAAAGCTGGTATCTGGCCTTGCAATGAGGACGTCTTTCAAGAATCAGACTATGCACCATCATTAGTCACCGATCGTCCAGATCCCACCAGAAGCGGCCCTAACGTAACGACTACACCATGTGTAGGAGAGGTTTTTTTTGGGTCTCCTTTTCTTTATATTTATATTGCTAAAATATTGTTGCGTGGACAAAGTGCTATTTATAATTGTTTAAGCCTAATGTTGATTGTATAGCATAAAAAAAAATCATATTTAATTTTTGTTTTCTTTAATTTTGGAGGAAAATACCAAGAATGTTAATTGTTGCCCCTTTTGTTAATACTTACCTCGGAACCGTTAATTCTAGCCCCGACCGAGGGGTAAGTATTAACTTCTGACTTTTCTGAGTAAAATCGACTTTTTCAAAAAAGTACCAATTTCTTGTCAAATTAAAACCAACGATATGGTTATTGAATAGTTTAGACGTGTTTTAACACAAAAATCATATCAAAATGTTTAGGCGTTTTGAAGCTACAACTGAAAATATAAATTTTGTTAATTCGCGCCCCGGTCTCCCCTACATCCGAGTTCACTCAAGTCTAATATAAACCACATTGAGGAGTTGTTTACTTAGATACGGATAGTTATGATAATATAAACATTAATAGATACTTGATATACATACTGGATGATCATAGATGTACATAGACTTCCATAATCTCTCACACCTGTAGCAGTGTTCATAATATCAGATAATTTACATTCCATCGCCACTTAATCACTTAGGTATCTACTTTAGTGAAATGTATTCGAAGTTGATTTTTGAGTGACCATTCGTAACAAAAGTTATAGGTTAAGTTGTTGTTCCTTATAAGTTTTTGGTATTGCAATGGAATTTGAACTTTGTTAGGATGACATTCAGTTTGTAGTTTCATTCATAATTTGATTGAAAATTGTCTCAAATTCTTAATTCAATAATAAACATAATTTGGTTTACCATAGAGAGAGAAGTGTCTGCTATGCTTGGACTGTTTGGTTGGTTTCATACTATTTACTATTTACAAGGAAGTTTAGATCTTGTTCCTGGGTGCCAAGTTGCCAACCCAAGCAGGTACGTTACTTAGTGTAAATAATTTCATCACCATTGCGGCAAGGAAAGCAACATGAGGAAACCGTATGTCCTAGGACCAAAAAATCGAAGACATGTGAGTGACATCTACCAACCCGCACTGAGCGCGCGTGGTAAATTTAGCCCATTATTTCTCGAAGAGAAGGAGCCTGTGTCTAGGGTTACCAGATGAAAAAATCAAAAGTCCGGAGAAAAGGCCTGATTTCCATTGAAAAATCCTGAGATTTTTTACAGTTTGAGAATTTTCTCTCAAACGTACTTAACAATTTAAAATGTCGTAATATTATCGTTTTTATACACTGCGGATCTCGCTCGCGTTGCACGTCGCACTCAAAGCGTGGGGGCACCCCGTCCCACGCACCGCCCCTGGGGCATTTTTAAAATCCATAATTAAAGAAAAAACCGTACTTAAAAATGTATCTTCACATATTAAGTATGATAAAACTGATTAAGTGCCTACTTGGATAAATAAGTATTGATTTTAATTGTGCAATTATTACCAAAGGAATATTATTTTTAGTTTGTTTAACTTTTTATTAAAGAGATCTTTAAAATATAATCTGTATTTTATTTAAAATTCAAAAATCCTGAGGTTTTATGATATTTAAAAAAATCCAGCCGCAATCCTGAGAAGAGTCCAAAAATCCTGAGATCTCAGGAAAAATCCGGAGATATGGTAACCCTACCTGTGTCCCAGCAGTGGGACACAGGCCTATTATAGCTAGATCTTGAGCCGGGCCCCGGAAATAGGGAATATAGGTAGGTACGGACTAAGATAATAACTTAAATGAAGTAGAATTTCCACTAGGTAGATATTTTCGGTAAAATTCGAAAGTCCAATTGTTTTCAAGAACGGTAGGTACCTCTCAGTTACACACAACGACATATCAAACTATATATTTCCAGTTTTTGCTGACGTTGCATTGTGTAAGGCTTTCCTACAATGAGAAATCAGCTTATACTGGAAATTAATAGCTTGATTTGATACGTGCGTACTTTGGTTAAAAACTTGCTCATTCCATTTTCTTACCAATTTTTTACTTTCATTGGATAGTGCAGAATGCACATTTTATTGTTAATCAATCGAATTAATAATAATCTACCCACTATGAAGTACTAATGCACTCATAAATAATGAATTAACTACCTACCTTATAAAAAGAATTAAAACTAACAATGAAATAGACTTGATTAATTAAAAGTTATATTATTAGGTTACATAATATAAAATTGGCGTTTTGTCGAACTGGCCACTTTGATCTCAAATATCTGGCGTTTGGTTAGAAATTCCAAATTCAAATTGATTTCAAAATTAGATTGTGTATTAAAATTTGTTTCTTGTATTGATGATTTTTATGACAACAATTCTATAAATAAATATTTGATACAACTGTGAATCATAGATCAAGATGCCTACAACCCTACAACTTATTTGAATTTTGCGGGCTACCGGGACAATGCGTTTGTAAAAGCTAAGAAAATTTTGGAGTAGGTACTTAATTGTAAGATCGTTATGAAGTGAAATCAAGAAATCGGCCATGTGCAAGTCGTACGTACCACCACCATTCGTGAGTAAGGTCGGACATCTGCCTAGTCTTCCCCACATTTTGCTCTAGTTTCATTTCAATTGTATTTGGGAGATCTCCGGAGTAAACCCCAACCACAACCCCGGCTCAATGATAACGGTAAAAGTCGAAAAAATAGGAAGGGTTCCCTCTTACCTTCGATCAGGATTTAATAATTTGTAAAAAAAAAGGTACCTACTTAGTTAACCGTATAGTTTGGAAGCGCCCCCGATTGGACCTGAACATACGAACTTCCGTCGGCTCGGTACAGGGTCCCATTGGACATTGATTATGTAAATATTTATTATGCTACATATAAAATCTTATGAATGTGAGTTGGATAAAAAAACTATGTATATTGAATTTAGCGCTCAAGTTATTTACCTTTATTAAAAAGTCTGTAAATGCGATAAATGCCGTTTTGTTGACAATGGTGGTCGAGGCTAAATAACATAAAAAATATCCAAACTCCACCACAGGGGCAGTGAATAATACATCATTTAATTATTTGAAGAGTTCATCCATTGTTCAATTTAAAAAAAAATAGTAATAAAAATATAAAAAAAACGATGTGACGATTGGTTGATAGAAAAAAAACCGGCCAAGTGCGAGTCGGACTCGCGCACGAAGGGTTCCGTACCTACCATTATCTATAAAAATCATGACTGTTATATGGGAGCCCTCCTTAAATATTTATTTTATTGTTTTTAGTAGGTATTTGTTGTTATAGCAGCAACAGAAAAACATAATTTGTGAAAATTTCAACGGTCTAGCTGTCGCGGCTCTTGAGATTCAGCTTGGTGACAGACAGACGGACGGACAGACAGCGAAGTCTTAGTAATAGGGTCCCATTTTTACCCTTTGGGTACGGAACCCTAAAAAGGAAACAGCTTGGTAATTACCAAGCTAAATAAATATTATCGACGGCGACGTCCCGAATAATTAAGTAGGTTTTACCTACGTCAAATTGCTTCCGAGAAAATTACTGTGGCAGACGCTATAACTGCACACTATCAATCTGAATCTGAAACATTTTGAAGGATATTGCTAATCCATTGCTTCATATGTTCGAAAATTTGTCTGCTCACCGACGTAAACCACGCAATGAATATTGTTGAATTGTCAAAATGAAAGCCATTGCTTCGTGCGTAACTACCCCGCAGGTGTCCTTTTTTGGCCCCAGTGTTGGCATGAAAAAATAGTACGGGAAATACGGTGAAAATACTCTTTGTAAATAAATGTGTTGCCGGTCGATTCTGTAAAAATCTCACCGTGAAAACTCAAGTGAAGTGAGCTTGATGTGAGTTGTCAGTAGTGTCAATCCCTAGCATTATTTTGTAATGACAGCTCACTCCACGCTCACTTCACCTAAGTTTTCACGGTGAGATGGTTACAGAATCGCACTGCTGGAGTCCTTTCCACTTTTTCGGAGTTAATACAGAGTACCTAGGTAAAAAACTATGTTTTCCAGCCAAAAACACGTGTTCGGAAAACGTAAACATAGTACCAAAGAAATAATTTGTAAATAAACGCTCATTGTTATCACCCTAATTCACAGTTTTATTATAAAATATTCTAAAGAATATAAAAAAACTAAGCGCTCAAAGAATCAGAAACCGTGAATCTAAGTGACGATTCTTGAAGCGCGCACGTGTTTAATAGGGGGACGCGTATGAAAGGGCCAAAGGGACAAAATCGCCTTGTTCCACCAAACCGGTCCAAGGCTGAGGGCCCGAGTGCCTCAGAGGGAATAAAAAAAACTAGTGGCGTAACGTGTGACCCAATTTTATTCCAACTACGTTCCTTAGAACCAGGTGATAGGTGCATTTCACTTGGAGGGGAACGCGCAGGAACACGTGTATCCGAACACCAGCCGAATTATGCTCTTGCAAACATACATTTGCGTTGCTATAACATAAGTTAATCGCGAATAGAAACCTTATCTCCACTAAATAAGGACCGTAAACAATTGATCCTATAAGAATTAATATATTGGCAAAGGAACTACGTCGCAAACAAACGGGTTTCAGCAATATTATTACGAAGCTTTTGTCTGTAAGACCGCCATCTGTGTGACCTCTGAATAGCCATTCAATATTATTTATTCATAAATAAGTACGTAAATAAGGATAAGTACCGTGCATCTGGCTTTTTATACTCTGAATGGACGCTATCTACTTGCATGCATTCTAATTATGAACCACATACCACAATATTTTACCAGAAAAATGCCAAATAAAAAACCAATATCGAAATTCTTTTGCGTCTGAATGGACATTTTTTGCATCTAAAATTTATTAGCAAAATAAAATAAAACATTATTATCTACAGTACTTATTGCAAAGTCTTGCAGTGTGCGTCATAAAAAATCAAATAGCGAACACCGTGATGTTTGCACTGGTAAATAATTTTAATGTTACCATAACAATAATTTCGAATTTACAAAGAAATGATTGCTGGCAACAATAAACGTATTTCATTGGCAAACTTGATTAAAATAATGTAGGTACCTACGGAATGATTAAATGCATAATGTTGATATCGTTGTAATAAATATTGACCTTTACGTTATAAAGGTGTGTTTGTGTTATGGATGCATACAAACAAAGTTTGAATACATACTAATACGTATGTAAGTGTAAAAACGACAGTTGTAAAATTTTACATAGAGCCCCCATTTCCTTTCGTGCAGTCAAGCGGACGTGCAGTGGGACATAAAAAATACGTGGGTATGTTGGTCAAGTACTTACTTACATCATGGCTTTAGGGAGCTGGGTTCCGTACAAATATTTTCTTTTTGATAGGTACAGTCAGCAACAAAAGTCAATTAACACTGTTACTTTTACAAATCATCTAAATTGATACAAAATGATGCGATACATTGGTTTTCTCTATTTCATGTAACAGCAAAGAGTTAATTATTCTTAAATATTCTATTACTATATGTTTTTTAAGAATATTTAGCTCAATAATTAAGATTTAAACAACTAAAGTGTTAACCGACTTTTGATGCTGACCGTACTAAGAACTTTTTTAAAAGGTAGCTGTAAGTATAGTGACGGTTATACTACTGACCACTTTCAGTCAAATCTCCGTGTATCTTTTAAGGGGAAAGCACCAGGAATTCAGGAATTCACGAAATTCACACGAAAATTTTAACGTAGAACCGCTGTATTGATGATAATAATGATTATAATTCTGCAAAGTAATATGTAGTACGGTCACGGTCATATTAGAACCTGACACTGACCTGAAAATTGTATAAAACGTAAAGAAAATTGAATTAATACAAGTAATTTTATAACTTAGTAAGGGTGCTGGTTGCACAACTACCTGATTTGTTAACTACCATTTAATAAGTCAAGTGTACCTACACATTTCTACTATTAAATGTTAACATTGTTATTTGATAAAATAAATTAATAATTATAATTTTGCGGACTACCTTAGAGGATCCCCCTTAAAAGAAATTCTTGACCTAGTCACTTCATAAAGGGAGTTCTTGAGGGACTGGTTCATATCTCACCCCATTGATATTATTAAAACTAGTTTCAAAAAGCTTTTTATTAACTTGCTCCGGTTAGGTAGCTACTCTGTTTGTGATTTTTTTTTTAATATTACTGCAGGGTGACCTACACAAGTCTGCAAAATTGGTCTTATTTTTGGCAGGTGTGGCCTAGTGATGGTGATTTTGAGACTTTGACAACACCTGCCTATACTTTGAGTATCGAAGGAGCAGAAGAGACAACCAGTTTCAAGCACATTGTCAAAGATATGTTATATTTATTTCATTGTAATAATTTATTATTAAGTATATTATTTATTTCATTGTAAAAAAGTAATAAAAAAATTAATTGTTAATTAAAAAAAAAAATTGTTAAGTAGTTTAAGTTAATTTTGTACGCCATATATTGGCAAAACATAGTGCATATCTTAGACTATATAATATCTGTAACCATACCTATGTTTAACAAAATAAATGATTGATTGATTGATTGATTAAACCTACATTTAGCTTTTTTTTCCTTGATTTAGCTTGCTAGATTTAGCAAAAAATAATAAAAAAATTAAACTGTTAGTTTATTTTTTTTATTATTTTTTATCAAACTATTATTATTAGGTAATTGTTTTATTTAAATAAATGTTTTATTATCTGCGCATAATGTAGTGCATGCTGTGCTTTTCTGTAAGCGATGAGGCGCTTAGATGTACTTACAAATTATAAAGTAACAGTAAGTACTCCTTGTTGAAAAGCCTAATAAATAAATAAATAAGAATAGATTGTAGTCTTGGAATTATGTAAGGGAGCTTTTAAGATCATGAGGAGTCAGTTTAAGTAATATTCTTGCTTTTTTAAGTAGGTACCTTCGTAACAATGTCAGTAGGTAATAATAATAATACCAGCTAGTTGTCCCACAGTAGGGCAAACGCCTCTTCTCAATACTTCCCATACAGAGAAGGTACGAGCATGATCGCCACGCTTGCTCAAGACAGGTTGGCGGTTTCCAACACGATGTTTTCCTTTCCTCCTTCATCGATGTTAGTATAGTAGTTTCATCTCACGAAGGCAGATGAGTCGTAACAAAATGACTCTTATTTCAAAGTCATAAAAGTCACATAACCCGCCTTCGTGAGATAAAACAACTATAAGGTCGGAAGGTTCAAGATAAACTCAGAAATTTCGTCACATTGACGCTTGCCCAGATTTAAACCTAAAACCTCGTGCATGAGTTAAGAGGCGAGGCCTGGGCCATCACGCCTTAGGCACTGAAATTGAGACAATCTCCCGGAGTTTGTCTTTTTACATTTTTTTATTGCTAAACGGGCCTCCTCTCTTTGATTTTAAAAGTCTTTACTATCAACATCATAACACAAAGATCTTATTCTAATTGTGTACAACCTTAAACATAACAAGTTCTTAGGCTAACTTACCCATCCATTTTACACTGAGTTTACTATTTTATAGACATTTTATAATAAGTCCACAAAAACAGTAATATTCAAAAAAGCACAAAAGTCGTAGCACTGAATTTAACCCCATAATACTGATTACCTACTAAAGGTAATGCACTGACTGACTATTTGGATCACAGGGTAAAACATTACAATAATATTATAACATTATCATCGATGAGTCTAAACAAAAAATGATAATTCTAAACTGAGGGTAATTTGCGTAACTTTTCGCCTCGTTTGCTTACTGCGACCGGGTGAGGGCAGCACGGTCGGCCCAGTGGTAGGTAGAATATTGTTGTTCACTCAAAAAATAGTGATGTTGTAAACGATATCGATTATAATATTGTTAAATACGATAAGTTATTATATTTTTATTTTATTTTACCATTTATGTACACACATATAAACAGACATTGAAAAACAGAACAGAAAAATAGGTACAGAGGTGATGCTTATTTCATAAGAAATCTCTTCCAGCATACCTGAGATAGGACAATAGATACAGAGATGTAGACAGCGTGTGAAAGAGCAAAGGAGACATATATTTACTTTTGCCTATGGATGAAAATTAAGGGGTTATTGGTGCGAAAAGATTGATTGATTTCTTCCATAGTAAACTAAAAATACATCATCATCAGCCTATAGCAGTCCACTGCTGGACATAGGCCTCTCCTATGGCACTTCATTTAATTCATTCAACTACGATCACATAAAATATCCTAAACTTAAAATAATTAAAACACATTGTTTTATCCCACGGACCCTTAAAACGTCCCTTTTTATTTGACCCACATCTAAGGGATAATTGTCGGGAATAAATTATTTAATTATTGCCTTTATAGGTCACTGCATAATGCTAGCAGGTGCACGGATGGATGCACCTGCAGGGCGGTTCAAGGTCTTGGCAAAATGCGTCTTAAGTACTTACATACTAACTTACTGACTTCGCAAAAGTAGGATCAGCATGAAAAGTATCTGATCTAAAAAATATCTGATTGATTTTTGTTGTGAGTATCATACCTAATGCAGCCTATAATGTTCCCACTGCTGGGACACTGGCCTTCTCTCAATGAGTGGGCCGTAATCCACCACTTGGGCCCAATGCGGGTTGGTGTATGGTATGTCACATGTCTTCGTATTTTTGGTTCTAGGACATAATTATGCCGTTTCCTCAGTTGTGAGGAAATACGTAAAATAAAGTTTTTACTAACAAATGTGTACCTAGTGAGATCTTGCTTATTTTCTCATTGTTGCTTAGTAAAATATGAGAGTCAAATACCTATGCAGACGCCAGCACATCAAGCTATCCCAATCAACTTTGAACCTAATCCTTTACCGATAAAGTTGAAAATCTATTAAAGAAATTTGACAGATTGTAGTAGCTTGATGTGCTGGCGTCTATGCCTAGGTACCTACTTTGAATGGATTTACTACTAACAATAAATCTGATAAGTAGGTAAGTACTAAGTACTGAATTAATTGTACAATTTATAATTTCCTATGTCAATTAATTCTGTTGTGTTAATATACTAATGATGCTGTCTGTACAGACGCCAGCACCAGCACGACTTCGAGTGTAGCGTCTCCGATCTTCATGAGAGTGGGTGTTACATGGGCATTTGACATGACCTTCATTTTTTCCATGTTCATTTTAAGACCCCACTCTTTCGGAGGCTCTACTGATGTCATCGAGCATTGTACTGAGTTCCTCCATAGTCTCAGCCATGACTACGATATCGTCGGCAAACCGAAGGTGAGTTATGTACTCGATTGCATTGATGTTAATGCCAGTCCCGTTCCAGTCCAGAACCTTGAAGACATCCTCCAGAGCAGCGGTCAACAGTTTCGGAGAGATAATGTCTCCCTGTCTTACACCTCACTGCAGAAGGATAGGTTTCGAGGTCTGATCCTGGAGTCGAACTGACATAGTGGTGTTTTTGTACAGACACTTCAGCACCTCGATGTACCGATAGTCGAGATTGCAGTAAAGCCCATGTCTCGATCGAATCAAAGGCTTTCTCGTAAGTAGTCCACAAACGCTAAGCCGAGAGGCAGGTTATTCTTCGGTCTTCTGTATAATCTGTCATAGCGTATGTATGTGCTCTACGGTGCTAAAGCCTTTATGGACGTATGTTTCAGGTGACAATTACGCGATTTGAATCCAATGTTAATCAAATTACATTCGTAAACATTTAAGCGCATTCATAACGACAACGGAGCCCTTTACTGTGCACACTTGCCGTATCGATACATTGGTAATGTCCTGAACATAGAATACATTCGTCCCATCACTACAAACTGTATGCAGGTGCTGCAGTGCGATTCTGTAACCATCTCACCGTGAAAACTTAGGTGAAGTGAGCGTGGAGTGAGCTGTCATTCCAAATAATGCTAGGGATTGACACTACTGAAAACTCACATCAAGCTCACTTCACTTGAGTTTTCACGGTGAGATTTTTACAGAATCGACCGGCTGTTCGGGAACTGAAAACAATATTGATAAACTATTCCTCTGAACCGCACGTTACGAAATTTTGTTTCAGTGCGGTTAGTGTAAGTGCTCAGTGCGGTCAGTGTCAGATATAGGTTTTGACGATAATACCTACCTATAATGTTGTATGTAAATATGACGAGTATGTATGTAGTTCGATAAATTATTCAGTACATAAACAGAACTTAAAAATGTTAGTGTCTGCCACAAAATAACGAAGAAACTACCTCGCTATATGCAAATCAACATATGTCCGGAATAGATTATCGTAAATACGACACGATACGAGTAGTACCTACCTATACTTCGAAACTGACTGAATTCTTCGAAAACCTTATCAAATTATTTAAATATGCGAAATAGTAAAGCAGACAGGATGTAGGAAACAGTAATTTGAGATTACGAAATGATTTTTGTATTTTGCAAAACTCTTCGAGAACAGTCGCAAGAACGTTGCCAAAATATAGTGAATAGTACAGACGCCAGCAGGTCAAGATACCCGAAACTGTCAAATTTTCCCAATCAACCTTGGACCTAATGCTTTAGCGATAGAGTTGAAAATTTATTAAAGAAATTTGACAGATTTGTACAATAAGTAGCTCATAGCTGTAACTGAAAACTTCTTACAAGAAATAAAGTCATAAACAAGAGACCGACATAAACCAATTACCTACCAACAATTTACTGCTCAATTAAGGAATTAATTTCATTCAAAGTCATACCATTTGATACATTACATCGACAATTAAAAACCACTCCTTTATTGGTTGCGTATTTAAATATTAAACAACATTGTGTGCGAGAGAATTTCTCGGATGAACACAACCTATGCTGTCCACACACAAATATGTTGGTTATAGGCATCCTGCACAACCGGTAGACCTTGATATCACAAAGGGACCCTCGATCTGCGAGCTAACCTTGAGTTATTTTTAAACCACGCTCGCTGCATACGAATCCCGTCGAACGACTCCTTCCGAGTATTACATAATGCGAAATTATAGTCTTTTCTTTTTGTATAACGTCTCCTTGAAAAGCGTGTGGCCCTGTCATTTCGGTTTTATACCCTTTGTTTTGGCTCTCACATATTTTATTTCTTTTCTTTGAATCGTTAAAGGAAGAGGCAATGAAGGGTTAGCGTTTTTGTGTAGTGGATTTTTTACGGTGCGGAATAATGGGCGTTCGAGTTCGCCGCGGAATATTGGCTACAGCTGCGGTGTTTTCGAAAATATGTAATCGTCGTTCGTTTTCGGTCACCCAGAAAGTTGTTACAGTTCAGTGCTCACGCCACTACATGCAGCTACGAGCACAATTGAGATGTGTTTGTGCCTTTGTGTGTTCGCAATGCGTTAACTCTCCGCCATTATCACGGCAGCATGCATCCCCGTTCCCCCCAATTTATTGTGTTGTTTATTCACTGAAAGAAATTGGATACCTACCATATAAAAAAGATACTTCGGTAATACCTGAACCTGTATAACTTGTTTCTCTTAATACATACGTTGTATCATTCTTGCTGGTCACTTTGCAAAGAAACTGGATACGAGTATAATTGTTTTATTATTTTATAAATGCTTGCACATTGTATAGTTGCATCTTGCAACGACCATCTGCATGTTGCGTTTTTAAATAAATAAAAATAAAATAATAAAACGGTTTCGTATTTCGATGTCGCGTTAAGAATGATGGCATATATCCAGGTTACGAAACGGTTCCTTATGAACTGAACAAAGCGAATGTAACAGTTTAGTCAAGTCATTGTCAATAACATGATTAATATGTCCTCTATAATAATAGAACTATCAAAAGCACTTACAACTCAACTAACACAATAAGTTAAATGTTAATCATGTGCGTGATTCATCTATTGTAGCAATCCAAATGGAAAGCGTAGCTCCACCAATGTCAATAGACCCTCGGAATGCAAAAGCAAATTATAATCGAGATTAATCAGCGAATTAAATCCTCTAAACTTCGAAAGGTATGCTCCGAATCCCGGCTATGTTTCCCATATCGTGTTCGAATCAATAAAACCTCCGATGTTTTTCTACAAAGCACGTTTCTCGGAACAATCTCCCTGCTAAAGTTTCAACGCGGTTGCATAACCGTGGGTCTAACAAAGACACATTGTAGACGATTATTGACCTGACCTTAATATATTTCAACGAAACGAGACAACTATTTAGTTATCTCTTTATTGCCTTATTGGTAATTATTTTTAAAATTTATAAGTTATCATAGTTATAATTTGTTTTGCCTGAAGATGGACGGCGCCGCCCTGGTCGACCCAGAAAAGCGGCGAGATGCACCGCGAGGGATTGTTCGAGGTAGCGCGGGAAAAGAGTTCCTGGAAGGACTTGGGGAAGGCTTTTGCCCAGCTGTGGGATAGTATAGGCAAAACAAAAAAAAAAGTTATCAACAAAGGAGTATCGAGCAGAAAAATAATAAAAACAGTGTCGTGGCGTGGTACAATATGTGTAGCAAATTAGGTGCCATATGTACGACGTGAGTGGCATACTGAGCGCCATCGATACGATACTGTATCGGCATTGTTTATGCGCTCGATCAAGACAAGTGTTCGCGCCATGTATTTTATTTTAAAAAAGAGTACAACAAACGTAGGTTCATATCGACAACTATCATCTGCCGGCAACTTTGTCCGCGTAAAATTTGTTGTTCCCTAACCTGTCGCATCACATCACCTGCCTGCGCTATCAATTCGTTTTCGCTTAACGTTCTTTCTTACTTTAGCTCGGCTCTTATTGGTCCTAGCGTGACGTTAAATAGCCTATATCCTTCCTCAAGAATTCGGCTATCAAATGCAAAAATAATTGTTCAAATCCGGCTGGTGGTTCCAGATATTAGCGCGTTCAATCAAACAAATTCTTCAGCTTTATTATTTGTATATAGAAAAGAGTGCAACAAACGTAGGTCCAGTTATATCGACAATAAGGTCAATAAAGTCAAAGCTGTTAGCAGAAACATGTTATCGATTGCATCGAAAAACCAATTTGTTTTATTTCATTAACGTTATTTAATTAAAGCTGACTTGCTGATTTTATAAATAAGGGTTTCTTAAAGTTTACGGAGATGTTTCCTCGAAATTATTGAGTTGGTACGTTTGCACCTGTTCGAGATTTTAAATACCAGCTTTTGATAATAACAGTAGCGTTAAAGTTACACTGTTTACGAATGGGAGTCTGTATTTGCCGAGGCCTTAAGAAACTCTTGGTGAAAACTGGAACGAACCAATATTTAATCTTTCATTATTACTGATGGAGTTGGACGAGCAAAGATAAACATGGAATTATATGTCCGTTCCGAAGGACCAAAAGGTTTGCCACTGGCTTTTGTGAAAGTACAGACGCCAGCAGGTCAAGCTACCCGAAACTGTCAAATTTTCCCAATCAACCTTGAACCTTAATACTTTAGCGATAAAGTTGAAAATCTATTATAGAAATTTGACAGATTGTAGTAGCTTGATGTGCTGGCGTCTGTACCTACAAAATACATGCACTTTATGATTTCACATTAGATGGCAAGAGTCCATACTGAGTTGGTTTGGTAGTGATTCAGTGTTTTTGTTATATGCGCAGGGGCATAGCCGCGTAGGTTTGCTTATTCTGGCTTAAGTATAGCTAAGTAGCTATCATCTTATCTACTGTGTGAAAGTGTTGTTTCCGGAATGCTCTTTAAACCCACACCTAATCTAGCTTTTGTCCAATTCATTTTTTTTTTGCCTTCTTCTATTTAAGAAGTACACACTAACGATAGTAACGGCTTTCATTTTGACAGTTCAACAACATTCATTGCGTTATTTACGTTGTTGAGAAGACAAATTTTTGGAACATATGAAGCAATGGATTAGCTATATCCTTCAAAATGATTCAGATTATGATTGCAACAGATTAGATAAGTATAACTAAGTAGCTAACATCTTACCTACTGAACGAAAGTGTTCTTTCCGGAAATCTCTTTAAACCCACACCTAACCAATCTGAGCCTTCGATCAAGTCTTCTTCTTTTGCCACTTATTTCTAGTTCATGCGTTTAAAGCATACACACATGCATAAGCATTTATTTATTCATGCAAAAGACTTTTAAATTCAAATAAAATTTTGTTATTCCTAAATTCTAACCCGTGTTCACGAGATTATACCATTCTGCTTTGTTATTGGACATGTTTATCAACGTAGTATCATAATTGGTACAAAATATCAAAGAAATAAAGCTCCTTTGTCCTCCTCTTTTATCGGATTGGGTTTAATATTCTCACGGTACACAGCCACATGTTTTTCATTGCGTATATTTTTGTTCTTATTTGACAGTCCGCCTTATGACATCATGTGACTATAAATTGGAGCAATTTTTGAATCAACTCGTGTTGGCAATAAAATTGGATTTGTTTATTTTGTTTTTTAAACTCATTACAGTCATCTGTTGTAACGAGTGCAGTCGTTTTACGATGTTAAATTTCTGCTCAGAGTAAACAAGACTACTATTTCAACGCTTTAAATGTCACTCGATGTATATGGCCGGATAAAAAAGTAATACAGGCTACTTGTGCGCGAATAAGGACATAAAAATGTCTACTAAATATCCTTGCCGAAATCAACATAGACAGTTTCATAATGTAAATGAGATTTTTATAGCGCTACGGTGAATAATATTAAAGGTATCTCAAGTAGAGCAATAAAAATAGGAAGTGATTAAAAAGATATAACATTTTTTTTATTAAAAATCCCTTTGATCCACCGTGCATAATCAGAATCACTATGACGGGAAAAAAATATGACATCAGTAAAATTATAATGGGCCGCCTCGTAAAACGCATTTGAATAGGAGAGTTACATATCAAAAATTTTCAGTGATCCGTGTTTTACGAGTTTGTCGTAAACGTGTACTTAACAGGAAGAATAAAAGGGCCCCTTCAATACGGCTGTGTTTAAAAATCTATGCGAGCATGCGAGGGGACGGACTCGTAATCAGTTCGCGAACAGTCAACGTTTACGATGTTTCCACATTTTAATATCTACATAATATGTTATGGATTTAACCAGGCCTTTCAACAGCACCCATAAAAATAACTTGAATCGTTCAACAACCGGTCGGTTTCGCTGTGTGCAATCAGAAAGAAATTGATGGATTTGTGATTTGTGCGTAACTTCCGCTGGGACCACGATTATAATATAAATCAAATCGTAAAGCTATTAAAATTGATTGATCACGAAGTCGTTTCATTATGCATTTAAAAATGAGCATGGTTAAGATAGAGCAATGATGGCCCAATTTTAACGGCCCCGACGAGTTGTAGGTCGTGGGTTCGAACTTAGACAGGCGCTTTACTTTGTGTAAATAATTTCATCACCACTGTTCTAAAAACGGTGAAGGAAAACATCGCGAGAAAACGACATACTAGAACCAAAAAAATCAAAGACATGTGACATCTACCAAACCCGCACTGGGCCCGCGTGGTAGATTATAGCACACCCACATCAGTGTGCCAGCAGTGGAAATATTATAGGACATAAAGACTAAATAATGCAAAAATAGCAACTGCGTAGTTTAAAAAACGCGCTATTTACGCTTTAAAGCAACAACATAGAGCTGGCATTGAACGAACAAAATCTAAAAAAAAACCATTGTATTACAGTCATAAATATAAAATGAACTCCGTCCCTCAAGTAACCAGATGCCCATTGAAAAACATAATAAGATTTACTTATTTTGAACTTAGCTAAAGGAAATACAGGTGGACTAACAATACGATAGGGTCCCTTGAGGCTTCCCTCTTTGACTATTTTAATAAGAAAAAAAAATCCCATTGCCTCCCGAGCGAATTACTTTGAAACGAATAAATAAATGAACTGAAGGATCACGAGATTGAATTAGAAAAAGAATTCGTGTGTAATAAAGAGATCTGTTCATTCATAAAAGTTATGAGGGTAGATCACAATGAGGAAGTCGAAGTGTACGATGATCTGAGCGTTGACAATGACGGCAGGTATCGAACCGGAAAAGGGATCAGTTTTCCTTTTGATGTCACATCAAAAAGGTCCTTAAAAGGAGAAGCCAATATCGGACTTAGTGAACTTTTCGAAATCAGAGAAATTAGGTTAATACTATACGAGTATTATCAAAGTCTTTTGAGATGAATGTCTCTTTGTAATTTTCGACAAGAACTTCTCCATATTTAAAACCGCTATTCGTTTTTTAGTCTTAATTTTTTTACAAGACGTTTTTCATTGTGCAATTTAAATGCATTCCATTCTCTCTTTAAGCACCAAGCTACACAAAGCCAGAGGTGTATTTTTTACATGCAGACATTATTTTTGAGGAACCAACCCACAAAAATCATATTTTCGCCTCAGCACTCTCCCTTGTTTTACGGTTTTTTCATTGCAGCCACTTTACGAGCATCGGTGATGGGAGCCACTCTTCTTTTATAACCGAGTAACAGTATTCTGAGACCTCAAAGATCGCGTGTTTGGTGCTAATTAAACGTCTTCATGGCAGTTCGGATACGTGATTCGTCTGGCCGCGATGAATAATGTTTCTTACGTCGTTTTTATAGGGCCTCACCGCAGCAAAAGTTTCGCCACTTCAGTTTTCAGCAAGCAAAAAGTGCATGACATAAACATATTGCATTCACGTGGCGGTATCGAGGGGATTCAAATGAGATCTTCAAATATAGCTCGTTACGTCATCAGAGATGTTTTTAAATTAATACCGATTGTAAATCTTGTCGCGTATTAGAGACGTCGTCGTCTGTAAATTGGAAACACCTCGGCTTCACGCTCAGTCGGGGGCTGCTCTCGTTCTATTCCTGTTCTTGACACCACCGCCCCAGGACACGACGCGTCTTTGTTACAGACAACGCAACGCGTTGTAATTATTTCCACTTGTACTTTAACGTCATCGTCTCGATTAGTTAGAGCGTTAAAATTTAAGCCTGAATTTATAATATAAACATGACAGAAACAGAGTGTGTTGTTTTTTGTGGCCGTTCACAGTTTTGATTTCTCTCCTCTTGACTGGATTTGAAATATGATCCCCATACTTCGTTGTAACAATCGACTCATATTTCACTGTAATTATGTTGAATGGCGATGAATTTCAATAGCTGTAAATATCATTACAAGCGAGCGATCAACATTTATGTTCCTTTTAATCAAACCGCCTTTCGAGCGGCTCTCACGAGAGGATATATTTATCTTTAGTCTGTACAAACAAATGTAGCCGTGAAACCATTTCATCATTCAGCACATTGTCGTCAGCGGCATGCGAGATGGGCTCTGACGCAACCGCACGCTCCTTGAGGACAAAGAGTAACACCAACTTGAAAAAATAATATTTTCTCAGATTTGTTTTACCGTGACTGTCACCGACGTGATTTACGTCGAATCTGTCAGGTTTGGAGACAAAGGAGTCTTGTTGAAACTCGCGGGAGCATGATGTCATACGTTCAGGAACCGCCTTAGCCGCGGCCTCTAATTAATAGACCGGCTTTTACGGCTTGCTAGGGTAATATCATTCCGAGATGTTTCAAAGAAAAATAAGAAATATGCGTGTCAGCCAGCGTAGTTTATGGGCCGTTGCTTATTGTGAACGCTCCAAACCAAACTCTAACTAAGAAACAATTCTTTGTTTTGTTCAGAATTTATTACGAGGAGGTAAAGTTCGTGAAATCAATTCAAAGGCATAGCTCGTTAAGAGAGCGCACCTTTCTATTTTGTGATCCTTTGTATCTTATTTCTATCTACTATCTAGCTAGATATTTTTATTTGCATTGTTGTGAGAATTACTTTGTACCACTGAGGTCTATAGTCCTTATCTATCTTATAGTTTATTTCAGAACTAAAGGATCCATATAAAGAATTGAAAGCCTCCGACGAAAAATAAGAAAAAGAGAGTTTCTATATAGTCTGAGCTGAACTTTATTGGGAAATATCTAAGATGAATAGAACAAGTTACATGAAAGCGTTCACAACGCCCACGCGTATAATCCTCGAACACGGAGGCAAACATTTATAAATGAGGTACTTTCAAAATCTAAAACGCAAATTACCTTCGGAGTGGAGCTTGTCTAGACAATATTCACAATGAAACAGGCTTTATAGTACGTTGTTCTATCAACAAATCGTAGTGACAAAGTTTAACATACAGGATGAAATTGAAAACTTGCGCCACGAAATAGGAGGTGCAGTAACTGTTACATACTTGTTATAAATTGTCAGTAGCCAAATCTAAATTCTTGAAAAAACTCGTGTATCTACCTAATTATCGTTTTATGTAGTGCAAAGTAAGTTATTGCCTTCAAGTAGCAATTGTCGTCTTTCCAGTAAAAAAAAAAAAAAAAAATATCATAATCTATCAAAACAAATAAGAAAATCAATATACCCGATAAGGAATCCATTCATCGCAGAGTTCATAATATGAAGCAAGTGTGCAGTGCGTTGAACTAGCGGTATTTTTTGACAGTTCCTACGAAAAAAAGGGCGCGCAACAACGTTGCCAATTCCCTTGCCTACGCGCACGTATGTATGTGCATCCCTTTCCTTAATGACATGCTCTAAATTTACATAAACCATTGAATTAGAGGTGTTAATTTGGCGCACCTATTGAATTTCATCCTGTATAAGATTTGTAGCAAGCCCAGCATTATCTTTTGTATCTGTAAGTTGAGATCGTGCAGGGAAATCCGTAGTTACAGCTTTGTGCGATGAATCAAGATTGTGAGGCCGAAATCGTGTGTTGGGTATTAAAAATGACAATTCAGAATGACACGAGTGGTTCAGATTAAACCATCGGTGACAAGGTATGATGTTTATGTATCAGTTGAGTGTTAATCGACATGATTGTTCGTAGATGGATCGATTAATATGATAAGAAAGCTTTGATTGAATGACAGCAACAGGAAATGAAACACACCATGCACCTACTTGAAGAATGGAGAGTAATATGCAATGTAGGTCTCTCTTCAGATAGCATACTAGCAATGGTTCTGAGTCGACGATAAAAGCGACTACTTTCAATAGTATAGAAACTTGAACCAAACAAAACAGCAAAATAAAAGATAAAGAACAGGGAAAATATATAACACAGCTTATGCGTGATACAGTAGCGCAATATTTTCATGTAAGTGTGTCCTTACCTTACATAAAATATTGCGGAGTTCTAAGCTGTCTCCTATTGTGTCGTTTTAGACTGCTACAGGATACTGCGGGGCAATCGCGTAACACATTAACAGTAGCAATAGCTTCCATTTTGACAGTTCAACAACATTCATTGCGTTATTTACGTTGTTGAGCAGACAAATTTTTCGAACATATGGAACAATGGATTAGGAATATCCTTTAAAAAATGAACTTTCAAAATGAATGTCATTGCTACTGTAATGTTAGTATGTTACGCAATTAGCCGTATTAATGTCAACAACGAATGCCTTTATAAAAGTACTTTCCATTTTTTTCCCTTTGAAGTAGGAACGTAAGGTTCCTACTTCAAAGGGAAAAAAATGGAAATCATTCAACAAAAAATGATAGCTTCCATTTGTCGAGAAGCAACGACCAAGTTTACCATTAGCGAATTAAAATCTTTCACGTTAGTCGTAATTTCACTTAATATGCTTATCCCCCAGAGGGAGATTTCAGTTCCTTTTACACAACCAATACAAATACTAATAAATTAATACCTTTCAATGCTCTTGCGATGTCTAGACGTTAATTTGACATTATGTTTAAAGCCGGGGTTTATGATTTTGTACGTTTATCCGATTTGGGTACACAGAACCGTGCCGCCAGACAACGAAAATTTTTCAAAAGGATTTAAAGCGATTTCGGTTTTTGAGGTAAGAACGTAATTTAATTTGAATAGAGTTTTTAATATATATTTTTTTTTGCATTGAATCAAATGTTATGGCGGTAATGCTCTTTTATTGCAGAGGTGAGATGGGTACCCATCTTTACATACCGAGACTCCTCCGTGTCTCGGAAAGCAAGTTGGTTGGTCCCGGCTGTCATTCGTGGATCTTTGACAGTTGTTACGGGTAGTCAGGACCCCGAAAGTATGACAACCAACCAATCCAAGGGGTATCGTATTACCTAGTGACTGGGTTGTGGAGGTCAAAACGGTGAGGGAAAATATCGTGAGGAAGCCGGCATATCCTAGAACCAAACATTCGAAGATATGTGACATTCGCCAACCCGCACCGGGCCCGCGTGGTGGATTACGGCCTACTCCCTCTCACAGAGAGGAGGCCTGTGTCCCAGCATTGGGAACATTATAGACTAATCATGCTATATAGAGACCCATGTCTACAAAGTAAAAACATTTCTAAAACCACACCTACCATAAAATGCTAAGTATCTATAAAACACTTCTAAGTGCTTCTACCTTAATACGCTATCAGACTTGTCAAACTTACTTCGAACAGCATAATAAATTAATAACTCCTTATACCTCTGAACGCTAACTACTCTGTAAAGTTCTGATATTAAGGAACTAAAATCCGTTTAAGGGATGTTGAGGGAAAATAAATCAGAGGCGACGCCTTCTCGTTCATCGAACTCTCTGGAGTTGGAAACAATTGGTGCGGAGATGTAAATTAAATCGAGTGGCTGTCGCATGGCTCGGTTTTCGGCCGGCCACTGACTCCACAGAAGTTCAACTTTATTGTACAGGTGCGAAAATTATTGAGTCGTGTGATATTGTTAGGTAGTTTTCGAGACTTTCTAGGTAATGAAATTAAGAAAAGAATTCATGAAGTTATGATCCTAAAATTGCGGTTGAGACAGGCTGTTTGTGAAATCGCACAAGTTAACGATCCCCGGTCCAAGTGTGGGAAGGGAACACCCAGTTTTTTAGTCATTAAGGCTGCCATCAGACAGACTGTTTCGCAGCAACCGCGCGCAGTCGATATATTCAACTGCATGCAGTTATCTGCAGTCGGACCTGACTTTGCACAGTTGACGCCACGCATCTAGCCCAGGAGCTCAGTGTAAGATTTGACGTCGAAATGGAAGCAAAGACGTTACTTCTCTTACTGTATGCGGTTGGCGATGGACAGCGTGTGTCGACACTACACGACTGTAGCCGACCGCGTAAAGTTGAAGTCACGACTGTATGAAGTTAATATTGACTTCAAACGACTGCAGCTGACCGCGTGAAGTTGATATCATGACTGAACGAAGTCGAACGTACAACTGCATGCAGTTGAATATATCGACTGCGCGCGGTTGCTGCGATGCAGTCCGTCCGTCTGATGGCAGCCTAAGAGTCTGACAGACCCCTTTGTCCGCCTGGGCGCGGAAGCCGGAGAACAGTTTTGTAGTGCGACTTAGTTGAGTGAAACCTATGTTTGAGAGTCGACTGCAATAAGCTGAGTTGACTGAAGAAGACAGAGACCGATTTTCTCAAAAAAAAAAAACACTTATGAATGACTAGCTTCTGCCCGCGACTCTCGCGGCGCGCAAATTTCGGCCTGCCACCCATCGCGTCGCATCCCATCGCTCGGCTGTGCTATACATATACAGATAGCAAGTAGACCTTGACGGTGGTGAGACAAGTTGTGCAGGGTTCCCACAGCTCCCTTAGTAGTCTCCAGATCATTGGAGTTAGAAATGGCGCGCACTAAAGCAGCAACCATTTCTAACTCCAATGATCTGGAGACTACTAAGGGAGCTGTGGGAACCCTGCACAACTTGTCTCACCACCGTCAAGGTCTACTTGCCATCTTCAATATACTTCGTCTACGTGCCATCTTCAATATACTTCGTATACTTCGTCTACTTGCCATCTTCAATATACTTCGTATACTTCGTCTACTTGCCATCTTCAATATACTTCGTATACTTCGTCTACTTGCCATCTTCAATATACTTCGTATACTTCGTCTACTTGCCATCTTCAATATACATCGTATACTTCGTCTACTTGCCATCTTCAATATACTTCGTATACTTCGTCTACTTGCCATCTTCAATATACTTCGTATACTTCGTCTACTTGCCATCTTCAATATACTTCGTATACTTCGTCTACTTGCCATCTTCAATATACTTCGTATACTTCGTCTACTTGCCATCTTCAATATACTTCGTATACCTACTTCGTTTTCGCTGGCATTCTTTCTGACCCCTCTTGCCCGAGCAAGAGCAACGCTACGACCCTGAGGAGCCGTCTCTCAAGGGTCGGATCGTGATGTTAAATAGCCTTTGCCTTGACCCTCCTCAAGAATTAGGTTATCAAAAGCAAAAAGAATATTTCAAATCCAGAGTAGTTGCGGTAGTTCCAGAAATTACCCCTTACAACCCAACAAACACACAATATTTACCTCTATATAATATTATACGAGTAGTATAGAAGTAAAGATAATTACAATTTAGACCTCCTAGTTAGTCTCAGTCATAAAACCAGCTTAGTCTAACAAGCTATGGCTAGACCAGTTCACGTTTAACTACTAATATGTATTTACATACATTACATGCATATTTTTTATACCAGTCCATATCTTTTAATCATCAGCAATATGCTAATTATTGTAATAGTTCGGTAGTTACCTAATGGACTGGTGGACTATATTTTTTGTCTAAACAGTCTTTAGGCAGAAAGAAATCCTTATTTTTTGTAATGATAGTGTTGATGATTTAAATTGATCTTGATGTTGATATAACTAATTAGTTTTAGATCATTGATTCTTTAATGGATGATGGCCGTATGGTAATTCAATTGAATAGATCTTGGTAGATGATGAAAAAATAATTGTTTTATAATGAATACGTAATTGATTATTTCGGATTAGTAACTAAATAGTTTTTCTCAACTCATATTTCACGTAATAACACTAATAGCGGTCGTTGACCTCCCATAAAACAACATCCATTCTTTTTATTTTATCGTGTTTTAATATCGATACCCATCGCGTTTGCAGAGTTTAGCTAGCCAATTTAAAATAACCCTGTGTAAATTAACAGATATAATTTGTACATAGGAACAATGGACCTGAGGAGCAATTCTCGTAATTTTAAGAACGTTCACAGTCTCATCTCAGTCTCAATCTGTCAAAACTACCTCTAATTTCCCAACATTTTGACAAGTTTTTGACATTTGTTTGTCGAGAGAGATGAGATGAGACTGACCGAGATGAGACTGTGACTAGATTTTGAACGTTTTAAATTACGAGAATTGGCCTTCTGGTCTTTCTTGTAGGATTGTATTATTCTACAATACGACAAGAAAGACGGCCCAAGAAATAGTTTTCACGGACAAATCCGCTTGGGTTTTCTGCGTAACACATTTCCCTGTCCCCGGTACTCTCTTAACATCTTCGCAACGAGTTCTTTTTAGTTTTCTAACAAGTTTCTCGGATTCTCAAACGTTTGTCAGTTGGAGTGGACGTGGAAATCTCCAGTTACCAACTTTTAGATACGTGTTCACACACTGCTTGAGAATACTACCTATTTGCACTTTGGATTGCTTTTAATGTAGTTTCTATATCTTATTTTCTGAATATTGAGGTATTTTTGATATTTGACTGCCTCGTTGGTCCAGTGGTAGCAAGCGCTGCTGCTAAGCATGAGGTCCTGGGTTCAATTCCCAGGTCGGACAAAGCGTTATTGGGTATTTCAATCAGGTATTTGTCAGTAGCAGCCCAGAGTCTGGAGGTCTACTCCGAAGTGACACATTCGAATGTTCGGATCGGACCGAAACATGGCCGAACCGAATATTATTGCAAAATGCGAAAAAAGTTCGCATCGGCTCAATTGGGTCGGGACCATAGTCAATATTCGAAAGAGTATAGGAGTGTAGGATCGGGACCGACCGAACCAAATAGTAACTTCGTAGCAGGAAACAGCCGAACATTCGGCCGATACGATACATTTATAGTGGTTAATTTATCGATTTGTGCCCGGTTGACGGCTATAGTTTCGCCCCCTATTACACGACACTAGAGGAAAGAAAATACGTAAGAAAGTGGGTAATGCAACCATAATGCCTCTGTTATTGCACAGGTGACGGTGATGAGTTATCATCAAGTGAACAGAGGGGCAATTCTCGTAATTTTAAGAACGTTCACAGTCTGATCTCAGTCTCAATCTGTCAAAAAATACTTCTAATTTCCCTACATTTTGACAAGTTTTTGACATTTGTTCGTCGCCGAGATGAGACTGCGACTAGATTTTGAACGTTTTAAATTACGAGAATTGGCCTACTGATCTCAGTCTCAATTTGTCAAAAATACGTCAAATTTCCCTACATTTTGACATTTGTTTGTCGCCGAGATGGGACTGCGACTAGATTTTGAACGTTTTTATTTAGGTAAGTACAAGAACTGGCCTTCTGATAGTTGGTCAAGAATAAATAAACGCACACATCACGAATAGCAAGGCTAAGTCAAGGCTGATTCATTTTCTAAGATTACTCGTAATTAGGTAGGTACTTCAAAATCACTTAAATATGTAAAACTCGGATGCCATTAAAAAGTGATTAGCAACTAATAATTATAAACCTAAATATAATAAAAATCACTAAACATTTCTAAACTTGGGATCATTAACACTAACATTAGTGCTATGTCTAAATACAACTACTAAAATAACAGCCACATTTCGTTCGTTCGAGCGTTCTTTTTTACTTTTTTTTTCTTTTTGCTCGGCTCCTAAGGATCGTAATGTGATGTTAAATAAGCTTATAACCTTCCTCAAGAGTTGATCTACCGATACAAAAAGATTTTTTCAAATCCGACTAGGAATTCCAAAGATTAGCGTATTCGTGTGTCGCGACCCACCAAATGAGAAACGCGGATATAAAAAATATTGATATTACAAATATATTTTTTATTATATACTTAGTACTAGCTGCGCCCCGCGGTTTCACCCGCATAGTATCGATCCCGTGGGAATACCGGGATAAAAAGTATCCTATATGTTAAACTTGATTATAAACCATCTGTGTGCCAAATTTTATCCAAATCCGTTCAGTATTTTTTGCGTGAAAGAGTAACAAACATCCATCCATCCATCCATACAAACTTTCACGTTTATAATATTAAGTAGGATTGATAAAAACAGATAAGGGAGGTAAGTGTGTAAACACAGATATTACATCCGATATCTACTAATAACTTACACTAATTCAAATGTAAACAGGCCTAAGTCCAATTGCAAACAGGGAATCAAACATGTTACAATTAATTCGTCTGTCTTAACAGCCATTATAGCTAATAGGTCATAATCAACATCATAATGAGCTCATGCTAATCTCAGATGGAGAGAAACTTAGGCCTCATGCCTGTGCGCACGTTTTAACGTGCTATTATACATGTAATGCTATATTCTCTAAAAATGTCACCGTGAAAACATAAGTAAAGTAAACTTGAAGTGAGCTGTCAATTGTGTCAATCACTAGCATCAGGTGGAATGATAGCTCACTTCAAGTTCACTTCACCTAAGTTTTTAAGGTGAGTTTTTTTTTTACAGAATAGATCGACGATTGACGATTTGACGACACGGTTGGCGCAGTGGCTGAGCGATCGACTGCTGCGCTGCGTGTCGCGGGTTCGATTCCCGCATAGAAAAAATATTAGTATTGCCTACAGGTAGTTGTTCCGGGTCTGGCTGTTTGTGTATGTGAGTTTAAATGTTTGTAAACGCACCCACGATACAGGAGTAATTCCTAGTGTGGGGCAACGTTTTTAATAAAAAAAAAGATCGGCAAGTTTTGGAAATAAAATCTATGAACGAATAAAAGCAGTTCAGCATCATTACGTTAACTCATTAGGTGAATGGTTCAATACTTAGATATTGAACTGAACCTTTGGTTAATTAAATTAAATGTTTATTTCTGCAAGTAGATCTTTTAAGACACTTTTACACGTCAATATTTTAAAACTAGCGTTTTTCCTAGCTGACTGATCCCTGAATAGAAATGCCGAAACAAACTCAGAGGTCATAGTCTGTTTTAAAGTCCAAACATTATATTAGGATTTTATGTGAGTCTAACAATGCAGGGCTATGTCTGAAAGAACTAAACCATTTCAGCTTTGAGGTCCCAACAGACGGTATGCATGTGTTAGATTTACAAGTATAGGTATATACTATAAGTATATGTATCTACATATTATCCAAATAACAAGCTTTAAATATCAGAATGGTTACTATTTAGTTATTTACTGTGAATGAAAGTTATTATTGAATATGGTTTGTAGGAAAAGGGTTTTATGAAATAAAGCACAGACAGACAAGGCTAAACATTTATTTAATCTTAGGCTTGTCAGTAATTAATCAGAAAACTAGTCGTCCGTTCGCAAAACTAGGTCATCATGGAGAAGAAGGACAAGAAACTCCATGGAAACAGTAACAAAGTATTCTATACACACACACACATACACACACATACAACATCACATCACATTCTACATTTCTTACGTTGTCATAAATTATCGTTATCATTAAAAACAATTTATTCTATCTCTTGGACAATGGTCCAAGAGAATTCAAAATAATAGCAACATAATAACAATAGCTAGGAATATTGGCCATAATATGACTTACACAACAACATTTTCATAATAAGCAATAATTGAGGTATAATATCAAATTAATTAACTTACGTGACATCTGGTCGATCTATTCCACATAATAACGGCACTAGAACTAACCAACTGAACATCTACCAAGCAACTGTCTTGATAACGTCGTTACAATCCTTTTTATACACTACCAACGTCTTTTACGTAAAACATCTACCGCCATTTTGAGCCAATCACAGATCATCATATATTTTGGCTTAATATCTTCTAACATAGGTAATAACAAACAAATCTTATATAGTGAAACCATTTTAAAACATTATAAGGTAATTAATCAATTTAATAAGAGTTGATTCTTAATTCTTAGACATCATCAAAAAGTATATCAACATCAACTGACAGTACAGTGACAGGCTTTCAAGTATTGTAGGTCCGATGCTGGAGCGAGTGGCTGCAGAGTGCGGAGAGACGGCGCGGATGTCTGCGGAATGCTATTTGTAAGCACAAAAAGCATTCCGTGGGCACCTGCGCCGTTGATACGGCCGTTGATTCTTGCAATATGTTTTTTTCCTGTCTTGGCGTTGGAAAGTCTTCCCACAAGGTGGACCGATGATCTTTTGCCGCAGGAATCCGCTGGAGGCAGGAAGCACAGAACCGGTCTAAGTGGAGGTGCCTGGCGGAGGGCCGTGTCGAGCTGAGCACGTCTTTCGGCTGAAATGATGATGATGATGATTCTTTTGTAACTGAAAATTGAAACTTTATTTTTCTGTCATTAAAGTGTCAGAACATTCAACCCCGTATTTGACAATGTTTTAAGAGATAATTTTAGACGAGCAGTACTAAGGATTTTATTGTACAAAAAAAGAGTATCCGCTTAAATAAAGGCAAGAGACTGAACATAATCACTATCACCAAGGGGTATCGTATTACCCAGTAACTGGGTTGTGGAGGTCAGACAGGCAGTCGTTCCATGTAAAATACTGGTATTCAGCTGCATCCAGTTAGACTGGAAGCCGACCCCAACATAGTTGGGAAAAGGCTAGGCAGATGATGATGATGACTGAACACAATCACTATGCTTTTTGATATACAGGGTGGCAGGGACGAATTCAGCACATGTTTCTGGACCGTAGAAGCGTAGGTAAAGTGCAGGCAACCCCTAAATTGTTACACATAAACTTATGATAAACATGTGCACAAAAATAAAGTTTCGGTTTTCAGTTATAAAAAAATCATCATCATCATGATTTCAGCCGAAATACATCCTTAGCTCGACATGGCCCACCACCAAGCACCTCCACTTCGACCAGTTCTGTGCTTCCCGCTTGCAGCGGGTTCCTATGGCCTTCACATTTAGCGCATCGCTATTGCTTCGTGTTATTTTTGACTGTATTTCTTCTTGCTCGGCTCCTAGACTCCTAGAGTGATGTTTAATAGCAACATTATAATAATGAAACATTTATTTTGGAGCAACATGAACTCCTTAGCATTAGTAACCATTCACTTACAAGCTATCTTAGTAATATTAAACATAAACACAAACACATAAACATCACAACATAAACAAAAAAACACAAACATCACAAACATTATCATAAACATAAACTATTATTATTACTACTAACTATTATAAATTATTATTGTTTATCATAAACATTATAACTAAACAACTATGTTCCTATTAGCAGGTACATGCAGCTGGCTCAAGACGTGAAGGATAGGGCAGTCCAGTTTGCCAGCGATGACAACCAGGAGACTGTTGGAGCTGTCACGCACTCTGTGCAACAGGGTTGCTGCGCGCTTGATCGTCTTGCTCAAGAATTTGGGTATCAATTGCAAAAGGAAAATAAATAAATAATTTTTCCAATCCGACTCTCTTCAGCTTTATTATTACTATAGATATAGAATATAGTCACTATTGAAATCCAAGCATCCGCTTAAATTACGTCAAAAGAACACACACATATTATACAACACAACACAGGATTTTCACTTTGGCTGTTGATGTTGACACGGAGGGGCTTGTTTCTAAGTAATAACAGCCGCGCGGGTCGATCGATTAGCGGTTGGTCCGTGGATAGTTGACCATCTTTACATATCAAGACCCCGCCGTGCCTCGGAAAACAGGTTAAGTTGGTCCCGGCTGTCAATCGTGGATCTTTGGCAGTCGTTACAGTTGTCAGACTTACGGGCTTCTGACGACCGGTAACGACTTTACCGGTCGTCAGAAGCCCAAAAGTCTGACAACCAGTCTTACCAAGGGGTATCGTATTACCCAGTATCTGGATTGTGAAGGTCATATAGGCAGTCGCTTCATGTAAAATACTGGTATTCAGCTGCATCCGGTTAGACTGGAAGCTGACCCCAACATAGTTGGGAAAAGGCTAGGCAGATGATGTTGATGTTGACACGGCCGTTGACTGTAGCAATATTGTTTTGTCTTTTCTTGCCATTTGGGTGTAGTACGCATACACAAATGGTAAGTAAAAAGTAAACCATACTGCTGATCTGCTGCAGTGTCGAATCCGCTAAACTGTTACGCAAAACACCAAGCCAGGGAAATTCATTGCTAAGCAATTTGACTACCAACTTCAATAGAATCCGTGAGGAAACCGGCGTGCGGCTAGAACCAGACATTCGAAGACATGTGACATCTACCAACACGCACTGAGCCCGCGTGGTGGATTACGGCCCACTCCCTCTCACTGAGAGGAGGCCTGTGTCCTAGAAGTGGGAATGATACAGGCTGATTATGCTTATGCCTCAATAGAATATATTTTTTGGTCATTCTTTGACGATTGTATGAAATGTCTATAACATGGCATGGTGTCTATTTGCTGAACAATAAATTTCCCAGAATGTACATTGCAAGACAAATTCAATTTCTAAAACGTGTTGTGTTGCGAAGCGAGGTCGCAACCACATAACAGCCGTACTGACGTCCGTCATGAGAATGATGGCAGCGGGAAAGGAAAACACACTAACTTTCATCAACAATGTTTCAGTAAAGTCATTCGCCGGTACACTGCGGATATAGAGGTATGAGGGACTGGGTGTAAAGTTCACTCATCCTCCATAGAAAAGGGAGGATCCTCCGACCAGACGGGTCGGGTGTCGTGTCTGGCGGGCAACTGTCCGATGATTCATGTCGGGCCGTTGTATATTTGCTAGTTGCGCGGTAAACTCTGCTTGCGAGATGCAAGATTTTGCGTGACGTCAGTATGACGCGTATATACATATATCGCTTCACGAACACTGACAGCCACCGGCCTTCTAGGACACTGCAGCTTCAGCGCTGAGAAGACGGCCCACGATGGGTTGACACATCCGCTGATTGTAGCAATATTGTTTCGTCTTTTTCCACCGCCTTGGTAATAGTTAACACAAAACTGGCAAGAAAAGAGTGAACACTATCTCTGTCCATTGATGTAGACGTATCTGCTGAAATAAAGTTGTTCGATTAAACGATTCGATTTTAATGACGATTGTCATGGTCTGGCAGTTTGAGTAATTAATGTGGCCTACCCAAATGTCCTTTCTTTGGTATTGTTCGTCGAATCGTTGAGCTCCTTAAGTTTTGAGTTGAGCTGCACGATTTCTGACATATGCGTGCACTGACTGGACAGGTCCTCTCAATATGTGTGGTTCTTTCCTCAAAAGACCATCTCAGACATCGACCTACATGGTCTTCATATGATCTGACCAAGATTATGTCTGGACTTTAAAAGAGACTGTGACCTCTGAGTTTGTTTCGGCTTTTCTTCTCAGACTAGTGACTAGACTAGATGAGGTCGGCGTTCCTATCTGACTAGTCACTAGTCAGATAGGAAACACCGACCTCATCTAGTTTTAAAATATGATTGACGTGTAAAAGTGTTTGTAAAAACCTATTTACAAAATAAAATCATTTATCATTTAAACACGACTTGTACAGTCACCTTTGGCGTAGCTAGGGATTTTGTTTTGTCCAGCTGAACTATAGGCCTACCGCTTAACTGAGACGTTGCCTGAGATAGCAGCGTGGTGCGGGAGCGCGTGCGTTAACTACAACTATCACCCCTCCCGCACCGCGCAGCTTGTTCAGGCAACGTCTCAGTTAAGCGGTCGGCCTATATTTATAACTACAATCATCTAATGAGAGATCATATTTATGACGCCTCGTAATAAATAAACCCACCAAAAACATTTCATGTAAAGTAGGTTGCCAAGACTTAAATAACGCTTTCACTGTTAAAAAGTTATCAGGTCTAATGTAGAGCCAAGCTCCTAACTCTCCAAACCTGACATCTTGGTCAAAATGTACGGCTCTAATAAAAACCCTAATAAAACGCAATTAAACATTATTCTCCAATACTGACGAATTTTCTAGGGTGGGCAAAGAAGTTTTTAGGGTAGGCATTGCCCACTGTTGCCCAACCCTAGCTACGCCCATGACAGTCACTACAGTCAGGGAAATTTATTGAAAAGCAAATCGACACGACACCCTACGTCATGTTATAATCTAGCCATTTCATACTACTATCAAAGGATGACAGTTAATAATATAAATAATAACAATAATATGTTTATTCATCAAAAAATTACATATAAGTAGTTACAGCAACAATCAGTGGGTAGAGAGTTATAAGTTTAAGTTGTTGTAAATTCTGTACTGAAATGTTTTAAAAGTTGTGATTTGAATATACGGATAATGATGACACTGACAGCACTTGAATAAGATTTAAGTAAATCGCGTTTAGTTTCATTGGTGAAATCCACCCTTATCAAATGCGAGGCTAGAGAAAAAAATAAAGGTGGCCAGTAACAAAAGTACACCATTATTCTAAAATGACATGATGATCACATGAAAAAGAACAACAACTTATTTATTTTTTAATTATTTTTATTGAAAGAAAGAAAGAATGAAAATACGTTTATTTGCGGTAAACATGACGAGTATAAAGAACAGAAACTAAAAGAATAACAAGTTGGGGGAAACATGAGTCACATCCACGCAAAACGGCCATCGCTCAGCATAATGTTAAGACCCTATAAGAGACAGAGCCTCAGCGCTGGTTTTCAGCGACAGCCGGCGTTGACGTGATGATGTCAACCGGTGCAGCATACGATTAGATTTAAATAAAAAACAATAATCAAAATAAGAAATAAAATAAACATACGAGGGCGGAGTGATAAGTCTGGTAAAAATTAAACAAGGACTCAATTTAATTTAATTATTATTATTTATTTTTTAACGTAGTTTTCTTGTAACTCAATGCACTTCATCCAGCGTTTCTCTAGCTTTTAGATCCCTTCCATAAAGTACGACTTAGGTAACCCTCCGAAATAGGCATTGGTTTCGTGCATGATCTCTTAGTTGGAGCCAAATCTTTTCCTATCAAGCCATTTATTAAAATTCGGAAACAGAAAATAGTCGCAAGGGGGCTAAATCGTGCGAATACGGTGGGTGAGAAAGTAACTCATAGCGCAACTCATGAAGTTTGGCCATGGCAATGGCGCAGGTGTGCACTCGTGCGCTATCTTGGTGGAAGAGGATTTCCTTCTTAGCCAAATGCGGTCGTTTTCCACGTAAAATTTTGACAAACTGATCCAATAAATTGGCATAATATGCGCCATTAATCGTTTTACCCTTCTCTAGGTAGTCAATATGGGTTACCCCACGTGCATCTCAAAAAACTGTAGCCATCACTTTATTGGCCGATGAAACTGCGTTGGCCTTCTTTGGAGCTGGTTCGCCGGTAGCAATCCACTGTTTCGATTGTTGCTTGGTTTCTGGGGTATGGTGGTGGATCCATGTTTTGTCTACTGTTATAAAACGATGCAAAAACTCGGTTTTATCCTGTTGAAACAACGCCAAACCTGCCACCGAAGTGGTCACACGCATGCGTTTTAGATCAAACGCCTGTAAACGCGGCACCCATCGCGCGGATCGCTTCTTCATATCTAAATGTTGGTGTAAGATATTGCGAACACATTCGTCTGAGATGCCTACTATATCGACTATCTCCCTCAGTTTTATTCTTCCGTCGTTCAACACTATATCGTGGATTTTAGCGATCATCTCTGGAGTAGTGACCTCAACTGGGCGTCCTGGACGCACAGCATCACTTGTGCTTGTACGACCACACTGAAGATCGTTGAACCACTTATGAATAATTTTAATCGACGGAGCAGAGTCCCCATAGTATTTATCAAGTTTTTGTTTCGTTTCCGTTATAGTTTTTTTGTGCAAAAAATAATGTTTAATCACGACACGAAATTCACTTTTCTCCATCTTTGCAAAAACGTGTTCAGCAAAAAAACTAACTGACAGTACTGGCTGAATATTTTAATTTATTCCTCCAAAAGAGTTGTGAACAAGGAGGTTCCAAGCAATTTGCGATCATTTTTATTCCACTCCACCCTCGTACATTACCTAGTTCTGAAAGTTGGTATAAACAAGCAATTTATGAGGTGGTAACATTCCGGGCAACGAATCAAAAAATATTTTTTCAAAAAACATTATCCGAAGCTCGATACAAGAATAAAATGAAAACTACACTTTCATACCTTCGTACCGGGAAATAAGTTTCGACGTGCGCTATCCTATTTGCCGGAATTACCTACGAAGGCAAGGCTAGACAGAAAGGCAAATATACTAGAAGATCTTACTGAAATTAAAGAGCTGAAACTGAAATAGGAAACTCGGCGGTATTACTCGTACCTACCTATGAAAGTTAGGAAACCTTTTTCGTTTCACGTTATTCTCTTATCTTTTGAAGAATAATTAGGTTGGAATTAAATAAATTAATGTATCATAATGTCTAGTGGTCGCAAGCCCTACTGAGGTCCTGGGTTCATTCCCAGGTCATGCAAAGTGTTATTAAGTGGTCCCAGTTGATGGCAATAGGTTTGCCCCATATTACGTGGGACTTATACAAAACAGCTGAAATGTGGGCATACTACAATATACTACTATAATCAGCATACATGTTAAATACCGAACACTATGGTACTCAGTACTTAAATGTTGATCTTATGTGTATACTAGTAGGGTTGAAGGTCTGAATAAAAAACTTAAGAGGTGTCAAGGGACACCCGGATGGAACGAAGTATTAACTGGTAACTGGCTTGCTTTCTAGAAGAGAGAGAGAGAGACAGAGAGAGAAACACGCGCACGCTGCACGGCTTACAAGTACAACTATAGCAAAAAGTGTCGTTCCAACTTTTGGTCTTAATTTTTTCAGTCTAGCCTCCTTTCGCAACGCGCGATAAGGAACTTCGTTCCAATAACCAAACTGTATACAGTTCTATAGCTGTTCTGTAGCCCGAAATTCTGACAACCAGTCTTACCAAGGGGTATCGTATTACCCAGTCACTGGGTTGTGGAGGTCAGATAGGCAGTCGCTCCATGTAAAATACTGGTATTCAGCTGCATCCGGTTAGACTGGAAGCCGACCCCAACATAGTTGGGAAAAGGCTAGGCAGATGATGATGATACTGTTCTATAGCTGATAATTATATTTTGCCAAAATTCACACGGACCCAACCAAATCGTTGTCACACAACGCTTGCGAGTTCTAATTCGACGACAATGCCATCTAGTTACGTCTTGTACAAACCTTTTCACAAATACACTTTATATTGTTGAACTGATGAGCGGCTTTTGATCATGCATGATCGATCATTAACATCCCGGAGGGTTAGGTTAGTTTACCCTTCGGGGATTATAGACGTGATGATATGTAATGTACGGAACACAGCCTATCCATTTTTTTTTTGGGATATCCTCGTGTTTACCATCCGTCTGTGAAGAACGGAGGGTTATGTCGGACTAAAACCTCACTGTTCCTTGTACCATGAGTTGGGGGCCCGGAAGATACTTGTACATCCGCCGCACCCCCGACTGGTATCAGCCCGCCATGCCTAGCACCCCATCACCAACTGCGGCCGATCCCACGACCGCAAACATAACCTACCCTAACAGATTCGCACAAGATTATTTTCATAGACAATCCTAGACTCAGCTGCATGACTGTAACACTTGCATGGCTCCCACATACTCCTATTAAAAACATACGGCGCAGTATCGCCACGGGTTATTATAGGTACTTACATTTACGATCTTCTATTTTTACGTAACGAAGTAGTTGGCAATACTTACCTACCTCAACGCAATAAACGTTATCGCAGGCATATACAATTGAGAGTTAGGTATATATGTTTACCTAGACTCAATGAGCTTGACGATGTAGGTACGAGGGTGTTACATAACGTCAATGCCACTGCACACTAGCGAACTACTAAATCAATTTCTAATCTCAGTTTGTCGTATCCATAACATTTTGCAATAATACGGCATTTTTATGATTAATGCAGGTACTTCTAACGGTATTTGCGTACCTTATCCACTTAAGCATAATCAGCTCATAATGTGCTGGGCCTGGGACACACACAGACCTCTTCTCTGTGTGAGGGATCGGGTCATAATCCACCACGCAGGTCCAGGGGGTTTGGCGAATGAGACCTGTCTTCGAATTTTCGGTCACCCTTATAGGATGCATCCAGATGGTCCTAGCCGATTGCACGTTCCTTACCGCGTGCTCGGAGAGGGCACAGCGCAAGTAAAAGTGGAAAATTACGGGGGAAACCTTTGTTAAGCAAAAAAAAAAAAAATTGTCATTCTAAAAAGAGACATATTGTGCCGAACCCAAATAAACTGGGATAAATGCAAGAGAATGATAATAATGAATATGTATGGCATTCAGAAATTGAGGAAGAAATATAAATCATTTTACAAACCGGATATAATAAATATAATTTCAACAGATTATTATTCTAGTTCAATATTTACAGACTCATTATAATATGCCATGAAAACACATTTTTCCGTCAGATCATAATATAGTTGATTTACTATCAAAGTCGAACATAAATTACTGATCGTATACAATATCCTAAGTATTAAGTTGCTACATTATTAGGTAAGTATAATAGAATACCCAATATAGAAGTGCCAAGACTCCTGCCGGTCGATTCTGTAAAAATCTCACCGTGAAAACTCAAGTGAAGTGAGCTTGATGTGAGTTGTCAGTAGTGTCAATCCCTAGCATTATTTGGAATGACAGCTCACTCCACGCTCACTTCACCTAAGATTTCACGGTGAGATGGTTACAGAATCGCACTACTGTAATATCTAGTTATTTCAGGAATCACTAAGTTAAAAAGTAGGTACTAGAAAACGCTAGGGAACATCAAATTTTATTACGTTTTTATGCAATTTATCAGTATGAGGTTGTATGGTAATAAAAAAGTTAGACGCGCCCGTTACAAATAAGTATGTATTTACAGAATTATAATTATTAAAATCATCAATACTAAGTTCAAATTACCCGATTGAATTACTATAATGGTCAATTGTAACTTCAGAGAGTTGTCATTGCTAATGTTGCTTCTTATGGCCTATATGTGATTCTTTAATTAATACATATTTATTATTATAGTCAGATAGGCAGTCGCTCCATGTAAAATACTGGTATTCAGCTGCATCCGGTTAGACTGGAAGCCGACCCCAACATAATTGAGAAAAGGTTAGGTAGATGATGATGTTACGGGAAATTACATACAATGTGGGGCATATGGACATTTGAATTTCACGGGCTGCCTTATCGTGAGCTTAACCATGAACTACTTTTTCTATACCCACCTCACAAACGCATACAAAATGTGAATTAAATTCACCAACCACTCGAGAAATTCTAACTAAGTTTTAAAGATTTTTTTTTATTAGCCGTTACTGTCCCACTGTTGAGCAAAGGCCTCCTTACTCTCCTTCCAGGCTTCCACCTCTCTCTGTCCAGAGCTGCCAAGGGTCTTGACGGCACGGTTGGCGCATTGGTTAAGCGATTGATTGGTGCGCTGCGTGTCGCGGGTTCGATTTCCCCACGAAACAAATATTTGTAGTATATTTGTTGTTATTACAGACCTACAAGTAGTTCTTCCGGGTCTGGCTGTTTGTGTAAGTATGTGAGTTTAAATGTTTGTAAACGCACCCACGATACAGGAGAAATTCCTTATGTGGGGCAACGTTTCATAAAAAAAAAGAATCTTTATGAAAGGCATCACGCCATATCCGTGTGGGCCTGCCGCGATGTCGTTTGCCATTAAGCGGGACCCACTGGGTCGTATGTTTGGCCCATTGCTCGTCTGGATCTGGATCGTTTTAAACATTATGTAAAAAAAAAACAAAACTCTACAGTAGAAACCTTCTGAAATAAATAGACAAAAAACTCGCACTCAAAGCATTTATTTCAATTGAACCTAATACAGGCTGTTGAACTGTCAGTCAGAAAGATGAAGCTAGCTGATCAAATCGACACAAACAGATCAGTACATACATTTACAAGTATAAATAGTTGTTTAATGGTAATGGCAAGCTTATCAGATGCTCTCAAAGAACCTTTAATCTGTCTGATTGAGTCCCCCTTCCACCCCCCCACTCCCACAGAGTACCCGAGGTACTTTTTCTATGAGTCTCCAATGCCTTTGGTTTTTATTATAGCAGAATTTTATTTTTACAACATGTAACTTTTGTAGGCGCAATCTATTGATCTATTGAATGGATTTTTAAAGGCTTTCAGTTGCTTTGTTTATGTGCATAATAGAAAGATAAAACATTATGTTTAAAGATGCTTATTATTTTGAAAAATAAAGCTGAGATTCGCAGTTAGCGTCGGTTTTCATCAGTTCAGCGGTAATAAAAAAAGTTATAATATTTCAATATTATAGCACTTCAATGGCACTTTAAACACGATTTCAGACTTAGAACTACCACTTTTACCACTTAGGTACTTTTGCTCGTTCAATTAAGTTTTTTTTCGATTCGACAACGTTACTTGGTATAAACCAAGTAAAGTAACAAATACTTAAGTAATAATAATATTATAAAAGCTCAAGTAGGTTCTTTTTAATAAAGATGAAACTAAAAACAACCCAAAAACAAAAACTTACATTAAACACGCACTACATTTCTGGCAGTTACGAAACAATTTCGTAACAAAATACTTTAATTATTAGTAGGGCGTGACCCGATAGCTTACTACCCTCCTAGCAGGGGATAAAAATGACGTCATCTCACAACCCCTGCAGGATGACATCATCCGACGCATTGCTACTGCTTGCTACGCAATATCTGGCAGGCGCAACCAAATTACTCACATTTTGTATGACAAATAGAATTTCTGTATTCAATTACGTTTTAAATTGTTACTTTGATTCATTATGGACTTGGTTCAAGTTTTGTGGGGTTAGTAAATATAGTTAGTACCCTGAAATGAAATGGATTCTGTACTGATGAATAGGTTAATTTCTTAGGAATACCGATGGATGATGCGTAGTGGTCTTTGAATTCTTCATTTAAGAAAGTATGGCAGCATTTTTAATGCACTTGCTGACTTGCACCGAGACCGTCACTAACTTAGGTATGAATTATGATCTATTTACATCTCTCTCCGTGTGTTTATTATTTACACAAACACACATCTAAAGATGTATTATGTAAAAATATCGCCGTAAAAAATTTGGTGAAGTGTCATTCCCGGGTGTGAGATGGAACTCCAGCTACGTTTTCACGGTGAGATCTTTACGTGACCAGCGGATAGATCAATGAAAAAGTATACTAAAGACACAACATAAAATCAAAACAGTAAGTTTTAGTACTTTAGAAGCTTAACTTTAGCTAGATTTTATCACAAAAACAGCATAACATAGTTAACAAACACATTTAACGTAAATGCAAACAAGATTTCACGCAGAACATTAATTCCATGTTTTGATCCCCGTCGCGAACATAACCAAAATGAAATTATTATTGCTTCTGTAAACGGTTACGACTTGCGATTAAAACTAACCCCAGAGATATGAGGAATATGAGAATTACATACATTATACAATAACACAGCTTTATAGCTAATATCCTAGTTGTAATGTTGATATTAGGAGTATAGTGTGTTTTCTTATACTTGTCTGAATTAGTAAACAAACACGCAATGTGCATGTGTTACGCAATTACCCCGCGGTAATTGCGTAACACACTAAGTATCCTGATGAACCTTTTTGGCGCAGCCGTGAGGCATACACTACTGTTGTTTGAAACATTAGTTTTATTTTGTTAATTTTGTTTCCCGAACTGTGTCCAAATAAACTTTATTCTTTCTTTCTTTCTATCAGTAGCAATGGTTTTCATTTTCACAGTTCAACAACATTCATTGCGTTATTTTCGTTGTTGAGTGGACAAATTTTTCGGACATACGAAGCAATGGATTAGCAATATCCTTTAAAATGATTCAGTTTTAGATTGAGTGTGTTACGCAATTAGGGTATAGGTTTTAAAATTACAAGAGGTCTCACAATAATGACAAACTTTTAGTAGGTAGTATTAATTGAAAATAAAAGAAACACATTTACTGGGCCGATTTTTCAATCGACAGATAATTTTCAGTCATGGATTAAAATTGACATCTGACAGTTTTTTTATGGAGAACTGTCAAAAATTTAAAATTATTCCTCCGATAAAATAATCTGGCGTTGGAAAAGTCAGCCCTAAATTACATAAAAAACTGCTACCTACTAGTTAACCAATTATAACCATTAATTTTCTCAAAATATTAATCTCAGTACACCATACGTATTTGTTTACATAATAAGACTAGTAAAAAATACACTAGGTACCCATTTTAACGAGAAGCTACTTACATTATTATTTGAAGTTCTGAACCCTGAGTCGTAAAATCGTAATTCTAATGCCACCTTAGATTTTAACTACGATAAAAGCTATCCGCTGATGACTCTCGTATAAACGCACCCTTTTTAGAATGGCCAATTCTCCTATGTAGGTACTTGTGCAGACGGTAAGGGCGTGGACACATTGTGCGACAAAGCGCAGTGTTCTGTCGCATACAGCGTTCACGTAATGCAATTTCGTCTGGTTACATGTTGATCCGGTAGGTAGGTATACAGTATGTTTGGTGGAGGTAAAATTACGTGCAGTTCATATGTGATATTACATGGTCATTATCATGTGTGCGTGTGTTTAGGTAGCTGTGTCGTGTTGCGTTGATAACCTGATAGAAAATCTTTTCAGGATTTTCACTTTAGTTAGTTGAATAGCGACCACAATGATAATAAGGTTATATCTAGTAAATCATACCAGTAACTTTGTAGGTACACACGGCTACACATCAAGCTATGCAAAACCAGCATTGGCTGACCGTTCATTGTGAGAAAATATTATAGAAAGTGAGGCCAAGACAAACTGGTTTTGTATAGCTTGACGTGTAGCCGTGTGTACCTACAGCATTATGTATCGACAGTTACGGGGAACAAAACTAATCATGAATGTTGAATAGCGTTACAGCCAGAAAGCACCCAAATAGCGTTACACACTATAATTTCAATTTGAATCATTTTAATCCATTGCTTCATATGTTACAATTACCCCGCTGGTCATCTACACCTATAACTATAACTATAGCATGTGTTGCACCGTTTCGAAACAAACAAACAGCGAAAAAGACGAAATCAAAACTTCTTCCGCGTCACGTCCACTACCTGAAGCAAAACAATGTGCCAAAGCCTTACGTTATAAAACGTGTATTTTTCAAATGGATTTTTGAGTACCCGAAACTTTGATGGGCCAATCTAAGTGTCCGTATTTACTGAGCTCCGAGAGGGTGGATTTTTACTTTTACTTTCATTTTATAGTTAGTGCCAATAAAACGCCACATTTGAATTTCGCCTTACTAAGAACATTTTCACCTCCTCCTTTCTGTGAGTAGTTGTGGCCCAGTGGTAGCGGCCGCGACTTACGAGTTGAAGGTCGTAGGTTCGAACCAGAATCAGAATCAGAAATATTTATTTGCCCACAATGTAGGTACTGCAGTGCGATTCTGTAACCATCTCGTGAAAACTCAGGTGAAGTGAGCGTGGAGTGAGCTGTCATTCCAAATAATGCAAGGGCAATCCCTAGCATTATTTGGAGTTGTCAGTAGTGTCAATACACTACTGACAACTCACATCAAGCTCACTTCACTTGAGTTTTCACGGTGAGATTTTTACAGAATCGACCGGCGGTTTCACCTCGGATCTGAGATAGCGCCGTACAATTTAATTTAGCAATGAGTCTACAGTTTACAGCTAGTAAATTGGTTTGGCAGGTGCTGCGTTTGTTAATATTTGATCCTAATAATCGTTTTCGTTGATTTTCGAGGTCTAGTCAAAGTGAGAGATTATTCACCTTTGAAGATTGTTGAACGTTTGTTTACAAAATAATTTAATATTTATCTCGATGAGATTGTTGTGATTTACTAAGAGATTTGGGCACCTCCCTAGGTCCTTATTTTTCGTACCTGCAGTGCAATTCTGTAACCATCTCACCGTGAAAACTTAGGTGAAGTGAGCGTGGAGTGAGCTGTCATTTCAAATAATGCTAGGGATTGACACTACTGACAACTCACATCAAGCTCACTTCACTTGAGTTTTCACGGTGAGATTTTTACAGAATCGACCGGCTGTTTATAACTATACTAATACTCGTCATAAAGCTGAAGGGTTGGTTTGTTTGTTTGAACACGCTAATCTCTGGAACTGCCACTCGGATTTGAAAAAATATTTTTGCATTTATTAGCTTAACTTTTGAGGAAGGTTATAGGCTATTTATCATTACGCTAGGACCCTTAGGAGTCGAGCACAAAAGAAAAAAAGTTAGAAAAACGTTAAGCGAAAATAAAGTAATAGTACGGGCAGGTGATTCGATGTGACGGGGTGGTTCGGAGGAAAACAAGAAATTTCACGCGAATGAAGTCGCGGCAAGAGGCTAGTATTTTATAATTACATTGTGAGTGGGTGCTTCCAGTCTTCAAGGTGTTTTATCTAAGTCCAATCTGTGCTTACTGATGAGTAATACGTGTGCTAACAAAAGCTTTTTCAGCTTCATTTTCATTTCTTTCAGCTTTTAAAATAATGGAAAATATCTAATGATATAATATAAAGTACCCACTAGCTTAGCAATTTATAAAAACGAATGTTACCAAATGTAAACCAGTAAGCTTACGACACGATCCAACTAGGTACATATTTGGTAGAATCGCGAGTATAAAACCATATAAATTCCTATTTACATCTAAGCACCGAAAAATAAAACAGCTCCCATTCAATTCTATTTTCAATAAAACTTACAACTACACAAAACCGGAGTTTTAAAATCGATAACTTTCAATATCTCCGTATATATCTTTGGAGCTTTATTCCACTATGAGATTGGATATCTGTCTGCCGAATCGCTCTCTGAGATAGCCTTATTAATTCCCCTTTATGTCTGGAAGCACACACGACCGTATAAACGATTTACGTTGCATTTAGAACGTTAGGTTTCTTTATGCAGCAATAAAGTAAAGAAGATTGAGGTGGTAGAAGGTGGAAGGTGGTAAAAGCGAACCCTGAATGTGATATTTTGTTTTAATTGCACACGACTTGCCACCTGATGCCACCAGTAATTGGGGGGCGGTTGTTTTTGGAATATATTTTGTCTGTTTTTGAGATTAGGTGGTGATATGTGTCTTAGGGATAACATAGTAGGACTTAACAAGTACGTAATCTAAAAGTAAGGCCCTTTGTACACAGGGTAGCGGGATCGTCCGAAAGGGTTACCGCTTGTTACGCAAAATACGCGCATTGTCGTGGAGTTGCGGATACCAGCCCGCTGTACCTATTAAGGGTTACCGCTGCCCTGGAACATAAAGGGCTAAGGAAGGAACACGGGTGGGTTTTAGTCAGTAAGAGTCTGACCCTCCCTTCCACTCCACCCAGAGCAGGAGGGGTCATTTGATGATTTCCAATCCTGAAAAAAAAGGCCCTTTATACACGACACGGTTCTATAACCTTACAACACTGAAGACCGTGCCTACACACGGCGAATGAACCGTAGTTTTACATGGTAGGAAAAATGTGTTCCTAACCCCGCCTGGGGCCTATGTTCTATGTTACGGGTTTGGTTTCCGCACATAGTCCTTCAGGTGGACCACTGTGTGTGGGCCATGGCGACCGTCGGTGGTTATTCCAACCAGCCCACCTCCCTCCAGAAGCTTATTAGGTCTTCTGGTCTGTCGAGAACATCTGTGTAATATCTGGGTGTCCCGAGGGTTTCTGATCTAATCTGGGTGACGCCTGTGCACTCAAAGAGCACATGCGCGATGGTTTCATCAGCCTCCATGAAAGCTCTGCACAGGGGGCTGTCCGTTATGCCTATCGTATGGAATTGTTTGTTCAGTGAGTAGTGTCCCGTGATGGTCCCCGTCACCAGGCGCAGGCCTTTCCTGTCCAGTCGTAATAATCTTTTGCTTAGTTTGCCATCTAATGATGGCATGGCCTGGGGCCTATCTAATATACCAAACAATGCGACATATTTGTCAAAAATTTACAAAATTTATACAATATTTTCACGACAGGTGCTGTTTAAAAATCTTATAATTAATTAAATAATTATTAAAACTATAAACAAATACAACTTGTAATATATTCGGATGTATTAAACAGAAGACCAATTCCCATAATTAAAAACTAATTAAATCTAGTCGCAATCTCATCTCAGCGACAATCAATGTCTTTAATTTTGACTTGTCAAAAATGTACGGAAATAAGAGATGTTTTTGACAGATTGAGACCGAGTGCGTTCTGAAAATTTCGAGAAATGACCTTAAGGTCCCTGGATATGTTGGATTAGAAAGATTATCACCAAACATCATCATCATATCAGCCGAACGACGTAGGTACAGTCACAAGCACTAATATAAGTAGTAATAATTTCACTTAGTAATACAGGGTGTTATTGACAGCCCTCCGCAAACTGATAGGGTGGCTTCAGTACATCATATTAAGATGACCGGTACATGTAATTCTTTCAGGAACATTAAGGGAATCCAAAAAACCAGATTTGTTTTATTACCTCACACGCAACGTATCGTTACCGTGGCAAAACGCACGTAGCGGACGGCAGCGCAGCGAGCTTGAGCGAGGCTGTTTTCAGCTGTTTTATTTACATAAATGGAGTGTTGCATACAGAGAACGTAATTTTACATTGAAATAAAGGAATATCAGCAGAAAAAATGGCATAATTTTTTTTTTTCCTGAGAAAATTTCCAGTGGGATATGATTCAGAATAAGGAGCTGAATCAATCCTGTGTTTTTGTGGAGGGCTGTCAATAACACCCTGTATACTTATATTAGTGCTAGTAATTTTTAAAAGGGATTTCCTCTTAATGTAATTTTATTGTTGTAAGGATTTGCTTTAGAATTTTGCCGTGTGCATTTTGCAGGGGGACATAGGCGTCAATAACAAAACTATTTATAGAGTAATTTCAACAATACCTGTTCAATTATCCACTCCTTTAGATTCTGTTACAAACACTGCACGAAAAGGCTTCTCCAATAAGTTACAAGATAATAGATTAGAATAACAATCTAGAATTAATTGACTTCAGATAACTCAATTGAACTGTAAATTAAACCGCAGACAACCAGTCGGGGATAAAGATATTTGATTTCAATTTATTGATCACTTTGCATAAGGCCTGCTAGAGATTAATTGGTTTTAGTCAATTCGTCATCTCATTCTGTAACTTAGAATTATCCTATTTCAATACTTGATTGTAATGAAAAGCTAGATCGGCATCAAGGGGCTCGTGGCTAAGTGATAAAAGCCGCGCGATCGAAGGACTACGCTGGTCGCGGTCGGTTTGTGGATGGGTGGTGACTACCCTCGGAAAGCACGTTAAGACGTTGATCCCGGCTCTCATGCGCAGATCTTTGACAGTCGTTACGGGTCGGCAGTAGCTCAAAAAGTTTGACAACCAGACTTACCAAGGGGTATAGTGTCACCTAGTAACTGGGTTGCGGAGGTCAGATAAGCAGTCGCCCCATGTAAAATACTGGTATTAAGCTGCGTCTGGTTAGACTGGAAGCCGACCCCAACATAGTTGGGAAAAGGCTAAGCAGATGATGAAAAGCCTATAACAACACACAGGAATCGAACTCAGTATCTCGGCGATTATTTCACACATTAATGATTCTAATAGTGAAGTGAAAGAAAACATAGTGAGGAAACCGGCATGTCTTAGAACCAAAAACTCGAAGACACTGGAGTGACATCTACCAACCCACACTGGGCCCGCGTAGTGAATTACGGCCCACTCCTCCCTCTCACAGAGAGGAGGCCTGTGTCCCAGCACTGGGAACATTATCGGCTGATTATGCTATTGTATATCTATCTATGCAGTATACCGTAAACCGCAGCCTTACAGAAGTAATAAACGCCTACAACAACTTATATTCCACACAAAATCAAACGTATAATTCCTCCGTTCAACTTTCAAGCCCTAAAATTCGACAATACAGTCATAATACACAAATCTACATAATATAGCAACCGTTCAAAGGTCATAAAGGTTCAGACAGACATAACGTTTTATTGGCTACGGAGATTCCACATCGACAAATTACCCTCGTACTGTACAGTACAGTCACGAGCATCAATATGTTAAACACTTAGCAAAATTCAAAAGCCATTATCGCCTGAAATAATGACTGCAACTTTGCTAAATGCACACATATTTATGTACCTACATATACAGATACACATACATACGTACCTAAATTGATAGATTTTGATCAGTGAAAGCGGTTGGAATTCTCATTAGTTGCCATTGGGAATGCAATATGGGATTATTAATGAATGATTTGATAACTTCAAATAGATGTTTTGCAAGTGAAAATGTATTGTGGTATGTTATTCGCTTTGTGCGACTGAATATTTTTTGTGTTCGGATTTTATTGGTTATTAATAATGTGAATCTGTGAAAGGGAAGTATCGTTGTTTGTTTTTGAGTTAAGATGTACCTTCGCCACATTCGCCTCACAAGCTTCGCCCCCGCATTATGATATTCCTTGATCACCCCGCATTTTATTCTTTATTGACCCGAAAAAAATAATTTGTTTCATTTATTTACCTACCAGCTTTGCTCGCGGCTTCGCCCGCGTGGAGGTTGGAAATTATCTCACGGAAAAATACTACCGGGATAAAAAGTACCCTATGTCCTAACCCAGGTCATGGTTCTACCCATGAGCCAAATTTCATCCCAATCCGTTCAGCCGTTTAAGCGCGAAAGCGTAACAAACAAACAAACTCACTTTCGTATTTATAATTTATATTACTTAGGATATGTGATGCAGTGAGTGATCACTACTCCTGCTTAGTGCGGGTAGACGGTTTAGACCTTTACAAGTCGACAGGCTTTGATGAGAGATGTTTTTCTTTACTGTAAGTTAGTGAACCAAGATTAACTTAGAAAAAGACGGTTTGGTGCGTCAGTTTCTAGAAAGTGTAGGTAATTGAATTATAATAAAATAAAATCTGTCTAAACAAAGTCACTTTTCCTGTCTGTCTGTGTTAACGCTTAGATCTTCTAAACTTTTCGATGGATTTTCATGCGGTTTTCACCATCATTTTAAAGCATTTATTCCGGAAGGTTTGTGTATAATACACATTCATATTTAACTTAGATATACTAAAAACAAATCTCGATGTTTTGACATATCGCCATTGCACGCAAGCGAAGCAGGGGCGGATCGCTAGTAAAATAAAAAACTCAATTAGTCGTCCTTCTTACTACCAAGTTTTTCACAAATTCCTTTAAAAAATAATAAAAAAGTTCGCCGATAAAATCGAAAAGCTCTCGAAGTTAATTTACTTGTTAGCTTTACATTGCGGGCCGCAATCGTCGGGAATCATTACCGGGCCATTTGCGGGAGGCAATCTAGTTAAACATTGACGTTAAATAATGATTCCTATTTCCTTTGGTTCCGTTGCTTCGAGACACACGGAGCTAAGTGATTCGAGACGCAGTTTGTAGATGGTAATGTTTTATTTTATTTTTGTTGAGTTTTTTTTTATTGGAAATATAAAATTGAGTTTGGAGAAGCAGTCAAAAGACTGGCTTCTCGTCTGGGTTTAGAAGTTGTGCAGATAAATGTCTTGAAGTTTTTGTTTTTGATAATGTCCTGTGAGTGAACCGAGGTAACCGACATAGCCCGAAGAATTGCCAAACTTAAGTGGCAGTGGGCAGGGCGCATTGCTCACCGAACAGATGGCCAATGGGGTCGAAAGGTTCTGGAATGGCGTCCGATTACCGGAAGACGTAGCGTTGGAAGGCCACAAGGTGGACCGAAGCCTTGAGAAGGCCGCAGGAATCCGCTGGATAGGGAAGCACAGAATCAGTCGAAGTGGAGGTGGTTTTAGGCATATGTCCAGCAGTGGACGCCTTATGGCTGAAATGATGATGATGAAGACTATAGTCGATGAAAGACACAGAAAAATAAAAGTTTTTTTTTTGTTGTTATCCTTTACTATATTGGGTCCCAATGCTGGGCGAAGGCCATGTTGGCCCTGCAAACGTCATCACGTCGAAAATATACAATGGCCCCCAAAACGGACGGCACGGTTGGCGCAGTGGTTAAGCGATTGACTGCTGCGCTGCGTGTCGCAGGTTCGATTCCCGCACGGAACAAATATTTGTATGACCTACATGTATTTGTTCCGAGTCTGGGTGTTTTTCAATCTATAATATGTATGAATTTACAAAAAAAAAAAAAATGTATATAAGTAGTTTATCAGCCATCTTGTTACCATAACACAAGCATTAGGTTGCTTAGCTTGGGACTAGATGGCGCTGTGTGAAATGTCCAGGGATATTATTATTATTAAAAGATAGTTGGCATTTTTCCACTTCAACTGTGATGCCACATTATGATCTTAAATAAAAAAATAATCAGGTACTCCTAAGGGATTACTTGATTATTTATAATGATAATTCAAAGGTAGTTAGAATAGTCAATGAAAACGTTTATAGTACGTTTTTCCGTAATTTAAAACGTTCAAAATCTAGTCGCAGTCTCATCTCGGCGACAAACAAACGTCAAAAACTTGTCAAAATGATTGACAGATGATGACAGATTGATCAGACTGTGAACGTTCTTAAAATTACGAGAATTACCCCTCAGTTCAAACATTTCGATCACTGAATTTTAAATCATAATGTAAAAATGTAAATCATAATGTCAAAGCTGAAGTGCAAAAATGTCAACTAACTATTGCAAGCCACTGTATCTACTCATCTTTTTTTTTTTAATTGGCTAGTTTCCAACCAGTCATAGCACTTTACCAGAACGGGTTTAGCATTGCAAAGTTATACCAATTAAGACATGTTCATAAAAGATGTTGGGTACAAGAAACTCCCTATAACTACATAATCAGGGCTCGTTTCTCGCGTACTCAGTAAATTTTCTGAGAATATGCGTAATAAGCGTTCACGGTCTGTCGGATTCCACAACTAAATGATTATTATCACGGTCGTTGAACGTCAAGTTAACCGGGGTATTGCCCATTGCAGGTATTTTCCTGTACCTGACCTCTGTTATATCTCGTCTGATTTAGACCTTTGGCTAATAATGCAGTCATACAAGTGGACGTTTATTCAAGGTGTCGGATTGACAATTAAGGATGACTACGTCATCTTTATGCATCGTGTTCAGTTATTAATATAAAATGATTTATGTACCGGTGAGTACAACACGGTGAACGCTGACAGTAAATAATGAATTGGGAGAAACATATTGCACCAGCCTAAAATAACACGGATCCTGCGGGATAGTTGCCTATTAGTTATTCTGTTGTCACTAACAGTAAACAGTTGTTCGTCGAATCGTCGAGCTCCTTAAGTGTTGTGTTGAGCTGCACGATTTTTGATAAATGCGTGCACTGACTGGACAGGTCCTCTCAAACTTTTTGGTTCTTTCCTCAAAAAAACCATCTCAGACATTAATCTACATGGTCTTCACATGATCTGACCAAGATTATGTCTGGACTTTAAAAGAGACTGTGACCTCTGAGTTTGTTTCGGCCTTTCTTCTCAGACTAGTCAGATAGGAAACGCCGACCTCATCTAGTTTTAAAATATGATTGACGTGTAGAAGTGTTTGTACAAACCTACTTACAAAAATAAAATCATTTATCATTTAGTAGCAATGGCTTTCATTTTGATAGTTCAACAACATTCATTGCGTTATTTACGTTGTTGAACAGACACATTTTTCGAACATATGAAGCAATAGATTAGCAATATCCTTCTATACCCAGACATCAATCTACATGATCTTCACATGATCTGCCGATCGATTCAGTAAAAATCTCGCCGTGAAAAGTTAGGTGAAGTGAGCTTAGAGTAAGTTGTCAATAGTGTCAATCCCTAGCATTATAGTAGTAATAGTTTTCACGGTGATATGGTTACAGAATCGCACCGCTGAGAGACTGTGACCTCTGAGTTTGTTTCGGCCTTTCTTCTCAGAGTAGTTAGATAGGAAACGCTGAACTCATCTAGTTTAGCTCCTGGATACTAAGTATGTTAATCTTAGTCCCAAAAAATACATAGGCAATTTCTTATACTTATTTAACAGAGGAGTTTATGCGAGTGTAGTTTGCCCCACCAAAAATTAATTAGTAGAATAAATCGGGAGACAAAATTGTGAACATTCCTCTTTGTCCTGTACGCTGGTGGGACAGATAGTGGATGCAAAGTGGAGTAATGTGATTTATGTATGTATGTATTTATTATATTATTTAAATAGTACACCACAGACTACCTACAGTATTGTCTATCGTTCCTCTTTTTAATCCATCCAAAGATTGTCTTTAAGAGATCGCTCTTAGCGATAAGACCGCCCATTGTGTCACCACCAACCTTACCCGTAAAACTACATTATTATATCTGTAATTTATATAGTGTACAATTTTAAAAAATATAAAAAAAAGAATAATATTTTATTCGGGACACACACAGGAAATACAAATAGTAAAAATAGCTAAGAGATTTATAGCGTTGATAACTAACAAAATTTGAAACAATAAAAAAAAATTAACCAAAAAAAAACTATATACGAACTACGAAGCCAAAAAGTATAATCTCTAGTACACCTCTAAAAGTATCTTCATCAGAAAATAAATATATACATCAATATTAGCCTCGACGTTACTGTTGTTAAACAAAACAATACTAATACCGTTCCCCATATTCCCTCGTCCCAGATGGACTTGATCGAGATGACCAACAATCAACAATCCATCGTTTATTAGACTGGACGTTCAACAAACGATGCATCCCATTCCCGCCCTTGATTTATGTCCAGCTCTCGATGCACAGACGACTCCCATTTATATCAATGTGGAGAAAAAAGCTTTTAACGAAAATGTTATTCGAAGTGAACGTAGTAATAATGAATGTTTCGATGAAAAGTTCTAATGACAGTTTAGAGTTGTGTCGTGATTCAAAAGTTTGTGTGGTTCGTGAAATTTTGTGGATTTTTTAGCTTTAATACGATGAAAGTGCAATTTTGTTTATTGGTTTTACGGTAAACATTTTTGTAATTATTTTGTTGTTATTATAGGGATTTACAGACGGAAGGCCAGTTGGTCTAAGTATTCTATAAAAATCTCACCATAAAAACCTAAGTGAAGAGATCTTGTAGTGAGCTATCAATAGTGTCAATTCCTAGCATCGGGTGGAATGACAGCTCACTTCCAGTTCACTTTACTTAAGTTTTTACGGTGAGATTTTAACAGGATAGATCGGCTGGATGAAACTCGCGCAGACCATTGCAGCACGGCACAAAAGGAAGGGGGCCTATATTCAGCAAATGGATGAAACAATCCCTTGTTTCATCCATTGCTGAATTCACAGCGGGTCCTATCAGAATACCAGCGCTGCGACATTTATTTTTTAAATGTCGCAGCATCATGCTGAGATAGGAGCCTTTTGGCCTCGTACAGGACTTTCTGTTTCATTTTTCTTTTTGTTACTTTTTTTTTATATAATTTGGTTTTGTTACCTACTTTTTTATATAATTTGGGTTTTGATTGTGTTTAGTTTAGTTTTATGATCTTCCTGTGCGAGTCGCAATAAATACTTTTTCTTTCTTTCTTTCTTGTTTCACTCCCCTTTGTTCCTTTTTTTTTTGTCTTTGCCTTGCTGGCAAACTCGCCAGTGACGATGATAATGATTATGGGAATCTAGGAATCTGTTACTTAATTCGTGATTAAGTTGGTATAAATTGAAAGGATTTTAATAAAAGTGTGACCTACATACCTATCTACTTAGATTCTTTATAAAAGGAAGTGAGGAATTGTAAAACAAGAAAAGTTCATCTTCATTGTTCAAAAACGGTAGAGAATCTTTACCAAAACTACCAGGGTGCTATAAATCAAAGATAGCCGTAAGTGTTTGCGCAAATATAGAAGGAGCGTCAGTACTAGGATCGAGACGACCATAAATAATATTTAGGAGCCATCGATAACTTGTCTGACAGTGGCCGTTGATACTGAGGTATGGCCGCAATCTCTTTGTATATGCATTTCAATATTTTCTCTATGAGGAAAGCAAGGCTTATCGGATTTGGCAAAGGTGACTTTGACGTAGATGTTTGTTTAAGGATACCGACCCGACTCGACCCGTGGACCTACCCTTCTAGTCATTGTATAAGGATATTATGATTTTTGGAATTAGACTCCATATTTTATATCAATGACAAGAGTAGAAATATTACTTGGCAAAAATAACATAGCAGTTATTTACCTATTTCTAAAGGCAGACATGATGGAGTTTATAATCATTATGAAAAACCCGAAGCGCGGACTAAACAACCAACCATTTTGTAAAAATAAATCTGTTAGGCTAAGACATTAACTTTTTATATCAATTAGGATAAAATAAACTATTTTTAAAATAAACTTTTTTTTTGTTTTTATTTTGACGAAAAATAAAAACAAAAACTATTATTTTTTTCTAATTATCCTCGTTACTTATGTAATATATGTAGAGGACGTAAAGTATATTAAACAAATAGAATAAGCAAGAAACGTTGCATTATACAGCGGAAAAATTAAATAGGATCAAAAATGCCTATGAAAATGAACTCATAGTGTTATTTTTCATAGGCATTTTTGATCAACAGTTCCAAGCTCCTAGTAAAGGTTTGGCAGCAATATCTTTTTCCAAAAACTTAATTTTGGAAGAACGTTTTAGGTATTTCATAAACAAAAACGGAGCAACCAAATTGTTGGTCGTAGGTTTGAACTAAGGCAGGCACTTTACTTTGTGTAAATTATTTCAACACCGTTCCTCTGAAAACGGAGAAGAAGACGAAAAATGCGAAGGCATGTGTCATCCACCAACCAACCCGCACAGGACCCGCGTGGTGGATTGCGGCTCACTCCATGTCACAGAGAGGAGGCTTTTGTCCCAGAACATTAAAGACTGATTGTGCTTATGTTAAAAAAAACAACCGACTTCCAAAAAAAAAAGCTACAAAGTGAAAAATAACTTTAATTTCGGAAGTCGGTGTCGTTGGTTCCGCATTTTCGTTTTTTGACATCGACTTCCGAAATTAAAGTTAAACAACATCTGAATTGAGAACCTCCTCCTTTTTTGAAGTCGGTTAACAAATAATATCTACCAAATTATAGAAATCACCACAATACCTATTAGTCTATCTAATTACAATAATAACGACAGGAAAATTACATTATTGATGCAATGTGTAGTACGTTAGATGCTATGAATAATTAAAATTGACGGAATAAGGGAAATAACAGTAATAATTATTGCATTGTAAGTACCTGTTTCATAATTATTGTTTTTGCTCCTATAAATTCGTCATCACTGTTGATACGCTTGAATAATGACGACGAATGCAATCCAATCACTTCTCAAAATTATGGTGACAATCCTTTTTAAGTGACGTCATAGTTAGTCGTAATGTTCGATGCCAATTACCAAGGTTCATTTCGCAAGTTCATTTACGCAACTTGAACCAACTTACTGTGTTAACATTCATGGTAAGTCTGACTGCAAGTTTTACCAGCAAAAAATTTTAAACAGTCATCATCCATAAATCTTGCTACTTCACATCGCTTGGCTAATTGGGTTCGATTCCCAGGTCGGGAGAAGTGTTAGGGTTTGTACAGACGCCAGCACGTCAAGCTACTACAATCTGTCAAATTTCTTTAATAGATTTCCAACTTTATCGCTAAGATTGATTGGAAAAAAATTACAGTTTCGGGTAGTTTGCGGGTGGCTGTACATCAGGAATTTCTCAGTAGCAGCCAGGAGTTTGGATGTGTGCTCAGTCGATGACAATACTAGAGCGCAGGGCGCTAGCGGTCAGGGCCAACATGTTGCTACACAGGTTCGCTGGTTGTAGTATCGGGGTAAAGATTACGCTGTTTAAAGCGTATTGCCAATCGTTCTACACGAGCGGCCTGTGGGTGAGGCATACTCTCTTAGTATGCCTTATCATTAGACGCCCTGCGTATTCAATATAATAACTGCTTCAGGATGCTGTTGGGACTGCCGCGCTATTGTAGTGCGTCCGGTATGTTCGCTTTTGCGCATACCGATGATTTTTACACCATAATGCGCAAAAAAACAAATTCCATTTTGTCAAGGGCGCGGTCTAGTTCTAACAGCATCCTAAGTATGTTGATGGAAAAATACGACGCACCTTGGTTGGAGGTGCTGGTCAGAAGACCCCACAGCTATCCTTGCAATTTTATTTTTCTTTTCTTTTTCTTTTTTGTCTCTGTTTTTGTTTACTAACAATAGTTGTTAAGAACAATGTTACTAACATTGGGCTTAGTTGACATAAATAAGCAAATATTGAATTGAATTGAATAGGTTCACTCCCTATTACATAGGACTTAATCAGGGCGGCAGGGACATCGATGCGCAAACTGTAACCATGGATTCAGCACATGAGTTTAGACCCCATAGCGTTGAAATTTTTCGTCGGTTACAAAAAAAAAAAAAATCTGTTCATACATTTTGACCGCGTAGGTATTGCACTTTTCTATGAAACAGAAGATTTTTTTTGATAACCGACGAAAAATTTCGACGCTATGGGGTCTAAACTCATGTGCTGAATCCATGGTTACAGTTTGCGCGTCGATGTCATTGCCTCCCTGTATAACTAGCAACGTGTTGGGGACTATATGTACCTACACCTCTGCCGGTTGTGTGTCTATGTCATGTTATGTAACTTAATAGTCTTCTTATTCATAGGGTCTTTTCGAAACAAAAAACAAATAGAAATAATATGAAAGCTCATTCAAAATTCACTTGAATGTTCGAATGCAACAAGAGTTATTTTAAATCTGTCAAAAATACCTCTAATTTCCCTACACTTTTGACAAGTTTTTGACATTGATTGTCGCTGAGATGAAATTGCGATTAGATTTTGAACGTTTTTAATCACGGGAGTTGGCTTTAAGGTCGACTTTTGCAAACAACCTTTACAGAACCTACATGTTCCAAAATTAAAGCCAACATTATCTTCACACAGAAAAAAAAACAAATGACACTCATATTTTAAAACAAACGCCAAAAACACGCAGCACAATTTTTCGCACAAACAGCAAATATCCCAGCTTACTGTGGTAGTAGAAACGATATCGCTAAGACTACCAGTCTAGTCTACAGAATTATTTACCTAAGCTTTTGAGACAGTCCAAGAGGCTACAATCTTTGGAACCACGAGCCACGATCGCCAATTTATCATTGCATCTTTGAACTTCGAAGCCGGAGGGATATTCTTAAAATTTTTGCGGTTTCAATTCTTATTCTGCAATTTCTGTTTGTTCCTTTTGAGTGTTATTTCGTGTTCTTTTTTATGTGAGACGAGATATTGGAAAAGGGGGTTTTAAAGCTTTTAATGTGATTTTGTTTTAAGTGAGTTGTAAGAGAGGTAAGTAGGTACTTTACTCACTGAAAGCCAGTGGAAACTAAACATGTCGTTAATTGAATTGGTGGACTTGTTCAACCACTTAACATTTATGTACCCAAGTTTTTAATCAAAGAGGTACGTATGATATACCTATCTGTTTAAGGTTTTTTTCGAAGTAACATACATACATTCTTTTCATTTTACTTTATTTTTAATTTAATTGCGTTTGGGGGAGGCCTATCTCCAGTAGTGGACGTCTTTCGGCTGAAATGATGACTATGAATTTTATTGCAGACATTTTTTATGTTCCTCGTCAGGAGTCAATTGATAATGTAATACCTGCTTTATGTCAATAAAAGATTTTTTCTACCTTAGCACGTAACGACGAATAGCAACACCATTAAAATAAAAAATCATTTAATCAAACTAGGCTGATAATCAGCACTGTTTGAACGTCAAAATTACATAAGAAAGTCTTCCAAAACGCCCGCCCTAGCTTAGGTTAGCTTAGCTGGGAAGAAGAAATGGCGCAAAAAAACTCCCCCCATTTAATTATTGGTATTTTTCCCTATGCTAATTACAATTTCCCCGATCTCCTATAACGTCAGATTAAAAATAATTTACCAAAGAAATATCCCCAAAAATATTATTTATAAACCAGCTATAAATATAAATGAGAGACCAAAAATATGTGCTGCCCGTGATTCGAGGATACACCCCGGTTGACTGCGCTTCGTCCGAAACTCCGGGCGTTCGATTGAAAACGTGCCTCACTTACAATACCACGATTTGCTGTCCACTATATGTATATAAACATTTGTTATGTATTTCAATCATGGGCTGCATTTTAATGTTCTATACGAAAAAGTTTTTGTTGGTCAAAAATAACGTTCTTTTTTAGGTGAAAACTTCTCTAGGCTCTTTTAGGTGCCGTATTATGACGGTTTAATGCCATCATGATTCCAGTGTAAGAGCGGTTCTGCACTACATCCGATCCGAATCCGAATTCAAGATCCGAGTTCAAACCGAATTGGGAATGTTCTAAATTTGGACTAAGTTCGGATGCAGTGCGCAAGTCGCAACCCCTCATACAAATAGTACTATGGCTACTTCAGCCGTCATTTCTCAGATTCGGATAGGATGCAGTGCAGCAGTGCGATTCTGTAACCATCTCACCGTGAAAACTTAGGTGAAGTGAGCGTGGAGTGAGCTGTCATTCCAACTAATGCTAGGGATTGACACTATTGACAGCTCACTCTAAGCTCACTTCACCTAACTTTTCACGGTGAGATTTTTACAGAATCGATAGGCTGAACCGCTCTAAGAGAGAGATGGAGCTATACATGACCGATAGCACCATCCCTTTTTTGCACTGGTATCATGATGGCATTAATACTTCGTAATGGCCCCTGAACAGTGAGCGAAACTGAACCGCCAAGCTCGGGTCGGGGACGCTTAATCGGGTATACTCGGCTCCAGTCGTAAATTTTCTTTCCTATCGTGTGGTCATAAGCAGACGCTTTCTTTTTTTTATTTAATAATTTTATTTTTTTGTACGTAATCAACCTCATTTTTTCTGATAAAAAATTGTCACCGTTGTGTATGACTTTAGGTAATTAATCGCAAGAAAAAGGTTTCTTAAATACATTTAAAAGTTGTGGTCATTGGTAGGCGGTATTGGTGATTGCAGAATATTTACAGAAACATACATACATGCAATTTTATCAAGTTAAAAACTTAACCAACGACATCTTTAATCATTCCAACACAATGAATGTGTAATCATTCCATTTTTCTTAGATTTTTTTATCTTAAAAAATTGAATGATTACACATTCATTTGAAGTTGAAAACGCAATTATTTTGGTACTTGAACGAAAGAATTGCTATTTTGAATAAAGTTTTTGAATTCCACCATTAAAATCTTATTTTATTCCGCCAGTGGGAGTTACCCTCGAATCAAATCTTGCCAACATAACCTACATTTAGCAAATAGATAATGAACTATTTCGCCGACTTACAGGGGTATAATCAAATGCTGGAGAACGGAACTGGGGACCCAACGCGATTAGCAGACGAGACCAGAAAGTTAATACTGTTAATAGCTAAGCGAATTGCAAGGAGGAAATTGCGCCCCACTTGGGATAGAATTTGGTTGATTGGGCACTGGGTTAGAGGTCCTGCAGAGGTATATATTTTTCTTAGATGGAGAGGAATTAAGGCTAATATGCCATAACGTAGGAAATAAACGACGTCATTCCGAAATGCGTCGATGAAACTGATGAAACGGATGTAGGTGGTCGAAAGTAATTCAAAACCTTGTAACTTTCCTTCGAAAAACATATCCAGCCCAGTGCCATTTCAGTTTGCTTACGCTGTAAGCTATGTCGGTAACTCCGGCTCTTTTCCGGATAATTTAATTCCTGATTTTAACCATAAAAGAGACTCTGAGCATAACTCGCTCCATAGCGTGATGAGCGAACTTGAATTTATGGACCTGCCCGGTCGTCAGTGTCCACGTTTCGGCACCATATATCATGATGTTTGTAGAAGGACCGATGTCCGATGGAGCAGACGAATCCTGGAATGGAGACCGCGTATCGGCAAGCGTAGTGTGGGACGCCCCCCAGCTAGCTAAAGAAGGTGGCTGGGACATACTGGATGCGGAAGGCGGAGGAAAGAATGTTGTGGCACAGGCTGGGAGAGGCCTAGGTCTAGCAGTGGACTGCTAAGCTGGGTTGATTGAACTTTCCGTCGTGACTTTCGAAACAAAACAATACCTAAGTGTACCAAGTGTAATAAAGCCATGTATCAATTGTATTTGTGGTGTACACATTTAGAGCGGAACTGATGATGCATGTGTCGGCGATAAGAATCCTATCGACACAAGAAAGTGAGGTGAATCAAATTGATAAATTTATCGATTTAAATATATTTATATACAATAATATTGGTTTGTTTTTCTTCTTCCATGAATAAGAAAGAATTTGTTATTTGTTTAGTTTTAGCTGCATATATAAGTATTTGATAAAGGCCCGTGAAAATGACTCCTTTGTCAATTTCAAAATGTAGGGAAATTAGAGGAATTTTTGACATATTGAGACAGATCAGAAGGCTATTTCTCGTAATTTAAAACGTACAAAATCTATTTGAGACTGAGATCAGACTGTGAACGTCCTTAAAAATACGAGAATTGCCCCTCTGACTGTGAACGTTCTTAAAATTACCCCAGGTATGAACGTAAATGAAGCAAAAAGTATATGTAAAGATCGTAGCAGGTTCTGTAGTTTATCCCTTCATGGGAAGAAGGCGTGAGGCGTTTATATATTTTTATGTGTAAGTAATGTGGTGTCGACCGTGACTTACGAGTTCTAGGTCCTAGGTTCGAACCCTGACAGGCGCTTTACTTTGTGTAAATTATTTCATCACCACTGCTCTCAAAACGGTGAAGGAAAACATCGTGAGGAAACCAGCATGTCCTAGAACGAAAAATTCAAAGACATGCGACATCTACCAACCCGCACTGGGCTCGCGTGGTGGATTACGGACCACTCCCTCCCACAGAGAGGAGGCCAGTGTCCCAGCAGTGGGAACATTATAGGCTGATAATGCTATAGTCTTATGTCCATTCTATTGTCCATGCAATGAATTTCTGGATGCAGGCAGCGTAACTATCGTTATGCATCGCATATGTCCAGCATTTGACGTTATAGAGGAATGAGGAACAGGGTGTAAAGCCCACCAATCCTAAATAGAAAATGGAGGATCCTCCGAGCAGACAGGTGTCGTCTCTGGTGTGCTGCTGCCCGACGATTGATGTCGGGACGTTGTATATATGCTAGTTGCGCGGTGAATCCTGCTTGCGCGATGCAGGATTTTGCCTGACGTCAGTGTGATGCGTAGTTTGCATGTGGCGATGTAGATGCCGCCATGTCTTTTGGTTATACCTAATTGACCCAATATCTCAAGTTAAAATCTTATTTTATTCACAAATAGTTGCTTTTTCCTCTTGGTTGTGTATGTGATAAGCATCATGCCTCCTTTTCGCTCCTTCTAATTGGAATTTCCATAATTCATTTCTAAACAACATTTCCATTGAATATGGCGACGGTATACCTAATTTCAGTCTTCTTTTCCTTTACGTCAGCTTACTGTTAACTTTGAATCATCCGTGTCTTTACCCCAATTCATTTGGGGTCGGCATAGCATGTCTTTTTCATCCATGCATCTTTTTTAGCCGTCATTTTAGTAGTCACCCCCTTCCCTTTCTAGCCAAAACCTCCTTCACACAATCCATCCAGTGTTGGGTATACATCGGAATGGCTATTAAAAGGAGGCTGATCAAAGAAAATTGGGATGGTAAATATTAAATGATTCTATTTCTGTGTGTACGTTTGTATAAACTCTTTTACAAGTCAATCATATTTTAAAAACTAGATGAGGTCGGCGTTTCCTATCTGACTACTCTGAAAGGAAAGGGCAAAACCAACTCAGGGGCCACAGTCTCTTTTAAAGTCGAGATATAATTTTGGTAATACCATGTAGATTGATGTCTGAACTGGTCTTTTGAGGAAAGAACCACAAAAATTGAGTGGACCTGTTCAGTTATTACAAGCATTTGTCAGTAATCGTGCAGCTCAACTCAAAATTTATGGAGCTGAACGTGAAAGATGAAGTGAATTGGAAGGTAGTGAACTCTGAGATGCGGCTGGTAGACGTATGAAAGAAAATAACTTGTTCCAACAGGATCAAGGTAAAGCATCAAGATGTAGTCCTGCCATAGTACCTATGTAATCATATGCGCTTGGGCAGAATGCGAGTCAAATATAGCAAGAACATAAAAAAGTTGAAACCTTTCAATATAGTCGTTTCCATCATAATATTTAATGGTTACTCTTATAAAAAACTGTGAACAGAAAAGAACCTGACTACTACAAGTTTTTCTTGCATCTTTTAATACTTTAGCGTCCGCAGGTACAATTATATATTATTTTTAAGACACGGGTAAATCCGTGAGTCATGCCTGACTATCGGATCTTGAGAAATGTTCGTATCTATGTGTGTTATGTACTCGTGAACAAGTATATCCAGTTATGTGTGTAGAGATAGCAAGACATGTGTTAATGTATGGCTTATGTAGGTTTTGTGTAAAGTTGGTTAACACTTAATAAACGTCATGATTTATGTTATAATTTTCATAATCGTTATAGACATATCTATGTAATTCCCGAAAGTTTAAGGGGGTATTGAAAACTAGATTTAAAATATAATGACATTAAAGGTTGATTTTGTTTGACCTAAGACTTTAGAATATGGAGGGTCAATAGACTTTTATAATGCAAAATAACAAAATCATGTTTTATTCATTTTGGACTAAGTGGGTAATCAAATAAATCAATATAATTTTAATTGCACCAATGATCTTATCCGGTGGGATTTACATTAAAATACCTATATCGTTTAGTGTTGCCAAGGATAAAGAAAGATTTTAGTGAGATAATATAAAATAGGTTTTTGAAAGTTGGGATTTCCGCATAGATGTCAAAACTATGAAACCCACAAAAAATACCAGAATAAAAAAAAAAAACAATATCCTGCCCTGAGAAAAATACCAAAAATCCAGGTAACATTGCATCAACGTCGTCATTTAATTACCCGAATGACGTAAAGAATAATTAATATTATTACTAAAATGAATTATCAATATTTTACGATGCGAACGGTACAAGGAACAACAAAACTACGTATTCGTTAGTATTTAACGTACGGACTTGACCTCCACCAGCCAGTATCTAAAGTCGACCAACGCGATCTGGTCGCAACACTATTTCATATTTATTTATTTAAAAAAACGAACATAATATTTATTAAAATAAATTTCTTTATTTAAAACAACGTTCTAAGTGATGACCGTGTTTTGTTTATAATAAAAAAGTGTTAATTAATTTAAAAAAATGTGGAAAAGTTGTGTGTTTTTTGTGTCTACTTTAATATGGAGTTCTGCCCGTAAGTATCTGTTCATCTGACTGAGAATTCACATGGGAATTTAGACCTTAAACTTTGCTGTGCAAAGGTTATATTATCATATATTATGTTGGAGTTCATAACTAATATACTAATCAAACATTTTGAGTGCAACTAGAATTAAACAACCTGATCAAGTCACGTTGTTTTTAACGTGATTTTAAGATAGAAAATGAACATTATTATGATCTATCTACTACGTGATAGTGAGACAGATTGATTACATTTAATTATGTGTGATTATGCGAAGCAAATTAACTAGCGTCTTTAAAAGAATCATCTGCTATTGGTATGAGGAAAATGAGGAAGTCAAATCTGCCTCAAGACGTCTTGTTGTTTTTTATTTTCTTAAAAAAAAAAACAGTTTTTAATTTAAGTATTTTGTAGAACTTGTTTGTTCAATATACCTAGTATCCAATAATTAGTAGGTGTACAATAAAGAATAAATAGTTCACTGTTTAAAGTAGGTAGGTGCTTATTCACATTTTTATTATTATTTTGTGACATCTACCAACCCGCGCTGGGCCCGCGTGGTGGATTATGGCCCACTCCCTCTCACAGAGAGGAGGCCTGTGTCCCAGCTGTGGGAACATTATACGCTGATTATGTAGGTGCTTATTCTATTAACATTTTATTATTTGTAGTATTATCCTGGTAAAACTTATTATTAGAATCAATTGTTTACAATAACAATTTAGTTGTTAACACTGTCAGTATAAATTCTTCTATTGATTTTACCTTATTCCTATTATTATTGAGAAATCCTTGCACTGTTAGATCACGTCCCGAATCAAATTTATCGATAGCAGGCATCCTTATTGTTATGCTTAGTAGAAGGTAGATTGAGTTGGCTGTAGGAATACAAATGAATGTACTTTGTGTACAAAATCTTCTTTCTCACGACTACAATGCAATTTAAACTCATAACTTGGTACAAACTAATAAATGGTGTTATATTTCCATAATCCCACACTTGGCAGAATGTGATGATACCATTGACTTATAACTTAAGACCATAATAATGTACCATATTTTGACAAATAAATAACATCGCATTTTACATGGAGCGACTGCCTATCTGACCTCGACCACAACCCGATTACTGGGTAATACGATACCCCTTGGTAAGACTGGTTGTCAGACTTTCGGGCTTCTGACTACCCGTAACGACTGCCAAAGATTCACGATTGACAGCCGGGACCAACGGCTTAACGTGTTTTCCGAGGCACAGAGGGGCCTTGATATGTATAGATGGTCACCCATCCACGGACCAACTGCGGCAAGCGTAGCTTAACCTGATCGATCGACCCGCGCGGCCCGGCTGTTATTATACTTAGCCACAAGCCCTTCTGCTTACTAATAGGTATAAATGAAGACCTAAGTAAAACTCGGATATCTTTCAAGCACATAATCTGCCATTACCAGTTTATATCATACGTCAATAACCTATAAACTAACCAGTATTTAACTCCTCTGCTATTTTTTGCCTTGCCTTAGTGTAGGTACTGTTCTGAACAAGTCTGTGGTAAATTACAGAATTTTTTTACACTGTTGAAACTTGTTTTATGTGAATCTAATCATATTTAATGATTATTGGTTTGTTTACAACATTTTGAAGACATGAATTTTATTGTTTTGTACCTAGTTTATTATTTTATAAAGTTTTACATAATCTTCTTTCTAGTGTAGATAATTTAGTAATGGATTTTCGCCGTAAGTAGGTACTTCTCTTTTATGAATTCTTTTCTTCTGTCTTTATTTTTTTTTAAAAAACGTTGCCCCACACTTGGAATTTCTCCTGTATCGTGGGAACGTTTACAAACATTTAAACTCACATACACCATACAAATATTTGTTCCGTGCGGGAATCGAACCCGTGACACGCGCGTAATTCGGTGTCATATTTATTGCAGATTAAAGACATATTTAAATTTAAGTTGTGATCATACAATACTATTGATTGTATACAATACTAGGTGTTAAGTAATTAACATTCCAAGGTACAGAACATAAAATTAAATTATTTGCCATATTATGTCGAAGTATTATTCAAAATCAAAAGTCATTTATTCAAATTAGGCTGAGAATCAGCACTTTTCGAACGTCAAAATTACAAAAGACAGTCCCCCAAAAACCCCGGCCGGCCCTTCACCACTTCCTAGTGCTATCGCTGGGAAGAAGAAGTGGCGCAACAAACTTCCCAGCAGCACAGCTGTCTGTTCAGTTAGAATATAGTTGCATGTATACAATACTAGGAACTATTATTATTATACCATGCCATATGTCAGCTAGCCACGCCAATATACCAATAAATATAATAAAAACTATACGTACTCAAGGCCTCAAGCTAAAAAAAAACTTGAGAGGTGTCAAGGGACACCCGGATGGAACGAAGTTCAAAGAGAGAGAGAGAGAGAGAGACAGAGAAACACGCGCACGCCGCACGGCTTACAACTACCTATAGCAAAAAGTGTCGTTCCAACTTTTGGTCTTAATTTTTTCCGTCTAGCCTCCTTTCGCAACGCGCGATAAAGACTTACTACCTAAATAAAAGCCTCCATAAAGGGCGTGACATATGGCGTGGCTTACATATTTATGCATACAATTTACCGTTGGTGTAATAAGACGTTCGTTACTTAATTTACATGCTTATTAAGAAATCATAAATACAATCTAACACAATAATATAATGAAAAGTAAAGGAAAGAAAAAGGGACAAGCTCATTATTAGGCATAAAAAAATTCGTCCGCTTCGCTGTCAGTGGGAAAAGTGCCCAAAAGGCTGGCAGCGTTGCCACGTTGGATGGCAATGCTGATTCTTTAACCTAAAAATAGGTCAGCCGTTTGTTTTTTCAAAAGTTTATCCGTTTCGATTAGAAGTTCAATTCTTATCACCTCGTTTTGATGTAGCAAATTTTACTTTGACTACTAGCTGATATCTAATTATTGGCCGACCGCCCTGAGGCAGCTGCGCGGTGCGGGAGGGGTGATAGATGTCACAAGTTGACGAATCACTGAGCTCTCGCATCACGTCACCACACCCCTCCCGCACCGCACTGCTACCTCAGGCAACGTCTCAGTTAAGTGGTTGGCCTATAGATACATTATATGGCATTAGCAATGTCTTCTACCATTCAATTATGAATGAATTTTACAACTTAGATGGTTGGAAATAGTAGTAATAACATTACCTTCCATTTGGGCTTCGCCGCCGATAGTTATTATTTTTCCTAAGTTCTTTTACTTCTAACTGCTTTACCGTCCAAGTCACAGTGATCTTTATTCTCATTCAAATAACGTTACTGTTGGGTTGCTGGAACTGACAGTAATCATTGTGATCTTTATTCTCGTTAAAATAAGGTTGCTGATGTGATGACAGAGGTAAAATGACTGTGAACCGACTTTGAAAGGAAAGTTCACACGGAAATCCCAAGTTCTATTTTACCTACTTTTAAGTACACGTGTAAACTCGATAATATACCTACTATGACACGAGATAAATATGATAATAACATACACCAGAATGATTAATAATGCAAGCTATTTTGTTATTAACGCAATGCATAATTCAGTAAAGGACAGGCGTCAATTTGTCTAATGCAATAATACCTATTGTAAGATGAATAAAATTAACACGGAATAGATAATATTATCTGTTCCGTGAAAATTAATGAAGTAGTGAAGATCTAGACTAAAAATGTTGTGATACTATTACCACGACATTTTTATGACGCCATGATCGAAATTCGGTATAGAGGACTATTCATCCAGAGCGAATTCCGATCATGATTCCGATTCTGTTTAACCCTGCGAAGTAGTTTTAGGGTTAAACAGTTAATTAAATATACCACTCGGTTTAGTAGGTATCACTTCTGATAGTTACCAGTACCTCATCATCACCATCATCATTGTTGGCAGCCTGGTTCCATCCACTTTTACCACCGACTGCTCCTCCCTTTTTGTGCTATGCTTCCCTGGTCTGTGCGAGTCACATCCAGGTCTTCCCCGTGATCTTCTGTAGGTCTTTTGCAGTACCTACCTGTGTCTTAATTCCTCAAGATTCCAACCATTGCCAATCAGTACAACATACTATCAATCACAGTCTAAATCATTTTGAAGGATATTGCTCATCCATTGCTTCGTATTTTCGAAAAAATTGTCTGCTCAATAAAGTAAATAACGCAATGAATGTTGTTGACCTGTCAAAATAAAATCCATTGCTACTGTTAGAGTATTACGCTATTACCCCACTGACGAATCTCAAATGTGATCCGGAATGAAATAAGTTTTAAAATAATTTTAATCAATAAAATGAATATCCTAGTGATTTAAACTTAAGCAGTAATTAATAAAGACATACCCATCAATCGTTCATTCGTATTTAGATAAAGTACTCATAACAGACACGTTTCCTTATGACTGTATGATACTAAGGTTATCAGTTCAATTGAAGTTACGAAATGTAAGTCAAATTATTAAAAATACAATCTGTTTTTAATAACAACATCATCTTATATATTCTGTTATTAATAAATAAATAAAATAAAAATCTTTTATTGACAGGCAATTATAAGTAACTTATAAAGTATGTTAGTCTTAGTAGTAGAGTAGGTAACAAATTAGAGGTAAGTACGTATTATACTTAGATCACTGATTTCGACAGCACTTACCCGAACCGCACTTGAGCACTTCTACTAACCGCACTGGAACAAAATTTCGTAACGTGCGGTTCGAAGGAACAGTTTATCAATATTGTTTACAGTGCCCAAACGGCACCTACGTAAAGCACACAAAATATATAAAATCAAAATTCAACAGAATCCATTTAAATCATCTGCCTAGCCTTTTTTCAACTATGTTGGGGTCGGCTTCCAGTCTAACCGGATGCAGCTGAATACCAGTATTACCAGAATCTATATAAATAATACAGCAAAATCATAGAAAGCAGCACAAAGTAATAAAATGTCCCGTTTTCGATCATTCAATACCCTATTGGGGTATTGAATGATCGAAAACGGGACATTTTTTTTTGCAAGGATTTTTCTTCAATTTTCTATCTGACCAATTTTGCGTTTGATTTTCCGGCGGCAGGATCCTGTCAGACGGTTGGAAAAAAGTTGCTCAAAACAAAAAACAAAAAATCGCCGCCCCTTTTTCCGGAGCGCATAAAAACTCGTGTACAATTTTACTGTAGAAGCGTAGCTATTTTACAGAAAAAGACAATTAGCAAGCTGACTCCAAACATATTCGGATGGCAGTTAGTTTTTTTAGTTTTGTTGTGGTTTCACGGCTGTCCTCATTCCTATACCTACATAATATGGTCTGTCCAACTCCCGAATCGATTTCGATGAAATAGAGAAAAAAATGGTTTGCATTCATTTAGATGAATGTCATGATTTTTTAAACACGGCCCCAGCACCCTGATTGCGCAACACACTATAAATCTCAATCATTTTGAAGGATATTGCTAATCCATTGCTTCACATGTTCGAAAAATTTGTCTGTTCAACTATGTAAATAACGCAATGAATGTTGTTGAACTGTCAAAATGAAACCCATTGCTACTGTAGGTACAGACGCCAGCAGGTCAAGCTACCCGAAACTGTCAAGTTTTCCCAATCAACCTTGAACCTTAATGCTTTAGCGATAAAGTTGAAAATCTATTAAAGAAATTTGACAGATTGTAGTAGCTTGATGTGCTGGCGTCTGTACTGTGTTATGTAATTACCCCGCAGAGCAGTTTAGATCTTCCAATCATAATTCAGTGTTCAAATCATAGATATCCGAGTTCGAATGAATATTTACATGATCAGCTTTACCTCCATGAATGCAAAACAATAGCATCTTTACTAAAACCTCGTACACCTAACTAACGACATTTCCTTTCTCAACAGTCAGTCAGTCAGAGAGCTGCATAACCCCCCTCGGAGACCAAAGTACCTGCGTCTCTCTATATGAATGCCCGCCCCTCGTGACGGCCTTTGAACGGCGGCCACTGCCTAACAGTGTGGTCAGCCACTTGAGGAAAGCACAATGCGGCTTCGAAGGATATGTACCCAGGGTGTGCTGTGGCCCACTGCCGACCAGCCAGCAGGAACAGCAAACGCCAAGGCCTACGGTAAGAGACAATTTTGATTTATAAGAGTTTGCGGAGATTCTTGCCCGTTTTTCTCTATAGGAACCTATTTTGCTTTGGAATGGGCTACAACCCTCATTTTTCTGACTGACCAACTCTTTGACAATACGAAAGTATTTGTAATTGGTTGAATTAAAATAACTGCTTAGAGTTTGAGACAATACTTTATAGATCATCTATTTCCGAATACCTGATCAGATAAATAGACCTCCGTTTTATACTACCCGAAACTGTCAAATTTTCCCAATCAACCTTGAACCTTAATGCTTTTACGATAAGGTTAAAAATCAATTAAAGAATATAGAAAAAGAAAATTTGACAGATTGTAGTAGCTTGATGTGCTGGCGTCTGTACAAACTATATACGAGTTTGTTACGGTGCACGACCTGTGTGTATATGTGAATCTAATTTGTGCGTTACAATATTGACATAAAGTTCATTAAGCTTTGTACAAAAAATCGCTTCCATTCCGTCGAAATATAAGCCTTTATCTACAATATACTTTGATGTTCACTGTCTTCATTGGTTGACTAAAATAGGAACACCACATAGTTCAATCAATTAAGGCGATCAGAAAAGTGATCTATGTACATAGATCCAAAGACCCCCAAGACCCTAAAGATATAAGTACTTATATCTTTAGGGTCTTTGGCCAACCTGTACAAGTAATTATGAGACCAAGAAGGGTGAGAACCTTATCCATGGAATTTTGGATTGTCCCATTTTCAAACCAATCGTTGGGATGTCATCTGTAGATGGACAGATGACTAACCGGAGGACCAACACTTTTTTGTCAATTTACCACAGTTACTGGATAATGTGTCAGAGAAAATGCCCAATGTAATAACCATGAACAGCTGACAGAAATCCTAATTAATATCCTCCACATTTCATCAGAAGGAAATAACGTCGAGATAATAAGCCTGGCGACCTTTACCTTAAAAGGCGTTCATAACTCTTAATCCTGTTGCTACGAGCGGCGGAACCGGAATTAGCGATTAGCTTTGACATATATAATGATACATTATACTTGAACACCTTTCGAGCATACTTTACGGAAAAAGTAGCAAGGTGTGGGAAAATAATTAACGTGACTATAAAGGTGGGCTTTGTCTTTTAACACTTTTGTATTTATTCCAAATTAAAATATTTTGTTACGCACAAACTACACATAAAAAGCTGCATGGCAACTTATGAACCGTCAGAAGCTAGGTGCAAGAGTCGGTAACAAACTCCACGGTATTAGGGACGAGCCGGGCACGAGCCGAGCTGAGCCCGACTCGTCCCTAGCCGAACAGAGCCGAGCACGGTATAGAGCCCACGAGCAATTTTTGTCTCTCACATCAAGTCTACAGGTTTGTATGAAAGTGTGCGCATGTACCAACGCGACAGCTGGGAGACATTTTTGTCCGCGAGTTTGGACGCAACTGTCGCCCGTCTATTGGTTGCAATGCGAGTGCGCGTACGGTGACAAAAAAGTTGCTGGCTAGCCAGTTGCCGCACAGACGAAATTTAAACAAAAAAGTAGCGTTGCTGTCGCTTCCGGGTGCCACAAAAAAGTTTCTGGGCAATGAGGTTGCTCATGGGCGCCTTCTCTTATTGAAACTTGCTTGAGTGAATATGATGTAATTTTGATGAAACAGATGATCCATACATACATAAACTCATGCCTTCTTTCCATAAGGTTCAGCAGAAACTACGGAACGCCACCTGCTACGATCCTTACATACTTACTCCTTTTGTCTCGTTTACGTTCATACAGATGATCCAATGTTTACAAATAGTCTATAAAAAACTGGTTTAAACATATTTGCAGGCCTCTAGGAAAATTATGATCTGATGTAATTTTTTTGCAAAAAATAAATAATATCCCTGGACATTTCACACAGCGCCATCTAGTCCCAAGCTAAGCAACCTAATGCTTGTGTTATGGTAACAAGATGGCTGATAAACTACTTATATACATTTTTTTTTTGTAAATACATATTATAGATAGAAAAACACCCAGACTCGGAACAAATACATGTAGGTCATACAAATATTTGTTCCGTGCGGGAATCGAACCCGCGGCACGCAGGTCAGCAGTCAATCGCTTAACCACTGCGCCAACCGTGTCGTCCGTGTCGATTGAAACGTTTGTACCCACAAAGGCAATATAATTCTTTGTTAATACGGAATGTGACCAGCAATAATCCAAAAAGATCCAAGTTGCACATAATTTGCAACTTGAGCGTTCGTGACCAGCTAACTTTTCATACAGTGATTCTACTTCTTTCAAATTTTTACTAATCTTATAAAAATCCAACAGCAACGACCAACCCAGGCCCCAACCCAAGGCAGCAGTGGGTACTCCCAGGAAGACTCTTCTCCAGCACCGCGGAACCAGTGTGGTGTGGATACCAATGGAGACAGGGTTTATGGAGGAACCTTCACAGACTTGGATGAATTCCCCTGGATGGCACTGTTGGGATATAGGACTCGTGAGTACTGTTTTGTTTTTGGTCTTTTAACTCGACTGTGCGGCACGAAAGACAGGGTTATATTTGTCGCGGGATGGTATTTTCCCTTGAATCATCTTAATGGCTGGATGGATTTTGAAACATGAGGTGTCTATCGACTCGTCTAGGCTGTGTGGTGGTTATACAGTCAGATATTTTTGTTTTTATTGTACTTTTTTTTTTGCTTCTTTTACATCCAGACGCAAATGTGAGTACCGTAGTTCCCCAAACGAATAAACTGATCACAATTTCACAGAAACCGGTGGGAATCTTAATACATGGCTTGGAGATTGCTCAGATGGATTCATTGATCTGTTGAGAAAGGATATGGTCAGTAGATTCGAGATGTTAGTCATGGGTTAACAAAAGTATCTATGCAGGTTGTTTATTGAGTTTGGTTTCATAAATCAGCTGGGCACTACTCTTTAAGTCCGTAAACAAAGATACGGGCCCATCTGAAAGCAGTTGATCTGTCAAAACAAGTCACAAATTGAATTTTTGGTATGAGCAAAAACGCATTGCGAGTAGGAACAACCTGTCAAACCATGTTGTCATTCTTAGGTCTGGCACGAACTAACCTGACAAGTATGTCTAACTTCAGACGAAACTGCGGATTTCGTGATTAGGAAGAGAGGTAAAGGTAGAAAAAAGAATGTATGGGTAGGATTGCTTTGTTCTCAAGGACCAAACTTTTTGTCATACATCAAGAACCTCTTGTTCAGACAGTCAATGCCTCGATGGAACAAGTATTCCCAAAAGAGCCATTTGAGTAATCGATGCTGTCTCCTTGAAGACCTTGTGACATTTCAACTTTTAAAACCTGTTCAATTCGTTTTATAAATGAAGTGTAATTACTTATGCAGTTGCTTGTAAGTCTGCTAAGGATGATCATTCGCGAGAACATCTGACGAATATAATTATAGCAATTTGTATGCTATTAATATAGCGTGGTAGTTAACCTTTGACAACATAAAGGTTCAATGAAATATAAACTTTATTAGTTATAGTGGAAGAATACAGAACTCAGAATTAGAATTCAGTGCTAAACTGAAACTAGATTTTTAAATGTAGCAACGAAGGTATACAGGGTGGCAGGAACATGGCCAAACCTGTTACCATGGTTGTGATTCAGTACATGATTCTATTCTGAAACCGTTGAAATTTTTCGTCGGCTATTAAAAAAACAAATGGATACATTTTGCAGGAAACAGCAGCAACATTAAGTACAGACGCCAGCAGGTCAAGCTACCCAAAACTGTCAAATTTTCCTAATCAATCTTGAACCTTATTGCTTTAGAGATAAAGTTGAAAATCTATTAAAGAAATTTGACAGATTGTAGTAGCTTGATGTGCTGGCGTCTGTACATTTTGCGCGTCGAAATCCCTGCATCTACCTAAACGCAGACTTTGCGTGTTATTTATATTGACATTGATGAACTTGAGCTCTGTAATAGATAATTAAATACAGTGAAAGGTCTTGAGGAAATGTCAACAGAAAAAGATATAGTTGTTATTATCGCATATGTGGATATTTATGCCCATTCTATTGAAGTTAACCTAAGTACACACGAGGCTACTGCAGCCGTGCACGCAGCTGTTGACGCGTGTTGCTCGTGTGTATGCACTCTAAGGGGTGGTTGAGTGAGTTGCATAGTCTATATGCCTATATTTGAAATCAGAATCTGAGATAATTATCAAGTTTTGAAAGAACACACCCAATGTCATATATAAAAAAGTTCAAATTCTATTGCAGAAAAAAGACTATAGAAACTTTATATTACAAATGGTCACTCAACAAACAACTTTAAATACATAGCGCTAAAGAAGATAGTTGACTAAGTAGCAATAAGTATGTACAAGACTTAATATGAGTTACCAATATGTAATAAGTATAAACAATAATTTTTAAACATATTTCGATTTCAAAGAGTGAAGTGGGCAACTAGCTTCATCTTTCTGACTGAACAACCTATAGAAATATAGAATTTCTTATATCTATGGACCAATCCCTTGAAAATTCAACTAGTGCTCGTAAATGATATTATTTTTTTCTGTGCAGGCAAAGGAACGACTTCATACCAGTGTGGTGGTGTGCTGATCAACCATCGTTACGTCCTGACTGCTGGTCACTGCATCACAGGAGCTATTGAAAAGGAAGTTGGAACTTTGTAAGTAGTTCTTTTGTTTTCAGCAAGCCTTTGGCTGACTCGTAATGATTCGCCTATTTAACCGATATCCCCTTTACGAACATCCAACAACCCCGGGTAGATTAAAGAGCCGAAAGACTCAGGTAGGTAGTATTCAGGTCATCCAAGCATCCAGCATATGAAAACCAATCGACCCAAGTAGGCCGCTGCAAGCATAATCTAGCTAAATGAGACATTATTGACACAACCGACACAACGCTAATGCGGTGCTGCTGACCAAATCAGCAGAACCGATCCGATCAGAGGTGATCCGGCAGAGAACCATAGTTGTTGACATAGCTCATAGAATAACCAAGCTGAAGTGGCAATGGGCCGGCCATATTAGCTGTAGAACCGATGGCCGTTGGGGTTTTCTTGATTGGAGACCGTGAATCGAATGTAGTTTGTAGCAAATAACAAACCAATATTGTCGTGGGAACAGAACGCTAATTATATTTATTCAATATAGATTTTAATAATTCGTAATTACTGTACCTACACACTTTAGTGACGACAATGTGTAGGTGTAAATGTTAAAGTTTTTGTTTAGTTCCAAAGTAATTATTTTAGATTGTTTTAATTATACTTGGAAATCAATAAAACTTAATTAAAATTTTGCATTGTAAAAGATTACCTTGACTAAATGAATACATACATACTCTGTCAATCTGTTTTCAATACATGGAATCTAGTACATCATCATCATCATCTGCCTAGCCTTTTCCCAACTATGTTGGGGTCGGCTTCCAGTCTAACCGGATGCAGCGGAATACCAGTATTTAACATGGAGCGACTGCCTATCTGACCTCCACAACCCAGTTACTGGGTAATACGATACCCCTTGGTAAGGCTGGTTGTCAGACTTTCGGGCTTCTGACTACCCGTAACGACTGTCAAAGATCCACGAATGACAGCCGGGACCAACGGCTTAACGTGCTTTCAGAGGCACGGAGGGGTCTCGGTATGTAAAGATGGCTACCCATCCACAGACTAACCGCGGCAAGCGTAGCTTAACCTGACCGATCGACCTGTGCGGCTGTTATTATTTAGCCACGGGCCCCTCACATGGAATCTAGTACATGACATTTAAAAAAGAAAATCTTTAAAGATTATTACTATACAAGCTTCGTTGGTCGCAGGCTCTACTGCTGGACATGAGGTTCTGTGTTTGGATTCCAGGTCGGGCAAAATTTTATCGGGTTTTTCACCACACAATAAGCTAAAGTTATTAACACTGATTTGATTATACCTTCATGTAAAAAACCAGAAATGGTTGTTTATATATTTGCGTGGGCCAGAGGATATTTATAGTATCTAATAGGAACTAACTGCCTAATAATACAAAGGATGTTATGTACAATTTTGAAGTGCTCGAATAATTTGCGTTACGCATAAAGAGTGGGTACAGTACGGTACACGTTAGAAGTTACATAACATACAATAGGGCTGTCCAGACTAGATAGGATCTAGTGCCAATAAAAATTACTAAATACATTAGGGGGCCGCAAAATATTTTTAAAAACAAAATACAGGTATAGTATCATTAGTTTTATTGCTTTTTCATTAGATATCTTTTACAATTCTGTCAACATCAACATCAATATTGGTAGTAGCAAGACGCAGTGCATGCTTAAGTGATGTGTCTGTTAATAAGACCTATATTTCGATTTTATATACTTCATTGTTGAATATGCACTTTCACAAAGATTTGGCGGGCCGCATTAATTCAAGCCGCGGGCCGCATGTGGCCCGCGGGCCTTGGTTTGGACAGCTCTGATCATACAACATAATCAGCCTATAATGTTCCCAGTCCCACTGCTGGGACACAGGCTTCCTCTCAGTGAGAGGGAGTCAGCCGTAATCCACCACGCGGACCCAGTGCGGGTTGGTAGATGTCACATGTCTTCGAATTTTCGGTTCTAGGACATGCCGGTTTCCTCACGATGTTTTCCTTCACTGTTTTGAGAGCAGTGGTTATGAAATAATTTACACAAAGTAAAGCGCTTGTCAGGGTTCAGAGACCCACGACCTACAACTCGTAAGTTGCGGCTGTTACGACTGGGCCACCGCCCCTCATCCTCATCTAGTTTTTTTAATGATTGACGTGTTGGTACAATCCTAATTACAGCACTAAAATCATTTGTCATTTACTTTAGACCTCTGCCAACCCTTCGGGGATAACGAGGCTTGATGTTATGTTGACTGAGGATAATATATTTGTCGGAGATGGTATGTCTGTCTCTCGTTAACATCAGGCACATTTTAATTACTGTGGGCGTACTATTGGTAGTATTGGTTAAAGCACAATAGAATAAAACGGTTTGCAGTTCAAATCAGATTACAATTCACAAACAAGTTAGTCACACTAGCGAATCACACACTGTAGGTACACATTTAACGATACGGAACGCGACAGTTTCTATCCACATGTTGTTCGTACGATGTCTAATGTTTCGATCATCCCGAGAGCTCTGCTCACACCGTTCTTTGTAGCGGTCGCTCCCACCACGAACTCAGGCTAGACTCTGTCCAGCGCCACGAGATGGCGCTGACGTTCCGAATAGTCAAACGAATGACTCCGACATATTAATAATTTTTGTTCCTATCCTTTCTAGAATAACAGTCCGCCTAGGAGAGTACGACACCCAGCAGGATGTTGACTGCGTTGACGGCGTCTGCGCAGATCGTCCTCAGGACATCCCGGTGGCGTCTGCCTACCCTCACCCTGGGTACTCCGATAAGAACAAGAACAGGAAAGACGATATCGGTATCGTGCGGATGGCGAACAGGGCTGCTTATACTTGTAAGTAATTATGTATTCCTTATTAATTCTTTTTATTTTCTTTTTATTCAATAAAGTGACCACACAGCACAGAATCGTCGCCACGACATCGTATACAGGTTGGCAAAAGATATCGACGCGCAAATTGAAACAAACACATTATTCTAGGCAGGTACCTATACATTTTTCGTCGGTTAAAAAAAAAATCTGCTGTTTCATACCTACGCGGTCAAAATGTATGGCAGTATCAAATTTTGTTATTAATAACCGACGAAAAATTTTAACTTTGTGAGAGTGAAAACTAGATTAACGTAATGTAATTTGTGCATTTGCGGTTTTACATTAGTTTTTCTTGGACGAACCTTTCATAAACTTTGGAAATTATACGATAAGTTTCTTAAAGAATTATATAGAAACGCAGATCCTGTAGTACAAGTTTCAAAAAACAATCGACATGTCCCTCCTCTTCTAGAACATTTTACCTCATATAAACAGCCAATCTATTTATATTCACAAAGTGTGTTTACATATATCAATGTTATCGACGAATTCTGAATAAATTAGACTATCCTAGGGTCAAACTTGTTTCATATGTACAGTCACGAGCAAAAGTATGTATACACTCGGCTTTATTCAAAAGCGATTGACTCCTTTATTTTTTAATGAAATTTTATGTTGTTACGAACATAGCATTTTCGTACCCATAGGTAATGTATTTCAACGTTGCATTCGTTATTTCACGAAAAAATCGCAATTTTTTGAAAGTTGCCAAGTGTTGACATATTGGTGCTCGTGACTGTACGTCAGGAGCAACTGGTTTAGCTTGAGAAAAACCAGTACTTTATATATGCTGCTTTTACCGAGCAAATTGAACTCAAACTCAATGTCTGCGTGACCGTTTAGATCTTCTGATACACAATGGATTATGAAGCGGTTTTCATCATGATTTAGAGAATTCATTGCGGATGGTATATGTGTACACACGGCTACACGTCAAGCTATACAAAACCAGTTTGTCTTGGCCTCACTTTGTATGATATTTTCTCACAATGAACGGTCAGCCAATACTGGTTTTGCATAGCTTGATGTGTAGCCGTGTGTACTATGAGAAGAAAACAATACGACAATAAAGAATTTACGCTAAATGACGCTATGGGGTCTAAACTCATGTGCTGAATGCCATCCTGTATTTGATTGAATTTTCGTATGCAGACTGGAAGGGGCATTAGATATACGCAGTTTAATTTTTTGTCGTATTGTCGTCTCCACCTTGTATAATAAATTAATATTTAAGTTAGATTTAACACAATATGTCGATGTGTGGACCACATATCGCCACTTCAGTAAATAGTAAGTACTATAAAAATCTTTTCAGCAAGTTTTTTACTCTTTCACGCAAAAACTACTGAATGGAAATTGATGAATCTTTACAGTAATATAGCTTATTCATCAGAATAACACATAGGATACTTTTTATCCCGATAGTTCCACGGGGTCCATACTTATGCGGGTGAAACCGTGGTGCGCTGCTAGTATTATAATATGTATACAAATTCTACAATCATGTTTTTTTTTTCTTTCGCAGATTACGTCCAGCCCATCTGCCTTGTAGACAACAGAGACCGTTTGGATACCGGCAACGATGTCTACGTTGCTGGCTGGGGAAAAACCCTAAACGGTTCGTACACAATTACTATCGATTTTAGTACCTTGTTGTACTCTGACTGTTTCTACGAATGCGGTGTTTTCAATCAATTGTGCCAGTGTTGGGTTTTACGCTTAATTTAAACGCAAGGTCAATTCAATATTGAAGGTTTTTTTTAGGTTTTCCGTTTTTATGAATATAAATAATTGACCAGTGTATTATGATCTTGTGGTTTGGTTTCATTTTTATTGTTATAATATTAAAAACGTGAGGAAACTTGCATGCCCTAGGACCAAACATTCCAAGACATGTGACATCTACTAACCCGCATTGGGCCCGCGTGGTAGATTACGGCCCACTCCCTCTCACTGAGAGGAGGCCTGTGTCCCAGTAGTGGGAACGTTCTGACTATGTATGTATATTATGTTATGTAAAATTAAAACAACATAATATGATTAAAAATTCATGGTCTTAAGCCTTAAGCCGGATTCACTTTTCTGTGTTGTGTCGTGTCGTGATGCCTTATGACGCAGTGTTATCTAATCAAGAACAGATTAGTTTGATTGGTGTATCCCGCGTCACGACACAAGACGATACAGTAATGTGCGGTGGCTCTATATTAGACATAATAAAAGTGTTATGATTAATGGAACTATTTTTAGTCTATTATTCATTAGAACAGTAGCTTAACGTCATTTGCAAGGTTCGATTCCTGGGCCAGACAAAGTGATTCAGAGATTTTCTGATGAAAAAACAACTCGGGACTTTAAAATTGAGCCTGATGATGGAAATTCACTGCCTATTGGCTAAATTAATTTGTCTTTGGAAAAACCTGCTATATATTCAGCTTAGGGAATAATGGAAATTCTAATAGGTACATTGTTTTTGTGTTTATTGTTGTTTGTTGTTGTTATTTTATTATAATACATACATATACAGGGTGGCAGGGACATCGACGCGCAAACTGTAACCATGGATTCAGCACATGAGTTTAGACCCCATAGCATCGAAATTTTTCGTAGGTTATTAAAAAAAATATTGCTGTTCCATACATTTTGACCGCGTAGGTATTGCACGTTTCTATGAAACAGAAGATTTTTATTTTTTTGATAACCATCGAAATATTTCGACGCTATGAGGTCTAAACTCATGTGCTGAACCCATGGTTACAGTTTGCGCGTCGATGTCCCTGCCACCCTGTATTGGCAGTATGGAGCATGCTCAGCCACAGCTGAACATGGGTTCCTGGGTTCGATTCCCAGCTCAGGCTAAGTGTTATTGGGATTGTCCATCTGAAATTTCTCAGTAACCACCTAGAGTTTGCATTCCTGCCCGGTGATGGCTATAGACTCGCCCTTATAGTATAGGACTTAAGGACTATAGTTGAATCCCTGCCTAACCCTTGGGGATATACGCGGGGGTTCTAAGTAATAATATGGGAAAACGTAGTAAACAAGGTTTTCTCTGTAGTCTTCTCTTATCAGTCACGTGTATACTCGTATATTGAATCGAGGTTAGAGGTCTCATCGGTTGGATTCATTGTATAAATAATTCATTAATTCAAACCTGATTGTGTTAGAAATGTAGGGAGATGAATGTACAATGGAATATCGTTTTGCATATCAAATGTTGGCAAGCAACGACAGCTCCATATAAAGTCTTGTTTGAAAGAATAAGAACACCCTATGAAATCCACAAAATTTACATATACTTTGCTATATTGACACTGTAGTGAAAAAACTATTGTGGTAGGTATAGTCATTTTATTTTATTTTAGGTGCATCGTCTTCACATATATATATAATCAATGTATGCAAAATATTCTAAAACATTTTAAAAGAGTAACGGTGGAGTTTCTTGCCCATTCATCTCCATACGAAAACTACGATTTGGAAGGGGCGACTAGAATCAATTCTATTTTATTGTAATTTTTGACGTTCAAAAGTGCCTTTTATGTGCCTATTTGAAATTAATGCTTTGACTTTGACTAAGTGAAAAGGACGCAATACGCAAGGCATTGATGTCATAAAGTCAATTTCTGATTATTAGAAATACATACTTACACGTGTCTGAACAACGATAATCTTTCAATTAATTACTTAAATGATACGAGTATCAATAAACAATTAATCAAACTATTCTAATAATCCATTCTAAAGTTGTCTTTAAAATATCGCTTTTAGCGATAAGACCGCACATTGTGTCACCTTATGTAACCTCTTTACATTATTTTACGATCTGTAATTTATATGGTATACATTATTATCTGCTTAGCCTTTTCCCAACTATGATTCAGCCGAATACCAGTATTTTACATGGAGCAACTGCCTATCTGACCTCCACAACCCAGTTACTGGGTAATATGATACCCCTTGGTAAGACTGGTTGTCAGACTTTCGGGCTTCTGACGACCCGTAACGATTGTCAAAGATCTACAAATGACAGCCAGGACCATCGGCATAACGTGCTTTCGACACAGACGGTCTTGGTATGTAAAGATGGTCACCCATCCACGGACCTTAACCTGATCGATCGGTCGTGCGGTTTTCATATCTGTCCATCAATTCTCAAATCAATCAAACATTTAATTTACAGGAAAGAACAGCCCTATCAAACTGAAGCTCGGTCTCCCGATCTTCGACAAGGCAGACTGCGTAAGCAAATACCAGACTCTTGGAGCAAATCTGGGAGAAAACCAGCTCTGTGCTGGAGGTGTCTTCGCTGAGGATGCTTGTAGAGGAGACTCAGGTGGACCTTTAATGAAGAGGAGGCCTGAAGGTATCTGGGAGGCAGTTGGAGTAGTGTCCTTCGGTTATGGTTGCGGCAGAGATGGATGGCCAGGCGTCTACACCTCAGTTGCCAAATACTCGGACTGGATAAGAACTACTCTCGAAACTTCAAATGTTTAATGCCATATTACTAGTCTTCAAATGATAGTCCAGGATTCTTTTGACTTCTCACTCATATGAAGGAGTTCTGGTGATCTAGCGTTTTGCTCACATGTGATGTCCAATTTCGTTTTTAATTTAAGTTAAATACATTTACTTCTTAAGATAATGTTTGGTTTGATTTGTTTTCCTTTCGGGTTTTTCCATAGGTTTCCAATTATACTCATTGTGACAGTATATGGGTCTAGTGGTCGCAAGCGCGACTGCTGTGCTGGTTCCTGGGTTTGATTCCCAGATTACTTTCTCAGTAGCAGCCTGGAGTTTGGAAGTTGGTGGTGTGCAGCCCCCGTGCCTCGGAAAGCACGTGAAGCCGTTGGAACTGTGCCTAATTTCTCCCCGGTCGTGTCGGATTGCCATCCCATCGGACTATGAGAGTAAAGGAACAGAGAGTGCACCTGTGTTGGCGCACACACTTGTGCACTATAATATCTCCTGCGAACCTGGTTAATCTTCGTTGAGATTGGCCACCGTTACCGAAATCGGTCAGGGGATTAATATTATTATATTGATCAGGGGGTAGGGTAATGATGCGACTTTGCGGAACATAATTAGAAGTGGAACTGGCATTAACAAGTTCATCTATATTTTTTATTTCACCAGTACCAACTGTTCGTAGTAACTTACAACTCCAAATTAAAACTCAATCCACCCCAATCAATCCCAATCTGAAAAACAAAACTTCACACCAAACTTTTCAGTGTGACGTCAACATGACAACGCCACCAGTGTTGCCATCAATTAAAAACTTCTCCCTTGCCCTCGAAACAAAACAAAAAAAAAAAAAAGTTGGCTGAGGTAGAAAATAGTTTAATTCTTTTATAATAATGCCAGCAATTTGTAATGCATTTGTAATGTTTCTGTCAGTCTCTGCAATTAAGCCGACCGTACTCTTCGGATGGGTTCACCGCAATAGTTCAACGAATTGGAGTTTGAACTTGCGACCCTGATGGATACTTATATGTCAATAAATGGAAGTTTTATTATTATTCTGGCGGCTTTTCTTTTTTCAGAGAATGGGTAATCATTACGTACATTAATTTGACTTACCTTACTGACCTTAGACTGCGGTGGCCACTACGTAGCGTCTGCTATTTACCGGGGAATCACGTCACTAAAACGTTATTTATGAAAGTAAGTTGGTGTTTTCTTTAAGAGCGTTCCCGCTCCCGCTGTCATCATTTTCGTCATCGTCCCTGCGGCTGTTACATATATGGCGGCTACCGCTCTTTAAGACGCTCAGCGCCATGTGTATCTTTTGCGATACACATTGTCTAAACACTTGTGTATCCTTTTTGATACACAAGCACCATTCCAGTCTAAGCGCCGTGTATCGCTAACGCGCACACTTTCCATACATTTTGTATACAAAAAATGTTGCCCTGGCCTAGGGAATTTTCCTGGTGTGGAAGGAAGCGTAGCTTTAGCTTGCTTAGTGGTAGACATACCACACAGGAGTGGTACATCCCCAAACAAGGTTTTACAAACAGGTCTAAAGGAATCTAAATATACTGCGTTTATTTTCTACTGCTACAAGAGTTCTAAACGCATACTAATGTATTTAAACCCGCTGCACGTTTTTATGTGGTTTGGCATGATGTCACAGTTTACTTAGCTACACACATCAATTCTTATTCTCAGGAGAAAACAAAATTACGTCATACATCCGCCTCCACATATAGGACTTAACCGACTGACGTCAAATAAGCAAGTTAGATTACATTTGAATGTTTTAACCAACAGAGCAGGGGTCCAAAAGTCATCGAGGAGTCCCCAAACATTTTGGAACAAAGATATTCAATTAGTCGTAACGTATCATTTGCATATAGGTGTCGCTAGCTATCAAATTAAGTGGCGCGCTAACACTTTGGCTCGCATAATTAAATCATTTACCCTTTTCAAAGTTATGCGCTCCTGGTACCCGAAGGGGTTGTATGCAAATTTTTGTTGACGATAAAATCGATTTTTTTTAGTTTGTTTGACGATTTTTCTGTTCGTAATCGTAGATATTTAAAAAAATGTTTGTTTATGTATATTTTACGATTATAAAGGGGCAATTCTCGTAATTTTAAGAACGTTCACAGTCGGAAGGCCAATTCTCGGAATTTAAAACGTTCAAAATCTAGTCGCAGTCTCATCTCGGCGACAAACAAATGTCAAAAACTTGTCAAAATGTAGGGAAAAATAGAAGTATTTTTTGACAGATTGAGACTTGGATCAGACTGTGAACGTTCTTAATATTAAGAGAATTGCCCCTCTGATCTTAGTCTCAATCTGTTAAAAATACCTCCAATTTCCCTACATTTTGACAAGTTTTTGACATTTGTTTGTCGCCGACATGACATGCGACTAGATTTAGAACGTTTTAAATTACGAGAATTGGTCTTAATTAATTAACCAGGGTTAGACATTTACATATTATCTATGAAACTGACGACGAGAACGTCATTGGACGGTGTGGATTGTATTGGACAAACCTTTTTCAATCACGTATTTTTTTTACTTCTTTAATCAATTTTGAAAATACCATGGAGCTAAATATTCATATAAAAAAAACTCGAGGTGTGAATAATTTAATAGGTTTATTTGCATTCGACGTAGGTCACATTTAATTGACTTTGATCGATCGATGACTTTATAAGAAAATCATAAGTGATAAGTACCTATATAGAATTCTAGTTAGATATTTTTACCCGTAATTTAATTTTGGGAGTCCCCAGATAGACGAAAAGTCAATACCTGCATTACGCAAAATAAATAGATAATATTAGGATTTAACATTACAGGTATAATTGAGGAAAAATGAAATGTATGTACAGTCAATAAAAGAGATAAGTATGCAGGGTCGTCGGATATATGTAGTTGAAGTTTAGTAAGAAACCGATGGATGTTTTCGAATGAAAACATCCATCGGTTTTGTTTATCTGGTATAATCCAAACCCAAGTTAAGAAGGTTCAAAAATACGACGAAGTGCTTCGAGAAAAGGTAGGTAAGTAGTGCCCTTGCGCTTCGCTTGGCTCGTCTTGGCGGGGGCACACCCGTGCCCCCAGATCCGTTTCTTACTAAACTTCAACTATAACCGACGACCCTACATACGCTCACGTTTTCATTTATCTAAGACTAGCTGACCCTGCCAACGTCGTACCGCCTCAGAATCAATAAATGAAATCAGTCAATCCGTTCTAGACATCAAAAAAACCAGCCAAGTGCGTGTCGGATCACACATAATCAAGGGTTAGTTGAAATGAATTTATCTCAAGAACAAACTTAACATTGTAGTTGAAAAACATGTTCTCCCATAAATTGCAACGGCAAATGTAAGTTGGTCGGATATCCATGCCAAATTATAGCTTTCTAGTACTCTGAGCTAAGCTGCGGACGGACAGACGGACACGGCGAAACTATAAGGGTTCCTTGTTGAATACGGAACCCTAAAAAGCCGTTTCATACAAAATGTATGAATCTTCATAAATTTTTTTCGCGAAATGTTCCCATGTCTTAATTTAAATTCGGGGCGGAGGCAAAGTCAACAAATCAACGATCATAAAAATCGGTTCAGCTGTTCTTGAGTTATAAATGGTGTACCTAACTAACCCGACTTTGTTTTATTTATTAAAGGTTTCACCCGCATAAGTGTCGATCCCGTAGGAATATCGGAATAAAAAGTATCGTATTATTCTGACGTATAAGCTATACTTATTACTGTAAAGTTTCATAAAAACCCATTCGTTGTTTTTGCGTGAAAGAGTAACAAACATCCATCCATCCATACAAACTTTCACGTTTATAATATTAATAGGATATATAGATTTGGCAGCACAAGAATATCTAACGATTTTGTTGCAAGACTGAATAAGAGGACGATATTTTTTCAATTATTAGCAATTGTCAGCATTTTATTTAAAATCGATCACGCGCATTTCGCGTGTTAGTTCCCGGGAGATTTAGCACGTGATCTTTTTGAAGTGAAAACATCTTAAGGCGCACTTTGCTCTCTTTGAACAGTGAACGAAACTGAATAGTCACGCTCGGATTGGTGACGCTGAATGACACACATACTATCTTTTCTTCTTTTTGGTAGCGTGATCTTTATTAATACTTATAGTGTCTTTTTCAGTCTTGGTAAGTACGTCATTCTCAACTCCGAATCTCTTAATAACTATACAGGGTTATTGGTAAAACACGAACAACCTTGCAGGACTGGATTACTAACATCATAGACAACAACTTTTTTTCTATGAATTTTTACTAAAAAACATAATACATTTATCCGGAAAACCTGGTCAGGTGGAGATTCATAGACGACTCCATCTTGGAGTGTAAATTTGGTGCTGCTCTACAAACGATGCGACACTTAGGGCCTTAATATCATACTAGCGGATTGCGAGCGTCCTCAAAGCGGAGCGGGCGCGCAGTGAATTCGTTGCGGACGGCAACGAAATCAATGCTTTCGTTTTCGTCTCCAGCGTCTTCGAAGTAACAAAGTCAACAGCAGTGTCTCCTCGTCGGAATCCATTTTGTTGTTGATTGTATTGTACGTCGTTAACTTGTTACAAATACGCGACGAAAACGTTGCGAAAAAGTCCGCGATGTCTTCGCTGTGCAGCCGCGGCGTGTTCGCGACGCATTCGCTGCGCACCCGCCCCGCCCCGCAGCCGCTCGCAAATCGTTAGTGTGATAAGGCCCTTAATGTCGTGTCCTGCGTGTCCTGTCAGCTGCACGTTACAGGAACTGATGGACGCTGGTGATGGCGCCAAACAAGTAGCCGAATTCTGGGCCGAGTCCATTTAGATTACTATCGACACGCTAAGAAGGAGAAAATGATACATTTACCAAAAACAAATCTTAAAGATTTCGTTGTTCCCCCGCTCCCCTCCGCTGAATTTTGTACAAGACACGGCAGTTTATTTACCTAACTAGCGCTTTCTTTTGCTTCGCGTAGAGTTCGTAACAGAAAATCTAAAATATCAATTCGTTGAATAGAAATATTTTTAGTTTTGTATGAAAGTCTGATGAAGTAATAAAGTAAGTCATAGAACAAATGTTATTGTTTATGATGTTAGTAATATAGTCCTGAGAAGTTATTAATGTTTTACAAATTACCCTGTATAGAGAAATAGCATAATTAATACCCGTTTGTTCCTAACAAACGAGAATACACAAACATCTTCGAGTTCTAAAAAGTATCTATTTCATAACAATGACTCATAATAGTGATAATACATAATGACACTATAACACGGAAATACCAGTCATTATGAAGTACTTATTTACAACTCGCTTCTGCTTTTTGACTGATAGTTCCACAGATTGGCACGTTCAAAAAAACAAACAAAAAAACTCATACAAAGTGTCGTTTTGCATTCTCGTCAAATTCAAGGCGGTAACTATGCTACTGATTCTCGACCTTAATCAATAATAAAATAAGTAGATATTTTTTCTCTAATTTTCGGAAATAGGCATAGGGCTTTGAAAGTGGTGTATTCTGAAATACTGTCAAACTTAAATACTCGTAACTAAAAAAACAAGTATATATTCATTATTATTTACCAGGGATCGTAATTTTTTTTGATTATTTATGTCTTTCATAGCAGCCTCCTGAAATTTGACGAGGATGCAAAACAACAGCTTGTATATAAGTATGGATAGATGTATTGCAAGCGGCAATGAATGAATAATTTTAATTGAGTTACAGTTATATAATTAATTCAGATTTACAAATACAAGATGTATTGACACTGACGACACTGTAGAACAGTTTTCTATTGTTTCTGTTCATTATAGTACTTGTTAGGTAGGTGATAATTGGATATATTTTATTTACATAAGGATCTTTGTAACGTCAGGTCTTACTTCGGAGAATCAGGGACTCTGGGAATTGTTAAAGGATTTGGTTTTTAATCATGGAGAAACGAGACTCAAGTTGAAGAAATAAACAAAGAGTTGAGAAAGAGATACCTATTAGACTTATGTTCGAAAATGTTCTTCAGGTCATAACTTGGGGCTCAGTGCAAACCTTGTCAACCAGAACAGCAGAATGTACTTGGAACCGAAGTTTTTCGAATACTGTAGAAGTGTGGAAATACGGTAAAAAAGTTCTTAGTTAGATAAGTGTAAGTAAGGTGCTAAGATCTACTACACTGTGGTTTTATTTATTTATTTTACCATTTATGTACACACATATTATATGTATAAACAGTCAAGAAAAAGAACAGACCAGAAAAATAGGTACAAAGGTGATGCTTATTTCATAAGAAATCTCTTCCAGCATACCTACTTTACTTTACTTTTTCGGGTCTATGGGTGATCTTTCTCAGTATGCGTCAACGTCAGTTTACTTAGTAAATTAATGTTGAAAAGGTGCCAACACTAATGGATTTGTCACATTTAGCATAGTAGTGTGAGTATATAACTTTGTCCAAAAGTCATCATCTGCCTAGCCTTTTCCCAACTATGTTGGGGTTGGCTTCCAGTCTAACCAGATGCAGCTGAATACCAGTATTTTACATGGAGCTACTACCTATCTGACCTTTACTACCCAGATACTGAGTAACACGATACCCCGCGGTAAGACTAGTACAAATGTATAAGTATTACTTTAATATGTTTCTAAAAATAGATGCTATTACTCCCCAGCATTAAATTACTTCCCAGCATTAAATTAAATTAAATATTTATATACAAAATGATATATGATATTAATAAGTTCGTTAGTTATACCTACATGAAATGTAGTTTCAAAACCGCAGAACCGCAGACCCAATATTTCACAGTTTTTAACAGTATTCTCCTTCAACAGTTTCATTAACAGTTGGTGTTATTTTAATTAACAAGTAAGGTGACACTATAGTATTAAAAGTGACAGAGTGAAGTGGCTGTTGAATGATGCCGAAAACTTTATTTTATGTAGGTAACATAGTTATTGGGCTTGTGACAAAATGATAACAGCAGCACGGGTCGCTACGCTTGTCTTCGATGGGTGACCAACTATTACATATAACCCCTACGTGGCTCGGAAATGAGGATCCAAAAATGTTGACGTCACGCTATTGGTTTTAGCTGGTTGGTTTTACGGCATTTAAAGTTGGTTAGCGTAGACATTTTTCTTATCGTTTATTAAAGCAATTTTAATCTAACTTAATTTATTACGTGATAATTATTTTAAAACTTAGAATAGTGTTTATTGTACTTTACACAAGTCAGTTCCACTTTCTTAGAGTCTGATATGATGATGCACTTTGTTCATGTGTTGTTATGTGTGTCATTGGCACTATTATTTCTACACTTTTTACACTACACTAACTCAAAAGGTTTTGTCCGTTTTAGTCTTCGCACTATATTTGTTTGGTCTAACAGCTGAATTGCCTCGATGTTCACATGTCGTTGGAGTCGGTGTTCATGGGCCTTAGCAAATTTTTGGATTATATCTGTGACGGGTTCCATTTTTAAGTCACCATTGAGGTCGTCATTTCTTATATACCAGGGCGCATCAACAATACTCCTGAGGACCTTATTCTGGAATGTTTGTATATGTAATTTTGATGTTGGTCGGCTTAGTAAAGCCCCATAGTTGGATGCCATATGTCCATATCGGTATAAGGATATACTTATAATAAAATTTTGTTATGTATCGATGGGCAGGAATTCCATCCAATCAACCAATACATGTTTTTATTAAAACGCATGTCTATTTGCTGTCTTTTTTTTTGACGTTCGCTTTCCAGCGCAGTTTCGCATCAACCGTTATGCCAAGGTATTTGGCTGTATTTGCGTATGGCACTAAAAAAAAATATATATATATTACAATGTATTGTGTACTTATTTTTTAATCCCATAGTGGGATTTTTTGATGTCCGTAGGTGTGTCCGTACCAGGGTAGCGGGACCCCAGGGTAGCGGGACCATCCGAAAGGGTTTACCGCTGCCCTGGAACATAAAGGGCTAAGGAAGGAACACGGGTGGGTTTTAGTCAGTAAAAGTCTGACACTCCCTTCTGCTCCACCCAGAGCGGGAGGAGTCATTTGATGATTTCCCATCCTCAAAAAAAAAAAAAAATTATTTTTTCAATATCGGAGCATTATGCTGAGTTAGGAGCCGTTTTGGCCTCGCATAGCTCTTTTATTTGTTTTTCTTTTTTAAATGTAACATTGTTAGTTTTAAATGCTCCATTTTTACTATTTTACTGTTTATTTCCTCAGTGTTTCCCAAATAAAATATTTTTCTTTACAAAAGGAACCTACATGTATTTTTAATCCAATGTTCTAAATTAAACCTAGTATGCTCTAAGAAAAACCTTCGTAACAAACCGTCCGTTTTCCCCATTCACAAAAAGGCGAGTGTATATTTTTATGCTTGAGAAGCATGCAATATGAATTTCTTCAAGACGTTCTGTTTCACGCAAGATCTCAGCCCGGTTGTCCCGCTGGGAATGCTTGAAGCGAATATGAATCATTTCTTCCTGTTACATGTGTGTAAAGAAATGTATTCATTTTAACATACGCGGTGCATAAGCACTGCGTATGTTAAACCGCGAAAATCGCTTAAATAGTACTTAAATTTTCTTCTCAAGAATCTTTGTTTCAAAAATCTAAAAGTCCAAAAGTCTGACAACCAGCCTTACTAAGGGGCATCGTATTACCCAGTAACTGGGTTGTGAACGTCAGATAGGCAGTCGCTCCATGGAAAATACTGGTATTCAGCTGCATCCGGTTACACTAGCCGACCTCAACATAGTTGGGAAAAGGGTAGGCAGATTTTTTCTTTGTCAACCTATTCATCAATTCATGCCGAATTGCAACTTCTGATTCTGATGCTAGAGCTGTCTTCGAATTTAGTAGTTCACAATTTTCTCTTAGTATGCCAAAAATATATAGGTAAGATAAGCAAGAGCCCCAGTCCCAGGGGTGGCCCAGTCGTATCGTGAAGGAAAACATCGTGAGGAAACTGGCATGTCCTAGAACCAAAATTTGAAGACATGTGACATCTACCAACCCGCACAGGGCCCGCGAGGTGGATTACGGCCCACTCCCTCCCAGAGCGGAGGCCTGTGTCCCAGCAGTGGGAATGCTATGCTGATTATGCTATGGAAAAAATTGCGAATCAAGTTTCAAACAATTTGTTAAATTATGACTAGATGCTATATAATGTTCATTGTATATAGAGAAGACCCTATAGGAGGCATGTAATGTAAACGCACAAACAGATTTATCGATAAAAAATTCCGAACAAAAACAGAAAATAAAAATGATAAAAAAAACACAAAGTTGTATGAAAATGCGTAGTAAATCAAAATTGTGAATACATTCATTCATTTCTCGGTTAGATAACAAACACTCAGAGGGGGAACTCCAATCGGAATATAAAAATTACGACAGTTTAAAAGTAGGCGCCATTTACATAAAACTACTATATTGGAAATGATATACAATGTGTAGGCAGCCCCATTTGCTCTTCTCATGAAATATAAATGTGTTTTGGATGCTGGTGTAATTTTAGTGTGTTTTTATTTAGGTATCTTATATGGCATCTCTGCCCCGTTGGTTCATAGTCGCAAGCGCGATTGCTTTCGGGTTTGATTCCCGGGTCGGGCAAAGTGTGGCGTGGGTTTTTCCGTTGGGAATTTGTTAGTAACAGCTCGGAGCTAGGAAGCACGTTAAGCTGTTGGCAGTTGGCCTGTTCTCTCTCCGGTCGTGTTGGATTGCCGTCCCATCAGACAAAGAAAGCGTGGGAAGAGAGAGTGCACGTGTGACTGGACACACTTGTGCATATTTCCCGCGCCAAAGGCTAGTCTCCGCTGAGATTGGTCGGCTCTTTAGTCAACTGAGGCCGCTCGAACTTATCCCGCGGGATGAGTTGACTAAATAATTAATTTTATTATTTTTCCTTTGTCAACTGATCCCACTTTAAAAAAAGATGATTATTTATATAGAAATATGTACAGACGCCAGCAGGTCAAGCTACCCGAAACTGTCAAATTTTCCCTATCAAACTAGAACCTTGATGCGTTAGCGATAAAATTGAGAATCTATTAAAGAAATTTGACAGATTGTAGTAACTTGATGTGCTGGCGTCTGTACACACGTGAACAAAATTCTTTGGGGAAAAAATGACACACCAGGGCTTGGTTATGTCGCCATGGCCGAAATTTGGTTTGCAGGACTTTCTATTTGGTAAACAAACATGGTGTGATAAAATAATTCCGCATCTATCACAGACATACAGTTAGGTGGAACATCATGATCTTTGTAAGACACATTTACGACATGGGTTCTATCAAACACTGCTTCGAAGAACATGTAAATATTCTGGAAATGTTTTTTTTTTAATTGAATTGAATTGTAAGCCGCCATTTTTGTTTACCAAGTTGGAAATGTTAAGAAAAAATAGACATTACCTACACTGACACATGTCATATACCTCAGTAACATTGTTCAAATCAACTCGGATTTTGATAGAACAAAACATTGTTTGTAACTAACAGTATCGAATGAAATGAATGTTTTATTGTTTGTCGATGTCCAGCATAGACAGCGATGGGTTTAGTCTGATTGATTGAGTGTTTGTTTCAATCCTGGATGAATATGGCAACTCCACACAACACTTTTTGTAGATTGTAAAAACTGCCGAGTGAAATACTATGTACTATATGTACACACATTTCTCCAATTTCATTTTCATTTCTCCATTCTTTTACATCTCTGCCCAACTCTTCGGGGTATACAGGCGTGATGTTATGTTATACTTCTAATATTCCATAGTTCCGTATTCCGATGACCTTGTGAAGGCCGCAGGAATCCTCTCGGATCGGTCGGAGTGGAGGTGCTTGTGGGAGGCCTATGTCCAGCTGTGGACATCTTTCGGCTGAAATGATCATTATTATTTATTAAACTTACACACACTATCTTTACAGGATGACCCCAATACAATAGTGGTTTACATATACACATAAAAAAAATGAAAAATCAACTTACGCTTAGTACATAAAAATCTAAATTTTAATGATGATGATGTTGAATGATGATTCCGTAGTAAAAGAGTGATATGATGGGGATTGGTAGCAACCTCAATCAAAACACAACGACGAAGCTAATTGTTACGGAAAGACAGCTAATCGATGTGTAAAACAAAAAAAGATCGCCGCGGACACTATCGTGAATGATCAGACCTTGGAAAACCGTTAGAAAAACTTCTAAAAGGACGCAGACAAGACAAAGGAATCAAATAATGTCTTCATTGAGATAATGTTAAGTACAGTACACTCTCGTGAGCGATGCGAGTAAACGCAAAAAGTAAGAAAATGTCTGTGAATGTTTCTTGTACATTTCTTTCTGGACCTTTGTTGCTTGTAGTCTTTTTATGATGCTCTCTCTGAAATTTGTTGTGTTCAGATACTTTTGTAGAATATTCGTTTTGTTTTTTTTTAAGGATAAACATTAAATTATTTTGGAGGACTGTGTCTCAAACTTCACGATTTTTGAGACACAGAATCTTCAACCCTAAGGGGTTTGATGATCTGCTACCAGGGTCGCGGGTTGTTCGAAAGAGTGACTGTGGCCCCTGGCACAGGCAACTGAAGGAACACGGGTGGGTCGCACGCCCTCCCGCTCCACCAAGACCGGGAAAAGTTATTTGATGATTTCCAAAACAAAAAAGGGGTTTTGATGATGATTTCTAAGAGATAGAGAGTACTTCAATCAATCAACTATCAGCCTATCTCAGTCCACTGCTGGACATAGGCCTCTCTCAGGCTGCACCTATTCTCCGCCTTCCACGTCCAGTCTGTCCCAACCACCTTTTTAAAAAGTCGTCGGTCAAAATCTAGATTTAGAGTAGCTATAAATTAAAAAGAACCTGCACCCTAATTGCGTAACAATCATAATCTGAATCATTTTGAAGGATATTGCTAATCCATTGCTTCATATGTTCGAACAATTTGTCTGCTCAACAACGTGAATAACGCAATGAATGTTGTTGAACTGTCAAAATTTAAGCCATTGCTACTGTTAGTGTGTACGCAATCACCCTTTTGGTTATTCCATTGGGTTTTGTCAAAGTCATTTCCGGTATTAAATTCGGATGTTACTGTTTATACAGTTCTGTACAGCTATTAATAGCTATATATTCTGTATATGTAATAATACCTAGTTATCACGCCAACGCCGGCTGCCACTGAAAACCAGCGCTGGGGCTCTGTCTCGTATAGGGTGTTAGCATTATGCTGAGCGATGGCCGTTTTGCGTGAATGTGACGCATGTTTACCCCCAACTTATTTTTTTTTTTTTGTGTGTTTATATTCTTTTTTATGCGTCATGTTTGCCGCAAATAAATGCATTTTCTTTCTTTCTTGTATAAAATCAATGGTTGGGTTGGATCTAGGAAAAGAGGTTCCAAGTTAAGCCTCAACACGTGTTTGGTTTAATCTCAAGGCTTAGTATTACGCATTTAAGTATTTGTCATTCATCTCAATACTGGGAAAGCAGTGTTCACGCTCAAAATTCTAGAAATTACTTATGACAAACACGACACAGCTGGTTCCAGCAATTGCCAAGGTCCGGAGACATTTCCAGAAAGAGAACGGACGGCAAATAGCTTTTTTATGGCCGTAGGTAGGTAGTAGTAGGTTAGGTAAGTATATTGTGATAATGCTACGGCCTGTAGCATTATCACAATATACTTACCTAAAGCTCAGAGTATCTCAGAAGTCAGACAAAGAAGAGGATGAGATTATTTATGTCAAAGGAGGAGATATGCATCAAAAAGCTGCGAAAATAAGATTTTTGGCGCCTGTCATATTATAAAGAGCAATGACTATTAATGACCGATTCCTATAATTTGCGGACCGTTATTGGTTAAAATTAAGACTCTTGTATCTTTACCAATAATAAAGCAAAGACCTCATAGCTTTGCATAGTAGACCCTCCCATATGGAAGTAGCTATCACAGGCTAAAATTAGCTTATGAATCTATTTGTATGCCAAGTTTGGCTATAAAAAATGCTACCATTGATAAGCAAAACGATTCGTTTTTGTTTGTAAGAACCGAGCATGATGTTATGAACGATGTTTACAGAATACTAGAAATAATTACATGTCCTAATTTAATAGCAACAAAACAATATAAATTACGGAAAAGTATCCCATCAAACAATCAGAAAGTATCAAGCGTCCTTGACAATGGTTAACAAGTTAACAACATGCGACATACCTGTTTACAACACATGCGATCCTAGTACAGCAGATAGCGATTATCATTGCCATCAGCTATGTTCCGCAACAATAGTGATTGCTATCGGAGTTATATAAAAACTATACCGACACGTAATGACGCTTATTCGATATTGCTGTGCTGCGTTTTCAATCGACAATGAGTTATGGTACTGTGGTGATGAAAATTGCAATATTATTCTTGTTCAGTTCCGTGTTTTTGGGGACGAACGGCGATGTGAGTATACATTTTTTTTAGCTACATGTCTAGTTATTGGTTCCTGGTACAACATCCTCTTTGAAACGAACTTTACGGAATTTCCAATTTGGATGTTGGTTGAAAAAAATGTTGACAGATTATCTGTCAACGAGGCTATTTTTAACCATGGCTACTTTAGCATCTTTTTTGAGAGCAGAATCTCAAAATGATCACATACGTCATCTAGTCAAATAATAATCATCCCAGTTAATCTACAAATACAATTTAATCAGCATTTAAAGAGACATCAAAACATATGAAGGGCCGATGTCGTATTTTCATTAAGAAGTAGCTGACCCGGCGAATTTCGTGCCGCCTCAGAATGAATAAGAACGTATGTATGAGAAACTGAATTATCTTCATAATTTTGTTTTGGATGTTTTCCGATTTTTTTAATAGTTATTTGGGGTGGAGACAAATCCAACAAATTAAAGATCATAAAAATACGTCCAGCAGTTCTTAGTTATAAATGGTGTAACTAACCTTATTTTGTTTTATTTATATGTTCACATTCTAATCCGTCTCAATCTGTCAAAAATACCTCCAATTTCTTTACATTTTTGTCAAGTTGATTGTTGCTGGGATGTTTAAACGATTTTAATTGACACATAAGAGATGAAACAAGCGGATAGCTAATTTCCTTTTCTTTGCCTCTAAAGGTATACTACGTACCAAAAATCACGGACAAAGTGTTTAGTTGTGATGACTTCAACAATGAATTCCTAAACTGTGATGGCCTGGCGCTTGGCTCCATGAAAGGAGACGAAGGTGATGATGCAGCTAAACTAAGTGGGGAGATTAAAACGTCTCAGGATATTCTTTCAGACTATGATGTAAGTAAAAATCTTGATCTGTAATCGCTGTGTTAGGGGTGTTACTTTGTGTAAATTATTTCATCACCTCTGCTCTCAAAACGGTGAAGGGAAACATCGTGAGGATCGATGTCCTAGAACCAAAAATTCGAAGACATTTGTGTCATCTACCACCCCGCACTGGGCTCGCATGGTGGATTACGGCCCACTCCCTCTCATAGAGAAGAGGCCGGTGTCCCAGCAATGGGAACATTATAGGCTGATTATGCAATCGTTTTCAGGTTGAAATAGACATATGGAAAATGTTGGACTTGGCTGACGAGTACATGTACAATACACGAGTAAACTTCTGCAGTAGTTTGGAGAATACTGACGCGCCATGGGCACCCATCGTCGAGAAATTGAACATCAGTGGCTGCCCCGTTCCTGTTGTATGTAGAATTTATTCATTAATTTAATTTCAATAGATAATCAAAGACAACACGGTTAGCGCAGTGGCTGAGCGATCGGACTGCTGCGCTGCGTGTCGCGGGTTCGATTCCCGCACAGAACAAATATTTGTAAGTCCTACATGTATTTGTTCTGAGTCTGGGTGTTTTTCTATCTATAATATGTATGTATTTACAAAAAAAAAAAAAAATGTATATAAGTAGTTTATCAGCCATCTTGTTACCTAACACAAGCATTAGGTTGCTTAGCTTGGGACTAGATGGCGCTGTGTGAAAGGTCCAGGGATATTATATTATATTAATTAACATACATTACTGAACATATTTTAGTGGAAGTTCGTTATTGGTAAGGCGTAAGGGCATTATTGTGCGTAAAACTATTAAACTGTTGTATGGCAATAAATAGCCTCTGGCTAACTTGGGTCACGGGAAGTGTCAACCAGCCGTATGGAGATATCATTGAACAAGCCTTGATTTTACCTGTCTACACATTCATCTACCATATTTTGTTTTCCAGAGCACCTTCGAGGTTCAAGGTCTGACAGTGTCCTTAGACTCAATGAAGGACGTCATGTGCCACGACTTCATTGGGGAGTACCGCATACAGATGTCTTTCATGGATGTTGCTGACAAAATATCATGTCATGTAATTGAACTTTGTATCGTGGAAGAGAACGATGACGATGAATAAAAATGTTTGGTGTATAATAAATGAATTTTAGTTTAAAATAAACCCTAAACTAGGACATTCTGTATGACAGCGGTCGAGCATACTTTACATGGATCAGCATAAGAAGGCTTAGACTAAATAAAATTAATTGATTTTTTAAATACTAAAAAGAAAATTGAAAGAAAAAAACTATATGAAGAAAAAAAAAGTAAAAATAATTAAATTATTAGTAATACTAAAAAAAAAAAATATGTTTAACAAAATTTTCTTGTCACAGTAATATTGATTCAGATTCTATCAGCTTCTGGGTTGTGAGATCACATAGGCAGTCGCTTCATGCAAAATACTGGTATTTGGCTGCATCTGGTTAAACTGGAAGCCGACCTCAACATAGTTGGGAAAAGGCTAGACAGATGATGATTCTATCAGCCTCTGGTCGTTACTATGTTAAAAATATGATGATGCTTTTATAAGGCTAACGAAGTGTATGAAATTAGAGGGTGGAATTGCTCTGAACACTAAAATAACATCTACAAAAAAAAAAAAAAAACAAACGACTTTAAAAATTAAAAAAACACTACAAAGTGAAAAATAACTTTAATTTCGGATGTCGGTGTCTGGTTTTGGTTTACGCTTTTTGCCAACGACTTCCATCCGACCGCTCTTATTTCTGAAGTCGGCTAAAAATGAGAATGAGTTCAATACGATTTCTCATTGCTATAGTCACTAATGATTGTTACACCTACTAGAAAATTGCTCACATAATTTCTAAAGTCCTCATTCGATCTTAATTTCAAACTCTATAATCGCCATCCAAAGGGAATACAAATTAAAAGTAGCCAGACTACGGTGGAGTTCGCAAGCGATTGTGTTATACCCAATAATTAGAAAAATAAATAAAGTAAGGAGAGTGCAGACGAATAAATTTATAATTGCCGGGGGCGGCCAACTTCAGGCGTTATTAACTTTTTCCTGTAGGTACCCGTCGCGCCGTGAATGCCACTCGTCCTTTGGTCAGCCTAAAAACTGTTCAACCCTCATTAATTTTATGAACTCCTGGTATTTCTGTATAAATTCAGAGGCATCGCTGAAATACTCGTTAACATGGAGGAAAGCCGTTTTAATAACAGTATTGATTACGTTATAACATAAAGTGATTTGGAAGATATTTTTATCTTTTTATCAATCAACCAACTGTTACTGTAACACTAATCACATCAATCAAAATATTTATTTGCTAGAATATGTACCATATTCTAAATTTGTTTCAGCATATCCTGCAATAACATGGCGTGCAAATGTATTCACACTCAGCGATGTCAATTAATCTAATTTAACTTACAGATTCTATTGATTTGTCTTCTAAATAGTCCTTAATGGTATAATATCTTTTAAATATTAATAGTTTGAAAAGTAATTTTTTAAACTTGGTCAGCGGTCTTGAAAACCATTTGGTAAATGATTGTTAATAATAATCGACATGCATTTATGCATGTAGGTATACATTTTTCTTAAATAGTTTTAGTTTTATTGGTGGCAGCCGAAGTCTATCTTTATGGCGTGTTCGGCTATTTGACCTGTCAGTGTTGGTTTCAAGTAAATTGTAGTTTCTCTTAACAAAAATACATATTTCAAAGATATATAAACATGGCAGAGGTAGAATTTTAAGTTTTTGAAATAGTGGCGTACAGCTGTCTAAATAGTGAGCACCACAATTTATTCTGTTGAGAGCGTTGGTGGCACAGTGGTAACTGCCGTGACTTATGAGTGTGTAGGTTCGAACTCAGACATGCGGTTTACTTGGTGTAAATTTCTTTATCACCACTGCTCTCAAAACGATGAAGAAAAACATCGTAAGGATACTGGCATGTTCTAGAACCAAAAATTCGAACACATGTGATATTACCAACCCGCAATGGGTCCGCGTGGTGAAATAATAAGCCGATTATGTATGTTATGTATGTATTATGTCGACAATATTAATAAACAATTTTAATAAAAGCGAATTTTCGATAGTTTGTTGTTGTTACAGACCATTAATATATTTGATCAAGTTTAACAATAACAGAGGACTAATCAGAATACTGTTTGTTCATCTCGAAAAGAGAAAATCACAAAAGAAACTTTGATATTGCAAAGCTTACAAAGAACCTGTCATCTTAAAATGCAATAGCATAAACGCACCACATGTTTTTATTTTCCCATTTATCGTGGTATGAATAGAAAAGCAACTCTCAAACATTTTAAAGTCTGATTCAGTACCAAGATGGCGTTATCAGTCTGAGACCAGCTTACCCATAATGCTAATCTTGCAAAAAAACGAGCATTATTCAAAACTAAAAGATTTAGCTCGAGTATTCGCTGTAAATTTTCCCTCTAACGTTCATAAACTTAGAAAAACATACGTGAAAACTGCATTATGAAGAGCTTCGTGGGTCACTAGCTGTTTGGCTGTGGGCCCTGAAGACAGCGGGGGAAAGTTACAGTAAGTGAAAGTGTTGAAGGCGACGCTTGTGTTCTTGTTGATTTTTACAACAAAATTGAGAGTTAAGCTACAGTTTCGTAGAAGAGCGGTGGCTGCTACATATGCTATAAAATATTTAATAACATGGCTTGATGGCAGCCATGGCGAGTGCCGACAGAAAACTTAAAACTGTCAACGATGGTTTTTTTTTCAATTTCCAAATTATTTGTAGTAAGTATCAAAAATCAAAATTCTCATAAGATTTTCCTTTATCAAAAATCGCTGAACGCGCTTAAAGTTTTTTTACCTCTTATTTGGCATCACTGGTTAAATCAGAGTGATCTTTATTGTGTTGCTGAAATTGACAACTTTGTTAAAATGATCCTTATTCTCGTCACAATAAGGTTACTTACTGTTAGATGGCTTCTGATAGAAGGTAATGTTGGATGCTTGAGCCATAGGTAAACTAACTGTGAACGGACAAAGAAGTTTTTAGTTCAAAAATGGCGAAAAAGGGTGATGATTGACACAGACATAAATGAAAAGGTTACGTTCACTACGTACCTACTTAGGTATATTTATGGACTGGATTTGTATGGTGTACAATAAAGAGTATTCTATTCTATTCTATATTGCAGTAAAGGTATCGCTGATTTTGTGGCTCAATCCTATCCATATGCAAATGTGGGCCCCGCCTCAGTCGACGTTTCAGCGATTCCAAATTGTAATATTATTCAAATAACACATTTATACGTCATACAGATTTATGTACAGACGGTATTAAGAATTTAATTATGAGTCAAACTTATGATATTTCTTATTACATTTTTTATCTGAAAATTTCACGTATATTAACAATTTATTCGAAATAGAGTCGTGATTAGCCATGTAATTGAAGTTGACTTTAATTTTGTCTACAACGGGCTTGTTTTAACTAACTGTGTACGATACTTTCTTTGTTCGAGTAATTTGAAGAATTTTATTTGAAAAGAAACTATTCTAGAGAGGATTTTAAGTTGAAATCAGCAGGCAAACACGACTTAAATTAGTTTATCGTCGACGCGGAGTTCAAAGGTTTTGACAATCAAATGATCTTGTCGTCTTTAAATAGTTTAAATATACCTATGAACTGAAGTGTATAAGGCGACTGATGAAAAGGTTTTTATTATTAGTTTACTTTTGTAAAAGTAAATTAGAATGTCCTTTTTAACTAGCCTTTATTGTCCCAGTAATCCTAAGCCGATCGATTCTGTAAAAATCTCACCGTGAAAAGTTAGGTGAAGTGAGCTTAGAGTGAGCTGTCAATAATGTAAATCCCTAGCATTAGTTGGACTGACACTTCACCTAAGTTTTCACGGTGTGATGGTTACAGAATCGCACTGCAGGACGCCCTCGGGCTAGGTGGAGTGAAGATCTTCTCAGGGTGACTGGTAGAAGCTGGATCTTGGAGCTTAGTATGGAGTTAAATGGCGTGTGATTGGACAGTACCTATTTCCAGCTGTGGACGTTGGTAATACTAAGTAGAACATCAACCTTTTTTTTTAAAATAAAAAATAAATAAAAATCCCTTAAATTATTTTGACGGCTGGTTTGAGGTGACACCGGAAAAGAGTTCCTAGGAGGAGTTGGAAGAAAAAAGATAGATTTTTTTTCTTTAAAAATAATCAGTGAAAATCTTCGACTTATTTGAAAACAAAAAAACTTGAGAGGTGTCAAGGGACACCCGGATGGAACGAAGTATAACCGGCTTGCTTTCTATAAGAGAGAGAGAGAGAGAGAGAGACAGACAGAGAAACACGCGCACGCCACACGGCTTACAACTATAGCAAAAAGTGTCGTTCCAACTTTTGGTCTTAATTTTTTCCGTCTAGCCCCCTTTCGCAACGCGCGATAAGGAACTTCGTTCCAACTAACTAAACTTGAAATAAAAGCCGCAGTTGACAAGACAGTGATGTTGAACACCAATTCCAAGTTAATGACTGCGGTGAGTACAAAGTCTGTGATGTTTTCTAAAGCCTTGACAAAAAGGAAATGCTTTAATTTGCGAACAAGGCTCAGGGACGAATTAGTTTTAAACTTCGTAGCTTTGTTTATTTTGATGTGATGACATTGTTGAATCTATACTAGACAATTAATAATTAGAAATGAGAAAGAAACTCTGTCTGTCTGTTGCCTTTTAACGGATGAAGTTTCGCACACGGATAGGCCATTAGACGACAGGTCACAACCTATCCGTGTGCGAAACTTAATTAGCGAAAAAGAATCCTATGTCCTAACGCCAATGGTTAGGACATAGGATTCTTTTCATCCCGGTATGTAGTACCTATTCCGATAATTTCCGATCTCCACGCGGGCAAAAGGTTTTTTATATTTTGCTGATTTAAAAGATGGTGGTAGGTTATGGACTATGGTAACACTTTACGGTGCTCATGTATAATTGCATGCTGCACTGGTTAACGTCATCACGTCAGCGCCGGCTGCCGCTGAAAACCAGCGTTGGGGATCTGTCTCGTATAGGGTCTTAGCATTATGCTGAGCGATGGCCGTTTTGCGTGAATGTGACGCATGTTTACCCCCAACTTGTTGTTTTTTTTATGCATCATGTTTGCCGCAAATAAATGCATTTTCTTTCTTTGTTTATTTGTAAACCCTATCTTTATCTTTAGTTACGTGAAAAATATTTTAAATTAAGATAAAATTATCTCATACAATACTGTCATAAAATTATGATATTGATATTAATATTTAGTTTCTTCTGAAAGGCTCTTATAAGTTAAACATATTATAAAATACAAAATTACATTTCATTCATCATTCCACCGATTCTAATTACTCATCCAATTCATAAAAGAACATCAAATTAATATCTCATCTCAAAATTTGATACTTTAAGTCTTTGACAAGTTTCTCAGAGAGAGTACCTCGGCTTAATGCGTCTGTTGTCAAAGAATCGTGTTTGCGAACTATTTACTAAATTGAAAAAGCGTGTCCTCGGACGGCCCTCGAAATAGAGGAGTGAGGAAAATCAAAGCGGCCACTTGAGGACAGTTAGATGTACTTGGGTGGGGACAACTCTTGAGGACACGTGTCGAGTGTGTCGGTCCCTGACGTTGATTTCTGAAAATCGGACCGCAATTTTCTTTCGAGTGTAGCTAGGTAACAATTTTGATTGGAGATGGTTTGGTTTTATATGTTGATACTTATTTTTGTTAATGTAAAAGTCACTTTTTAGTTTAGGATGGTACATAATTATAGCTCTATAAGTGTTTAGCTAACTATTCTAAAATGCAAGATTTGTGACCAAAAAAGTCTGTGATTTATATTTATATAGATCCACCAATCCGCACTGGGCTCGGGTGGTGGATTACAGCCTACTCCCTGTCACAGAGAGAAGACGTGTGTCCCCAGCAGTAAGCACATTAAGTATAGACTGATTATGGTAAGCAAAATGAATCACCAACCAAACATTTTTTGGACTTTCAAAACCGAAATTAACACTACAAGCTGTTGTTTTGCATCCTCGTCAAATTTCAGGAGGCTGCTAGGAAAGACATAAATAATAAAAAAAAATTACGATCCCTGGTAAATAATGAATACATACTTTTTTTTTGTTATTTAAGTTTGACAGTATTTCAAAATACACCACTTTCAAAGAACAGAATCGCGTTATTGTATCGTAAAAGCGGCCTCGTTTTTATGTGTGTGTAAAAGGGCAGTTACAGTGCGGTCTCAGACAGGCCGCGTTTTAATATGCGTGCCCCACAAACGTTTCCGAAAATTTGAAAAAAAAAAAATACCTACCTACTTATTTTATTATTGATTCATGTCGAGAATCAGTAGCATAGTTACCTCCTTGAATTTGACGAGGTTGCAAAACCACACCTTGTATAATAAACACTGGACCCTCAAATATCAAACAAAAAAACTAGTAAAATAAAACATCCTTCTCACCTCACCAAAATAGCAAAATTCAGCAAACTTCACACCCTATTCGACCACAACCAATATGACAGTTGGTAAACACTAAAAAGAACGAAGTGAAGAACGCGTGAAATATCCCAAAAGAGGCGTGCACATCAAAAAAACGTGATAACTAGCGTGAAGGGGATGACAAGGACCCTCATACTCTTTCAATAATACGCCGGAGTCTGCAATAAAATTGTCAAGTCGAGATCTGCTAACGACGCAGCTTCTGAGCCCCGAATTGAGATAAACACCACATTATGAAGCGGATTTGGGTGATATTAAGTCACGGTTTTTTCTCATAGACAATTTTTTGCAACGAAGTTTTTTTGGCAGAATGATGAGTCTCGTGGTGCAGACTTTCGAAATATTTTTATTTCGGTATCGAATATGGAGTTAACGAAAATTTTCCTTATTTCCAATTAACCTGCAAAGCCAAAAATAATGAACTGCTGGGTAAAGGCCTCTTCCTATGACTTCCAGCCTTTTCGATGCAGGCTTAAATTGGACCACTGGTCTGGTTTTCTCCAGTTCGTCCCGCCATCTTAAAAAAATCATCACCAAATCTGTTCAATCAAGCATACAACTAAGTACATAGAAAAAATATAACATAGGTACAACGTAAGGAATAAAAACAAAATCCAGTTACAACCAGCGCAAGCTCGCAATAATTATGGCAAAAAAACAATATTGGTTGAGGGAGCACGGCTGTTCAATAGTTTACCGGAGGATGTAAAAAAATGTGACGGTATAAACACATTTAAACGCAGATTAAGGCAATACATAACTACATTGGAGATGACATGACACAGAGTGTACATTCTGTTTCATGTTATTTCGAACGTAGTGACATAAGTTATTATAATATCTCCAACACCCTAGAGGTAACCAATACCTACTAGTTATAATCACTTGTATCTCATTCTAAGCGAACTGTTATTTAGAAAGTTCTTATGAGAAATAAAGTTCTTTAAACCCATCTTCTACGGGGTCTACCGCGATGCCATCTGGCTGTGTTAGGGCTCCAAGTAGTGATCATTTTGGCCCACAGCTCATTAGGTATACGGCAGACATTGCCAGCCCAGTTCCATTTTAGCTTAGCGGCTTTTTGAGCAATGTCAGTAATCTGTGTTTGGAGCGCAGTGTGGTGTTGCTAATATGGTCTGTCTGGTTCTTCATTGCACGTTGGCAAGCCTTGAGTTTTGACTTTTGAATGTATAATTAAGGTATGGACTTCATTTACTTGAATATAGTAAACTAATTGATTTTAAGTATAACGTGATTTGTTTATACTCAACTTCATTTACTTGAATATAGTAAACTAATTGATTTTAATTATAACGTGATTTGTTTATTCTCAATGTTGTTAATTCACGTCTAATAGAACATCATCATCTTTGATAACAGCAACAACGGTCTTAAAAGATTTAAAGGCTTAGTTTGTTCATTTTCAGCCTTGTCAAATATTTAAAAAGCAAATATTTACCTACAGAATATTACAAAGGTAAAGTTCGTAGAAAATAGATCCTTTCGTGGAAACTTGGTGATAATAGATTTTGTTTGTTTACACAAAACGTATTACAAACTTACACGAAATGATAATAAAAACAGATAAATAATATCAAATCATTCATCATTCATATTGAATCATTTTGATGGATATTGCTAATCTATTGCTTCAAATGTTCGAAAAATGTATTTGCTCAACAACGTAAACAACGCAATGAATGTTGTTGAATTGTCAAAATTAAAGCTTTTCCTACTAGTAGGTTATGGTTATAAGGTTATGCAATTACTCAGCTGTTCTATTCTATTGATGAAACTTTTCTATGTGCTTCAAAGACATTTTCCCCAATACATGCAGTCGAAACTAATTTGAATTCGGACAATAAAATGTCCAATTACATTTATGTTCGGAACCCCATACGACATAGACATTTAGGAAAAAAGTTAATGGTGCTTAAAGCTTGGCCGCTGTCCTGTAATTACGAATTAAAAAGTTCGTCCGCCGGACCCCAGTTTTTTCTCATTTATTTGGATGTGAAGATAATATTGCACCCCAAATCTATTCCCTGTACACCCAACTTAGATTCTTATTCCTACACCAGTAAAGCTGAAAGTTGTATGCCGACACACCTAATTACTTTTAATGTTATCTCTTCTCATACGAGACATTTGTATGTATGCATCTATTTATAAAGAGACAGAAAATTAACTTTTACGAGTACTCGGAATACTCAGGGTTTTTCATGAAAAGGGTTTTTCATGAAAATGTTATTGGTTTGCTTCTATTGCCTTATCCTTTGACGAGAAGTGGAAAAAACATTTGATAAGTAATTAGATTTTGAAAGAAATATTTTTGCTATGATGGTTGGTTGTGGTGGTGGTGATTGGCAGTGGTTGGTTGGATGGTTTTTGGTTGGATGATTGTTTTGGTTCTTTTACTCAATCTGTGTGGTTGTTTCCTCAAAAGACCATTTCAGAAACCAATCTACATGGTCTTCACATGATCTGACCAAGAATTTGTCTAGACTTTAAAAGAGACCAAGACCTCTGAGTTTGTTTTGGCCTTATTTCTCAGAGTAGTCAGATACGAAAAAGTTGTAAAAGTGGTTGTACAACCCTATTTACAGAAATAAAACTCTGAAATTCTCTAAAATTTATCATCTTCAATACTTCTTTTAGATTCGTTTACCTTTAATATAGGCAGAAAAAAAATAGGGAGCCTTGGCGTAAAATAAAATATTATATTTCTGATATTGTGACTGTTTCTGAGAAAGAAACTGTTTGTCACGTAAAGTAAAATAAAATGAAAAAAAAAAAACATTTTGTTCAATTTAACTTTTTTAACGCACTTTCCGGAGTGAAACTTCTTTAGTATAAAAAATGCAAGTATTCAAGCAACAATGTATAAACTACACTAAAACATGACATCATATTACATTCGTCGTATCATATTCATTTAGCAATAAAACAACCGCATGTATATAGGTAATAAAAATGATTCACAATGCGTCTATAATAAAACTGTCGCGAAGAGAATCCGTCGCGTCGAGATTAGAGGGTGCTCCCATTATTGTTAGAGTATTATTTTGTTGTTTTACGACAGGAAAATAATAAGCACCGGCGTTTATGACGGTACAATAAAATTCGTATTAGAAAAGGGACGATTGTTTGTGGGGAGTTTTTTTTTCTGTTTGGAGATAGTTTAATCAATTAGTTGTTATTCTCTAGGGGCTCGAGGTCGATCCGTGGATGGGTGACCATCCATTACATACCGAAACCCCTCCGTGCCTCGGAAAGCACGTTTAGCCCTTGGTCCCGGTTGTTATTCGTAGATCTACAGTCGTTACAGGTAATTAGAGCCAGACAACCAAGCTTACCAGCGCGTATCTTGTTACCAAGTTATTGGGTTATCTATAACCCAATAACTTGGTCTGCCTATCTGACCTCTAGGTCAGATAAGCATGCGCTCCATGTAAAATATTGATATTCAGCTGCAATCAGTTAGACTGGAAGCAGAGGTAGATTGATACATTTCACAAAACTGGATGAAATGTCGGCATAACAAACATGGAGAGTTTCGACAAAGCTCAGATTTCCAAAAAAACGTTTGAAAAAATCAGACAGTTTGGACATGAACAAGAATGCAAAAAAAGGAAAGAGCGAATGGAATCAAAAAGCGAAATACACCGATACCGAAAATGCAGGAATGAAACAGAACATAAATGTGTACATAGAACCCGGGCTGGCTTCCACCGGACGAAATATTTATTAATTTTCTATGTTAAACTATTATTGTCTGGCAAGATTCCTAACCCTCGAAATTCTGGCAAGTATTTGCTATTTTCAATCATGTTGATCAACAAACAACTCGAGAATCTTTATTCAAATATTTAAATAAACTTGTTTTATTTTAAAACAGAATAGTTTGCGATCTCAGATAGTCCACATACAAAATTATCTTCACAAAGTTGTTGAACTCGACAAACTTTAGCAACTCCTTTAGTCTTGATTGATGGTCTCGAAGTAAAAAACATTTATTTTTGCTTTTAATATACTGTTGAAGACATTTATCGATGAGACAACATTCTTGGGAATCTTTAAATAGCAAGAACTAGCTATGCCCGCATTGCCCGCGACTTCGTTCACGAGACTGTATTCTTTTGGCATTAAAAATTAACGAGGGGTTATCCGATTTTGCCTGTTTTAGGATCAATTCTTAAATTTTTTATTTGGTTTTTAAATAGTCTAATTACGCCCGAACCCAATTACCTAGCTATCACCCGTTTTGGCTTATTGGAGGAAAAACCTATCTATCTCTGGTTTTAACGTCCCAATAATCTATATCAGTAGAGATCTGTATGATTATACAAGGTGTCGTTTTGCATCCTCGTCAAATTGAAGGAGGTAACTATGCTACTGATTCTCGACACGAATCCATAATAAAATAAGTAGGTATTTTTTTTTTCAAATTTTCGGAAATCGGCATTTGTGGGACACGAATTTTAAAAGGCGGCCTGTGTGAGACCGCACTGTAACTCCCCTTTTTCACACACATAAAAACGCGGCCGCTTAAACTATACCATAATAACGCGATTCTTTTCTTTGAAAGTGGTGTATTCGGAAGTACTGTCAAACTTAAATAACTAAAAAAACAATTATGTATTCATTATTTACCAGGGATCGTAATTTGATTTGATTATTTATGTCTTTCATAACAGCCTCCTGAAATTTGACGAGAATGCAAAACAACAGCTTGTATTATACTGGTAGTTATAATTATACTGGCTACCATCCACTATCTGGTTATTGGGTTCGGCCGTTAGTGTATTTAGGTCCAGAAGAAAATGTAATTTGTAGACACATCCTTCTTTTAGTGAAATTAAAGGTTCAAACACTATCAATTGAAGGAACGAAGAAGTAAGAGCCATCTGTTGTGCCCGCGGCTTCGCTTAAGGGACTATGTTTTCTTCTGGGAACTTGAGGTCATGGTATGTTGATAAGAAAATATAATCCACTAACAGATGTGCTTGGTAATATAATATAGGTACTAAAAGTTGTTAGCACCTCTCTGGTTTATACGCCAATATATACCTAAACACAAGAAAATAATAAAATTCACGATATCTTTTGGGTCCGGAATTAAAATCATGCGAATTCGAGAACTTGATCAGCTAATTGAAGAAGACGAAGAAAAGAAGATTTTGCAGAAATAGATTGGTACGCATTCATAAAAAATATTTGTGCTACACAAATTGCTGAAAAATACATAATCAGCCTATCATTATCCTATTATTGGGTCACAGGCCTCTTCTCTTCGAAATTGAACGACTTCCGACTTTTTGGCGATTTTAAACTATTTAAAAATCTTGGGTAGCAATTTTAGTCCTCTCTTGGTTTATTTCTTACTAAAAATAACAGAATCGATGGGAGGATTACATTGATTTTAGGCTGCTTAATATTTGAGTGCGACTAAGAGAGACTTCGGCGTTGCATCTAGACAAGCCCTGCTTACCTAAGTGCTTTGTTTGCTTCACGATAAACTTTAAAACTTACGGAATACTTGATGGAATTTTAATAAGTGCATAAGTACCTACAACAAGTGCATCAAGCGATGTTTTGATGTTACTTGCGTTTACAGTGCGACCGAATAGTTGAATGCGTTCCTGATACCTGTCACACTGACGTGTATCAGGAACGCATTCTCTCGACGCGACGGTCGGACTGTAAGTCAATAATTCTGACTGAAATGTTCTTTTTCAAACTACACACGAGTACAATTCTTTTATTTTTCCTTGGGAATACCTAATGATCACTTCAATGATGAATGATCACTACCTAATGATCAGACCACTCGATAATGATCGAGTAGTCAGTATAAACATTTCAAGTGCTTTCTACCAGCCGTTTCCATCCGAGGTAGGTACATACTTACTTAATATCCTACTAATATTATAAACGCGAAAGTTTGTGAGAATGGATGTTTGTTACTCTTTCTTGCAAAAGCTACTAAACGGATGGCACACAGATAGTTTATAACCAGGATTAACACATAGAATATTTATTAACCCGGTATTCCTACGGGCTCGACACAACACACACGCTGCTAGTGTATTTAAATGCGAACGTAACTCTATGTGTCTGTTACTTTGCACGCCTGAACGACTGAACGGATTTGGATGAAATTTCGCACACGGATAGATCATGACCTGCGTACATAAATGATACGTTTTGTCACGGTAACACGTCCCTGTGGAATAACTTCCGACCTCCATGCGGGCGAAACCGCTGTCAAAAACTAGTACAGATATATGTAATTCCGAAGTAGCCTTTTACGACGGCTTCAAATGACAGCCTGATATATACCCACTGACCACAAAAAGACTTCATAAAACCCCGAATCAGGGTGTAAAAACACAAAATGACAAAAAAATCTTTATCAGACTTTCCAGCTCGGTCGTAATTGTAGCGAAAACAAAGGGGCTATGGCTATGGGAGATCAATGGTGGCCGTTGGCTCGGCCGATGTATTTACGGCCTACTGCACTGTAAATCTGGCGATATCTCTCAACGCCTAGGGCGGTATACACCATGTATATGACGTTGGCTATGCTTACAATGTGGTGGAGAAACGGTTGGATTATCAAATATTTATGAGCTGTCTTTGGAATATCTGTTACGTTAGACTCTTCATTTTGGAATAGCGACCGATATAATTGTATGAAAGAATAAATCCGCAATCCGATTAAAATATATACAGAGTGACGATTAGGTTATCACATTAATTGAAACCACGTATTTTAAACATACACAATTCAAAATAATTATTAACTTATTCAAAAAAATAATTAACAATTGACATTCTAGCCGTGACCGTTTGTTTCGTTTTAGTATAATATTTAACAACATTTAACTTAATTGGTGATTATTTGGTAATTAATACCATAAAGTTTCGCCACTCTACATAATATACACAAATGAAGGTGTAGTTTATATGAACTCAGATTGAAACTTCTACTAGCTAGCTTATATCTACACAGTTACAATAACAATAAATCGTTATTGTCATCATTTTGCGACATTGGATTGGATTTTTTTGGATCTATTGACAACATTCACAGAAAGTGTATTTATACAAAAAGTGCAGGTTAAGAAAGTAAACTTCAATATAAGGAAAACACACTTAAGAGTCCTTTCTACGTTCCGTTTGAAAACTACTAAAACAGAGTGAGCGAGGTCACTCTGTTTTAGTAGTTTTCAAACGAATCGTAGAAAGGACTCTTTAGTGTCTAGACGGAGATGAGCTGGACTCCTTTGACAAACGAACGGGTCCTTAGCAGCTATAAACAGAGAGAAGTGGAAAGTGAGTAGGGAGACCTTTGCCCTTCAGTGGGAAACCACAGGATCTTAATAATAACATCACATAATCAGGCTATAATGTTCCCACTGCTGGGACACAGGCCTCCTCTCTTCGAGAGGGAGTGGGCTGTAATCTTCCACACGGTCCCAGTGTGGGTTGGTAGATGTCATATGTCCTCGAATTTTTGGTTCTAGGACATGAGGGTTTCCTCATGGTGATTTCCTTCACCGTGTTGAAAGCAGTGGTGATGAAATTATTTACCCAAGGGGTTCGAACCCACGACCTACACTCGTAAGTCGGGACTGTTACCACTGTACTTTTATTAATAACTAGCTGTTGCCCGCGACTTCGTCTGCGATCCAGGATGAAAAGTAGCCTAAGTCCTTCTCCAGATCATGGTCTACGCATATGTCAAATTTCATCTAAATCCGTTTAGCTGTTTTAGAGTAAAAGCGTAATTCTTAAATTTTCTAATTGTCTGGGCAACTTTTTTATTTTTTTTTCCGTTATAACCTTCTACAAAGTAAAAGAAAACTAAAAAAAAAGATGGCTGAAATCAGTAAAATCGTTCTCAAGGGGATTATTAGGAAATAGGGATTATTTTTTATATAATATATATAGATAGATAAAAGTAGAATAGACCACAAAAAGTTTACGTAACAAATTAAAAAGCAAAATCAGAAGCAATACAACACCGAAATATGATCTCATTATACAACAAGAGTACGTTTTAAACAATCGTCTCGTCGAAAGTCTAGACAAAGTAAGTTGTAAGGTTTGCTGCCAATTGCGCCGCAGAGACTTAAGCACTCCTCTATTTAAATATTTCCTCGCAATTAATTTAATTTAGTTAACAAAAGGGAACGGTGGCGAGTGTTCTTATTCACAATTAGTGAGACGTCGCTGCAATTGCTCTAACCAGTGCCTAGCTGAGCTAAGTATTTCGAAGAGAGTTGCGAATGTTGCTATTTGTTTTGCATTGTTGTTGCTTTGGTTTTTTCAATTGATAGGTCCTTCGTATCTTGATTTGTAAGGGGAAACTTTGAGGGATGAAAAGTGGAGTAAGGTTGTTGTATTATATTTATTAGAATGGTGTGATGTATGTATTCATACGTTGTTCTTCTAAACTACGCAATGGACTTAGTGCGGTTTTTAAACATCATTTAGAGAATTTATTCCGGAAAGTTTGAATGCATAATCAGCCTATAATGTTCCCACTGCTGGGACACAGACCTCCTCTCGGTGAGAGGGAGTGGGCTAATAATCTACCACGTGGGCCCAATAACCAAAATTCGAAGACATATGACATCTACCTACCCGCACTGGGTTGGTAGAGGTCACATGTCTTCGAATTTTGGTTCGAGGACATGCCTGGACATGATTTAGATGTATCAGAATCAGAACTTTATTTGTTTCGAATGTAGGTACAAACGGCTACACATCAAGCTATGCAAAACCAGTATTGGCTGACCGTTCATTGTGAGAAAATATCATACAAAGTGAGGCCAAGACAAACTGGTTTTGTATACCTTGATGCGTAGCCGTGTGTACAGGTATAAGATGTTATAAGTATAAGTAAGTGTATTGTGTAATGTACATAATAAAAAAATATATGCTTTGTCAAGTCGTAAAAAGCAGGGGCGGGTCGCTAGACAGTAATATCGATCAGTTATTATAAGATTCTACGTGTAGGTGTTTCAGTGTCTTAAATTGTCCAGTAATCAATTAAACAAATTCAGAATCCATATCTGTAGATTACTGGCGACACCATGAGGTAAAAATACGTAAGATTGATTTTCTCTAAACAATATCATCATCTGCCTTGCTTTTTCCCAATTAGGTTGGGGTTGGCTTCCAGTCTAACCGGATGCAGCTGAGTACCAGTATTTTACATGGAGCAACTGCCTATCTGACCTCCACAACCTAGTTACTGGGTATTATGAAACCCCTTGGTAAGACTGGTTGTAAGAATTTCAGGCTTCTGACGACCCGTAACGACTGTGAAAGATCCACGAATGACAGCCGGGACCAACGGCTTCACATGCTTTCCGAGGCGTGGAGGGGTTTTGGTATGTAAAGAGGGTCACCCACCTACGGACTAACCGTGGCAAGCGTAGCTTAACCTGATCAATCGACCCGTGCTGCTGTTATTACTTAAGTAGCCACAAGCTGCTCTAACAACATATTAGCCAAATTAACCATATACCAAGGACTCAAGCTACTTCCTCCGGTACAAAATGGAAGCTATTTCCCATCTGCTAACGAACAATAGATTGCAACAAACCACCCACTTTACATATTACATCCTAACTCAATTTACCTTAGAATTGCGTATCTGCAACTAGCTAATATCACTTACTAGCGGCACCCCGCGGTTTCACCCGCATAAGTTTCGATCCCGTAGGAATATCGGGATAAAAGTATCCTATGTGTTAATCCTGGTTATAAACTATGTGTGTGCCAAATTTCATCCAAATCCGTTTAGCAGTTTTGGCGTGAAAGAGTAACAAACATCCATCCATCCATACAAACTTTCTCGCTTATAATATTAGTAGTGTTACGAGCTTCCTCTTTCCGGTAACTAATGTCACCATGTACCAGGTATTAATTATAGCACGGAACAGTAGGATAGGATTATTTCCTATACCTACAATGAGTCCGAGTTAACTTCCTACATACACTTTAAGTTCATAAAGGCCAATTATAAGTCTAGTTCGAAGTTACCCTAGGATCGAATCTGCCCAGTTGGCGTCCAGTTCAGTATTAATAGATTTAAGTGGTTTCGGAAGTTTGTTGAAATTCATTATTTTGAGCTTACTTTGTATAACTTCTATTAATTGGTAGACAGGGGGATGGTCTGTTACATGGAACTTTAACATAATTGGCGAAATTTGGGTGTAGGTAATAGTACCTACGCACACATGTCAGAGGTTCCTATCCCTTTTTTAGAATACAGTCATGATGTTATTAATGTATGTATGGTCTGCAGTTTTTGAGTAGAAAATCTGAAGTTAAAGTTATTGTGCATTAATTTTTGAAATGTCATTCTGATGACGTTCATCAAAGCATATTGTATCTAACGACATTTTGACAATTGTATTGCTTAGTTCACATTAGCTCAATGGTAGTCCGGCGAAACTCTTTAGTTAATAACTTATTCTATATGCTACCTATTAGCCAACGTATTGCTTAACTTAAGTTTTATGACTGTTAAGCTACGGTTTCCTAGAAGAGTGGTGACCCCAAATAGCGTCCGCAATTTACCGGTAAATGACGTCACTAAAACGTTACTTAAGAAAGTAAGTTAGTGTGTTTTCCTAGAGAGTGTTTTTGACACCGTAAAGTCAAAACCTGCTGCCCAAAGATTTAAATCGCTACATTTGCCCGCACCGTAATTAGTCACGCTAAAAAGTGTCCGTACTGAAAAGATAGCTCACTCATTATTATATAAATAGCGTTTCCATGACAACTAAGTCAAGTAACTGAGGCATTGTAGTATCAGAGATGTCTAAACAAAACAGAAACGCGACTACTCACTGCTTTTCCAGGAAAGCCAGCGTGTTGAAAAAACTAGAAAAACACAGTAATTAAACAGACAGAGATGTTTTTTTTTTGTAATATTAATGTAATGGATCAATGCTTGTCTGAATAAATAAATAATTATTATTATTAATTCGTTTATTTATTTAGTTTTCTTATTTTGTTACATTTTTAAATATTAGTAGTAAAAAAAAACATTTAAAAATATAAAAAAAAAATATTATTATGACAGTAATTTAATATTACTGTCATAAAATTAGCTAAAGTTACAAGTTATTTCTTAGTGTTCATTTAATTGCCAGAATCATTGTTCTTATGAGGTGAAAGTTCGTTCGAGAAAGCCAATAACTTATTAAGTCCCTGTAATAATTGCTTTGTAAACACTTTATTGGAAAACGATCAATCATATCGATAGACTTTCAAATATGAATATAATACTAAGAGTCTAGTAAATTGATACGCTGAATGGAACGCAACCATATTTAATTATAAAGAGACTATGCCCTCTGAGTTTGTTTCGGCGTTTTTTCTCAGGGATCAGTCAGGTAGGAAATGCCGGTGCCAACTACTTTTAAATATTGATCAAAAAATTGATGTGTAAAAGTGACTTTTAAGATCTACTTATTGTTTTTTTTGCTGAGCTTATTTTGTCTGACTGGGCAAAGTCCTCCCCCAAGTCCTTCCTTCGTCAGGCACTATCACACATCACAGGCTATCAGGCATCTACGTACAGGAATAAAAATCATTTTATTTCATTAACTTCTAATGACAAGATGTCCGATGAATACAAAATGGCTATCTTTAATTGAATAATTAAATTAAATATCTACCCACGATCTTGAACATTATTTCGAAATAACAAAAGCCACTACAAACAATAAATATTGAAGCAGACTATCAATTTAAAGCGATACCACGAAAAAGACAAATCAAAATGACCCCACAAAAAAAGTAGAGGTTGTTGAACTCCAAACTTTTTAAATGGAACAAAGAAAATCCGTGATTAGGCGTCGCTGTCTGCTTATCAGATTGCACCTGGACAAAATTCTGTCTTTACCTGAAGAAGCCAACTTTTACAACCTATACTGGACGCGAATACAAATTGTTTGCCTAGAAAGCTAGAATCGTAAAATGCTAACATGGTACAGTCAGTATCAAAAAGGTTCTCTCTCGCATCTAGCAAATTTCTGCGGCTTTTACATCGATACAGTATTATGGAACACAGGACTGTAGCCAATCGATTGAATTCTTGTCGAGGTATACATATTTTTGAGTGTAAAGCAGTGGTGGCCTCAGTGATAATGCTCTTAAAGAATCGTGGGTGCGAACCCAGACAAGCGCTTTACTTTGTTAAATAATTTCACCACCACTGCTCTCAAAACGGTAAAGGAAAACATCGTGAGGAAACTGGCACGTCCTAAAACCATTCGAAGACATAAAATCTACAAACCCAGTGCAGGTTGGTAGATGTCACATGTCTTCGAATTTTGGTTATTGGGCCCGCGTGGTAGATTATTAGCCCACTCCCTCTCCAAGAGTGGAGGCCTGTGTCCCAGCAGTGGGAACATTATACGCTGATTATGTTATTATGTGTACATATTTTTGAATCTGTCTGTACCCAGCCATTTTATTCACCGTAAATAAATATTGCTTTACTTAACTTTGTGTTTGTGTTTCATGACGTGAAAGGTAAAACAATGTCGTTGGTTCAGAGACAAATGTTGAGAATTTATCGAGATTGCGGTACTATTGTTGTAGAGGTAGGTAATTTAGTGGTGAAACAGATTGCCTCAAGATTTATGTTGGGATTTCGCTAAGCTAAGCTTTTAACTTAATTATTATTATTTAGACAATGATTTTTATTTATTTTAGGATGAGTTGGGCAAAGTTGGAATGTTTCATTATTGTGAATTGACGGCGTGCATATGGTGGTATGTACCTACTTCAACAAACAGCTTCAGCAAACAGCTCGATTTATTATCTGCCTGGCTTTTTCAAAACTATTTTTAGTGTCATCTTCCCGTCTAACCGGATGCAGTTGAATACCAGTACGTATTTTATATGGAGCGACTGCCTATCCGACGTCTACAACCCAGATCACTGGGTAAATACCCTATAACCCTTGGTAAGACTGGTTGTCAGACTTTCGGGCTTCTGACGACCCGTAACGGCTGTCAAAGATCCACGATTGACAGCCGGGGCCAACAGCTTAACGTGCTTTCCGAGGCACGGACTAGGTATGTGAAGATGGTCTCCCATCCACAGAACAACCGCGGCAAATGTAGCTTAACCTGATCGATCGACCTGAGCGGCTGTTATTGTTTTCAATTAGATATCCAGATCAATATAAGTTGTCTATAATGACACTTTGGAGGCATGAGGAACAGGGTGTAAAGTTCACTCAACCTCCATAGAAAAGGGAGGATCCTCCGACCAGACGGGTGTTGTGTCTGGCGGGCTATTGCCCAACGATTGATGTTGGGAAATTGTATCTATGCTAATTGCGCGGTAAACTCTGCTTGCGAGATGCAGGATTTGCGTGACGTCAGTATGACGCGTTGTTCGCATGTGGCGTTGTAGATACCGCTACATCACTCCCCTCCGGAGACCGGAGGTCGATAGTGGGCTGAGTCTTGTATCTTGCGACGCTTGCCAGGCCAGCTGAGGTTCCAGTGAGTCGGAACCGGTTGTCGCATAGTTCACAGTGAGTCGGAACTGTCTGCGGAGATGTCCCCAGTGAGTCGGGGTGGCGCTGCGTTATACTCCAGTGCGTCGGATGTCGTACAGCGCCGGGTTGAGGCTGGCTGCTGCGTCGACCTGGAGAGGGTCCTCTGCTTGTTGACCGGCCGAAGGTGCGGTGTGCTGTGCCAAGGTTGCTGATGAGGCTGTGGGTGATGACCAGGTATGCGCGGACGCTGCATGATGGTGGTCAGGATACCCGTTGAAGCCGTGGATGCTGGCTGGCTGGGTGTCTCGCCGCTGAAGCTTGCGGGAGTGATGATGATGACGTCACGCTGAAGTGTTTGCACGAAGGCTGCGCTGACGTTCATACTCGGGGTCACCAGTTTAGAGGCATGAGGAACAGGGTGTAAAGTTCACTCAACCTTCATAGAAAAGGGAGGATCCTCCGACCAGACGGGTGTTGTGTCTGGCGGGCTATTGCCCAACGATTGATGTTGGGAAATTGTATCTATGCTAATTGCGCGGTAAACTCTGCTTGCGAGATGCAGGATTTTCGTGACGTCAGTATGACACGTTGTTCGCATGTGGCGTTGTAGATACCGCTACAACACCTTCAGGAGTTCCTGTCTGGTTTTACAGTCTGATTCAGGTAGTATTTTAGAAATAAACACATTATTAGAGATGAAATACCTACCTACTTTTATTTTTCTTTAGCCTATATTGTGTCCCACTGCTGGGCAAAAGCTTCCCCTTTTTCCTTCCAAACCACCTCACTTTACTACACTCGACGGCGATATCCTCCTTCAGGCGTCCAGTGAGTGACGATGTTTGCCCATCTCTCCGAGTGATGCACTCGGAGAGATGGGTAAACATCGTCACTCATGACGCGTGATGCGTGTCGATCGTCACTCGTGACGCGTGATGCGTGTCGATCGTCACGCGTGAGTGACGATATTTGCCCATCTCTCCGAGTGCATTACTCGGGAGATGGGTAAACATCGTCACTCGTGACACGTGATGCGTATCCATTGTCACACGTGAGTGACGATGTTTGCCCATCTCTCCGAGTGCATCACTTGGAGAGATGGGTAAACATCGTCACTCGTGACGCGTGATGCGTGTCGATCGTCACACGTGAGTGACGATGTTTGCCCATCTCTCCGAGCGCATCACTCGGAGAGATGGGTAAACATCGTCACTCGTGACGCGTGATGCGTGTTGATCGTCACGCGTTAGTGACGATATTTGCCCATCTCTCCGAGTGCATCACTCGGAGAGATGGGCAAACATCGTCACTCACGCGACGTGTCCGGCCCACTCCCACTTCAGCCTGGCAATTTTTTCTCCAACATCCTTCCATCCTTTGAATTATATTAAAGACGAGCTAATTAATCTAAAACTAAGAACAGTCTACGGTGAATGTTACAAAACTTATGCTAAAGTTTTTAATCCAAAATACAACTGAGAAAAACTACGTGTTCTTTGAAATTGTATAGAGTAACATAAAACAGAGGAAATAAACTAGAAGTTGGTAAAACTTTTTAAATTACTTCAAAAGAAAAGATTTATACATTCTAACTTTAGCTGCAAAGAACGTAAACTAAGTACTGCTTTTTATATAAACAAGAGAGAAATATTGTAAAGAGTCACTTAATGAATGTGTAGGAGTGTCCAAAACAAAGCCTTTGAAGTTCAAAGAAGAATGGAGCTTTTTATGCTGTTTTTTTCTTTAGATTCACATGGAGTTTATCATATTGTGGTGTAATTAATAATTGTATGTTGTGTGTTTTGTAGTGTTAAATGTATTTTTTGTTACGTATTTCCTGGTTTATGTACAATAAAGTACATATCCTACTAATATTATAAACGCGAAAGCTAAGAGGATGGATGGATGAATGTTTGTTACTCTTTCACGCAAAAACTACAGAACGGATTTTGATGAAACTTTACAGTAATATAACTTATACATCAGAATAATACATAGAATACTTTTTATCCCGATATTTCCACGGGATCAACACTTTTGCGGGTGAAACCGCGGGGCGCAGCTAGTAAAGTATAAATAAATATTTTTTTACACAATATTCTAAAGATGCTCTGACGCCTAACCTATCAGAATTTATATTCCGCCACACATCCAGCATGGCTATCGTGATTATGTTTTAAATAGTTAGACCTTTTTTTGACAAACCTGTCATTTATCACTATCGTGAGCATTTTATTACGACGGACCACTAAAAACAATAACAGACGATATATCTTGAATAATAAGTTAAGTACTTTATACGCAGTGAAACAATCACTGTGTCATGGGCCTTAATAAACATGTATTGTACCTATCCCTCAACTCATGCACATCTACCCGCAGTGGCGACACGCATACGACGTCGCGCACTTGTTTCGTGTGAACTTCTTTGCAACTACCCCTTTTACTGCTACTTTAACTAGTTACTAAGAAATATTAATGTAATTTTGTCATAGTAGGTACTAACCCACTACGCCAATCGGCTATAAGTATTTTTAATTATAATATTGTATTTTCTCTGTAAGTGATTGTAAATCTTTTGAGAAAATAAATGTCTAAAACCATAACCATAATAATCACGATAAATTACGCTACGCGTGAATTCGCTTTTACCTACTAACTAACGATGCTAATAAACAAAGCATCATTAATAAATAATAATAATAATATCCCTGGACATTTCACACAGCGCCATCTAGTCCCAAGCTAAGCAACCTAATGCTTGTGTTATGGTAACAAGATGGCTGATAAACTACTTATATACATTTTTTTTACCACCACTTAGTTCTTTGGAAAACTACCTACTTATGTAGGTACTTACATAAGTAGGTAGTTTTCCAAAGATCAAAATATTATGCCATCATTGCATCCACCCTTCTCCTAGGACCTATTCTTTAAACCATAAGCTTAATGAGAAAAAAAAACGGTGTGCGGTCGGAGGACCCCCGTCAGAAACGAATCTCCTTGATAAGAGAATCAGAGATTAGTTTTTTTTTATTTAAACCTTATTTTCATTATCAGTGACCTAGAAATCCTTGAAAATGACATCCGTGACGAAACAAACTTTTTGAAATTTGGCTTTACCATCCTCGAAAACCTAAAACTATCTCTCTGAGAGAAAGTCGCATGGAGAGACGCATAACGCATTTTCGTACGGGACGTTTTCTACCAGTTCCCTCTAACTGCAAGCCGCGGAAAAAAAAGAACAGAGCATTTTTTTTTTTTTGAGGATGGGAAATCATCAAATGACTCCTCCCGCTCTGTGTGAAGCAGGAGGGAGGTGGAGCAGGAGGGAACAGACCATCTGTTTAAATAACTTCGTTCCAAAAAATAAATCTTCAACAGTTACTATTTATACAGGGATATTTACACTACCCGTTACACAGTAGGTACGCAACGTTGATACATCGTATGCCAAGCATTCACCACAACGCTGACACTTGATTAATTATCCCGGCTCGCCTCTCAGTTCAAATAAACGGCTGTTTTATATATTCATAGGTATGTTGTATGTAACCATGCCTGATCTCAATTAGGTATGGTGTACGTGTACGTGGTGTGTATGTAGGTAACCAGGATTTTGTAAAAATGTCTTGATTTAAAAGAGTGTCCGTGGAGTTTCTTGCCCGTTCTTCTCCATAGAGATCTACGCTTTGGAATGGGCAACTAGCTTCAACTTTCTGACTAACTGACCGACTATTTAATTTTGATAATTCAAAAGTGCCTGTAAATGGTTTAATTGAAATAAATGATTTGAGTTTGAGTTTATGATACAATCTTGGGTTGAGTGAAATGATTTTAAACGTATAGTTCTGAGCAGTGGTGGCACAGTGGTATCGGCTTCGATCTACGAGTTATTAGGTCGTGAGTTCGAACCCAGACAGGGGGTTTTACTTTGTGTATTAAATTTCATCGCCACTGCTCTAAATACGGTAAAGGAAAACATCGTCAGGGATCCGGTCATGTCCTACAATAAAAAAAATCAAGGACATGTGACGTCTACCAACTCGCACCCCTGGGCACGCGTGGTGGATTATGGCCCACTCCCTCTCACAGAGAGGTGGCCTGTGTCCCAGCATTTGGAACATTATATGTTGATTATGCTATGCTTATGCTAGTTCTAAATCTAAACTAATATTATAAACAGAAAAGGCTAGATTTTTTGTGTTTGGTACTTGAAATTTGGCATAAACTATTGATGATATACATATACATACGAATCGATCAGACCAATAGTCACATATGTCGAAAAACCAGTTCAATAAGATGATACCTATTCAAAGTACGTACCTAAGAATTAATCAAACTTCGCAGAGGTAGACCTTTCATCCCTGCAGAGTAGTTCAAAGGTTTCTGATTGGCGCCCCGTGTGTGAACCTAATCCGGTTCCGATCCGGCGGAAAAAATCACTCACTACTATCACTCTTTTGAAAGCGTTCCGGTGTATTTTCGTTGAGCTGAAAACTTTCGCAATACCGTGAACGGCTCAAGTTTAAACTCTCGCGGAAAGAGGGGATTCAACGATCATCTGGCTCCGTCTAATAAAAGGCCCCGACGTTTCTGAAATATGTTGTCACTGCATAAACTTTATGACTTTAGTTTCGTCTAGCGATGCGAGAACTTTCTCCCCGTGATGAAGCCGTTTTTGAGCACTCCTTTTGTCACACGTCAGAGGCAGCCTAATAAAATGTAATAGATGTGATAGAATAAACAAGCAATGAACTGGCGCAAAAATAATCTGAAATAAAAATGTACACTGTCGAGCGAATGCCACATTAAGAGCGCAATTATTATGAATTTATTTTTAGTTGGATGATGTTACGCAAATTTTATCGAAACCAATTTCTATAGTGCACAGTAATGTGACTTAAGCGAGATAAAATACGAACAAAAGCTATAATTTCTCGATTCTTGAATGGAATTTCCATAATTCGCCTTATATTTGCAGAGCCGTTTGTCAATGGCAGCCGAGTACGCCCCCGCACACGAACCGATATATTATTTCAAGTTATTTAATGTCGAGCCTTTTCAATTTATTTACATATTTGTGATTTAGCGTGTAGCTATAGCGGTGCATGCAAATGTTATAATATTTATGTAACGGCTAAAATCAGCTCTATAGTTTTCATATAGCGAAGCATTCTAATAAATATATGAATCGTTCACGCTATACCGATTTATGAACCCAATAAAATGAATGGTGATTATTTCTGTATTTTTATTAAACTTGCTTGTTTTGTGCTCTGTAGTCTGTGTAATGCACAAGAAGACACAATGCTATACAATAGGGTACAAATTAAGTATGTAGGTATGTACATCAAAGTTCAAATAAAAACCAGCATTTAATGGTAAAGGAGGTCACTAACAAGAAGTTGATCCTTTTTACATGACAGCGATGTTCTACACACTAAATAGATATTATATATATATATTATATTACATTTTTAGAATCTCTTTTATCTACAAAATATCCCATCGTTGAAGACCACACCAGTGATGTCGCTTTCAAAATTTTCAGATTCGCCGAAAGCGGCGTTTTCCACACTACAGAAAACTTTAATTTTAACTGTTTACATTTTCACTGAATTCTCATTAAGTACGACTACATCCTGAGCACAAAATGTGACCCTTAAATCAACCGTAATAGAGTTATGAATGGGAAAGCCAACCCCATTCGTATACAATATTCAGAATACGTAATTTACCATTTCCAATTTCGCATCAATGCCCGTGATTTAAGTATTTCCCGTATCATTTGTTTCTTCCTGGATTCCAATATAGCATTTTTTATTTTGTTAAATTGCTTTCCTTTGTACAGCCCCCTTCATATAAATAAACATGTGCGTGGATGCTTCCAACACAGATTTGTTCTTAAGCATCAACGTTTATTTGTTTTTAGCTCACGGCGAAATTGATCATTTTTTTTGTTGTTTATTGCGCATCTTTGAGTGATGTGTTTTTGAATAAGTTTAGATATTTATCTCTCTAGGATTGTTTGATTTTCTCTCGATATACTCGTAGATCTTATTGTGATGGATAAGTTTATTTGCTTTTAGTTTTGGGTTTTTGAATAAGACTTTGGATTGTATTCTGTATGACAAAGAGCTGTTTATTTTTGTAGCTGGTAATTTATTTTCTACAATATTCTTTTTTCCAATGCTGCTTTGGTGGTCAAAAAGTGTTTTTAGTGGTATCTGCTGCGCTGGGCTCTGTCTCGCATATGGCCTTAGCATTATGCTGTGCGATGGTGTGATGTTTTCCCCAACTTGTTCTTTTTTTGTGTGTTGTGTTCTCTTTATGCGTCATGTTTACATTACAGTAAATAAACGTATTTTCTTTATAAACCATTACATATTTATAGAACCTTTGATAAAAATATCTGGGATAATATTATAAAAGCTCTTATAATTGAGCTAGCTCATAGCTCATTCATCAAGCCGAACCACAAAATAAAACGCAAAACATCGTTATCTAACTCAATAAATTCCCCAAAAATGATCTCTTAACACAAATTCATTTTTGATTGCTTACTCACATGAAAGCAACGTCATATCCGGCAAGCAGAAAACACTCGCGTCGGCATCCATGCAAAACATCATTCATTACGCGCTGACAATAAATAGATTATGTGACGTCAAAAAGTGCACAACACGAGGTTTTTTCTTGCCCTCGTTTTTCGTAATACAATAATCAAAGGAATATGAGGGGATCAGGAATCAAACGTCTACATATGGAGCGATAAAGAAGTAAGATTTGAAGATCGGGGTTGGTAGGGTTGTGCTTTTTATTCATATTCCGTTTGAGTTTAAGATAACATTTGTTGTTTAAACTAAGATAACTCGGAGGTTTGAGGTCATTCGTAGTGAAGGTGATGATATTATTTTTAATTTTATGAATGTGCTAACTGTTCATTTTTAATATATTCAATTAAAACCATTGGCGGAACATAAATAAATTGATTACTTACCTCAAGCGGTGTATTCTGGTATCATGTGCACGGCTAATTAGTATGAAACAAGGGTATCATTACATTACAAATAATTACAATGTTATTATTATGTATAGCTTGTAATTTTATTTATTGATGCACTTATTACGATCCAACCATTAATATGATGCTAATTAACCAAATAATAAAATCCTGTTAGGTACAAAAAAAAAACCGTTTTATCAAAATAATACACTCAATACCCTACCTGTTCCCGTTGCTTAAGTACCAGGGCCGCAGAGACTGAAACAGCTGTCACGCATGAGATAATCCACAGAGAAGCGGAAAGCGCGCCCTCAGCGAATTGCGACTTCGGCATGTGATCCCCCGGCGCCTACCAGGCACACATGATAATGCGAAAAGTAATTTTTATATTAAACCTTTGCCAAAACATAAAAGAGAGATTTCCGCGAGCATCTTACTCCAGCCCCAACGAATGCGCCGCATAAATTAGTTTTTCCGGAGATTGTTTGTTCAGTCGATGCTTTTTATTATTTTTACGTTAACATTTATGAGTTTTTCATCGTCGGAGTCGTTGCTTAAACATTGTGTTGCTGTTACATTTTAATAGTGGTAAAACTAACAACCACAAAATATAAGGGAGAGTTCTTTCACACAGGAATTGTTTAATTACAACGTTCGGTTCGTATGTTATTTTTGTGTTGCTTGTAATATGCAAATTGTATAAAAAAGACGACGAGAGAGTTTTGTTCATATGCCGTTGAAACTTCCCGGTATCTGGCCAGTAATTAATTAAAAGCTTAGGTGGTGCCATTATGGGTTTTATGCTAATAGGCAGCGGCTAATATGGGAGCCTTCAAAGGGTCTGGTACACGGGCGAAACATTAAATTTCAGCGGAGCGTGTGGCACAAAGCATCGTCGGCCGGCCGCGTTGCGTTATGCACGTAGATTAGATTAGCGACCGTGTTTTGTTTTGGAAAATTTAAACCAACCTCCTTTACATGTCTGATATCCTGGTAACTGGAATTTATAGTTGGAAATGTAATGCACTTAGTACTCAACTGAATTAGCTATTAGTGGAATTAATGTGTAACGCAACGTGATAGTTTATGAGAAGATTGTGCATAAATGATGATTCGGAGAGTCTAAAAGATTGAGCTCAAGTTAATTTAGTTAAGAACTTTGAATTAGTGAGTAATTGAAGTTAAAACATAGTTTCTCTCTAATTAAGCGCGCTTCATATTTTCTAAATCTTCCCAATTAGTATTAAAGTGAGCGTTTTGTAATGAAGTGTCACATCTCCAGCGTGATTGTTCACTGCGTGCATATACACAATATGCAAGCGGGAGGCGGGCGGGGGGCGCGAGGGCGCGCGGGGGCCTGGGCGGGCGGCAGAGCGGGTACCAGTTAAATTGAGCACCGCTACGCCCAGACTCTCATTTCCTCCATCCACCATTGTGTGCCACTCACAATACAAAACATTTTTTTACGAATTTCGACAAAAAGTGCTTTGAATTTTTTCCAATCTTCGCCTCTATTCAGCTCGTAAAAACTTATTGTCTCGCCGCGAAAGAGAGTGGGTGTGTCCTTCGGGAACGTTACCCTGAATCGCATTAAAGAACAATAATAAAATTTTACACATTTCTTTAAGTATAATTTAGTGTTGCCACATTAAACTCAAAGTTTCTTAATTTTATTGCTGCGATAATTAGGAGGATGGTAACTCTTTAAGAACAAACATAATTCATTTAGAACTTCATGGAGATTTGCGTTTGAAATTGCCGTATTATACAAATTAATTGTCCTAAGGAGGGCTTAATGGGCGTTATACGTCTGAGGATTTATAAAACCTGTCATGAAAAACAAGAATATAACATTTATCTCCATAAATGCGGCTTCGAGGGGATTGTTAAGAAGTAGATATAAATAAAATAACATGAATAAACGTGTTTAACAAGTATCTACCTAGTCTATGTTATTGAAAACTTCGGAAAAATTGAATTCTGCAAACACTTTGTAATGGAAAATGGATTTTCGTAACAAAACGAAGCCTTTATATTTGTAGAATATAAAAATAAAACGTGGTTTCTATATTCTGTATTGAAGAAAATTGTTGGCTTTTACAAGTTTTTTAGGGTTCACTCGTCACTAAATAGTAGAATAAAAAACATGATTATCAGTATATATCTAACAAAGCAGCAAGCTTTGTTATATATATGTATACTGATAATCTTTGGTTGCTAAAAGTCGTGTAAACAAGAGATAGATATCAGAAAGAAGAATGAAATAAAGAAAATACATTTATTTGCGGTAAATATGACGCAAAAGAGAACAAACAAAAAAAAATAAAAAAACAAGTTGCGGCAAAACATACGTCACATCCACGCAAACGGCCATCGCTTAGCATAAACCCTATACGAGACCATTCGAATGGTAGTTAAAGAATGATTGAAAAATTTAAATTAAAAATATTTATTTTACACTTAAAAATACATGTTACAAGTCAATCACAATAAGAAAGTACACGAGTGTATTGCCACAAATCTGATCCTAACCCCCAAACTAGGCCTGGACCTGTATTTTAGGGGTCAGCGTTCAGCCATAGGTTCTATTTTCAATCTGATAGCATTGAGAATGTCGCTACAGAGTTGACAGCCAAGGTTATTGCCATTTGGTAACATATATAGGTAAAAATTAAATATAGGAATTACAATTAAAATTACAGTTAAAAATAAAATCAAAGTTATAATGCCAAAGGGTTATGTGTGTTTGTGTGTGTGAAAGTGTGTGGGGTGAGTGTATGTGTGTAAGTGTGCATTTGGTGGAAGTGTGTTGTGTGTGTGACTGCATATGGGAGTGAGTGAGTGTCTTGTTTGGTTCGCAGCTTTGAATGTGTGTAAGGACGTGAAAAAGTAAGAATGGGTGACAGTGTGTATGGATGGATTTTAGATCATATTATATTATGTATGTGAATAAGCCTTCAGTCTCCTGATAGTCCATCTGTTGGAGCCAGTCTGCTACTTTCTTTTGCATTTACCTATGTTTAGCTTTTTGTTTGCGAGATTTTAACATACCTAGTAAAAGTTAGATGACAGCATGACTGCCTCTTTGGTCTAGTGGTCGCAAACGCTACTAATGAGCATGAGGTCCTGGGTTGGATTCCCGATTTGGGCAATACATAATATGTTATTGGGTTTTTCCATCGGGAATTTCTCAGTAGCAGCTCGGAGTCTGGGTTTGTTCCCGGGTGATGACAATAGGCTCGCTCCCTATTACAAGGGACTTGAACATATTTGACGAAATGTGTGTGGGATTAGAGGCGTGATGTTATATTAGTAAAAGCGTAAAACCAAATAGAATATATCCTACTAATATTATAAACGTGAAAGTTTGTATGGATGGATGGAAGGATGGATTGATGGATGAATGGATGGATGTTTGTTACTCTTTCGCGCCAAAACTACAGAACCAATTTGGATGAAATTTGGCCCACAGATGGTTTATATTATATCATATTATATATATATTATATTATATTCTATCTATAATATTCTATATATATATTATATTATATTCTATCTATAATATGTATGTATTTACAAAAAAAAAATGTATATAAGTAGTTTATCAGCCATCTTGTTACCATAACACAAGCATTAGGTTGCTTAGCTTGGGACTAGATGGCGCTGTGTGAAATGTCCAGGGATATATTTTTTTTTTTTAATTTATTTTATTTATAACCAGGATTAACACATAGGATAATTTTTATCCCGATATTCCCACGGGGTCGAAACTTATGCGGGTGAAACCGCGGGGCGCAGCTAGTATACTTAAATAAATAAGGAAATATAATAATAAATTATAAGGAAAGACAATTGGAAAAGCTCCTCCAGAAAATCGGAAAAAAATCGAGAAAAACTGAAAGTGCTTTCTACGTCGGGTCAGCTATTAATACTCATCATATGCCGAGTCTTTTCCTAACTATTTTTGGAATCGGCTTCCAGTCTAACCGGATGCAGCTGATTACCTTCTCCCCAGCGTAAGCACTAGGAAGTGGTGAAGGGCAGGCGTTTTGGAGGACTGTCTTACGTAATTTTGACGTCCGAAAAGTGCTGATTCTCAGCTTGATTTGAATATGATTTTTGATTTACTAGTATTTTACATGGAGCGACAGCTTATCCACAACCAGTTACTGGATAACATGATACCCCTTGGTAAGACTGGTTGTCAGACTTTGGGGCTTCTGACGACCCGTAACGACTGTCAAAGATCTACGAATGACAGCCGGGATCAACAGCTTAACGTGCGTTCCGGGGCACAGAGGGGTATCGGTATGTAAAGATTGATACCCATCCACGGACCGACCGTGGCAAGCGAAGCTTAACTTGATCGATCGACCCTTACGGCGGTTATTAAAATAATAATAACAGAGGGGCAATTCTCGTAATAATTTCCCTACATTTTGACAAGTTTTTGACATTTGTTTGTTGCTGAGATGAGACTGCGACTAGATTTTGAACGTTTTAAATTACGAGAAATGGCCTTCAGATCAATGTACCTATCCTTAAAATACTTCTATTAAGTATTTTCACCTATCTATAAAGTAAAATGACACTTTTTACAGTCTCTAACCAACGAATTTAGTGTGACTTACAGTGTAAGGCGGGGCTCATAACTCACGAATTTATAGTGATTGCAGTGGCGGCCAACAAAAATGGCAAACTTTTGATATACGACCCCACCGACGAGATTAATTGGGGACCGATGGATACAAAACTATAAATTATGTCTTTTCTCTCTTTCGATTTTAGTTATTATTAAAATCGAAAAAGAGAATAGTAGGTACTTGAAATGCATTTCTTTTTCAAAGTTATAAAACAAGCTCTTAGCGGACTACTTCCATAATTATAGTGTGCAATTCACCCCCCTGCCATTTTATCCGTGTTTATTTGTACATGTAACATAGGTCAGACAGGCGACATAGTTCTTCCATAGTTCAAGGTATCCACTATAGCCACCCAAACCCATAGCTCAATATGTTTTGTTACCATGTTCTGCAATAGTCCTGGACCAGCCAGGGGTTGTCCTTGGGTGCACTTGCTTAGTGCATACAGAGACAATTAATGATGAGGAGGCTCATAGAGAGGACATATTCCGGGCCCCAAGGGTTCCGAGGTATGTCAAAGATATTTATAAAATAATACTTAAATAACACTTATTTCAGGCTACAATGGCCCGTAGATATATTCCCAGTTATTCACCAGTGCTATAGGGATTTGACGATGCCTACCATAGAGACAATATTGAAATGTCTCATGTACATTTTGTACATGAGACATTGTGTGTGTGACAAGTTTTTTCTTCATACGGTGATAATTCTTGGCCTTATGTTGTCTTTAACTTTGTAGTTACCAGAGGTAGTCAAACTCAAAGTATTTATTTCAATTAAACCAATTACAGAAAAAATAAATGTTATATATTTATGTTCTATAATTTGTATGGTGTACAATAAAGAGTATTCTATTCTATTCTATTCTACAGGCACTTTTGAATTGTCAAGGGGTCGGTCAGTCAGAAAAATGAAGCTAGTTAGTACCAGAGATGGAAGTCAATGACAACCTGGTCTACATAAATTTCTTATTTCCAGTGAAAAATAGGCCAGGAACGATAGCTGCTAGCAGTATATGCTTGTCTGCATTAACAGAAACATAGGGTATCTATATCACAATGTTTTTTTCGAAACATGATGAATCTACCACATTATAGTGGTCTCTGAAGCAGTGACGTATTAAACCTCTGTATCGGCCATGTGCACAGATTTCTGGTTGCAATGAATATCTGTTGAGTATCAAGCTCCAGGTGTGCTGCTGGTGGTCTTGACTTGATAATAAAACTACTAGGTACGATATTACAATGACTGTATTTTTGGATGCTGATTACAAAATAATAATGGAGACGACCGATTGTGTGCGCACGCTCAAGGTGTCGGCGAATGAGTGGTAGGAGTGGGGAAGCTCGCCATCGCGGTGTAGTATGTGGCCCGATGTGACGTCAGGAACAATATCCATACACAGCAGTGGACTACAGGCTAATACATCCACAAAACGCTACATTTCGCCCTCCTTTGTCGCGTCGTGTAATAAACTTGAGTTCTCATACGGTATTGTCTTCTGTGTTCGTGAATAGTTGTTTGTCCCGACGTTAAACGAGTTACGCTCCAGGAGATTGTGCGCGATAGAAATAGGGCGAGACAGGGAAACGGCAGAAGTACAACGGCGGTTTCATGGGTTGCGGCGGCGTAATGTATGGCATAACATTACGCCTGTTCTTGTTCGATTGGGGTCCGGGGTGCCAATTAGCACGGCCGATGAAATGTCTGATGGTGTGATGAACGATGAGCATCTGCGACACTCCCGCACAGATCGTCGATAATGGCGGCGCGGCGTAGATTAGCCCGCTCTACACTGCGCAGGCGCACACACGGAATGGGTTAGGCGGAGGAGTACCTATAGTACAGTACATACACCAGTTACAATTCGCCAGTTGTGTTTAAGTTCTATGTAATAGAGTGCCAGCCTGTTGCCATCAACGGGGCACGAATCTTGACTCCGGGAGGCTACTGAGAAACCCCTGATGAATAAACCTTCGATCAATAATAGTACTAGATTAAGGATCAGGAACAAAAATCAGTCGCTCAAGTGGCCACGTTTGCGTGTGCAAACGTGGCCACTTGAGCGACTGATTTCTTGACTTGACCTTTTTTCTAAGAAATGTAGATGTTTACGTGTGTACGTAAACATCTACATTTCTTAGAAAAAAGTTTAATAATATTAACAACTTCAGTTTATTATAAACCTTAATGCTTAAACATAAAGTTTAATTACCATTGCAAAATATATTTAAAATGTCGCTTGAAAATAAAATCATTCTATTTTAAAATTTTTAGTCATTTATTCTAAAATGAAACTTAAAGTCTAAGTAATAAGGTTAAAAACATACTAATTTGAAATAAGACCACAAAAGTATTTGTGGTCTTATTTTTCGGGCCGTTTTTGAAGCGCTTATCGGGAATCTAGTACTATTATTGATCGAAGGAATAAACCTAATAACACTTCGTCCGACCTTGGAATCGTGCCCAGAAGTATCAAGCCTCCTCAGAAAACATGTTGTACCTACCAATGTACAGACGCCAGCACATCAAACTACTACAATCTGTCAAATTTCTTTAATAGATTTTCAACTTTATCGCTACAGCATTAAGGTTCAAGGTTGATTAGGAAAATTTGACAGTTTCGGGTAGCTTGACGTGCTGGCGTCTGTACCTAGTGATCTGCTAAGGCTGTGAGTTACATTAAAATTGTTGGTAGTTGGTTTTTGCGAAAAGTACTGCAAACATAGGTTATAGGAACTTAAACATAACTGGAGAATTATGCCTAACACTTCAGAGAAAACAGTCGTGATGTTATTTGAACCGAAGTTCTCGTAAAGCTCGTGCCGACAAGACTCGGCTCTAAATTATAGTTACCGGCAAGTAAGTTGGCAAGAGATTTTGTAGTGGGGGAAGTACGCGCACGCCCAATTTCATACATTTTTACATGCGCGAACTTCCCCCACTACAAAATCTATATATAAACTATACGTGGAACCAACACTACTGAGCGGCAATTCCCATGTTTTTAAAAATGTTCGCATTATAATCACAATCCTTCATTTTTGACCAGAGGGGCAATTCTCGTAATTTTAGGAACGTTCACAGTCTGATCTCAGTCTCAATCTGTCAAAAAATACTTCTAATTTCCCTACATTTTGACAATTTTTTGACATTTTTTTGTCGCCGAGATGAGACTGCGACTAGATTTTGAACGTTTTAAATTACGAGAATTGGCCTACAGTTTTCGAGTTTGTCGCTGTAGATTTGGAATGTTTTAATTTATTTTAATTTACGGGAATCATTGGCCTTTAGGAATTCATATCCATTTTAAGGGTGTTGATATACTTACGTCATTCCCAGGTCCAATGGACCCAGTACCAAGCCGGCGGAAGTTCATGTATTAGGGTACAATCGGGGGCGCTTCCGAACTATACGGTTAAAACCGATCTAATCTTCTCTCCCTAACCTGTCGTATCTAAGCAAATCGGCTGCGAGTTGTGTATAACTTTTGATAGAAAGAAGTCGTACGCCTTCGCCAGGACACGTGTAGGTGTGCGGTTCGAATAAATCAGACGCGTCTATAAGGTTATCGACACTTCTAGAAGAATTTTATATCTAAAGGCTCTTTGAAATGTGAAAATAAAACAATTCTTTGAAGGATTTCTTGAGATACGTACGTCATATCGTGTTTAAGGCGTATTGCATTGCGATGTGCAACTTTGTAGGGGGTGTCTTGAGGCGGAAAACGTATGTGAACGTGTTTAAAAAGTTTACAGTATTTTTCGAAGTTCAATAGAAAAATGTATAGACATGCATCGTTATTAGATCCTTAGCTGAGACTTTATTAATAGTAATTTATCATTTTGATTTGTTAGGCTAAGCGCAGACAGCGATGCGATTTTTTTAACCGCATCATTTCATGCGAAATAAAATCGCAGACGCTAATATAATTTTTCAAGCGACTTCCTATATTTTTTACCGCAGTGCGCGGGCTCTAGTAGTAGTATATTGGTATTTTTCAGAGATTGGCGATTATTTTCCGCGACGTTTATATTTCATGGAGTGCGGTTAGCCTTAATTTTGATTTGAGAATTTTGAACCTAAAATACCTAACACCGATAAAGATTTAAGCTCCGAAAATAACACACAACACTTCAAGAGTATTTGAAATATGAATTAATGAAGCTATAAATTAACAAATACATGAAATACTTACACCACACGTTCAAAACCGCAAAATTTCGTTATAAAGTAACATTTTACTGCTTAATTCTCAGTTAAATTTAATAAAAGAGAGTGTATTTAAAGTTTTGGTCACGTCGTGCTGCCATTTGACCATTCAAATATTATACGTATTATGTCGTAAACCAATGGTTTATTACCTTTCCAAGAGGAAAACTCAGACTTTATAGGTGATAATTTCGTAGAATTGGTAAAATAAAACATGGCGGATACTATGCGACCTGCGGCTGCAACAGCTCGGCGACTAAACGCAACGACAGGCAGCTGAAAATAGTACTAATATTATAAATGCGAAAGTTTGTAAGGATGGATTGATGTATGGATGGATGGATGTTTGTTACTCTTTCACGCGTAAACTACTGAACGGATTTGGATGAAATTTGTCACACAGATAGTTTATAACTAGGATTAACACATGGAATACTTTTTATCCTGGTATTCCCATGGGATCGAAACTTATGCAGGTGAAACCGCGGGGCGCAGCTAGAATGTATCACACTGTTGGCGTCAAGTTGCAGGCTAGTGCACACTCTTCGACAACTGTCGCAGCGTCTAGACGCACGATGCACGCGCACATCCCAAGACAATCACATGCGAGAGCCTTACTGTGAGCGTTGACAAAAGTGCAATTGTGTTTGTATTGCGTCTTCATCTTCGCATGATAAGCACTAGCTCGTGATAAGCACGTGTGTATGCACACTAGAGGAACAACAAGACAACAGTATTTCTCTCGAATACTCAAAAGAACTCGCTTCCTGCACGACGTTGGTCGTAACAACTAGTCGCAGATGCAAGCGATAGTTCTGCATCTAGTCGAAGCGACAAGACGCAGATGCTAACGACAACTCTGCGTCTAATCGCAGCGATTATACGCAGCGACAAGTCGTACAGAGGAAACTGGCAAAACGGAATTGATAAAATAACGTCTTTACGATTTCGCTCCTTGAATAAGTGAGACTTAATACTTATTGAAGGAATACAGTTTCAAGTGCTTTCTTTGAAAGTAAAGTTTATTGGGTTTCGTTTTAAAGTTTTGCGGTGTTGGTTTACGTTGTAATGGATAGTGAGTTGTTGAGGTGTATGTAAGACGTCTTTATTTTATATATTTAGTAGTTGGTACCAAAATTAAATACCGCAAGGGTGGGGGTCGAGTTGGATCTAGAAAAGAATGCCTGGCAGGATTATGGGGATGGTTTTTGGAACGAAGTTCCTTATCGCGCGTTGCGAAAGGAGGCTAGACGGAAAATATTAAGACCAAAAGTGGGAACGACACTTTTTGCTATAGTTGTAAGCCGCGCGTTTCTTTGTCTGTCTCTCTTTGAACTTTGTTCCATCCGGGTGTCCCTTGACACCTCTCAAGTTTTTTTTCAGCAGTGACACAGTGCAGGCTATGTAAAAAAAAAAACTGGCCAAGTGCGAGTCGGACTCGCGCACCGAGGGTTTCGTACAAACTTTTAGTTAAGTAAATAGTTACGACAAAAGAAAACGACGAAAAGATAAATGGATTGAGAGACAAACTTAACTTTACCGTTGGAAACCTGTGGTCCCCATACATCGACATAGGTCGCGGTTAGTTTACCAATTGCAAATGAGTTTGTAATCGCTAAAGTAATATTTTTTTTGTGATGCAAACGATTTTTGGATTTTTTACTTTACTTGTGCTATGACATTGCTTCATGCCAAATTTCATGATTCTAGGTCAACGGGAAGTACCCTACTTATAGGTTTTGATTCCCTTGCAAGTGTCAAAATATGCGGCAAAAAACGGAGCATAAAAAGCCGTATCTTTTGATCGCGTCGACTTAGACGTTAGATTTTTTCACTGAGTATTTGATATTAATTTCAACTTGATACTTCCACGCGTTCCTGAGAAAAAGTGTCTTGACAGACGGACGGACAGGCAGACGGACAACGAAGTGATCCTATAAGGGTTTCGTTTTTGGTACGGAATACGGAACCCTAACATTTGAATCAATGTTACAATTTATTACCTTATTATTAACTTAATGTCGATCTGTAACTGTAAGCGATCTTCATTTTGATCTTTACGGCGGCGTCCCCAAAGTAGGCGGGGGGACCAGAGCTCAGAGCTGTAATACCTAATGCTTATTACCACTGGAGTTGTACGTATCTATTTTTAATTTTTATTTTACTTGTCCATATGTAGTGTACTTTATGTGCCACCTGTGCTCTACAAATGAGTGACTGTCCAATGTCTTTAGACGGCCCGGTTGGCGCAGTGGTTAAGCGATTGACTGCTGCGCTGCGTGTCGCGGGTTCGATTCCCGCACGGAACAAATATTTGTATGACCTACATGTATTTGTTCCGAGTCTGGGTGTTTTTCTATCTATAATATGTATGTATTTAAAAAAAAAAATGTATATAAGTAGTTTATCAGCCATCTTGTTACCATAACACAAGCATTAGGTTGCTTAGCTTGGGACTAGATGGGGCTGTGTGAAATGTCCAGGGATATTATTATTATTTAATGTCTAGAATAATAACGGCTTATTAAATATGTTTTTTACAACGGCTACAGTCACGGGTTTAAATACCTATGTTTACATGTAGCACAAAAAGATTTTCTCGAGCATACTGGTTTCGAATACCTACCTATACATAATTAATATTAAAGATAAATGCGAGTATTATAAATGTAATTTTCAATTTCAAAGGCCAAGAGGAAGTAGCCCAAATTAAGCTTAAAAAAACCATTTTAATGATTAACAAGAAAAAATAAATAAACTAGTAAAGAAGTATTTTCGTGTGTGGGTTTCGTTTTGATTACTTTCGTTAATCTAGCTTATTCTAGTAATTCATAAAATGACAATTCTATAGTACATTAATAAACGAATGAAAGTCGCGAACTTATCAGGTATAATTCACGCATAAACCACCACATCTACAAACCTGTTCTCCTTACATGCACTATAAACCTATTTTTCTTTCTTTCTTTCTTTAAATTGTTAAAGTTTAAGAAAAGTCTCTACTCGCTATTAATTGAAAAATGTTATTAAACTGTAGAAGATTTTATAAATGATAATTATTAATTTTTCGTGTGCAGTAAACATTTGACGTAATTTTTAAATATCGAGAAATCTGTTTCTGTTTTAGGTTATCTTTAATTCTAGATTTTATGAAGATATTTAATTAAATTTAAAATAGTTTTTTTTTCTTGTAAGTATTTAATTTTGTTTATTTTTCTGTTAGTTTTTTTGTTTTGTTTTATTGTTCGCTTTTATTTTCTACAATATTTGTATGCCTTGACGGCAAAACATAGCGCCCATATACGTATAATTAACCTAAGACCTTTATGTAAATACCTATGTTTCACAAATAAATAATCTGATTCTGATTCTTTACATATATCTGTGTATATAATAACATTGATTTTCATGTATTTATTCAAGTTTACCAAAACTATTTTAAAAAGAAGTTCGCCTGTAAAATTCTGAAAGACGAAGAAAATATCGCGCTGAAGCAAAAAAACAGTCAATTTACTTGCAAAAATCAAAATTAACTTTACAAAAGTTAGAAACAGCTGAAACTTTTACGTATTTTTATTCACGAAATTATTGAAGTCTATAAAACACTGTTTTCGTATAACAGTTATAAACTTTCTCCGTTCAAATCTGTGGCTCAATTAGCACTTTATAAACTTGACGGAAAATCGTGAAAAAAAAAGCCAAGCTGTAATTAAAGGTTGGTTATCTCTGGCGTTAGAGCAATTTAGTTAATTGCTTAGGCGATAGGTGGCAATTTCAACTCTTTACGACATCGGCCACGATGATAACGGTGCTAATTGTCGAATAAAAAAGGATTATAGCTAATCCTTGTTTAATAAAAATGTTAATCATGAGATTTCCCGTCGCAGTATGCTAATGTTATGGTATCCACCCCGTTCGTGATTGGCTGTAATATGGTAATATCGCATCTATTTATATGAGGGTTTCGTATATTTATACAAGGTTTTTTATTTTGCTTTTTAACGTTGATTCAATCATGGCCAGCTGATGAAACACTTCATCAGAGCTTTTTTTTTAACACCGTATCCTTTTTGTGAGAGGAAAGCTCATCAACAGCTGTCTATCCTTTTCTCAACTATATTGGGGTCGGTATTATACATAGGTCGGTATTTTACATGGAGCGACTGCATATCTGACCTCCACAACCCAGTTACTGGGTAATACGATATCCCTTGGTGAGACTGGTTGTCAGACTTTCGGACTTCTGACGACCCGTAACGACTGTCAAAGATCCACGAATAAAAGCCGGGAACAACGGCTTAACGTGCTATCCGAGGTCTTGGTATGCAAAGATGGTCACCCATCCACGGACCAACCGCGACAAGCGTAGCTTAACCTGATCGATGGACCCGTGCGGCTGTTATTACTTAGCCACAAGTCCCTCAAGAAGATTAAATGATAAATGATTTTATTAACCTGTACAAAAACTTTTATACGTCAATCATATTTTAGAAACTAGATGAGGTCGGCGTTTCTTATCTACTTTACTGCTCTGATAAGAAAGGCCGAAACAAACTCAGAGGTTACAGTCTCTTTTAAAGTCCAAACATAATCTTGATCATGATCAAGATCATGTGAAGACCATGACACGGTCTTTTGAGGAAAGAACCACACAGATTGAGTGGACCTGTCCAGCAGAAATCGTGCAGCTCGACTCAGAACTTAAGAAGCTCATTAGGTATGTGTTACACTTCATGACAAAACCGCCGATCCTTAAACGTAATAAGTCTATTAGAATAGAATAGAAAACTTTTATTTCAGACAGTAGTCCATATGGTTAGTAACAATTTTGCTTAACTTATAGTGTTAGTAGGTTACAGACACAGATGTACATACAATTAAACAGCGTGGAACTGCATCCACCTCCGCAACATCGGGCAATCCCACCGATCTGCGAACACACTGAGAATACTGTTGGTGCTGCTCCGAACACGCGTCAACAGGGATATCTCTCGCTATTACAAGTATCTCCCTATACTCCATTTATAATAGCATTAGAAAAAAGAGGCTCGTAGAAGCAGGAATGCAAAACATTTTATTTCAAAGGCGAAATTCAAATTTTCTTGTGTTTTTTGCAATTTGCAGGTCAGTGTAAGGTTGTATCTTAATCAAAATAATATGATGCGTGACAATAAGAAATATGTAGGCAATAATACAATTTTAACCTTAAAAATCATCAATACATCCCTTTAAGTTAGAATTGCTCCGGATTTGCACCTTAATTAAAATTGTTTTAACTAATATGGACGTATAATATAAACAAAATAAAAATAATATTTTAAAATTATGCTTTATTTATAGTGACGTCTTCATCACACATTACAAACTTACAACAAAATGAATGAATGAAACAACCGGTCACAATGTTGATATAAAAATTAAGATTAAAGGAAATAAATAATCATTTTTCAAAATATTTTATTTTAAATAACAACTTACAACACAATACGTTGGTGACTTTCTTCGTCTTCATCATCTAATTTAGTCACTATCATCTGACGATGAAGATGAAGAAGTTTCACCAACGTTAATTTTTAAATTCGGTAGAAATATAGTGAAACGAAAAACGTTCCAGGTGTTGTTCATCCCTGCTTCTTTTAGGTTTTTAGCATTGACACTGTAATTTTAAATTGGAGTTAAATAATATAAATAAATGAAAGCCACATAATTTCATAAGATAAGTAGATAAAATGGTTACAAGTAAGTGTGACAGCTGCTGTAAAAATAGATCATAATAAATTCGGCGTCTATCGTAATGTAACAATGTTTATTGTACTTTTGTTACAAAGTGTGCATTAAAAATAACCTTTTTTAACTTCTTTCTAATGCTATTGTAAATGGAGTATAGGTAGTTACCTCTCCAAACGTCGTCACCTACTGGGGCCTCAAACAATGTACCTAAGCAACATAGATGTACAGCTCGATTCAAACTTTATGGCGGATCTGAAGTACGCCACCCGCTGCCCAGTACCTCACCCGTCACCCTCGCTGGCACATGAATTTGTTACTGCGAAGCGATACGCCTCATGTTCCGAGCCGCTTTTGAATCGGGTTATACCGCCAAAACGAAAAAAATGACGTGTCCGAGAGGTATACATATATGTTTATAACAGGGCTCTTATTTTAACGAGGAATATAGCAATTATCACGCAAGACAAAGGTGTTAAGCCTTCACGCAAGTAACACAATAAACACAGGATTCTCCAGAAAATAAGCATACCAATTATACAAATGCAAAAAAGGACAAGGACCATATTTTCCGAAGACCTTTAATTAAGCCCTCTGATTCGAGGCTCCGAAGGTAAAGATAAAGCATATATCCATACGAATGGACTCATCATTATGGAGAATTCTTAGGGATTATAAAAAGGGCTCCGAGCATTGAGCACGTTTCTAATTTTTAAGCGTGGTTTTACGATCTGCATACGTATGTGACTGTGTAGTGATGTGATGGTATAGTTTGGAGCGGTCGATAGTTTGAATTTAGGGAATGATATTTTGGACTTTATTCTGTGAAGAAATGATCTGCTCATCTATTATGTAAAAATTTGACCGAGGAAACTAGGTAAAGTGAGAGTCCATTGTGCCAAATTGAAGTGAGCTTTCATTTAACCTGATACTAGGGAGTATCAGGTTAAATGATAGCTCACTTCAAGATCACTTAACCTAAATTTTAATGGTGAGATTTTTACAGAATAGACAGGCTGTTATTTTCTAATACTTAGTTATAACCCACAATGGTTGATTACATTACTTGCCTGTTGAACAAAGCTGCTTATAAATAAATTACTTAATTAATTTTCTAAAACTCCAAACTTTCAAAACTAAACATGAACTCGTAAATACAGACATGTTTTTGAATTGAAAAAACTTAAAAGAAAACCCAAGAAACTTAAAACAAGTGGGCACTTGTAACGAACGTACAACTTAAGAAAAAGTCTCGAGCAAATAAATATCGATAAATCGTGCGACCGTAATCCAACCCTAGTAGAGAACACGTCTGAAAACAAAATTTATTCTAACAATTCATGCGGAGCTCTCCCACAAGTCGGATTATTGTAAATAAGTATTACGGCCGACGCCCGCATTAATCCTCGCCGCTTTTTAACGTAACGCGAAAAAGTTAGTTAACTAACTTTCCTGCCTGCGTTAACTCAACAAAAACCACCGGTGAAATATAGTCCACCCTCGCGAGAATTATTTGTATCAATAGAATGTTTGTAAGGAATTTGCCTGTTCAAATATACGCCGCAATACCCGGGGGGCCTAGTTTAAAAAGGTGTGTTTGACTTCACTAATAAGCACGGGTGCAGATACACCGATATCCCTCCAACTTTTACGCATACACGAGGTTTTATTTAATAACCTACATCTGAAATTGTTTCATACGGTGCAGCCAACCGCAAATTCGCGTTTAATAACTTTGTGTACAAATTCAGCTGGTTGTTACGTCCCGATGAACACATCGCGACCTACATCGGACCAAAAGCCATCTCGTTAATTGACTGCACGAATAATTTAAATATATTGCGGCCAACGGCTATATTTCAACGGTCTATTATAAATCAAAGGATTAGCAACGAACGAAACCGGGTAAATGGATGCTGGCAATATAGATAATACATGTTTTATTCTGCATACGTTATAGGGCGATAACGACAATATAATCGCGTTGGGGACGGACGGGCGCGGCGGGGGGTGGCGGACAAAAAGTACTAAGTACGAGTTAAATACCCTTTGTGTCGCATGCTCTCCTGGTCGCCATTCATCGACGTACGCCGAGGGTCCTCTCATTATTCAGTCGAAATTCGATTATTTTCCCATTTCGTAAAATATCCATATCGTCCCCAGCTTTCACTCTAATTGAAAATGGAGCGATGGCCGTCATCATACTGATCGCATTTAATTTATTTACACTCGAATTCCGGTTACTGGCCGCGCTCAACTTCATTACGTATACAATATGATTTAGGAGCTCTTTATTTACAGTAGCGCGACTATTTTCTCAACACGGGTCCTTTTAATAAACGGAGCAGTTGTCGTATATCAGGAGAACAGACGGAAGTAAATATCCTGTCCGAAAATGATTGCTCGGCACGCGCAGTTAACCGACGTTATGACCGGCTTATTCCCCATTCCGGGGGTATTAGTCTCGTGGCCACCAATTTCTGTAATTTATTAAGAGTTTCGCTTTATTTTGACCGGTCTTTGGTGGCTTCTCCTTTCTCGCTTGAGGCCGGAAAGAAATATAAGCAGTTAGCGACGTGTGATCAAAGGCTTTCATGGGGCGGACTGATCCCTAATATTTCACTCATAATTGGTTTATTCTAAGCTCGCAGCGTTTCCGTATGTGGTCCTTTGATCCGTCCAGTGTATTAAGTTGTAGCCAGAGATGTATGGCGGACATTATTTGTTCAGATCTGAAGATTTACTCGATGGCGTCATTTGCTATTTGAAAGCGAAGGTAGTGTAGTGGGGGCGCTTAAAGGATTTCTCTTGGTCCCTCCTGTAATAATATTTTTTATGTAAACATCTGTGTCTCGCTTCCTTCAGTGAATTAAAGGGTGGTTACATTTGTTTAGTGGACTTGGGATTTTAGAGAAAATCCGTGTAATTTCATTGTTAAAGGCCACACACGTTTCATTTACCATTGATTAAATTTTCTTATTATGGATGAGATGCGTTTTTATATATCCCTAAGAAGATCTGATAGCATAAGCATAATCAGCCTATAATATTCCCACTGCTGGGACACAGGCCTCCTCTCTGTGAGAGGGAGTGGGCTGTAATCCACCACGCGGGCCCAGTGCGGGTTGGTAGATGTCACATGTTATCTATTTTTTGGTTCTAGGGCATGCCAGTTTCCTAACAATATTTTCCTTCGCCGTTTTGAGAGCAGTAGTGATGATATAATTTACACAAAGTAAAGCGCCTGCCTGGATCTACGATCTACAACTCGTAAGTCGCGGGCTCTGCAGAGCTCTGCAGGATCTGATAAATAAAGAAAAACTCCTTGTAGTCTGGTAAAAAAATACAAAAACGTTGCTACAAAGGTAAGCAAGTTATCGTCAACATGTATACCCACTATCATGATTTACGTACGTTAATTTCCTTTCAATATGGCCTGTTAGATTGTTTTTGCTTAGTTGTCACAGTCGACCCTCCGGGACCGGATCCGGCTGCCCTTGTCCCTTCCATTTCCGGCCGCAAGCCGTCAAAGCCTCGGAAAAGTTTTATGTTATCATACAATACGGTATGCTTTTGTTATTTTTGACTGGTATGGTCATATTTGTGAAGAAAAAACTTGAGAGGTGTCATGGGACACCCGGATGGTACGAAGTATAACTGGCTTGCTTTCTATAAGAGAGAGAGAGAGAGAGAGAGAGACAGACAGAGAAACACGCGCACGCCGCACGGCTTACAACTATAGCAAAAAGTGTCGTTCCAACTTTTGGTCTTAATTTTTCCCGTCTAGCCCCCTTTCGCAACGCGCGATAAGGAACTTCGTTCCAAAAATATGGAAATATTAAACATAGCTAAAGGGAGGAAAATTAGTTACTTATAGAAGGAAATCAATAGAATAAACAGTAATTGTAACAGTGTGGAAAATTCTAAAAACAGTGTTAATGTTTTTCAACTGTAGACATTGGTTTGGTTGTCCAAACCACCTCACACCAGACTGCCACACAAATATGCAAACACAACTTTAACAAAAAAAAGCTGGAAGGTAGGTTTATCAATCAATCAATTCAGCTTATCGCAGTCCACTGCTGGACATAGGCCTCTCCCAGGCTGCGCCACAACACCTTGTCCTTCGCCTTCCGCATCCAGTCTACCCCAGCCACCTTCTTTAGGTCGTCCGTCCATCTAGCTGGGGGTGGCTCATCCTACGCATCCTACGCACGGTCTCCACGTAGGTAAGAAGACAGAATTCTTTTCTTTCACAATCGTTAATTTTACAGTCAAATTTCAATACCATTACTTAGGTGCATGCTTAGACGGCACGGTTGGCGCAGTGGTTAAGCGATTGACTGCTGCGCTGCGTGTCGCGGGTTCGATTCCCGCACGGAACAAATATTTGTATGGCCTATAAGTAGCTGTTCCGGGTCTGGCTGTTTGTGTATGTGACTTTAAATGTTTGTAAACGCACCCACGACATAGGATAAATTCCTAGTGTGGGGGCAACGTTCTATATAAAAATAAAAAAACCTATCTATACGATGAGCACATGAAAATGTATACCTACATGAAAAGCATATGAAAATATAAGAGTCTCATACCTAAATAAATGTTAAAGCGCTTTACACAGCTGTAGTGAACAGCTTGGTTAAAAATCCTAATTAAGTACCTGCTAAAAAAATCCAGTGAGAGAAAAACCTGCTTCACATATCTTTAAAAATGTATGATATTGTCTCAAGTTCTTAACCGTCAGGATTGCATTTAATAAAAGACAAGGTGGAACTGCAGGGATTTGTGAGGCAAATAAAATATGGTTTTCAGAATAAGTATAAGTTGCGATTATAATACGCTGACTACGACATAGCGCTTTCTGAGAAAAGGAAGAATAGTAATGCGATATCCCGGCAGTATGGTTATAAAAATGAAGAATATTGCCATTTTACTGTTAGAAACTAAAAAAAAAAAGAAAAGTATCTTTATTAACTTCAGTTGTACACAAAACTCTTATCTATACACTATGCAGCGTTACAAAGGAAAAGTGATTTCGATGAACTCTGGCATCCAAAGTAAGATTTAACTTGTGTTTAGGGTGCCAGGGTGTGTGATGTAACTGTAAGAAAAACTCCTAAGATTTACCTATTCGGCATTCGTTTATTTTGTAATATATTTTTTCGGATAAGTACTAGGCAAGAGCGCCATAGACTGCTCCGATTTCACAACCTCCTCAGAAAAGCCTGTTAGAATTATCTCAAACCTACGTTCAATAAGTTAAGTTAACAGACTTTTTAAAAACAAATAAATAAACACAAAAATGGTATTAGTATCCTATCTATTATATATTTTATTTCATCCCGGAAAACGTAGGTATGGGTACCTACGTTTTCCGGGATTTATATTTTAAAGCAGAAACCATGGGTGGTTTCTGCTTTAAAATATAAATATATAGCCGTCACGGACGTGGAGGGCTAGACGAGCCCTCTGAGGTAACGGGAGGAATTAAATACTATATGACTCCTTTAGATTATAATTGTAAGAACGTCTTTACATATTTTTATCTCTCTATTCTAAACCAAAATCCTAACTAATATCTTTGACACTAGCTTAAACGTTCGAATGTCATCCGTGCTAAATTATATCCGGCCTGCAACATATGTGGTTGCCTTCGGCAGACAAGCCTCTACAGTACGCCCAGTAGATGTGAAACATCGAAAAGAGAGGGGGCAAGACGGCATAAGTGAGCGCCATGCCGTTTGCCGGCACGGCATACGAGTCAGTCTTACCCCTATGGTGCAACATTAGATGTTTCAAATCAATAATACAGTTTAGCAGCAATAGTACGTAAAACATTTGTATTTGTAAACATACCATAAATACCGTAAATTCTACTATACTAACAAATTTATGGGTTCTACCTGAATTAAAGATAAATAAATAAATAAAATGTACCAAAAACCAAAACCCAGCTAAATTGGTAACGTTAATCCAAAAAAGTAATTACACGAACTTAATCACGAGATTAAAAAATATCTCCAAATAGCTCTAAGCTACAGTCAAAATTATATCGTTAAACCGTTAAAAGCGTCTGCACCCGATTTAACGATAATAGATTAATACGAGGGTAGTTTCAACAGACGATAGTTTTCATTAAGGATCTTATTTCGCATTTTATCCGGCGCCATTGTTGGGAATGAAAGGCCACTGGCTGATTGGTAGCATTTGTGAAAAGCACGAGTTTTCCAAGCGGTAAAGGTTCTATTAAACCAGTGATTAATGTTTACCAGCGTAGTTATGGAACGCGAAGTTGTGAAGAGGCAATCTCTAACGGTGGTTTAACTTTCAGACGGAGTTGATTATCGGGGTTTAATACCTGGTTAGCGGCGGTTTAGATTGAGTTGATCGGAAGCTGTGAAGTGGGTTTTGAATTTTGTTTGTTATGTGTGATTTCATTTGGCGTTTTAAATTCTAAAATAGGTACCTATATGGATACCTGAATAGATCATTAGTACTCCTATCCTTGTGTGGAAAAGTACAGTCGGTGCCAAAGTGTGATAATATTTTTTTTGCGTTCAGTCACATTTAAAGTTACGAGTCAAAAGTTTTAGTTTCCATATTGGAAACGCTTGGCAAAAATTGCCATACAATACAACAAGACTCACTGGCGATATTTTTCACAGAAAATCCAAAATTATCTACCTAGCCTTTTCACAACTATGTTGGGGTCGGCTTCCAGTTTAACCAGATGCAGTTGAGTACCACAACCCAGTTACTGGGTAATACGAAATCCCTTGGTAGTCTTACCAAGGGATTTCGTATTACCCAGTAACAGTAACCAGTCTTGGTTGTCAGACTTTATGACTTCTGACGACCCGTAACTGTCAAAGATTCACGAATGACAGCCGGGACCAACCGCAGCTTAACCTGATCACTCAACCCATGCGGCTGTTACTGAACACAAATCCCTCTCATAGTAAATCTAAAATAACCGAATACAAAATTTACGAACAGACAACAATGTGTTTCCACATCTATCCTACCCAAAATTCTCTCTCCATGTATTCAATTTCTTGGTGAAAATAATTACGCATCCGTAAGTAATTGGGGCAAAAACCCTTGTTTAATTCGTCCCCGGGATCTGTTGGGGACACTATTGTTACGCCCCACGGTTTCACTCGCCAACTGACCGAGTACATCCTAAATTGTTCGTAAACGGCTAGTTAATAGTTGATTTGGCCCATTGTCATTTATACTTGAGATTTCGGACCCCTAATCTTGTTTCTAATTTTCGAGGAAATTAGGGGTTTTCATGTTTGAGTAGAGACAAGGGACAAGCAACTATAGGGTTCAAATTACTGCACTGGCAATATTATTCTACCCTATGCTAGTTTTTTTGTAAGGTTTGAATTATGTCATGTTTTGTCAGCAATTGTATGATAAGTTATTGAATGGAGTAGGTATGAAAGAGGAGAGAAAAATAGATTTATTTCACAGAAAATCGAGTAGGTAAGCAGAAAAATATTATTCTGCGGGTTAAAAGAAGACTAATGGAAGCTCCGTGGAATGCCATTTCAACAGAGGTGTAGCGGTATCTACAACGCCACATGCGAACAACGCGTCATACTGACGTCACGCAAATCCTGCATCTCGCAAGCAGAGTTTACCGCGCAGTTAGCATACAATTTCCCAACATCAATCGTTGGGCAATAGCCCGCCAGACACAACACCCGTCTGGTCGGAGGATCCTCCCTTTTCTATGGAGGATGAGTGAACTTTACACCCTGTTCCTCATGCCTCTAAAGAGGAACTAACAGAAATAAAGGTTACGACCACTATAAAATTAAAAAAAAGACTTGCATTATTCTTTGAAAAAACATTCTTGTTCGGTCAGCATAATCAAACTGTAATAATTAATCCAGTCAATCACAGCCTAGTGTGGGTTGGTAGATGTCACATGTCTTAGAATTTTTGGTTCTAGAACATGCCGGTTTCCTCACAATGTTTTCCTTCACCATTTTGAGAGCAGTGGTGATGAAATAATTTACACAAAGTAAAGCTCCTGTCGGAGTTCAAGTTTACAACTCGTAAGTCTCCAAAGTAATAAAACCTAAAACTTTTTGTCAGCAATTGTATAATATGTTATTGAATGGAGTAGGTATGAAAGAGGAGAGAAAAATAGATTTATTTCACAGAAACTCGAGTAGGTTAGCAGAAAAATATTATTCTGCGGGTTAAATGAAGACGAATGGAAGCTCCATGGAATGTCATTTCAACAGAGGAACTGACAGAATTAAAAGGTTACGACCACTATAAAATTTAAAAAAAAAACTTGCATTATTCTTTGAAAAAACATTCTTGTTCGGTCAGCATAATCAACCTGTAATAATTAATCCAGTCTATCACAGCCTAGTGTGGGTTGGTAGATGTCACATGTCTTAGAATTTTTGGTTCTAGAACATGAATGAATTTTTGATTCTTCACGATGTTTTCCTTCACCAATCAATCCAAAGTAATAAAACCTAAAACTTCATTATCCCCACTAGCCCATAGCTCTACAAAATGGCCACTCCATTGTATGTTTTTGAATAATTACCTTATAGTCTCCCTACGTCGATCGAATTATCGCTCACCAGTACCCAGCCCCCACTCGAATTACTTGCAAATGGTTTGGAAGGCGGTACAGGAATCAAATCTGCCTATCAGAGGGCAAAGGGCCTCTCCGGTTTCTAATTCACTTAATTTGAGCCTTAAATCTCATATTGCAAAATGGACGCGGACAATAATTGTGTTTGGTAAACACCATGCCATTTGGCCGTGGCGGTATTATGGGGGAGCGACAGTTGCGCAACTAAGGGGCAACTGTCGAAGTATCGACGATCTCGAAAGCCTGAAATTGATTTTTTTTAAAATAGGGTCATCTTAAGCAAAAGAAAAACATGTGGGGTACGTTGGATAATAATTGAAAAACAATGATGAAAGTGATGGTGAAAGCTACAAAAAACACGCAGGTAAAAAATACATACTTTTCATGAAAAAATTGCTTTAAAAGCAATAACCGTTTCCAATAGTGTCTTTTACTCTATGATAAATACATGTAGGTATCTTCTTTCTTTTTTGATAGTAGGTAAATTTTCGACAAAAAGTACAGTCAACAATAAAAGTGTAAATAATGAAATCACTATCCTCTGTCGTAATAGTCTGTTCGTCGTCCACTCTGAAATACGTCCACATAATCTGACACTTACACTTTGATAACAAATAGCCCATCAGCCAAATTTACACAGGGTGTGCATTAGATGCCTCGTCTACCGGGCTACCAGGCTTATTGCCCGTAATTATATTGCTCGCTACAACAAAGGTAACTTTGTACACAATTAATGCCCATGGCTGGTCGTCAATAACGTTTGTCCATTATTACGGGGTAATTAGCTTAGTTTGCACAACGTTCGTATATGATTTGGGACGAAATTGGCTTTGAAAGGAAGCTATTAGTCTTTTGAAAGTCTACAATGGGAGCGTCATTGAGTTAGCGGAGAGTGGTTGGTGGTTTTTGTGGCGGTAACAGCGAAAGTGGTTTTTTTTGTGTCGTGGGTTCACTTGCAAAAAGCTTCTCAGTTAAAATACCAGAAGGCTAATTATTTAAAATCTAGTCGAAATGTCATCTCAGCGACAATGAGTGTCAAAGACTTGTCAAAATCAAAAGTCATTTATTCAAACTAGTTTGAGAATCGGCACTCTTTGAATGTCAAAATTACATAAGACATTCCCAAAAAATGCCCACCCTTCACCACTTCCTAGTGCTTTTGCTGGGAAGAAGTGGCGCAAAAACTCCCCTGCAGCTCAGCTGTCTTTTAAGTTAGAAGTGTCAAAAATTTATTTACAACATATTTATTTGTTTTTTTTTAAATACCTCTAATTTACCTAAATTAGAGATATTTTTGACAGTTTAGATTACGACCGTTCTTAAAAACCGGGAATTCTTCCTCAGGCTGTTACTCAAACGCAGATTTTCTAGTGAAAATATGTTGTGAGTACATATGTGATGTACATACTTGCGAAAGATAATCCAACGTGTAGGTAACCTACTTATTTAGTTTGTCTATCTCTATGTCCTAGTAAGGTGAAAATGGTGCCAGAGTGAACTGATGTGAGTGTGGATTTGGTTTAAAGAATAAAGCTGAATAAATCATAACACTATGTTACTTACTCGTACAGCTGCTGATTAAATCTAATAACAACATGTAACTTTTTTTGTCCTTTCCTGATGTAGCAAGCAGTCATGGTGTATACTGAGCTCAACGAGATTTCTCAAAACTTGACAACTTGTGGCAACCGGGAGGGGTCATGTTTCTCGACGGTGTATTTATTATTTGTGTCCATTGTATAGTACAACAAAAAAAGGATTCAAATTAGTGCGTTTGGTCCAACTTTAATCTTTTATAAATCACTCCTTCCATTGTTTAGGGTTCAGTTTTGAATACAAAATAACTGGTCAGTATACATATTAATCTTTCGACCAGTTTCGCTCCCCTTTAAGTATCCAATTTCTCTCACACACAAGTACAGTCATAAACAAAATACGTACGTAGGTACAATAATAATTCCCCTCATGAGACGATATAATAAGCGCATTGTGCATTATTTCTGCGTCTATTAAATACAGGAGAAAGGACATTGTTATTATGCTTTTCCGCATGATTGTACACATATGTCGTATCATGCAATACTTGTAAGCATCATGTTTCTGTGTTACTATTGTGGAAGTTATTATTGTTCGTTATTGTTCCCCGGCATTTTATTAGCCCTGTTTATTATGAGTAGGTAGAGTACGTAATTATTAATTATTCAATACTTATCACATGGGACTTAAACATAACTTTTTTTTTCTTTTTTTATTAAACGTTGCCCCACACTAGGCATTTCTCCTGTATCGTGGGTGCGTTAACAAACATTTAAACTCACATACGCAAACAGTCAGACCCGGAACAGCTACTTGTAGGTCATACAAATATTTGTTCCGTGCGAGAATCGAACTCGCGACACGCAGCGCAGCATTCAATCGCATAACCACTTCGCCAACCGTGCCGTCGAACTGGCGAAATGGTGGGTGTAACTATAGGTGCACCTGTTTCTAACCCTTCGGGTAATATGGGCAATGAAATGAAATGAAACTTTTTATTCTTTAAATAGGTTATCGGAATCACTTTTACACGTCAACGTATTAAAAAAATAAGCTAGATGATCGTGAGTTAGATGAGGTGAGCGTGATGTTATGTTATGATATTTAATACTTTTTATGAGTTCATGTTTGATTCTACTTCTATCTACATAAGATTTTTTTAATCATTTTCTTCGCCCACCGTATTTTTTCACTAAGTAAATAATTTTATTAATGGAGCGACTAGACCAGCTTAAATGACTACCAGGTATCTATTTACATAAACAAAGCCAAGTTTTATTTTTCCGTAAAAACATAACTTTACATAAAACTTACGAGTAAGTATACCATTACATTTTACCCAAAACCATAAATAAACCATAAATTAATTACTTACAAACTAACCACTGCAAATGTAAATACAACGCAATATGTACCAGGCATTCATAACTAATAGGGAGGGGAATAGGAAGCTGCAGCGGACAGCGAATGTCCATCGAATGTCAAATCACCCGGCCTGCCTGCGAGCTTCGGCCAAAACATCCGCTTTTGATTTTATTAATGTCTTCCATGGGTTTAGAGTTTAAAATTAGTTGTTTTTAACATGACATTTTTGTGTTTTCCTTACGGAGCTAGATAAAAAATAGCACTATCACGTTTCGACTCTGGACAATCCTTTGGAGGATACGGGATAAAGGAAATAAACTATAACAGATACAGACCTTCCATGGAACGGGATCGTAATGCATTTTTTTTTTTAGTAAATTCATATCTTTTGCCTTGTGCCCGTGGGACACATGGGACTTAAATATAACTGGCAAAATGTGGGATTACTATAATAGTAACACCCCTGGCGAACCCTTTGGGAAAATACAGACTGATATTTTACTTTTTTTATGTAGCTAGATTGTGTTTGAGTTTGATTCTACCTAACAAGCAAAGCTTATGCTAAGCCACCGAATAACAAATGAAATACAGTATTGGAAATTGGACACAACAATCCTACTTTTATTTTTAAAGTACATTCGAAGAGGTACTTCAAACGAACCCTTGTCAAAAAATGAGCCTTATCAAATAATTGTGTCTATTTACCCAAAATCTTCTGATAAACATTCGAGAGGGTCGTATTACCGTTACGTGGGCTTAACAATGCCAATCAATGAAACATAGCTAAGCAGATGCGATGATTCTTCGTCAATCGTCCAAATAAAAATCATCACACACCAAATAAAAATCAACTTTATACAGGTTTAGTTAAGGTGTAATTTTGATTGGGGAGTTTCGAGGTTATAATCTTGTTCGACGTCTACAGGGTGTATTGTTAAGCAGAGCCGGCCAATCAGTTCCATCACCTCTTGAGAAACCAATGAACCGAGTCTAATTCTGCGCTCGCGAGCCGAGGGTTAAGTCTTTACGCGTTTGGTTTTGTCATTTTATCAATATAGGCTTCATCTGTTGCGTTCGGGGTAATTCGAGTCACTTCGGGGTTGTTCGGCCATGTTTTACGCCTGAATAGTCTTTGTGTTGTCAACATATCAGCAAGTTTTGTGAACGTTTGATAACGATTTCGGAGCTGCTTTTGAAGAGTTGAATAGAGAATTCGTTGATACTGTCAACCTGTTGTCATTTGTGACGTTACTCTTGCTTGAGATATTTTTTGATAATTTTACGTTTACAGTTATTTTTTAAATATTTTAGACAGTATTATCACGCCTTGCCCTTTCACTCAGTTAAATAAAAAGATATAATCAATTCCAGAAACTTAGTTTTTCATTTATGTTTAAATTTTCAATACTTCGTTCGATAGATAAGGTACGGGTGGTTGGTAAAGAAACCATAGAAACCAAAAGAAAAAATGAAGAACTTTAATTAAAAAAATAAAATATTTAAAAATTACTTGACACACATAATAAATACTGGCTCCTTCTTATTTTGTTCACATCCTTTACGCTAGTTTCTTCGTAGTATTTACTGTCATTGAAGTGGATTAAAGGGTTAAGCCAAATGTCTCCAGGAAATTAAAAAATTTAATCCTACTATATTACTAATATTATAAATGTGAAAGTTTGTATGGATGGATGGACGGATGGATGTTTGTTACTCTTTCACGCAAAAACTACTGAACGGATTTGGATGAAATTTGGCACATAGGTGGTTTATAACCAGGATTAACATATATGATACTTTTTATCCCGATATTCCCACGGGATCGAAACTTATGCGGGTGAAACCGCGGGATGCAGCTAGTAATTACTAAAAAAAAAACTAGATAAATTTTTTTTTTTCGTTGCCATGGCTTCTTTTCCACCTAGATGTGTCTTTTGAAATATTTCATAGATGTTTCTTTTAAAATATTTCGTGTATGAATAGATACATTTTATATGTATACTGAAATTGTAATAACGCATTGTATTCTGAACAACATGCACCTTTCGCAAATCATAAAGCTAGGATCACAAACGCGCATTTCGACAGCATATATTCAAAATAACCTGGCATTATCTACCTCTGCCTCTTCAAGGATAATAATAACAAACATATTCTAGGACTGATCAAAGGATTATTTCGCATATTGAAAACATAGCATCTGGATAAGCTCATGGCATTCGCTTCGATGTCAACGACATGTCAACATCTTCGACCTGTGCCCTTTTAGAAGGTTATGTTCAAGGTAGGTAATTAAGTTGACAGGGTTTAAAAAATATCGGTTCTTTCGAGTAAAAGATATTCAGTAAATTGGTAAATTATATTTTCCACGATTTTAAAAGCTGGGGACATTTTAAGTGCACTCACGCAAAAAAATACTCGGTTTTTGACAATGATAATTTCCATTTTAGAGATACCTACGTTTATAAAAAGGCACATTTATCATTTGTGTAGATGCTTAAATTTTTTCGGTTGTAGTTAAACAGTTTCGTTTAGTCAAACTAAACGAAAAGAAAAAAGGTAGTCATCGCTCTATACGTATACAGTAAGTACCACCAGTATACGTAACCAACATGGAATCAGTACTTGATTGCGTTGATATTTTTTGTCGGTTATTAAATGAAAATTTGCTGGTCGATACATTTTTACCGCGTAGGTATTGCACTTTTCAATGAAACAGATATTTTTTTTTGATAGCCGCCGTTTAATTTCTACGCTAGGGTGTTTAGAATCATGTGCTAAATTCATGGTAAGTAACAGTTTGTGCGTCGATATTCCTGCCACCCTGTGTAATTATTATACCCACAGCACACTGAAGTTTGACTGCAATATTTTTTTCGTGAAAAGTACCTACTCTGAAAGACAAGAAGTTCCTGTGTGAATGATGATATAGTTAGAAAATGGGTGACTACCGAGATGACGACTAATAGAGAAGCATGGAAGAAAAATATATGTTGCGCCGACCCCAAATAAATTGGGGTAATGGCTGGAGAATGATGATGACTCTGAAAGACAAGACTAACGTAAATTCCAATAAGAAAAACTAGAAACTGAAATGACTCATCCCCACAAACGTGAAAGATGACGTCACTAAACCGAGAACCCGAGATGCGTCACGGAATCTTCCGAATTTCCCTTCTGGGTCAATAATAACATACCTCCTACCTCCACATTCATTGGGGCATACCTTGAAATGGGGGCAATTAACTACAGTGGGATTACTTTAGTGGTTGTTGCCTAGTGACGTCACTGTACCCAATGAACGTAATCCGATTAAGATAATTGCCCGAAATCTTATCGAACAAAGGCTTAGGAAGTACCCACGTATGTACGGAAATAGGTGGAGCAAAATGAGGAGAATTAATAATGTTTTGGGGCTATAATTTTGCATTATAGTTTGGTGGAGTCACTGATTTAAGTTGCGGAATAAATTCGGTGTAGAAAAAAAATATGATGAGTTCAATCAATGGTGCAGTGGCGGCCCAGTGGTAACAGCCGCGACTTACGAGTTGTAGGTCGTAGGTTCGAACCCAGAGAGGCGCTTTATTTTGTGTAATTATTTCATCATTACTGCTCTCAAAATGGTGAAGGAAAACATCGTGAGAAAACTCCCTCTCCCTCTTACAGAGAGGAGGCCTGTGTCCCAGCAGTGGGAACATTATAGGCTATGTGTTAATGGTAATAAAAGTTATATACAAGGCAGATGTGTGTGGAAACGCCCCAAATGGTCGTCCAAGAAGGACTTATTATAGTAACCTTATTGGTGATGTTCTTCAAAAAGGCCAGGTGCGTAGTACTCGTAACTAGCGTGCGTGTATGACCATCAGTGGGGCAATTCTCGTAATTTTAAGAACGTTCACAGTCTGATCTCAGCCCCAGACTGTCAAAAAATACTTCTAATTTCCCTACATTCTGACAAGTTTTTGACATTTGTTTGTCACTGAGATGAGACTGCGACTAGATTTTGAACGTTTTAAATTACGAGAACGGGCCTTCTGATGGATGAACGTAGAATAGCACTGAACAGTATACTCTTTATTATGTACACCATATAAAATACGGATATAAATGTAGAAAGACAATGGGAACGTAAAAAGAGCATGTAAAAAGCGGAGCAAAAAGAGTAGGTAGGTATGTAAGGATCGTAGCAGGTGACGTTCTGTAGTTTCTGCCTACCCCCATGTGAAGTAGGCGTAAGTTTATGAGTTCAAACATCGACCTCCTTAAAATCAATTTGGTCTTCCTCATTAAGAGTCCTTCGACCGTCTAAAAAATAAGCACTAAAGTTAGTTTTAATACCTTTGATGTTCTCAGGATAATTCAATACCTACCTTACCGTATCTCCATTTAAATTGTAATATTAATTTATTCGTCTAAACGAAATATTCATCATTCAGTAGAATATTATTCTAACTTTCACAAATCCATTTAAAGCTACGCTGAAAATTGTTCCTAATTTCGCATGAAGTTTACAAATCGTTTTTACATGTCTAGACTTAAAAACAAATTATGAAGATCTGTTTATTTATACATTTCGAATCAGGTTTTTTTTGCTTGGTTCGCGTTTTGTCTTAATTCTCGATAAATTGAGTTCTTTCATTCTTTGTAATGGTGGGTAGGTACTTAGGGATTAGAGATGCGCTGAAAATTGGTTCAGCAGAATACGAATATTCGGCCGAATGTTCAGACCAAAATGTAGGTACTTCACCGAGTATTCGGCCGAATTATTCGGTTCATTTTTGTGCGGTGATTAGTTATACTTATCACCGTTTACATACTTAAATTCTTAATTTCATAAAGCAGTAAATTTTATTTAGCCAAAATTGTCGTTTGTTAGAAAAAACTGTTTATTTAATTAAAACTTGAATTTTGAATTATGCTGATTTTTTTATTGCGAATAAATGGAGGTAGTGTTTGTTTCATTTACAAATATTATATAGGGTTCTCAAAATAAAGCCTATCTATCAGATATACATATTAAAATAATAATACTTTTGAATATTCGGTATTTATTTGGCAAACTAACCGAATATTCAGCCAAATACGAACATAAAAAAATATGCCGAACATACCGAATATTCCATTCTGACCAAACATTCGGCGCATCTCTATTAGGGATCACGAAAAAACAGAAACCTATCTACTTTTAGATTTCGATTGTAGCCGGGAGCTGTTTAGTAAATGCTGATGGGGCATTGCATTGGACAAAGAGGATTCTGAGCTCAGGTTGCAGACACCTGGGCAGGCTGTCTAATTGGCAATCAGACGGTTGGCTACCCCTGGCCTGGGATCACGAGTTGATTGAGTAGCTATTATTGATTGACTGCTATTTAGATTTGTTTGATGACTGCTGGGGTAATTTGTGTGTGGTATGGGCAGTAAGTGCTAATACCGCAATGGCGTATTTTAGTATTCGTCTATGTTGTTTGAGGTTTAAGTGCAGAGTGGTGCCCGTGTGCGATGCACGTATAAACACACACCCTCAACACTCACACACTTACATACATACACAAATACACACTGAGAGCTGCTAAATTAATGTTTTATTTTATTTTAAAAAACCTTTGTTGCACACACACTTTCGCATGTTACATTTAGCATAGAATCGGTGTAAAAAAATGTTGGTCAACCAATAAAAAAAAAAATAAAAAAAATGTGGGTGTACTCGTACAGTCAACAGCAAAAGTAGATGATCAAAATCAGAAATTCAATACTAATGAACGAAGTTCGCGTCAGAACTGTGTGGCATACTAGTAGTAAATGTTTGGTATAATTTAAAATCACATACTTTAGAATCACTTCGACGCCACACAGTTCTGACGCGAACTCCGTTCATTAGTATTGAATTTCTGATTTTGATCATCTACTTTTGCTGTTGACTGTACTATAGATACCACACATGATGTCCAATTCACTATATATAATGGTAGATCGACGCCCCTTCACTCTTTAAAGTACAACTAAATTTAGGTACGTATTGCCGAACACTGTCTCTCAAGATACAGGTCTCTAGAGAGGCAGGGTTTAATTTTTTGTCTATACATTTAAATACTTTTGTAACCTTACACTTATGTATAAACAGCCATTCATGTTTATTGTATGTCTATCACTGTGTTGAATCTGTGTCTATGTACAGTCACGAGCACCAATATATCAACACTTGGCAACTTTCAATTGTGATTTTTTCGTGAAATAACGAATGCAACGTTGAAATACGACACATTACATAAACCTATAGGTTCGAAAATGCCATGTTCGTAACAAAATAAAATTTCATGAAAAAATAAAGGAGCAAATCACTTTTGAATAAAGCCGAGTGTATACATACTTTTGTTCGTGACTGTATTACTTTAGATAAATAAATAAATAAATATCACGCGTGTATCCCTGAGGGGTTCACTTCAGGGATACAGGCGTGATGTTATATGATGTTATGTAATTCATTTTAATGTTCTCATTCTCCTGGCTGGCTGGGTAGGTTTATTGGCTTTACTGGCCAGGCTTTATTTTTGCACATACACTTTTAGTCAAATAAAGAAAAAATCATTAAATATCCGAATACTAAATAGTATCACTAAAAGTCTGCAAAATATATTTACGTAGCCTGTGGTCGAACCGTGATAATATTTTACATTATAATATTTGGAGAGCAGATGGTTCCAAATGATGTAGACATTGAAAATGAACGTTTAATTAAGTTTGTAAGCGATACCTCTGCGTGTTTGCCAATATTATCTTGCGTCCTTTGGTGTAAATAAACTAAGGTAACCTATCAGCTAATGTTACAGATGAGTAAGAAAAGCTTTAATTTCGATTTTGTCTAAAACAGAATTTTATAATAATGTAGATACGAAGACTCTACGGCCAGTGATTCTTGACAACTTATAGATAAGTATTTTTACGCATCTTTCAGAAAACTTACGCAATGCATTTAGAGGTTGCATACCTGTGTTAAAGCAAATATACTTATCATACTAACTTAATTATACATAACTATCATAGTATTTTTCTTATTTATGATTTTTTTTCAACCAACAAAAGTTGAATGTTCATTAAATTAACGACAGCTCTTAAACTCAAACCCAAGTTAAAAGTTACCTATTTGGTTATTTGCGAACATTAATTGATGCAGTAGACTCCCTTAAACTCCAAGTTCGGAATATACCTGCGACATACTCGGTTCGATTAGCACGTCTTGTTTGAACTTAATTAAGAGCACACGTTTGTAACTAAATGAGCGTCGACTGCTTAAGATCAAAGCGCCCAATGTTAATATTTGCAAACGTGTATTGAAAGAAGTCATTGGCACTGAGAAACACACACAAACACACACGTAGAAACTTATTGGCACACCCTGTAGGTATACAACGTGCCGCTACAATACAGCAATGGCGACATTAATTTAACACACAGGTAGGGCTAGTGGCGAGTAATTATAAAAATTATAGCAAAATAATTCGTAATTTGAAAACTACCGCCTGCACCGTTCGTTGACATAAAGCTCTCTCTTTCCTTCAATTCGCCTACTCTTTGCACTTTCCTTGTTTTAATGCTATGATCCAAGACCCCGGTAAATGACCCCTGCGCTACAGTTTTTTAAGTACAGGTTGCTCCAAGATATTTTTTTAGAAAATTGAAAGTAAATAATAACGTTTAATGAAAAAAAAAAAGTTCCTAAAACGAAAATCGTATACGTGTGTTAATATCGCCATTAAAGCACTACACTGTGTACAATTTGACACAAGCTAGCGTTGTCATCAAGCACTCATGCAAATAAAGTAAATATCAATGCAACACACAATGATCAATGTGAGAAAGTAAAATTGAAATTCGTTGTTTGAAGTTGAATATTTTACTTTTTCGATTGTTTTTTCGTTTGGAATAAACTTTAAATGCTACTTTTTTGTTGCATTTAAGTGAAAATTCATCAGAATGGAGTTTTGGTTACATGAGATCTCTTACCGGTACCTCCTATCTTCTTCCACATAGATACAAATAGTTTCCATCTATCACTTTGATGTCTGAGAATCCACTCGAGACTCTAAGCATACCAAGTTGACGCGTGCCACCGTCGAAATCACATCCTGTATTATATTGACAAAAGAGGCCTCACTATTGGTTCGAAGACTCGTCTCACAACTGTCTTACGAGATCACACAAAATTACTCACTCACTAAACTGTCGGTCGGATCTGTAAAATCTCACCGTGAGAATTTGGTGAAGTGAGCTGTCAATATATATCCCTTGCATTAGGTGGAATGACAGCTCACTTTTCCTAAGTTTTCACGGTGAGTACAGAATCGATCGGCTGATATTGGTGGGTACCTTGAGGTCCAAAACAGTTTGCAGATCATTCCAGCGTATCTACTTCATAGTTTTGCAACTTATGTGAATAATTTGTCTTTTTTTCCTATTTTTAAGTCCGAGATGCTTCATTATTGATGTCATGTAATAAAATTGAAGGCAGACTTAATAATCTAATCTAAAAATGACAATAGCGTGATCATTCTAGCTCACAAGATAAGCTTTTTAAAGTGGATTGAAGATTTTTATATGGAGCCTGGCGTACCTATTATCCGCCATTTTAATTTTTTGTTTCAAAATGACGGCCGCGCATTATTCCTATATAAATCGGGTTTTGTAATTTCTTGCGAGGCCGCCATTACGAAAAAAAAAAAAAACAATGTGACGGACCTTCAAAAAATCACATATCTTTGTAACATAAAAATCGAGTTTGTAACCGTATTAGGTACTAAGTATTATGTCAGTTTCACATGAGTTTTTTTCGTCAAATCGAGAAACATTAGTACTTCATCTGATGTCAAGTTTCGAAATCTTGCAATAAAGCGCTGAGACGATCCCATACAGCCGCCGGCCACAAGTTTCCAATAAGTAATTAAAATCCTCAGACGCGGAGATTACGGCTCCTATGTCTCTCGAGTGTTTGCTCCCGACCACTCCAAATCTCTTATGATTTCCTGGTATTTCCAATATTGTTAGCCGGTTCCGTGCAAATATATTAAAGGAAAAATTGTCTGTTCAGTAAGAAAATTGTAGATTTTTCAATAGCAGTTGAAATTGAAATTGTTTTTAATGCAGAAACTTTTAATATGAATGTTGAGTATATTTTATAGAAGGTCGATTAGAATGAAATAATATGAGATACTAATGAAGGACTTTTACTATAACATTTAATTTGGGACACTTAGATGCTAATCTTAGCATCAATTCAATTCAAATCAATTTTGTCTCGTCGAGTCATCAGCCAGCCGGTCTATTCTGCTAAAACCTCACTGTGAAAACTTAGCTGAAGTGAGCTGTCAATACCTAGTGTCAATCCCTAGCATTAGATAGAGTGACAGGTCACATCGAGCTCACTTCACCAAAATTTTCATTGTGAGATTGTTACAGAAAGCATCGGCACGTATATGTAATCATCAGGATTTATGATCCCAGTATTGGAGTACAGCAAAACAATAACAATTCAAAACTCACAACGTTTACAAACAAAAATACCAATAAATTACAGGCAATCCTGTTCTACAAACCACAGAAAGGATTACAACCGATAAGATCATAGAACACACCGTGGAATGTTATTAAAGGTTGCCCTTGTTTATCCGCTACTGTTCGGGCATTTTTATGAAGAACCGGGCAAATAAGCGGCCACAAACATTAATCTGCTTTGAACAACAGACAAGATGTAAAGGGACCGTTGTAGTGTCAATATTGTTTTAGGGGACAAAACTCCGCTCTCTGCTATCTCTTGGCGGCAATTAGAGCGTGATATGATTTTTTATGTAAACTTAATTTACTTGAGTTCTGCTAGGAGATTTTGATTTTGTTTATTTTCGCTTTTTGTTATGTTGTGAGGGAGGTAATTAAATAATGTCTGTAGTTGTCTGTTATTCTCTGTTTATAGTTGTCTGGAGTCGAAATTTTATTGTGTATTTTAACTCGCCAGAGGGATTTCCCTGACAAGTACGAGTATATAACAGTGAGTTAAGATTTTTCAAATAACAGGACATCATTTTAACAGGCTTTGTCTTAAGTTTAATGACGGATTTGTTTCACGTCCACTTGGCGCACGCGTTTACGTCAAAAATGGCGCTAACTATCGACAAACCAAAAAAAGCGTGATTTCAAATTATAATTAATATTAAATTATTATTATTATATTAATTATGGCCTTGGCTTACGTCAAATAATAACGAGTACGTAATCGTTATTATTTGACGTACGTATGTTACGTTAACCAATCGTTTGAAACAACTGGCCCCAATACGAAATTGTATTAAACTTACCTGAGATAAAGTTAATATTTAACGGTTAATATTTTATCGTCGTGAAAAATCGTTGATAAAAAATATGTGGCAAAATGAACAATACTACATTTAAAAAATAATTAAAACCTCTACAATAAACAATAACCCTAAATACACAAAATAAATATTAATCCCTACAGCCTTCACCCGTACGCTAACTAAATCTTTCAACCCTTTAATGCCTACGTCGTCGACAACAATTTAATTATAAATGTCGTTAAACAATCGATGCGTGTCTTCATTTATTAAATTCTGTTATAGTTTAAAATGTGGTTGTTATAACATTATAACTGTTATTTATAACCGCTGTTATAGAGGTGATTTATCTGTTCTAAGTCAAGGGGTAGAGTTGTGTTGACTGTGCATTTTGTTCTTCCTTTGGAGATATGTAAGGGATGTTCTCTTATGGGAATGACAAACCGTCCGAATTAAGTTCCAAGTGTTTTTAGGCTCTCTCCCTATTACATGGCTTAAATGACTTAAACATAACTGGTGAAATGTGGGTGTACTATAGGTACATCTCTGTCTAAAAATTGAAGAATACAGCGGATCTATTCTTCAAAAAATCTCACTTGATGCTAGAGATTGACACAATTGACAGCTCACTTCACCTAATATTTCACGGTGAGATTTTAAAAAAATTGATCGGCAGGTATGATGTTATGTTTATTCTGGTGTAAAAACAAGCTGTAAGCTTAATATTTTAAATCAAGCTAATTTATTGAAAATTATAAAATAACCGTGACTATTAATATATTTCAATACTTAAAGAAAATAAATTATCACTATTGTATAAACCAAAATCTAAATTATTAAAAAAAGACTGCACTTAAACAAATACCTTTAAGAATCTAAACCTAGTTTTAATAGTTTTTTTTTTATACCATTAAGTCCGCCTTTGTACCTTTTTGTGCAAAAAAATTAAATAAATAAACCTGTATGTGTACTTACACAGTAAATCAAAACGTCAAGCTAAATTATTCCAACACATTGTAATTTTAAAATCAGATCACTAAAATCAGACTTACAAAATTCATGCTAAACTGAACATAACTTTTACTTAAAAATACAATTGTGATATTTTAAGGAATTCCCACGAAACTCAAGTTAGCGAGTAACATTAAAAATGCAACATTGAAAAGTTATCATTATTTCAAACTTATACGAGGCGAACCAAATTCGTGTAGAAAATTAATTCTATGAAATTGAGAAAGTAAACACCCTGTAAAAAGCATTTTTGGGTACCTGCATACTAAAGGCGGCTTGAGAAAGTTTAGATTTAAATTAATTTAGCGGATTATTAATTTTGAATAATGAACTTAGATCTTACGCATCAATGAATAAAATTTACGTCAAAGTAAACGACCTGACCGTTATTCATTTAGTATTAATCTAACTGCATTTAGTTGAGCTATTTTTAAATTAAAATTCGAATTCAACACAAAACTTTGATTTATACTTTTAATTTATTATTCAAGGACTTGGTAAAAGTTGAATTTTAATTTCTGAAATAATAGCTTGATTTAAACTTTTCTCCTTGCGGATTTTTACTAAACCTTAATTTCATACGTAGAAAAAATGGCCTGGAGAAAATTAATATTGCATTAAAAGTAAAGTCGAAAAGATAAAACGGTATAAAAGAAAAGACATTTCTTTAAAGCGGTACACCCATTTGCGTATTTAAATTATAAACGCCCAGTTTTCGAGATTACCGGGACTTTGGCAACTGAAGCTAATTGCAGTTGTTGGAGTTAGCGAGACTTACGCCAGATCTGTTAAACCCCGAATGAGTGTTAAAAGATTTATATCAGCGGATAACGGCGATTCAAGATCTTAATCCCGGAGTCCGCAGCAGGAAATTAAGACGTTTACGAGATTTTCGCATTTATTTTCGCACTTGTTACATAAAGCCGTCGGACTGCGAAAATATGAAATCAGGCTTCAAACGCTTCGTGCCGCATTTTCAATTAGTTCTTGCGAATGAGAAAATTTAATTATGAAAAAATTAATGGAAACCGTTTTCAATCTTCTAGCGGTGTTTCGCTGAGTTTTCTTTTAGTTGGCTGTTATTGAAATACGTTGGGATTTGTGTAAGGATTTTTTGTTAATGATATTGTAATTTGATTGCAAAATTGATTTTGATAGTGGCTATAGGTATTAATTAAAAAAAAAAACAAACTTTCTGTCGTATACAGAGTGGCAGGGACACAAAAAAAAACAAAGGGGCAATTCTCGTAATTTTAAGAACGTTCACGTCTGATCTGTCTCAATCTGTCAAAAATACCTCTAAAATCCCTACATTTTTGACACTGAGATGATATTGCTACTAGATTTTGAACGTTTTTAATTACGGGTATTGGCCTTCAGGTATGCCATGCATTTTGACCGCGTAGGTATTGCACTTTTCTATGATACAGTAGATTTTTTTTTTATAACCGACGATATATTTCAACGCAGGGTTACAGGACTTGACGCAGATTTACAGGACTTGGTGGGAGATTCATTTCATGTGACGTCATTCATTAAATCAAATGCGCCTCTAAGTGATATATTAGGCACAAGTTTGTCTATGTGTAAGGATTTTACCGACTCAGATTTCGTTTTATTAATAGCGGGTTCCAATGACAACAATCCCCTACAAGTTTTAAGCTCTCTACATCATACTTTGCAGAATATGCCAAACACAAATATCTTAGTCGGTAAGGTCTACCGTAACAATTATCTAAATCTATTGAAACTAAATAATATGTTAAAATTTATTTGTAGTAATTGCAATAATTCAAAATTTATTTCATTAGATAATGGCTATAATGATTACCGCAGAACTTTTAATAAGCAAATTGCATGCAAGTTGATATATAGGGAAATACTACATATGAGATATACAATTACCTATTCAAATTACAGGGAAAATGTGCTCAATAATATGAAAAAAACGTTAAAAATGCAATCACGAGATGCATGCACACAAACAGATTGTAATTTTGACGGCAAGGAGAAATTACACGATAAAACGCCCCGATTATTAATAGATTCTTCTAAAACTACACAGATTAATAATTCCCCTAGTTGTGGGGATATAGTTTGTTTTCGATAATAAAGTAGAAACACGAAATTATTATTTGCCGCGCAAAAATCCTTCAGACCCCTTGCTCTCAGATACGATCTGTTTAAAATTATTTCACCAAAACGTATGTGGTATAAATAATAAAAAACTTGAACTTGAATCATATATAGAAACTTTTTGTAAAGGTTTGGACTATGTTTGTATAACAGAACATTTTTTGAATGACAAATCTATTAATCTATTTCAATTAAGCAATTATAACTTAGTATCATATAACACAAGGACCAACAAAAAAAGAGGTGGTAGTCTTATGTTAGCGTATATAAATAAAAAATGTGAAAATATTGATGCAATACAGAAGTTATACAGATCAGAAAGTTTTGAGATTTGTGGTGTAAAGGATCTTGAGACAGGATTAAATATTTGTTGCTGTTACAGAAGTCCAAATGGCAAAAATTTTGACAGTTTCTTAGAGAGCCTAGAAAAATTGTTAGAACATTTTATTGATAGGAAGTGCGTTATATGTGGCGATTTTAATGTTGATTTACTTGCAGAAAGTAAAAAATCTATTGAATTTATAAGCATATTAACGTCTTACAATTTTAGGCACCTTATAAATACTCCTACCTTTATTCGAAACAAATCATACTCTTGCATTGACAATGTATTGACTAATCTTTCCGACGATAATATAGAGCAGTGTTTGGTAGATCATAATGGTTTAGCAGATGGTCATGGCGGCCTTCTTTGCAATATAATTCTTGATAAGATTGATAAAAATACAAATGAATCTGAACATACCATATTGATTAATAAAAGAACATTTAACACGAAAAATAATGCTGCATTTAAAAAGAACTTTCAGAATAGAAATAATAATATAATAGGCATCAATACATTTCTTAATTATTTTAATAAAACATTTTGTGAGTGTTACCCAAAGAAAACTAGTAAAGTAAAACTGATAAGGAATAATCAGATAAAGTGGATTACTAAGGGAATTAAGGTGTCAAGCAAAATGAAAAGAATATTATGTGCGGGCGTCACTAATAATACTAGTGTTTATAACTACAAAGTGAATTACATAAGAATCTATAGAAGAGTTTTAAAGCACGCACGAAAGTTAGCCATATCATGTCATCTCAGCAAAGCCAAAAATATACTAAAGGAAACATGGAAAATTGTAAATGATCAGACAAAGAGAAAGCAAAACAAACTTAGAAGAAAACTTGTTCTAAACATTGACAACAAGGTGGTTACGCATCCACAAGACATAGCAGATAGTTTTGTTAATATATTTGTGTATAAATCATCACTTCTAAAAACAGAAGAAGAAAGGGCGATGTCCTTGCTAAGAAACTCAACATTAAGAGTAGAAAGTGAGATGACTTTCAAAATGACGACACCAGAGGAAATAACAAAAATTGTACGTAAGATGTTAAACAAAACATCTTGTGGACACGATGACGTGCCGATATCGGTGATCAAGGATAATATAGAAATATTAGCGTATCCCCTATCTGAATTCATTAATAAATGTATTGAAGAGTCTGTTTTTCCAGAACAACTTAAATTGGCAAAGGTGGTTCCTTTACACAAAAAGGGTACAAGAACGGATCCTAAAAACTACCGGCCAATATCCTTATTACCAATTTTATCAAAAATTTTTGAAAAAATTATGAAAACTAGGTTAATGACCCACTTAAATTTAAATAGAATAATTAACTTTAGACAATTTGGATACCAAAAGGGGGTAGGCACTTTAGATGCGATAGATAATCTTATTAATGACATTATTGGTAAATTGAATGACAAAATGAAGGTTGCTGGCTTATTTATTGATTTAAGTTCTGCGTTTGACACAGTTGATCACGAGCTACTGCTGGCTAAACTAGAGCATTATGGCATTAGAGGTAAAGCGTTAAAACTTTTGACATCTTATTTAAAGAACCGTAGAATGTACGTAGAAATAAAAGACATTGATGCAAACAATTGTGACGTAAAGTGTGTGACTGAAGTAATATATAAGTCAAAAATGACCAAAATAAGCCGCGGTGTGCCTCAAGGCTCAATCTTAGGACCAATATTATATATAATTTTTACTAATGATTTACTCAATTTTATGAATAATACCCAACCAGACGCAGGACTTGTAATGTTTGCAGATGATACGAACGCCATAATCGGGTCGCCAAACTTAAATGAGTTGACAGAAAATGTAAATATGTGTTTGAAGAATCTTTCTGTTTGGTTTACAGCAAATAATTTAATAATAAACGCAAATAAAACCCACGTTATGTTGTTTAAAACAACTTCACGAAACAACGATAGCATAGATGTCATGCTCAAAAGGGATAATATTGGACTAGTTAACAATGTTAAATTTTTAGGAGTTTATATAGATTCCCTATTAAATTGGAAAAAAGAGCTCACTGCCATTGATTCTTCAATATCTTCAGCTTGTTACGCGCTAAGAAGCCTCAGGGACGATATTAATCTAAGGCAGCTAAAAGCAGTATATTATGCATTGGTAGAATCCAGGTTACGATACAGCATTATGTTTTGGGGGAGCAGTTACGAGTATAATTGCCGAAGAGCATTCATACTACAGAAACGTGCGTTAAGAACGATTGTCAGAATCCCACAACGAGAGTCATGTAAACAATATTTTGAAAAATTAGGTATATTAACAGTACCAAGTTTATATGTTTTAGTACTACTCAGCCACTTTGCAAAATACATACACGAGCACGAATCACAAGAAGAACGTGAACTTAGAGAGAATACTAGAAGACAAGTTATAAAAAATAAGATAGCACCTAAACTTAATATTGCTAAACATTGCTCTAAATACCAAGCAGTAGAATTATTTAATAGGTTGCCTACTGACTTAAGATCGTTGATTTACAAAGGTACTCTTTTCAAAGCTAGACTGAAAGCATTCCTGTTAAATAAATGTTTATATTCTATATCTGAATTGGTGACAAATGATGATAAATAGTTTTTAAATTTAGTAATTTACCTTCTTGTACCTACCATTTACTTATGACATTATTTTTTTATTATTATTATTATTTTTATGCTTTGCTTTTTATAGAATAAATTTATAATCATTTGACTTAATAATATTTACAATCATTTATATAATAACTAGTTGCAATTAATTGAGACAATATTTATCATTTATGATTACTTTAGTAAAAACTGTTTGAAGGTCATAATTTATAATTTTTAGCTGTAATAATTTAATGATCTGATGTACTACTTATTTCAAACACAATGCGAATTGTTTCATGAATAAAATAAATAAAAAATAAATAAAATCCAGAATCATGTACTGAATTCATGTTAACAGGGTGCGCTTTGTTCCTGCCAACCTGTATATGTAGTCAATTCAAAAAGTTCAATCTAAGTGAACTTCTATATCTACCTGGAGGCCAATTCTCGTAATTTAAAATGTTCAAAATCTAGTCGCAGTCTCATCTCGGCGACAAACAAATGTCAAAAACTTGTCAAAATGTAGGGAAATTAGAAGTATTTTTTGACAGATTGAGACTGAGATCAGACTGCGAACGTTCTTAAAATTACGAGAATTGCCCCTCTGTTTAAAAGTCTTCGCCTAAGAATTATTAAAAATATAAAAAAAAAAACAAACTGCACACATACGAAAAATCATGTTAAAATAAAATTCTGCGCGAGAAATTGAAAATACTGTCTTGGAAAATAGAAAATAGATAACATTGGTTTTATCAAATCTTCGCCAATTTACCGGTGACTGCGCCACTTAACCCAAGTGTCAAACTTGGAAGAATATTCTGAAGACTTTCTTCTAATAATACAGAACTTTCAAACCTCTTCAAATTTTATTTGCGTAGCAATTTTTGTGTATTTTCTGTGAAAAAACCTCTCGAACCACCAGACTGTTGATAACGAAATGTTTTTTGCGTTTTTTTTTTGCCTTGAAATGTGTTTAAATGTGTATTGTTAATTCGTAAAAAATGCGTGTCTATATTATTTTTATTCATAGAATGAAGAGAAATACATTACATTCAATGAACAAAGTAGTGTGACTTTGGTTTAAAAAAAAAAACATCTTTGAATAACTTGTAAAATAATGTTGGTACTTATCTACAGTAGGTTTACTTTTAGGCATAGATTGAGTAGAAATAAGTTAAGTAGACGTAAGTAGGTACCTATTCCAAAAGAAAATTCAGTGTAGATAAGTATTACCTAAGTACTACTACAGAGAATTTTCGTTAAATATTATATTAAAATGGTGTGGAAGCACAGCCAAGTCAAGATTTTATTCAACACTAGCTTCTGCCCGCGGCTTCGCCCGCGTGGATGTCGGAAGTTATCCCACGGGAACGTGCTAACAGGATAAAATGTATGTGCTTCCCCAGAATGCCATCTATCTCGCGGGCCCTTTGTGGCTAATTACAGTAGAAAACCAATTGTGTCTCATTAGTCGTGATTAAGAGCGTACCTATATGATATCTTTACCTAAGTACCTACTTAATTAAAAAAAAAAACTCAATAACAGAAAATTAAATACCTACCTAAATAAACCTATTTCTGATGATAACTAATCTAAACTCAATAAATAAGCAAAATCCCTAAAAACTAATATCTATACGAATGACTAATCCTACCTAACAGTATTATAAAATAACCTACGGTCACTACGTACACTATCAAATATACTACCTATACTTTAAAATTAAAATCTATACCTACGACTCATATAAAAATAAACCTAAATAACTCTAAAAACTAAAAGGAATAAAAATGAACTCCACTGCGGGTGACGTAACCTACGACAAACTTAGTATTTGCGGTTGGTACAGTACAGACAGTGGTAATCGGGTATAGGGATCGAACCGCAAAATTAAGTTTGTTTTTTATTGTATATACTTTTCCGGGATAAAAAGTACCCAGTGTGGTGCCCAGGATATTAAAGAATAATTATACCAAGTTTCATCGTAATCGAACCGGTAGTTTTTGCGTGATGCCTGAACAAACAGACAGACAGACAGACAGACAGACCGACAGACAGACAGACAGACAGACAGACAAAAATTTTTTTAATCACATTTTTGGGTTCGGTGTCGGTCTAGTAACACCCCCTGTAAATTATTTTTTTGATATTTTCAATGTACAGAATTTTCACTTCTACAGATTTATTATAAGTATAGATTATTTTCTTTTAAACTAGCTGCGCTCCGTGGTTCCACCCGCATAAGTTTCGATCCCGTGGGAATATCGGGATAAAAAGTATTTTAATATTAATCCTGTTTATAAACCATTTGTGTGCCAAATTTCATCCAAATCCGTTCAGTAGTTTTTGCGTGAAAGAGTAACAAACCTCCATCCATCCATCCATCCTTACAAACTTTCGCATCTATGATATTAGTAGGATATGAACCTAACTTAGACATTTAGACACTATATTTAATTTATATTATTTAACACGGTTTACACTCGGTACTAAATTAAATGACTTAACTAATAAACTGTACAAATAAACACAAAGCAAAAGGACAGTTAGCCGTCGAAGTACCGTCCGCATCGCAGACTTTTGTAATTGGAACATGTGTAATTACTAAATTATATCGTAAAAATATGTTTTTGAATAAAAAACTGCGATGCTCCCTGCATTTTGGGAACTTTTCCTGTTGACAGCGATGCGGACAAATTTTTTGATGCCCTATGACGATTTTCCTTCTTTTTTATAATATTAATATTATTTTAAGTCCGTTAGCTTATATTATATGTAAATACAAAACAATAGAAAAGTATACACTTTTTTAATGGCTATAAACTTCGATCAATAATAGTACTAGATTCCCGATAAGCGCTTCAAAAACGGCCCGAAAAATATACTAATTTGAAATAAGACCACAAAAGTATTTGTGGTCTTATTTCAAATTAGTATGTTTTTAACCTTATTACTTAGACTTTAAGTTTCATTTAGAATAAATGACTGAAAATTTAAAAATAGAATGATTTTATTTTCTAGCGACATTTTAAATATATTTTGCAATGGTAATTAAACTTTATGTTTAAGCATTAAGGTTTATAATAAACTGAAGTTGTCAACATTATTAAACTTTTTTCAAAAAAATGTAGATGTTTACGTGTGTGCAAACGTGGCCACTTGAGCGACTGATTTTTGTTCCTGATCCTTAATCTAGTACTATTATTGATCGAAGAAAACGATACATTATTTATGGTTTACGAGTAGTTAGTGATATAGGTATATGTACTAGGTTCTGCCCGGGACTTCGTTCGCGTGAAATTTCTTGTTCCTCCGACCCATTCCGTCGTATCACATCACCTGCCCGCGCTATTGGTTTTCACTTAGCGTTCTTTCTGTTTTTTTGCCTTTTTGCTCGGCTCCCAGGGGTCCTAGCTTGACGTTAAATAGCCCATAGCCTTCCTCAAGGTACTTCCAGAGATAAATAAAAATAATAAAATAAAATAACCTTTATTTCGGACAAGTAACATCCATAGTGGGTTAGTAAGCAGAAATCTTATGACTATGTTAGTAAAACTTAATATTAGGTTATTTTGCGACAAGTTTACTCTGGGAGATACATCTCTTAACAATGCTATGCATTATCGAAGAGTCGTATCTCCCAGCTATGGTTTTCAGGATGGAGTTGGGGCTCGCCCGCACTCTGCAGATAAGCGTGTTCAAACAAACAAACTCATCATCATCTGCCTAGCCTTTTCCTAACTATGTTGGGGTCGGCTTCCAGTCTGACCGGATGCAGCTGAATACCAATATTTTATATGGAGCGACTGCCTATCTGGCCTCCACAACCCAGTTATTGGGCAATACGATACCCCTTAGTAAGACTGGTTGTCATAGTTTCAGGCTTCTGACGACTCGTAACGACTGTCAAAGATCCACGAATGACAGCCGGGACAAACGGCTTAATGTGCTTTCCGAGGCACGGAGGGGTCTTGCTTTGACGGCACGGTTGGCGCAGTGGTTAAGCGATTGACTGCTGCGCTGCGTGTCGCGGGTTCGATTCCCGCACGGAACAAATATTTGTATGACCTACATGTATTTGTTCTGAGTCTGGGTGTTTTTTTATCTATAATATGTATGTATTTACAAAAAAAAAATGTATATAAGTAGTTTATCAGCCATCTTGTTACCATAACACAAGCATTAGGTTGCTTAGCTTGGGATTAGATGGCGCTGTGTGAAATGTCCAGGGATATTTTTATGTATTTATTTATTTTATTTAAAGATCACCCATCCACGGACCGATCGCGGCAAGCTGTATTAGTAAAGAAGAGAGATACATATCTTAGAGATAATTATTCTTGTCACAAGCACATTAATCCAAACGACACGGCTTGCGAGTACTTATAGGTACATATAGCAACCGATAGCTCCCTCAGAGAAAACCACCGAAGCGAAACACTGATTCGATTTCACGTTGAACGCTCATAGTTATCGCAGTAAATCTCGAGGTGATGTGATTTACTTTAATTTAATTTTGTATCTACGTTTTCGTCCTTTAATTACGTTTAAGGCACATTCTGTCACGCGAGATAATTGTTGTCTGCGGTTTATAAATCTGTTGTTTCAGGCTCGAATGATTTTGGTGGGTATTGATGATTAAAACGTGTTTGGTATAATAATAATAATAATATTCCTGGACATTTCACACAGCGCCATCTAGTCCCAAGCTAAGCAACCTAATGCTTGTGTTATGGTAACAAGATGGCTGATAAACTACTTATATACATTTTTTTTTTGTAAATACATACATATTATAGATAGAAAAACACCCAGACTCGGAACAAATACATATAGGTCATACAAATATTTGTTCCGTGCGGGAATCGAACCCGCGACACGCAGCGCGGCAGTCAATCGCTTAACCACTGCGCCAACCGTGTCGTCATGCGCCAACCGTGTCGTCAAATGTTGTTGTTGTATGTTGGATAGTTGTGGTTTTCTTGTATGTGTACTGTAGAGACTATATCCTATTTGGTGCTAACATGTAATCTCCGCGAGTTTATTAAAAATAATTAGTTTAAATGACGAGACAAACATAAAGATTTAAGTTTAAAAGGGATTAGGCTGACTAGCAGAAGGATTTTGATGTAAAATACGTAATATACTTTACAGGAATAATTATTGAACATTACGACATAAACCGTTGTTTGCTTATTCCTTCCGGGACGGCTTCCGGCTCGTCTAGCACCTCACAGTACAGACCAGCGAGGTAATTGCGTAATACACTACGAGTAGCATTGGTTTTTATTTTGACAGTTCGACAACATACATTGCGTTATTTACGTTGTAGAACAGACAAATTTTTCGAACATATAAAGCAATGGATTAGCAATAGTCTTCAAAATGATACAGATTGTGATTAATAGTGTGTTACGTAATAAGGATGCTGCTTGCGCATTGGTTAAATAAAACGTAACTTCTGTCTACTGGTTTATAAGTAGTAGGTAAGTCAATGTTACAAAAGGTTGTATTTAGTGACACCTACAATTCAAGTCTTATATTTCAGACTTGTTATCCATAACGTGTAAGGGTACCTACTAGCTTGTTGGAATTTCTTCACGTAAAAGTTAATAAAACTTGTTAAAAATGTTATTAAATCTTGAGTGTAACTTAAATATAAGAGGAATGCAGTTAATTGCAAAGACGTCGTTCAAACCTTTTTATCCGTACGGAGTATTTCTTAACCTGTCTTATACCCTTTTCATTTTAAACCCTTCCGACTTTCTCTGAATGGAGCCATTTTACAAAACAAGCATAAGCAATAAGCTATGCTTGGAACCAACAAAATAACATTTACAAGGATATTCTTTACGACTCGAAGCCTCATTAATTTATGTTCTCCATAAAATTAATCAAATTCAAAGCCACAACACACAATACGCTTTCAACATCAATGTTTAAACACACAACATTAAATATGTTATCAACCTTTTGCTTAGCAAACGCGTCTGCGCCACGCTTGTCAAATTATGGAATTAGCGGCTACCCAGCGTCGAAATTATTCGCAAAGTGCCTACAAATCAACACCGTTTTCACATATACATTAAATATTAACAAAGTTTCTTAAACATGTGTTCTTGACTCGCACGCAGTGATTTAACAGAGTTATGCGTGGGTGCAGTGCTAGCGGTTAATTTAACAACAAATACTTAGCGGAGACGTAATACAGTCAGCATTAATATGATATTTTATTTAATACTTGCAGACCATGCTGCACAAACAATCACATATAAAAATAATTAAGTAAAAATGTATATAAGTAGTTTATCAGCCATCTTGTTACCATAACACAAGCATTAGGTTGCTTAGCTTGGGACTAGATGGCGCTGTGTGAAATGTCCAGGGATATTATTATTATTATTATTAAATCAAGGTAGGTGTCAAATAAATCTATAGATTGGGCTATCATGCGGATTAGTGGGGGTAAGTTGACGTGTTTCAATGAGTAAGTAGACCCTGACGGCACGGCAGCAGTGTGTCGATGTGGAGCTATGTCGCAAACTATGTTCCACCTTCTATCCTGCCCTCTGTGAACCCAAAAAAATCAGCCAAAGTGACGTCTGTGCTGCCACCGACGACGCTGTGGAACTGATGAAGTTTTGGGTCAACAAATAAATTGTCGTGCCGACACTAAGAAGAAGAGAATGAGTAACTTATATCTACAAACTACACATTCAAATGCTCATACAGTATCAATGATTTCCGTATCATAGTCCTTTTCTATTAGACACATATCCATTGAATTCCTCCTTCCGTATCCAATTCAACACTCGACCACGGGACAATGTCAGTCTATTTGAATATGTCCATATAACTCCTACGTTTGCCAATTCGCCGTCACCACTCGAGGACGCGTCAGTTTCAACGACCATTGGTTCTAGACATATTGCCTCTCCACTGCCTGTTCAGTTTGCTGATTGTGCTAGTTGAATCATAATATCATTGAGTGTTCCAGCTTTTTGTTTGGTGGTAAAATTAGGTACAGAGCATTTTCAATCATATTGAAACTTCATAACGTTTACTTCGAGAGGAGTACAGTATGCGTCAGTTATGTATGTGTGATAATGTATATCATAAATTTTTTATTGATTTAAAAGAGTGGCCGTGGAGTTTCTTGCCCGTTCTTCTTCATAGGTACCTACGCTTTGGAATGGGCAACTAGCTTCATCTTTCTGACCCTTTGACAATTCAAAAGTGCCCGTAATTGGTTTAGTTGAAATAAATGATTTGAGTTTGATGTCATCAGCATCATTGCAGTGGAAAGACGTCCCCTGCTGGACATAATCCCCTTCAGACGTCGCCACATCGACCGGTAATGTACTTATATGTAGCTCCATATAATAAAAGGCGAGCCTATTGTCATCATAAGAGCGCTAATCCAAACTCCGGTCTGATACAGAGAAAACCTAATACGAGTATTAGCATCATTCTCCTCTTCTTGTCCCAGTTTATTTGGGATAGGCGAAACATGTCCTTTTCTTCCATACCTCTCTATTAGTCGTCATCTTGATAGTCACCCCTGTTCTAACCATATCATCAGCGAATATAAAAACCCAAAAAAATTAAGTCAGACTGAGGATACATTCGCAAAAAAAATAAGAATGATATCGCTCGCCGTTCCCACTGTGTCCCTACCCTAAAATAGAATCCCTCCTCGCTATATCCCTAATTACTAATCGTGATTACACACGCGTCGCGTTACCGTGTTTACCTAGACTATAATTAAAGCAAGTTAATCTAAAATATTCCCGTCTTATACAAAATGCATGGTGCAGGGGTAACTAAAAGTACTCAGGGTACTCCGAGTACTTCTTACGGGTTTAGCAGCCACTTAGAAAAGCGTCTTTAGAGAGCTCCCAAGTTTTTATCTAAAGGAAAATTTCGCGCTTCGACAGGTCTATAGCGTTTGTTACAGTTACGAGTATTTAGTTGAGGGTTAATTTTTAATATGCTTGTTTTAAAAGGGAACGTTTTTTTTCTGTGTTCAATTTTGACTCTGTTTTTTTTTTGACATTCATGGCATTATCAACTCGTACATTTGGCTACTGAATCTGGGACTCCCCAATTGACCGTTTCAATGCATGATTTTGGGGGGATAAGAACACTATTATCGCGTTTGAAAAGGAATTCTGTGACCACCGAATGATGTATTCGCCCATGGCCTAAAAACCCAATATATTATTTTTATTTTTTCGCAGATAGCAGTAGCACAGAAAAAACATTCCCAGTGGTACACCGTTTGAGATGAACAAAATACCTGTCCGCACACACCCTATGGGAAAGCGGTTGGTTGATATTCAAACACTCCATTTCAATGTCAGAGTAATAATAAAGAACCATTACAACACACAAAGACCTACATTACGCAAATAATGAAACGTTATAAAGGGTTACAGAGGGGATATTCGCGAGGGGAACTCGCTTCAAGGTCAAAATGTACCAACACACTCATATGAATGTAGATGTGTGTACTGCACTGAACCCCAGGCGAATATATTTAAAACACAATATAATATGATTATCAGACTGTCCCCCTAACACAGACAAAATCAATAGCGTCTGCATGAACGTATATGCAAAATAAAAGGATACGGCGCATTGCGGAAAACTCGTTTAATGGCAGCTACTACGGAGGAGACCGCACCCCTGATGAGTTTAAAATATAAACAAGTTCAAGTCGTTTTAGTATTAAATATGTAGGTACTAAAAGCCCGTTTAGAATGTACCGCAATGATATCAAAGGTGAAAAGAATCTAAAGGTAATTGCAAACTTTATCTTTTCACTGAATGGAATTTTTGGCTTCATTCAATGAGAAATTCTATTCTTATTTTTAGATAAAAAATGAAGATATTTTATGAAATCGAAGTTCACTCATTTGGATGGCTTTTTGACTTTTAAAAGTTTTATTATCAAACTTACAAGCACTTTTATGATTCGTATTTTTTGGATGTTATAACTTGCTCCACAAAACTGGATGAAAAAAAACGACCAGTAGTCCTGGAAAGCCAGCACTGGCAGTCATAAGGAGCGGCCTTTGTCCAACAGTGGGATGATACAGGCATACATAACAGTATACGGTTCAACTCCTTTATTGAAATCTATGTTAAGTTAAAGCATAATTTTCCTATCACCTAGTACCTACGCAGGTACTTGCAACACAAAACGTTCGGATAATTTCCCATATACATTCGCGCCAGACGACCGGCAGATGTACCTGTTTGTATAGCAGTATTTACAGTGATTGCTTCGTAATATTTATGTACCGTACACGGACCGTGACCGAGCCGGAACGTTACTTTGTGTGTGTTACTCTCTTTTAACTTCCACGTAGACAAAAATAGTGGCAACACGAGAAGTTATTTTGGAATGGGGAGATTGAAAAATATTGTTGTAGTAGCGACAAATATAGGGAAAGCTCGCCTGATTTCCTTAGTTTCTTACATTCTTTATTTTATAGCAAAATAATAATAATTTAATAATATCCCTGGACATTTCACACAGCGCCATCTAGTCCCAAGCTAAGCAACTTAATGCTTGTGTTATAAATAATAATAATAATAATAATTGTTGTCTCCACCATTGTAATGTCTCCACGACGGGTGTTATACCCAATCACCTCCACCACAGCCTTAAACAAATAGACCTAGAAGACTCAATTTATATAACACTCCAAAAAGCCGCAATTTTAAATACCTGTAGAATCGTTAGAAAGTTCATGCAAATTGACGAAAATGAAATCACTCCTCATAATAATTCTTCTTAAAAAAAAAAAAAAACACCACACACACGCTACATTGACTTGGCTTGGGCCCGTTAATGTAGCTTAAACTAGCTGAAGAGCTAAGAAACAAAAGTTTACCAAAATAATAATAATAATAATCTTTATGTATGGTAACAAGATGGCTGATAAACTACTTATATACATTTTTTTTTTTGTAAATACATACATATTATAGATAGAAAGAATATGAATAATAATAATGTTTATAATCTACTGTTATTAAGACTACTTCGTGCTTTGGTAGGTAGGTGCCATAAATGGTGGCAAGGACCTCATCGCGCAAACTATTACAATAGATTCACTACAAAATTGTGGACCCCATGGATATTTAAAAAAGAAATTGCTGTTAATTTTTACGCGTAGGTATTGTATTTTTCTTTCTATGAAAAGGCAGATTTTTTTTTTTTGATATCCGACTAGGTAAAAGTTTCTAACCATAAATTCAGCACATCTAGAATCATTAGCTGAATTCATGGTTACAGTTTGTGCGTCCATGTATTTTTATGCCACCCTGTATGAGTGAAAATCATAATATTCGTATTTATGGTTTTTAAACATGAAAGCTCTAATGTTAAGTGAGGTGTTAGACATTAAATGCGTCGTGGTATTTTCGTTTCAGATTTAAATACATTAGGCTTAGTTATTGCAGCTAAAATACTGTTATTTTCAAAATTACCGCTGTTTCAGGTAAGGTTAAAGAAAAGTGCCGATTAAACCTTTTTCAGTCGTTCATTCTTTTCAGAAGATCTTCACCGATATCATGAAACGTGTAATAATATTTTACTGAAGCGCAGTTTCAGTATAAAACATCCCCAGACGATAGTTAGTTAGTAAGAAATCGCACACTTGAGATAAACTCCTTTATAATTCCACTATTTCTTAATTTGCTTCCACAGGCTAATTTAAATAAAATAGCTATTTGAGTATTTTTGCCTTTTGTTTATTCGAAGAAGTGCAAAGTATTCGTTTATTTTAATTTGAATGAGATGTTTTTAATGCGCCCCACGGTTTCACCCGCATAAATTTCGATCCCGTGGGAATATCGAGATAAAAAGTATCCTTTATGTTAATCCTGATTATAACCCATCTGTGTGCCAAATTTCATCCAAATCCGTGCAGTAGTTTTTGCGTGAAAGAGTAACAAACATCCATCCATCCATCCAAACAAACTTTCACGTTTATAATAGAAAGTAGGATTAGCTCACTGTTAATCATACCATCTGCCTAGCGTTTTCCAAACATGTTAGTGTCGACTTCTAGTCTAACCGGATGCAGTATTTGACATGGAGTAACTGTTTATTTAACCTCCACAACCCAGTTTCTATGATTTAGCGACATAGTCAGTATTGTGACAAAGCTCCCTAATTAAATGAATTATTTTTTTGATTCTATGTATTATTTTTGTCTCCTTTGCTCTATCACACGCTGTCTACATCTCTGTATTTATTGTCCTATCTCAGGTATGCTGGAAGAGATTTCTTATGAAATAAGCATCACCTCTGTACCTATTTTTTCTGTTCTGTTTTTCAATGTCTGTTTATATATGTGTGTACATAAATGGTAAAATAAATAAAGGGGAAAAAACCCAGTTTCTGGCAGACTTTCGCGCTAGTTAGCTCCCCGATAATGAACATGTTTAATGCTGTGTTAACAGATGATGGATCTTGAGACAGGCATAATAAGGCTTGAAATGGAAAACATTTGACTCTTACCAAAACCATAGCAAAAATACGATAATACGACATTTATGTGTAGAACATAAACTTTTTACTTTTAATTTCTACTACACACATGACCCTATTTAGCTATGCATGGTGTACTCTTTTGTTATACAAATATAGTCTAATATGCAAAATAAATCGTTGGTTTTGTGCAAATAAAGGTGTAATTTTAAGGTAAACCTTTTTGTCGTGTAATGTTGGTCTCTAATTTAGGTAGCTACTGTATTATGAAAATATGACAGAATCATATTATTATGTCCAATAAATTCTTAAGACTAGCTGACCGACAGATGTCCTGTCCAAATTACAATACAAAATTTGAACATTTTCCGACAATTATCTATTCATAAAAACCTGATTCAGACTTTTACGAACATTTTAAACAAAAAATAGCTAAATCGGTCCAGCCGTTCTCAAGTGATGCACTTACCAATGAACAGCATTTTATTTTCATTATATATGTATTTTTTGCGCGTCGATGTCCCTGCCACTCTGTATTCTTCTATAACGATTTTTTTTTCATTTTCGCTATAGAAGTCATAAAAAAACCATTGTCCATGAGTCTGCACGCATGAATCAATCAGAAGTCCTTTAACAGCTACGAGTATAAACATGTTCAGTCCCTATAGTATTTTAATCCTTTGACGATTCAATAGGTAACACTACACTCGCAAAATGCATCTGTAGTAGTAGGTATGTACGTGATTGAATGCATCTCTATACAGATTTATAAAATTACAAACTGACCCTCCGGTATTCATCCCCTAGCTAGCTGCTATATTAAAATAATCTGGACACTATTATCCTTCACACAGGGTTTCGTTTCAATCAAATTGTACGGTTTTTTGTAGGGATTCTGCTTAACAACTAAAGTTTTGAGTACCTAGTAACAATATTGATTTTTTGAGTCGAGGGGAAAATGAAATGGTTAAAACGCACGCAGATATTTTTGCAAGGTTAAGTTCAAATAAGTGCGCGTTTGTGGGTACATGGAAACTGCACACAATATCTGACACAGTAGTTAGAGAGTTTTAAATATCTTTGAGAAGCTTGAAAATCAGTAAACCGGTGTAGATATCAACGAATTAGGGTGTGACAGCTATAAGTTTCTTTCAGTGTTATGGGGGATTTACATTAGGTCGATTTTTGCCGTGCTCGCTTTCGTCGTTTCGCTTGCAAGATCGCTTCACCAGCCGAATCGCCATTTACACAGGTCGATAAAAATACCAGGTGACTAGTACATTTTGCATCAAAATGTTGATCTTCATGCGGCGGGCCATCGCCTGGGGCTGAGTATTTTCACGGTCGATTTTATTCAAAACATTCTCAACAGACGGCGCCCGTTCACGAACATGACGCGTGGATCAGCACCATCCAGCTCAAACATTTCGTAGCGAACCGAATGATACAACACACGCATCAGTGAGACATCTAAGTAAGCATGACATTCTCTCAACTGCCATGCTCTTTCAAGTCAACATACATCATAACATAGTAAACGGATCCATGGTACATTTACAAAATTGAAAAAATGCTTCTAAGTTTCGAGCTGAGTTAGGTAAGTTTACTAGTTTACTGAATAGTTATGATTCTTACTAAAGTATTTCAATAGAGAGGAAGACTAAAGACTGGTTACTTAAAACTTTAAATTGTTAGTACTAAGTTATAATGGATTCTGTTTCCACGTCAACAACTGTGAAATTAAATGAAGCTTTGTGAGAAACTTAATATTCCTTCAATGGAGACTGATCCTTTACTTGGAATGGGTGTGGTTTTTGGAGGGCAGATTATGTAGGTCATTTGGTTGCGTAGAAAATATTTGTGAGCCCCCCATGGTACTCGTAGATAGAGTTATAAGCATGTACTTAATTGTAAGAAGGTTTGCTCTAGACAGGGAACAGTGAAAATCGTTGTATTTTTTTATTTTTACCTATAGTTTTTATATTTTGCGTTTAGGTGAAAATGTTAATATTTCAGAATAATGTAATGGGCTTCATTATCTATAATCTATATTATATTGTGTATGATTTGTTTATAGATGTATTATGTGGCTATTTCTATATTTATTTTAAACTATGTTGATTGTAGTAAGGTATACATATATATTTGTCTAGTAATCCTCAGATTGAATAAAGACAACATTGCCACCCGGCTATGTCTTCAGCGGTCCACTCCATAAGCACAAATTCCGTAGTTTCGGCCGAAGTAACAGGCGTTTTCTTCTCCGTATCACTTATGGACTGACTAGTTCGGGGCCCGAACAAATAAATGACAACATGATTTGACAGTTGTCCCTACTCCCGAAATGTAGGTATTTGTCCATCCGAAAAATTGAATTTGACACATGTTTTGATTGATCAACTATTTTCAAACGGCCTCGTATTTTCGACGGACATAAGGAGTAGACTCCCAGATCATATATATATTCTGTTGCGCTTTGGGTGAATTTACAAGAATAGCTATGTATAGAATTTGCTATGCTAAAAACAAATAACTTGAACTGTGTATGTTAATTGTAAGTGTCCTACAATATCGCATTGGGTATAGCCTGTAAGGATATTTGTATGTTTAGAGTAAATAAATAAATCATATTTTTTTTTACATCTATCCATGTCACAAAATTGTAAGTTTGTCTCCTCACTGACACAACATAACGGTAACCTCTTTCCCATTAAAATTCACACTCACACCTTCAAAACAAAATCCCATAAAATCCAAACTATCAGATTTATATAGCCTTCTAATACCATTCCAAAGACAATAAAGTTGGATCCATTATGCGAAATTGGCGCCACAATGTATGGTCATAACGCATCGTTCGTATAACGCTTTAAGACAGGTATAAGCCATTAGGGAATAATAAAATACCCTTATCGGGCCATTAGATGCTCGTAAAATAACAGTTAGTTATAATATAATAATATGATGGATGTTAATATCCGTGTTTTTCCGGCGAGATTGTTGTAAATGGTTGTAGCACCTTCTAGTTTCTAAGGTGTTAAGTTTGTCTTTTACGCGAATGCGAATCTATACAGTTTTTGTATTCAGTTTCCCTACACTGGCCCACTGCTGGGCTTTGTGCTGTTTCAATGAGTGCCTGAAGACGGGGGTCGTCAAGACAGGCCTAAGAGATTTGGCGAGTCCAAATCGTCACGCCAGCGTCTCTTCTTATCCGATTTCGACGGAGAATCTATACATATTATAATTTAAAGTCGCTTTTCTTGTCTATCTGTGTGATCGCGTTGTTCTTCTAAACTACGCAACGGATTCTGTTGTGGTTTTCACCCCATTTAGTTATTTTCCGGAAGGTTTATGTGTATAAATAATACTTTAATATTAAACTTAAATACTTATAATTCGATTTTTGTGAAGTCGTACAAACCATGTGAAGTAGAGGCGGGTCACTAGTAGAACAATGTTTTAAACTTATTTAATTATGTGTGTTTGCATCTGATTGGGTGATTTTATATCTTGATTCAAATTAGATAAGTTGTGATCATAATTAATTATTATTTCCAAATCCCTCTTTAAAACTACAAATTAGTTTCATTAGAGAAACGGCAAAGGAGGGCACATCTTTTTTTTTAAGATACACCTTTTTAAGATACCTACAATCTAAAACATTGTCATGCCAGGGAAACCTGGAAATGATAAAATTGCATTCTAGACGAGAAAACGTCATCTAACCTTAAATGTTGTTCATATTTTTCCTAAAAAACTGAAAAAACATACCTTATAAAAAGAATATCATCAACAACTAAAAAAAAAGTTAACAAAATAAGAACCATCAATCTCACTCACCTGAGCTCCGAACAGTACGCGCCCTTCTCGTCAACTCGTTCATTTTCGCACTCCCCTCCACTTTCGCACTCCCCTCCATTTTTGGCTTCGCTCTCCCTTCGGTATTCTTTCGGCGTCCGCCCGTCAGAAACGAAATCGCGCGCGTGATTTTAGGAAAACATACATCATGTGCACAATAGTGCAGTAATAGAGTGGCACGATAGCGATTTTAATATGGAAATTCATCCGCTTTTCGCTTCCCGCGTGTAATAACATTTTTGATCGATATATCGCAAGTTTTTCGCACTTTTTGACTATATTTTTTCACATGGCACATTACTTTTGTTGTGGTTCAACCCATCAAATATTTTCGCAGATCAGGTTTAATAATATTCACTTTTTGTAATCTCACTGGACGCCTGAGGGAGGACATCGACGTTGAGGTAGACTACGGGGCAGGAGGTGTGATAATGTTTGCAGGGACAACACTGGTCAGAAGTTTGGAAGGAAAAAGGGTAGGGTAGGCCTTTGCTCAGCAATGAGACACAATATACAGCGTGGCGCTTTAATGGCGACATTAATTTAACACACGTATACGGTTTCGCGTTTTAGTTTTATGAATATATTTTAATTTAATTAAACATTAATATTTATTTATTTATTATCAATTTTCTAAAATAGCATCTTAGAGCAACCTGACTTAATGAACTGTAGCGCAGGGGTTATTTGCCGGGGTCACGGATCATAACATCGCATCAATGTAATTAAAACAAATAACGTGCAAAGAGAAGGCGAATTGAAGGAAAGAAAGAGAGAGCCCTATGTCGGCGCGCGGCGCAGGTGGAAGTTTTCAAGTTACGATTTTTTTTATGTTGTTATAATTTTTATGATTACTGACCACTAGCCCTACCCGTGTGTCAAATTAATGTCGCCATTGTAGCGCCACGTTGTATATAATTAACCTAACCACTAACACTTACCTAACTAGTTGAGCTCCTTAAGTTTTGAGTTGAGCTGCACGATTGCTGACAAATGCGTGCACTGACTCGACAGGTCCACTCAATCTGTGTTGTTCTTTCCACAAAAGGCCATTTGACACATCAATCTATGTTATCATCATCAATCTGGACTTTAAAAGAGACTGGTGACCTCTGAGTTTGTTTCGACCTTTTTTCTCAGAGTAGTCAGATAGGAAAAGCCGATCTCATTTAGTTTTTAAAATATCATTGACGTGTAAAAGTGTTTGTACATATCTACTTACAAAAATAAAATCTTTTATCATGTAAAAAAACAAAAATGAGATCAATACATACTTGTTCAACGCAAATTAAAATACAGCTAATAGGCATTCAGCAATCAGAATTCAAAGAAACTTAAATAAAAAAAGTCGAACCACCTCATTAGTGCAGAAAAGCTCTTTTACAAAAATTTAATGGATTTTCTATCAATATCCAATTTAGTATTGAATATTCATGATTCATAATAAGTAAGCAATTTCTCTATGAATGCGTGCTCAACTGTTAATGTTATTGAAGAGTAAAAAATGCGATTACTTGCCGATACCATCTCTTGATTTATATACCTATTATTGTTTATTTTCATCTGAATAATGTATTGAAATCGTTCGACTGGTAGCAGAAAATTTGATTACAAACGGATGACGAATCGCGTTTAGTATAGGTATACTTTATGGTTGTTTAGGATAAGTAATTTTTTTTTTTGTTTTTATTTTTTTTTGAAGAATTTTTTCCATTTTTCCGTTTCGGCATGATACCTAATGCAAACTTAAGTTTTATACACTGAATTAATATTCTATAATTATAAATCCCAGCGTTGAGAGTAGGTACTGGTGGCCCAATGGTAACGGTGGTACTTACGAGTCATAGGTCGTGGGTTCAAACCCAGTCAGGTGCTTTTCTTTGTGTAAATAATTTCATCACCGCTGCTCTCAAAACGGTGAAAGAAAACATCGTGAGGAGACAAAAAACCAAAAATTCGAAGTCACGTGACATCTACCAACATATCATCTACGTACTGGTCCTGTGTGGTAGATTACAGCCCACTCCCTCTCCAAGAGAGGAGGCCTGTGTCCCAGCAGTGGGAACATTATAGGCTTAGCAAAAATTTAGTATTTGTATTTTATCTTAATGAAATATATTTCTAAAGTATATTAAAAAATGTGCATAATATTAAAATAATGGCCTTATCACATTGTTTAGTAACACACTTAAACTTTAAAAATCTTTAAAAACATCATTCAATGTTTATTGCACCGAAAGTACAATACGACTTTTACGGCAGCGCATTTTGTTATCTATTCTTAGAAATTACAAAAAGAAACCACCATTGTCGCATACCAGCCAGATGTCCCGGAAAAAATTTAGTCCTAAGGAAGTCTCCGTTTCTTGTCTCTGTTCTTCGAAGTTTAGGCAAATAGGCACTACCTATTCCTATCACTGGTCATAAGTGAATAAAATATTTGTTTATTGCTGTTGTACCCGTAAGCAAATGAAGTTGGTAAACATTTAAAAAACCTTGTGACGTGTAAGCATTTAACACGTGCTGAGGTATGATGGAGTAATGTATAAAAAAAAAATAAATGAAAGTGTTTATTCACGGAAATAACGTTAAACCGAAAAATATTACCTCTGCCAAAAAGTGTAAAAAACCGTTGTACTGTAAAGAAGAAAGAAGTAAACATATATTTTACTTGGGAAACGGACAAGAACTATAAAAAGTAAAAAGGAGGAACATTTATTACTAACAAAATGAACATTATTATTTTCAAATTGTCAAAAAAAAAACATGTAAAAGGTCAAAAATGCTCCTATGTCAGGATAATCATTAGTTCTTAACTATCCTATCATGAGATAGGAGCATTTTATGTTAATTTAATGCTAGACTTAGTTAAGTTAATCAATTATAAAACTTGTAATACAATACTCTATTGCAGACTATGGAGGCTTATTAATGGCTTGTCGTGAATTACCTCACTAATACTTTTGTACTGAGGGCGTAGTGCGAGTTTTTTACCAACTAGATCGCGTGAACGTAAACGCAGATTTGTACGGTATTAGAGCAGCGCCATCTAGTGGAAACTCGATAGCAGTACTGTCATTCCATACAAATCTGAGTTTACGTTAACGCCATCGAGTAGGTAGAAAAACTCGCACTATGCCCTCTGTTAGCTGTAAGCCACCCCAAACACAATAAAATAATTCTGCAATATTTAAAAAATAAATACTGCAGCGCTGATACCATGGACAGCAGGTTGCTCGTCAATGGTAACAATGTGACCTTGAGTTGGCAAAGTGCAGGACAGAGTTTCAATAGAATAGGAGGCCAGTTTATACTAATTTTGTTACCACTGTCTTGCAGCTTACCGTACCTACCTAATGCTCATTAGGCAAAACATAGTCCGTCCACCTTGATTCTGCAAGCGTTCTTCGACAGTCGTTTCTCCTTTGGACTGATCACCGACAGGATGTTTCGTTTTTGAGAGATTCGTCGATAGAACGTTTCACATCTTTTGTGTTACACGTGCTAGTGCCAAATAACTAAGCAAGTACCACCCTAAGTGCCACTCATTTCCATATCACCATAGATTTATTACTCTTCTCAAAACTATCCAACTTACATATTTCAGAATAAAAAACCGCGTCATGCTACTAAATAATTCATACATCAGTCGTCCCTCTGTCATTTTCAAGATAATGTGTTATGATTTATGTGGAGTCAGCTCCACACCTTAAGTGCCACGTCTTAGAAGCTTGTTTAGACTTGTTCACGACAGTTATACGTGTGCGAATTTATGAAGACAGCAATAAAAATAGCTAAAGTTGTATGAAAATGTTTTAAAAATGCTGAGTAACAATTGAAGCAGACATAAGGACGACGGAATAATTTTTCGAGTCGTCGACTTGGATGAAAATAATGAAACCTTAGTATTTATCAAAAATGTTGAAGTGGTATTTTTATCTTCATAGAAAAATATGATAAATTGAATGAGTTTTGTGTAAAATCATCATTTGCGTTTGTGAGTGACTCTCGTAGCAGCTACGCTTTACTCGTAGCTTCGTAGCGTTGCTACGCCAACTTACCGTAGAGCATTTCCACAGTGTCCGCGTCGATGTCGTAGCAAGAATCATCTTTTCTCTTAGTTTCACAACAGTAACTATCATAAAAATCCGTTTGTTAGTCTGAAAGATTATTTTGTCATAGGAAAACATCTAGAAAACTCATTGTTTTAATTAAAAACGTGCCATAAACGAATGTTTTTTCTGTTCTAAAAGATGAAACGAGATTCCTCTTCCCAACCAAAGTAATGAAGCCTTTGCAAAATAATGTCCCCTGCAAAAACTCTCTCAAATTAAGTCATAAAATAAAAAGGGCACGTTTTTGAAAAGCCAAACACTATTGAGTGATAACATCGGCGCGGCCGCAAAGGCTTTTCAAATGAGGTATTACGTTGTATGAATGGGGCATTGCCGCAGTTTGTATTCAGCTAGAGGGCCGTCCCTTTACCGATATTGAGTCATTCCTAATGGATATTGGAGTGCGATGGTAACCGGTAACCGATATTTTTTAAACCCACATGTGGTTTATGGGGATGAGTAACTGTTGATTTTAAACCTCAAGGGTGTGAGTTCGTGTAAGATATTGTATCGTAAATAATAGGGAGAATCTGCCCTGAATATACAGAGTGCTTTTGCGGTAAAGCCTTTCTTTCTCTTTATGAGATACCTATGTGGCCACTTTGTTTACGAAGAGTTGTAATTACTTATGAAAAAAATCGGCTACTGGCTTTATTTTTATTTATGAATGTGACAATGAAAAACAGAACAGAAAAAATAGGTACAGAGGTGGTGCTTATTTCATAAGAAATCTCTTCCAGCATACCGTAGACCTGTTGTCCTATTGTCCTAACAATAGATACAGAGATGTAGATAGCGTGTGATAGAGCAAAGGAGACCAAAAATAATACATAGAATCAAAAACAATTCACTTAAAAACTAAACAAAAATTTCGAGAATATACTAACATATGTACCTACATACAAATAAATATAAATAAACATACATAAATACTTCTAAAATAAATATTACTAGAATGATGATAATTATATCATACTCATAATAATAAATACATACACAACTATGATGAAGTGGACAGTGGCTTTTGTAGCAGTCTTTAAAAATTCATGTCCCATGTGGATGATTATTCATTTAAATGTATTATTGCTTCAAGTTTAGGCAATTGAATCAGCACCCTAAATGCGTAACACACGATCAATCGGAATCTGAATCATTTTGAAGCAAATTGCTAATCCATTGCTTCATATGTTTGAAAAATTTGTCTGCTCAACACGTAACGTAAATAACGCAATGTATGTTGTTGAACTGTCAAAATGAAACCGATTCCGATTGATAATTTGCTACGCAATTTCCCCTCTGGTCTAGTGATCGCAAACGCTACTGCCGAGCATGAGGTCCTGGGTTCGATTCCCAGGTCGGGCAAAGTGTTATTGCATTTTTCCATCAGGAATTTCTCAGTAGCAGTCTGGAATCGGGATTAGTGCCCGGTCGATGGCAATAGCCCCATATTTCATGGTACTTACACATAACTGGTGAAATGTGGATGTACTTTAGGTACACCTCTGCTAAAACTCTTCGGGGATTCAGGCGTGATGTTATATTTAAATAAATAAGTAAAAAAAGGTGTATTTCATCAACTCATATTTATGCTTCAAGTTTAAAAGTTCTAAATGTTAGCTTTATTTTTTTAACTTTATTGAACTTGAAAAACTTCGAAATCCAGTGTGTACTTAAATTAGTTTATTTAACAAATTAATACGTAAACAGAATTCGTACCAAAAGGTCAGCTGAATTCAACTGAACTTTATATATTTGGATTATAATATTTGCTCATTTCATTCAAAGTTTTAAATAGGAATCCCTTTAAACCGAATTCTGAAGCGAGCTTAGTTTGAATGCTTGGACTTAATATAAATGTTAAAAGGCTAATTATTTAAATACCTTCGAAATAAAATGTAAAACATAAGTCTGTTATTAACCTGTAGGCTAATTCCCCTAATTAAAAACGTTCAAAATCTAGTCGCAATCTTATCTCAGGGACAATCAAGGTCACAAACTTGTCAAAAATGTCGGGACATTAGAGGTATTTTTGACAGACTGTCATTTAGATGTGAATGTTCTTAAAATTACCAGAATTTGCCTCATTGTATAATAGGCTAGTTGACAGCAAAAAAACTTTGACATTTGACAGAATGAAAGTATTGAAGTCACTCGAGCCGCCATGACAGAATGCCCCGTTTCGATAATCAAAATTAAATTACGTTATAAAAATAAAAAATTAGTTCATAATTATTTCGCTGAAATATTCATGTTTTGAGTGTAAATGAAGCTATAAGAGTAGGGGAAGACCAAAGTAACGATGGATGGACTGTGTGAATGATGATATGGTTAGAAAGGGGGGTGACTACCGAGATAACGACTAATAGAGAAGTATGGAAGAAAAAGACATGTTGCGAAGACCCCAAATAAATTGGGATAAGGGCAGGAGAATAATGATGATTCATATTTTGAGGTAAATAAGCTACAAGGAACATTACTAATTGATTGCTCAAAAGCTCTTAACTGGCCTATTCTATCTCTGGTTTTGTTTGAGCCGAAAGAAACGTGTATATAAAGGACTAATGTATTTAAAACTATCGTTTTCGCTGTTCTCAATACAACTCCTAATTTTATGAGCAAAAACCTAACATTCACAAAAGTTTTTTAAAGTGATTTCCGTTGAATTTTAATCCATAAGTCACCGAAATGTTTGGCTCCAAAGAGATATATCATCATCTGCCTAGCCTTTTCCCAACTATGTTGGGGTCGGCTTCCAGTCTAACCGGATGCAGCTGAATACCAGTATTTTACATGGAGCGACTGCCTATCTGACTTCCACAACCCAGTGACTGGGTAATACGATACCCCTTGGTAAGACTAGTTGTCACACTTTCGGGCTACTGACGACCCGTAACGACTGTCAAAGATCCACGAATGACAGCCGGGACCAACGGCTTAACGTGCTTTCCGAGGCACGGAGGGGTCTTGGTTTGTAAAAATGGTCACCCATCCACGGACCAACCGCGACAAGTGTAGCTTAACCTGATTGATCGACCCGTGCGGCTGTTATTACTTAGCCACAAGCCCAAGAGATATATATCTTCAAAATAATTTACTTTCAAAGCCGATCGATAGAAAATATTTTACCCAAAAAGCCAAGAGATACCAAACAAATCCACCTTCATAATGATATACCGTTCAAATTCAATACACCAATATCTTCTAAAGGTTATGATTTAAAATCACCGTCCATGTGAGGTGATATTTTGTTTATTTTACTCCATTTTATCGGTACCGATGGGCATAAAGCCGGGATAAAATTTCAATTGGCTGTACTGCAGACAGCGGTGGCGGGTCTCACCACTTTATTTATTGTGGACTACAAAGTACTGCTGTTATGTGGAAGCTGTGTTACTGGATATGTCGGTGAGTTGTCGGTTTTCTGATGTTTAAATTTTTTTTAAAGTTTGACTGGTTTGCGACATTCATTGTTAGTTTTTGGAACGAAGTTCCTTATCGCGCGTTGCGAAAGGGGGTTAGACGGAAAAAATTAAGACCAAAAGCTGGAACGACACTTTTTTCTATAGTTGTAAGCCGTGCGGCGTGCGCGTGTTTCTCTGTCTGTCTCTCTCTCTCTCTTATAGATAGCAAGCCAGTTATACTTCGTTCCATCCGGGTGTCCCTTTTATCGTGATATAAACGAAATTGTATTAAAATGAATGATTAGAATAACCAAGTTAGTTAAAGGGGAACTGTGTTTTTTTCTGGCATGAAGATTCCCACAGGAACCACGTTATTTCAGGGATAAAATGAATTGCTATAATGCCGCTGTCGCGAGAAAAAAGAGTCGCCTACAAATCCACCTCCGCATTTATAATAATAAGAGCGCATTTCACCAAAAAAAATTGTCCTAGAATATTATTATTATTATTTTGAGAATAAATTTTGAATTTTTGACAGTTTTTCCATACTAGAACTATCAAAGGTCAATTTTATTCCACGGATAAAAAGGCCTTTGGCCAAAATCAGTCAGTAAGTAGTACTCACCCATTTATGTAGATTGAGAGAGACAACAACATAAATATGATACAGTCCATTAAAAGTAAGTCCTATCACCTTACCGCTTCCAGCACTCCTACATCCAAGTTCCGGGTAAGCCTTGTCGCTTCCACTTGAAAAATTTCAATCGTACCTAGCCACAGACTGAGCCCGCCATGAAAATCCCTAGAAAACGTGAAAATGTTCCCGAAACTTGTGCACCAACGAGATACCTGTAATTTCGGCTCTAATTAATTCTCGAGCTCGGAACCCTCTGGAAATCTGCACGGATTCCTTCAGCTTTGAGGGATTTATTTCTGTTAAATTGATATGAATTAGTGGATGGAATTTGGTAGCGTTATAGATATACATAGTTTAAGTATGTATAATAGAGGTATATGACATAGGTTTGGTAGAGGGAGCAGCTTTCGTTTAATATTATTATTTTAGAAGTGTCCTAATACAGGCATTTGATTGCTTAAAAGGACACTGCTATGTAGTACATTAAAGAAATAAACTATTTTGTATTTTTTTTTTGGATTATAATTGTAGTTGGTTTGCAGGTTGTTCCAGGGTTTTCAGGTAATCAGGACAATTTTTTACGTAATAAAAATCATAATGATAGCTGTAAGTTGGCTGTCAGTGAGCTGACACTCGCTGACAGCCAACTTACAGACTAAACCGCTGGATCTAGAAGCTTGTGAAATTGCATAAGAGTTCCTTTTATAACGAAAGTAAGCACAAAGGATTTTTTAATTTGGAATTGTCATCCCCTCAAGGGGTTAATAGGGGATGAAAGTTTGTATGAAACTCATGATTTTTGCTGATAGGAAAAATGTTCCAGCCGTGTGTGTGGGTTATCTTATCTTATCTATATAAATAAAAATGGATCTTCGAAATGTATGTACGCCCAAAACTTTCGAACGACTGCACCAAATTGGATAATTCTTTTTTTTTTTGTGTTCGTTATTTTCAGGACGAGGTTTGTATACATAATTGGACCCGGTAACTGGCGCTGCTTTTTCGGGTGGGATGACGTCTGCCGGGTCCGCTAGGTTCTATTACTATTATATTTAGCAACAGCACAAAATAAACCCAAACAAAACACATGCAAATAAACATTCAAAAGTCATTTATACGAAATCCGATAAATAAGGGTGGAGATACAATTTTTATCAGCTTGTCGGTGTCCATAAATTTGGGATTACAAGCTGGAATCGCTATTGGAGCAAGCGGCTGCCGGCCGGCAGCACAGTGTTCAGATTTGGAGATAAAAATATAGGACGAAAATGAAAATATCTGTTTATTTATTGCAAAATTAGAGGAAAGCCTAAGCTGACCTAAGTTACACCACAACACTCAAGCAGTAGACTGCGATTGTCTGGGGATTTATTCATTGAATAAAGATTTAACAGAACTTTAGTTTTTTATAATATGTTGGTACATTGTTTAAGAAACGTGTACCTAGGTAATGTCCAGCCGGTGCCGAGATAAATCTCCCACATGTCATAATCTTTTAATTTAAGGGCTCCATATATTTTTATATATGCATAGCTACATAGTATAAAACAAAGTCACTTGTTGTGTCTGTCTGTCTGTCACTCTGTGGGACCGACCGCTCATATCTTTTAAACTACACAATGGATTTTGATACGGGTTTCACTATCATTTAGAGTATTTATTCCGGCAGATGTATGTGCGTTTATTTATTCATATTATATATATATACCTAAAATTTTGCACAGAAATCTTGATGTTTTGACAGGCTGCCTTCACACGTACGAATCAGAGAATTCCATTAAAAATGAATAATAAATGATGTAATTCTCTTATTCGTAAGCTACGAATTCCATTTGGATTATTTTCTAAATTGGACTTTTATATAATAAGAAAATATTATTTGATTTTCCACTTACACGCTACGTCTGAAAATAATAAAGAAGTCTATCAGACAAAGAAGTCTACTTTCGTGTTTTAGGATAAAAAATATGATCGCATATTGTTTTGGTAAAGCCTCGACGCGAAAGAGCAGACTATAATATTGGAAATCCTAGTTTAGCATTTAGAAACAACAGCAGTGCGATTCTGTAACCATCTCACCGTGAAAACTTAGGTGAAGTGAGCGTGGAGTGAGCGGTTATTCCAAATAATGCTAGGGATTGACACTACTGACAACTCACATCAAGCTCACTTCACTTGAGTTTTCACGGTGAGGTTTTTACAGAATCGACCAGCTGGACCCTAAATGCATGACACAATATCAGTCACAATCTGAACCATTTTGAAGGATATTGCTAATCCATTGCTGCATATGTTCGAAAAATATGTCTGCTCAATAACGTAAAGAAGAGCTATTCAGAGGCGCACTTTGGTTTAAGTTAGATTTCTGTAGGTAAATCTTGGAAATTAAACTGAATTACTTTTATGAGTTTCCTAATACATAGTCAGCCTATAATGTTCCCACTGCTGGGACACAGGCCTCCTCTCTGTGAGAGGGAGTGGGCCGTAATCCACCACGCGAGCCCAGTGCGGGTTGGTAGATGTCACATGTCTTCGAATTTTTGGTTGTAGGACATGCCGTTTTCCTCACGATGTTTTCCTTCACCGTTTTTAGAGCAGAGGTCATGACAAAGTAAAGCGCCCGGCTGGGTTCGAACCTACGACCTACAACTCGTATGTCGCGACCGTTACCACTGGGCCACCACTGCTCTTCCTCATTTTATAACTCAGTTAACCCACTGAACCATTTTGAAGGATATAGCTAATCCACTGCTTCATAATTATGTTCGAAAAATATGTCTGCAGTGCGATTCTGTTACCATCTCATCGTGAAAACTTAGGTGAAGTGAGCGTGGAGTGAGCTGTCATTCCAAATAATGCTAGGGATTGACACTGCTGACAACTGACATCAAGCTCACTTCACTTGTGTTTTCACGGTGAGATTTTTACAGAATCGACCGGCTGCTCAACAACGTAAAGAACACAATGAATGTTGTTAAACTGTTAAAATGAAAGCCATTGCTACTTTTAGTGCGTTACGTAATAACCCCGCAGAATTTGGCTTGTAAACCATTTTACAGAGAGTTAACTCTGTGTCAATATTTGGTACATTATTCTAGTATGCAGAGATTTGAAAGGAAAGGGAGAAATTAGTTTGACGGCGCAGCAAGTGACCCCGTCTAGATTGGTTACGAAGTTACCAAGAAGATAAACCACCGAAGAGGTCGGATAAGAGTGACACTGGCGCCGATTCCCTTGTTCACAAACTAAACTAAATTTAAGTTCAGTGCATCTTTTTCTTTCTATTTCATTAAGAAAAGGACAGAAGATAAATATTAGTTTAGTCCTGTCAAATTAGTCAGCACATGACGTAAATTGACGTATTTTTAGTAGCCATGTTTTTATTCACGTCTAATCTGTCTATGGAGTAGGTATCCTAATTTGACAGGACTAAACTAATATTTTATCTTCTGTCCTTTTCTTAATGGAATAGAAAGAAAAAGATGCACAGAACTTAAATTTAGTATAGTTTGTGAACAATATCAGCGCCACTAGCTGATTACTGTCACCCTAGCTGAGTGATGGATGATAGTGGAGTGATGTCAGGGGAGCCGGCACAATCCTGCTGATATTGAAGCTGAACTAGTACGATGACCATTTCTGGTAAAGGGTATCCTGCGCCGTTAAGTTTATTACATTTAATAACAGTCATTGTCAATCAAGAAGAGCTGTTTTTATTTAGAAATAAATAAAAAGGAGCGCATTGTCGGTTTCTTTTTCTATTATACAAGGTAAAGGGGATGATAAATTAAATTTCGTAAGTATATGTTATGCCGTTCCCAGTCTACGTGCAAGAATTCAACCAAATATCCAATAGTTCTACTAACTAGTAAAACGCATACTCGCCCCATCACTACTAAGTATTTAGTTTGTTTGAAAAAAACTTTTTTTACTATTCGATGCAAAGATTTATCTTATAGATTTAAAATACTCCTATGCACTAGTTATTGTCAGTATTTTAATTTAATATCGTATTGTCGTGGCCACATTGCATAAATAACTATACTAATGCTAATAATGCAATCTCCAGAAAAATAAATAACACACACAAGTTTTTACAAAATACACTAGGTATGTGATACACGATTCAAGCGATAAGTGCGAAATAAATTATGCATGCAAGCCCAAAAGATGCAAGAAGACGCGAGAGATAATCTCCGGTGATTTACGATGTGAACTTGCATTTACATCGCTATTTATAAGATCAGAGAGTGTTTGTGTAGCTTTGATGTATAGTTGCATGCAAACTGCACAAAGACTGGATATAAACATGATGTAGATAGGTATCTAGGGTTTTATGGATGCTCTTAAAACGAGTTTTTATATCTAAAGTTTGAACTGGAAAATACGGTACGGACTGTTTTTCTTTCTAAAGGGAAACTTAAAATAAACATATTTTGCTTTAACGAATTACAATTTGTTGTTTTAATAACTCACAAGTTGAAGAAACAATGGTTTAAGCAAGTTTTGATAAAAAACAACAAAATATGGGTCCTTGTTTTACCTGCCTATATGAATTGACTATTTTCTGTCAAGCATTGGAGTACATAGTTAATCATAAATGATAGATTGTTTTTAAAATAACTCCAACCTATCAGTAAAATTAAACAGATTTAGATGCATTTGCAACTCCTTGTGAAACTAACAGATTAGTGGTTAGTTAAGTATTTAATTAGAAATATAGTAGAAACCAGACGACGTAGATGGAGCGATATTAGTCCCAACGGGAAGTTTGCAATTGAGCTAATTATTGTCTAGCAAGATGGGGTAGAAGTTTTGTATCTAAGTAGTGAGGTTTACAGTCGTATAAAATGGCAATAGTTTCTACATAGGTAGCTGCTGTGATAAATGTTCTATTTGACTTTACTTTAATATAAGGTAATCTAATTACCTAATGGCAGAGCTGTGAAGAGGCGCATTTTGCTTTAAGTTAGATTTCTGTAGGTAAATCTTGGAAATTAAACAGAATTACTTTTATGAGTTTCCTAATACATAGTCAGTCTATAATGTTCCCATTGCTGGGAAACTGGCCTCCTCTCGGTGAGAGGAAGTGGGCTGTAATCCACCACGCGGGCCCATTGCGGGTTGGTAGATGTCACTTGTCTTCACCGTTTTGAGAGCAGAGGTCAAGACAAAGTAAAGCGCCTGGCTGGGTTCGAACCTACGACCTCAACTCGTATGTCACGACCGTTACCACTGCGCAACCACAGCTCTTCCTCATTTTATAATGAGTTTCCTAATTCGTATGTGAACGGAATTTCAATCCGGTTAAAAGTGGCCGGTGAGTATGATCAGAGGGGCAATTCTCGTAATTTTAAAAACGTTCACAGTCTGATCTCAGTCTCAATCTGTCAAAAATACCTCAAAATTCCCTACATTTGACAAGTTTTTGACATTTGTTTGTCGCCGAGATGACACTGCGACTAGATTTTGAACGTTTTAAATTACGAGAATTGGCCTTCTGCTATGCGCTCTTTAGGTTGAACACAAGCAGACGACCAACGCCAAATCTTGTGGCTTGGACGCGGCAACGCGAGTGTTGTTTTTGTAACGTAATAATTTAAAGATTCTGAACAAGATTTCAGAAAGACAATTGCTGTATTTTTGAGAATTTCCAATAATATTCTAATCTCAGTCACAGTGTGCCAAAAATACCACTAATATACAAACATATTTGCCATTGATTGTCTGGAAAGTTCGGCAGGATAGTTAATTACGAGTACACCATTCGCTTTATGTTGTTGATTGAGTGACATTAGCAAATCGCAAGCTTTTTTAAAGTTAATAAAATTATTAAGTTTGCACGAAAAGCTTTATAACTTAATATCGCATAACTGCTAGAAATATCCTCGATATTTTATATAGCAAAGCCTTATATATAAAAAATAAAATAATATAGCCAAGGTTTTATGTGGTCACTCAGATTTAAGCAACGGAAAGCAATAAACGGTGAAGGACTAAAATAAAGCATAGGAATCAACCTTTCATATACTACGTCATGAAATCAACATGCTACAAAGTTAAAGGTTTTACCTTCAAATCACATTACAAAGAAGCTTACGATTCAAAATTATTTTAAAATCCCTATACGTGTCATGCGTTCAGGCGTCTCTCTTGATGGAAAATAAACATTATTACAGGATAAGCCTGGCAAGGGTCCCTACCAATCTAACGCATGGGATTTCTTATATGTCACTTTTCCACTAATATACTCGTCACTACAAAAGGCTTAACCCTTCTGAGAATCTGAATAAGGCGAACGTGCCAATTCTTAAACCTTCGAGTTGGCGGTGATTAAGTTTAGGTGTCACTGTTAGCGGAACGCGGATCACTTTGTTTGGACCTGAAGGCCATTTCTCGTAATTTAAATTGTTCAAAATCTAGTCGCAGTCTCATCTCGGCGACAAACAAATGTCAAAAACTTGTCAAAAATGTAGGGAAATTAAAGATATTTTTGACAGATTGAGACTGAGAACAGACTGTGGACGTTCTTAAAATTACAAGAATTGCCCCTCTGAGATATTCAATAATATAGTTAAACAAAAACAGAAGGCCAATTCTCGTAATTTAAAACGTTCAAAATCTAGTCGCAGTCTCATCTCAGCGAAAAACAAATGTCAAAAACTTGTCAAAATGTAGGGAAATTAGAAGTATTCCTTGACAGATTGACTGAGATCAGACTGTGAACGGTCTTAAAATTACGAGAATTGCCCTTCTGTTTTGTTGCCGTTTTTCGCAGTTCATTTGTTTCATGACATTTCGTTTGTTTATGCTGCAGTATGGGGCGTTGATTACTATAAAATACAATTTGAAATATTACGTATTAGTAAGTTATACGCTGCCCTCGGTCAGTCATACCGTAGACATCGCATTAAACCAGATACCGGAGGAATTGATATCGTTTCGATCTAGGTATATTCGGACAGATTCGGACTGCATTAGTAGCTCTTCCTACTACAGCTTAGAGTTTCCATCGTTTGCTTTCGAAAAAAACACTTCACCGAGTAATCACTAAACTCGCTTCTAGCTTTCTGTGGTGGCCAATATCCGCACACAAAGTTTGTATAGAGGATTTCATCAAAATTAAGCGCGGCGCGAGCGCGCGGTGTCAACAATATTCTAGGGAATTCGCTCCATCGATCGGTGAAGCCCGAGTGAGGCTGATTGGATAGCCGACGCGCGACGCCCGGATGGATGCATGATCATCCTATGATTTTTCCACTGCTGGGTCACAGGCCTTCTTTCTGTGAGAGGGCCTGGGCTATAATCCACCACGCGGGCCTAGTGCGGGTTAGGTAAAGAGAGAAAGAAAGAAAGAAAAGAAAAAGCGTTTATTCGTGGTGACAGCCTAAATTTTCCAAACAAATTTTACTTCTGCCAAACTGCAGAGCAGTTTGTTGGCAGATGTAGCTCCCATATACAATTTTATATTTTATAAACAATAAATTTACCGCTAAACATTACCTATAACTAAACAAGCAAACAATCAAAAACTTTGCACACATATTTTACAGCAGCACACAGGCTGACTTTTACGTACTGCTAATAACATTTTAAATTGCGCAAATAAATTAATTGCGCATTTTTTATTGCATTTTAAGGTGTCACATGTCTTCGAATTGTTGGTCATGCCGTTGTACCCCCTATTATTGTAACAAGCCCGTTCACTGCTGACAAAAGGCTACTCTCCTTTCTTTCCATCAATGTAATAATGTTCCCACTGCTGAGACACGGGTCACCTCTCTTCGAGCGCTATAATCTACTACGCGGGTCCAGAGCGGGTTGGCATATGTCACAAGTCCTCGAATTCTTGGTTTTAGGACATGCCAGTTTCCTCACGATGTTTTCCTTCACCGTTTTGAGAGGAGTGGTGATTAAATGAAATACAGAAAGTAAAGTGCCTAACTGGGTTCGAACTCACAACTTACAATAAATTCTGCCCTGGATGGATGCGCGCGCATAATTTACGGTTCCTAGGCAATAACCGAATTGATTCGTCTTGCCGAACGAACCCGAGCAACCCCGAAAGGATGGCACACCCGCGGGACGCGTGCGCGGGTTTACCTACTTGTATTTCCCTGGGCTAGTTGTAAAGATCACCTCGATCGATTGAAGGGGGGGGGGGGGGGGGGGGGGAGAGCGAGAACAGCAAAGCTTAATGCCAACAAAAGATGGCTGAATACGCGAGCAGCTGCTAAGATTTCTTTTAGTATAAAACAGCTAGACCATAACACACATCAGATACATAATATCCTTTTTTTAGTTTTATAATTTACGCTCTGTCCACGCTGATCGGTCCCGACGTGCGATGCTCCGTCAGGCGTAAATCCTCCACTCTTATTCTTCAAAGAATATACCCACAATCCCCGCTATATTTGGCACCTCACCCAGCAAGTAGCGCTTTTCTAATCTTTTTCTACTTTTCATTCGATTCAGTACAGCGAGTCGTATTTACGCCTCAAAGAAATGTCTAGGAGATTGTGTGTCGGCAAGCAAAATGATCCGATAAGCCATGGGAAGGAAGGGGGATGAAAGGGGAGGGGGGGCAGGTGTGGTCCGAAAAATGAAATCTGGGATAAAAATAGATAAACGCACTGCACTTTTGTATCTAAGAATACGTTATCACATCCTTCACAGTCACTACTCAAAACTTAATGGCCCTTCGATAGTCCTGTTGCTCCTTTGCTCCGCGACCTACATATTTGTGGACCACAGTTTTTCCGAAACACAAAACCGCGCACTTTTTGCAGTTTTCTATGTCACTGAGTAATTTTTAATTGTTTTTAGGAACATTTGTTGAAAAAGGGTGTTAGTTTTTCAGGAACACGTCGTTGAGATGCACTAGGTTGCAAGGCTTGGACTACACTGCTGCGTGCTCCAGTAGCCCAGTGCAGCCGCGCGCAACTGACCTCGACCGATAGCGAAAGTGAATCAATACTCGCTCTTCTTGCATATCACCTCTCCTTCCTACTTGTTAATTAGCTTATCAGGACGATTTATGTCCTTTTTGTGGCTTTCTACCATCAAATATAACTGCCAAAATAAAAAAAGGAGGGCAAAGTCGTCTATAGCCTCCCAAAATCTGCATTTCAAGAGTTTATCTGAACGTTAAGCATCAATCGTATTGCATATAGCTGCGCCTTTGAAATATCGATACATTTTGCGCAGGTTTAAACACCAATCTATCTAGGTAATAGTATCTACGTGACACAGATCTCTAGGCACATTTAGCCACAAATAATTTCGGGGCCAATCTTTGGGTAGATTTAGGCCTTACGGCAGAAATAAGGACAGCAGAACGAAGTCTGCCAAGTATGAACCAAATATAAGCGTACAACAAAGATCATCTAAAGCAAGGCTGCTCAACCCCAGGCCCGCGAGCCGCCAACGCATTAGCATAAAAACCTCTTCAAACTCAGTGAAGTTTTTTTAGTAACTTAAACTTTTGCTTCATTTTAATATCTGGGTATTTATTTATTTATTTAGTATCTACCATAACCCTAGGCAAGTTTTATTTACTAGATGGCCTGCCTGCTGGCACGGAATTTAGATTATGGCCCACCTTCAAAATTGGTTGGGCAGCCCTGATCTAAAGGCTTTGCGAAGACAGCGCCGCGGTCCTTAACAAGCTACAAAAGAAGACATTTCATCTCTCTCTCTCTTCTTTTTTCTACTTTGATATATTTTCGAAAGGTCAATCTGTTATTAGTTCATATGACCTGACCTGACCTTATTCAGCCACCCGAAAATATTACTCACTACTCTACCATTTCCTCTATCTCATTAAGTATTTTCCACATCATTGGAATTTTGAATAATCAGCCTATAGTTTCCCCACTGCTGGGACACAGGCCCCCTCTCCGTGCGAGGGAGTGGGCCGTAATCCACCACTCGGGCTTACTGCGGGGTGATAGATGTCACATGTCTTCGAATTTTTGGTTCTATTACATGCCGGTTTCCTCACGACGTTTTCCTTCGCCGTTTTGAGAGCAATGGTGACGTAATAATTTACACAAAGTAAAGCGCCTGCCAGGGTTCGAACCTACGACTTACAACTCGTAAGTGGCGGCCGTTACCATTGGGCCACAACTGCTCCCTATTGACCCCCCATTGACTATGTTCATGTAATAAAGTTATGTATGTATGTAAGTATGTTCAAGATACCGTTAATTGCCCTAATGCCAGACCATACCTACGACTAATAAAGCAGAGTTTTTTTTTTGACATAAAGTATTACTTTATTCACATTAACATCTAGCCTATTAGCTGATAAGTAATTTAAATATAACTTAAACTGCTAAGTAACTATAAAATTAAGAAATAGTCCAATAACGTCTTTCTGGGAAGACACTTGATTCACGTGCTCTTAATAATAGACTGTAGTTTAAGTTCACTCACAGTTCACTAAACTAACTCAAAAGGTTTCCCTTTTTTAGTTAATAAAGTTAAGTGTGGATGTTATTTACAACCAGGTTGGAGTTGGGACTGCTTTCCGTGTCGAAATCCTTTTATCAAAGTGACTTGATATAAAAGACAATTTCTTATGATCTTTACACAAGATTTCTTCATCCGGAACCAATATGAAAATTACAAATATAAATTTTAATAAAAACCATCCCAAAGCCAATGTTCCAGTTAAAATTCGTGAGATAATCTCTTTATCTCCAGATCCTTAATTATCAACAATAAAATTCTTGGAATAACGAAGGAAGTGGAGTGTGAAGGATTATAAGGGGCCAGGACTGGTTCACTACCCTCTCTGCCCTCCCCAATTCCTTACAATAGATGGGGAATTATTAGATATTAAATAGCTATTGTTGGACTCTCACGTAGTTATAAAGAAATCAAGGAAGTGTGAAATATTTGTTATAAGAATAGGACACGATGGATTTTTTGTTGTGTAGGGAAAGGGGGGTAGTTGATGTCAATAATACCAGTATGTGGATGCCTACCTACTTGTAATTTTTGTTTTTTTTATACATAGGAAACGATGGTGTTAACATCTCTTTTTATTTACTTTCCATCGCAGGTATACTGGAGGAGATTTCTTTGGAAATAAGCTTCACCTTTGTGCGTATTTTTCCTGTTCTCTTCTTGTATTTTATATACAAGGTGGCGGGGACATCGACGCGTACACTGTAACCATGAATTCAGCATATGATTCTAGACCCCATAGGTAAATTATTCATCGAAGCCGGGGAACGTAGAAATTTTTTGTCAGTTACCAAAAAAAGAAGTCTGCTGTTTCTTATAAAAGTGCAATAGGTACCTGCGCTGTCAAAATGTATGGTATCTATTCTATACTTATAATAAATCTGTAGAAGTGAAAATTCTGTACATTGAAAATATCCAAAAAAGAAATGGTGTTACTTGACCGACACCGAACCCAAAAATGTATTTAAAAAATTTTTGTCTGTCTGTCTGTCTGTCTGTCTGTCTGTTTGTTCAGGCATCACGCAAAAACTACCGGTTCGATTACGATGAAACTTGGTATAATTATTCTTTAATATCCTGGGCACCACACTGGGTACTTTTTATCCCGGAAAAGTATATACAATAAAAAACAAACTTAATTTTGCGGTTCGATCCCTATACCCGATTACCACTGGCTGTACTGTACCAACCGCAAATACTAAGTTTGTCGTAGGTTGGGTCACCCGCAGTGGAGTTCATTTTTATTCCTTTTAGTTTTTAAAGTTATTTAGGTTTATTTTTATATAAGTCGTAGGTATAGATTTTAATTTTAAAGTATAGGTAGTATATTTGATAGTGTACGTAGTGACCGTAGGTTATTTTATAATACTGTTAGCTAGGTATATTTCATTCGTATCTAGATATTAGTTTTTAGGGATTTTGCTTATTTATTGAGTTTAGATTAGTTATCATCAGAAATAGGTTTATTTAGGTAGGTAGGTATTTAATTTTCTGTTATTGAGTTTTTTTTTTAAATTAGTTAGGTACTTAGGTAAAGATAATAGGTACCCTCTTAATCACCACTAATGAGACACAATTGGTTTTCTATTGTAATTAGCCACAAAGGGCCCGCGACATAGATGGCATTCTGGGGAAGCACATACATTTTATCCTGTTAGCACGTTCCCGTGGGTAAATTTCCGACATCCACGCGGGCGAAGCCGCGGGCAGAAGCTAGTGAATAATAAATGGATTATTATGATGTGAAATAGAATAAAAGTAAGAATATTCACTCACCCAGGAACCGTTTTGTTACATGCTTTCCGCCTTACGCTCTTAAAAATGTTTTTCCGTGTACCTACATATTACGGTTAACGCGTATGTTTACGTTACTACCAGAATCAATGGATACAAAATTTAATTAAACTGCCATTTCCTTTGATAAAAACTCTGTTCGCCGGATTTAATCCGAAGTTTCAATTGAAATTGCACAGACTTACCTCACAAAGCTTTTAGCTACCTACTAAAATACCTATCTATTACATAGGTACCAAAGTTATGTAAACGCCGCTGTATGAAATAGGACTTCATGATACTATATTCGGTGCATACGGAATACACACTTATGTTCCGTATCGCATTTTAATAAAGGTTGTTATTGCGTAAACACAGCTACAATATGCATGGTCCGAATCGCCCCGCACAGATCGAATTTGTCTGCAAAGTTTGAATGTTTCTGTACACAGGGTGGAGTTTAAAACGGCGGTGTATGGCCGTGGCGAAGGGACGAGTTATTGACGCAGCCTGTATATGAAGAGAGTTATAGCTTGTTTGACGTGAGTATTGAAAATATTTTGAATCTTGTTGAAGAATGTTACTGGAATTGAAATCACCAAATCAGTCTCTTTTGGTGATTTCAATTCCAAGTAGCATGCTTCAACAAGATTCAAAATAGAACACATTCTTACATTTTTGCTATCAATGATAGACATTGTTATATGATGTTCAAATTGATTTTAAGTTTTCCTGATTGTTTTTATTTTTAAACAAGAAAGTATTTACATAATATAAGCTAATAGACTTTAAGCAATATTAATAATATGTACATTTATATAAAAAATAGAAGGAAAAGAATCATAAGGCATCAAAAAAATCGCTGTCAACAGGAAAAGTGCCCAAAAGGCTGGCAGCATTGCCACGTTGTAAGACCAAAAATAGGCCTGCCTTCTGGTCACGTGAAGAGTCGAGTTTTCCTGTGTTGTCTTTTTACACACTGTGTCTACCAACGTCTCTCATCCAACTCTCCTGTCGCAGGTGCGCTGGAAGAAATTTCAAATGAAATGAGCAATTCCTATCTCTATGCTCATCTATGTTTGCCTACTTATGTATGTATCATGTCTTATGTGTTTTTTTCATTACGGTTTATATAATAAAGAGCATTCTATGTATCTTTTTTTCTCTATTAAAAGTTTTGTATTTACACAAATAAATAAATAATGTGCAGTACGCGCTTTAGTGTAATCTTTTTAGGTCTCATTTTTCGGTTAATTAAACACATGGTACGTTTTTAAATAATTATAAATAAAATTATTCAATCGAAAAATTAATAAGCTTAATCAATAATCTCGAAAATTTCTTAATACAAATTAACAATTAACAAAGGCGAATAGGGACCAACCGTGAAATTGGATGAGGCGCATCTAAGGACCAGTGAAGCGTATTGGGCTCGTCTTAAATAGGGACCTTAATAAATACTTTGTTTATTGGATAAAGTATTATCTTCTTTATTTCGTCTTAGCGTTTTATCAGCTTATTGCTCGGCTGTTTTGCAAGTTTTTATCCGACTACGGACTATCAAGGCACTTTCTGCAATTAAGGCATAAATTGTACATACAAGCTGTTGTTTTGCATCCTCGTCAAATGTCAGGAGGCTGTTATGAAAGACATAATAGTCAAATAAAATTACGACCCCTGGTAAATAATGAATTCATACTTGTTTTTTTAGTTATTTAAGTTTGATAGTACCTATTTCAGAATACACCACTTTCAAAGAACAGAATCGCGTTATGGTATCGTATAAGCGGCCGCGTTTTTATGTGTGTGTTAAAGGGCAGTTACAGTGCGGTCTCACACAGGCCGCGTTTTAGATTGCGTGTCCCACAAATGCCACACATTTCCGAAAAAAAATACCTACTTATTTTATTATTGATTCGTGTCGAGAATCAGTAGCATAGTTACCTCCTTGAATTTGACGAGGATGCAAAACGACACCTTGTATTACGTGTGACTCCGGCTATAAGAAAACCGAAAGAAATCGACATAGATGTCTTGTTTTATTATTACTCTAACCCCTTTATTCATAAACGTTGCTTAAAGTTAAGTAGTGACTGTTTAACCATACATTTTTGACGTTTGAACGTCACATCGCATCGGTTTAAAGACATTTATTTTCTCAAAGAACATACAGTTCACTTATGGTTAAGTACATTACGACGTCGAGCCATCCAATAAACAGCACCATATTAATATTATCTTTTATAAAAAACAGCAAGTATGTTGTTAGGTATAACTTAAATACAAAGCAGTTCAGGCTAAACTTATGTCTAATAAAAAATAAGAACTAATCTTATGTGTCTAACAAATGATTCTTTAGGCATTTTTTAAATGTTGGTATGCTTGTACAATCACGAACAAAAGTATGTATACACTCGGCTTTATTAAAAAGCGATTTACTCTTTTATTTTTTAATTAAATTTTATGTTGTTACGAACATAGCATTTTCGAACCCATAGGTTTATGTAATGTGTCGTATTTCAACGTTGCATTCGTTATTTTACGAAAAAATCACAATTGAAAGTTGCCAAGTGTTGACATATTGGTGTTCGTGACTGTACACTCTCTGACTTTTTTAGGTAATTTATTAAACGGCCGAACCATATAACTTACGTAATCACTCTTAATGGGCTCTCCATTTAGTGTTTGTAGCATATTGGAGAGCTCAAAAACATTATTTTGCACTATTTATTCATCAGTGCTTAATTACTGAATACATCGGCTGATCAATCATTTAGTATTCATTATCTGAGTACAAAATGTTTTTAACGATGATGGGCGTTGGTGGTCATCATGGCTATCAGGATAAATGGTGTCTAGGAGAGGTGCAATTTTTTTTGTTTTTATTTTTTTTTTGTAAATTAGCCCAATATTAATTATGGTTTATTCATATTAAAATCTAGCCTATTAGAATAATCAGCCTTTAACGTTCCCACTGCTGGACCACAGGCCTTCTCTCAGTGACCAGGAGTGGGCCGTTATCCACCACGCGTGCCCAGCGCTGGTTGGTGGATACATATCTTCAAATATTTCGTTCTAGGACATGCCATAAGTCTAGTAAGTATACTGTTATCACTGCTCTCATCTAGCCTATTAGCTAATAAGTAATTGAAATATTACTCAAACTGCTTAGTAACTATAAAATTAAAAAATCGTCCCGGTAACGTCTTTCTTATAAACTTTCTGTTAAGTGATAGACACTTAATTCGTAATTAAACTGTTTTTACTCGTACATCTACACTACCTTATTACAAATATATGGTAGCCTAAGGGTACAAACAATTAATAATGACTTTTTTAATACAATCACAGTTCAAAAATAAGAATATTGTTAAGAGATCACCACTGTCAACTATACATCTAATAGCCCGCGCACCATTGTCTGCGGCGGCACATTAACAAGTTGAAACAAAAGCTCCCAACGCGAGCAAACAAAGAAAATTATTACCTTTCCCACCATTAATAATACCTTAAACCCCTTGTTTGACACATTACTATAATGGAGCTGTCATCTGAACATATTTCGCGACTTCACGTTACTTCGGAGCCGGCTCGAAGGACCACTTTTTCCAGACCCCTTATTTTAACAACGTGACCTTTTTGTTTCGTACTTTGCTGTCGAGACGGCGGGTCTGTTAAGAGTGGTGCAGACAGGGTAGAAATGTAGCCGTCAGTAGCAGGTGATAACTGGATCGAGTAATTAGAAACTGACATGCCAGTTAATAGCTGTGGATAACTTTGACGCGCATGCAACGCAGACGTGAAGCGAACTGACGTGAACCGTGACAGACTCTGCTCTTACGTATTTTTAATGAGCTTTTCCTTGTGTTCATTTTCACAAAATGTTTTTCTCGCTCCTAATAAAACCCGCATCGTTGAATTGCAGAAGGATAAATCCATTTAATTGGGTTTAAGGATGGGTCGAAGGATGGTTTATTGTTATTAATGAGGATAACGATTTCTTAACGGTTCGTTTGAAACATAAACGATGATTTTTGTTTATATATAGGCTAGGCGGCACCCTAATTGCGTAACACCCTATCTATCAGAATTTGAATCATTTTGAAGGATATTCTTAATCCATTGCTTCATATGTTCGAAAAATCTGTCTGCTCAACAACGTAAATAACGCAATGAATTTTGTAGAACTATCATAATGAAAGTCATTTCTACTGTTAGTACGTTACGCAATTACCCCGCGAATTAAATGGAACAATTTAATTCACTAGTCAGTTTAAGCATTCACTTCTAAATAAGCAGACTTTACATTACTTACTTCTATTAGACTAAACAACAATTTGGTCTAACAAAACATTCAGTGCAGCACGCCTTTCAATCCTAACAAGTAAACAAAAACAACAAATAAGAGTTTCCTTCATTTAAACACACGATTACGTGCTTCCAAACATTTGTTTGAAGTTCAAAGTGAACGTCCGTTCGACAACAAAATGAGTTACTGCAAAACTAAGCTCATGTTACTATTCAGACAGTCATTAATCCCAAGTACGGGCGAAACTTCGGGCTCAAATTAGTGTGGGGTCCAACAAAATCATTTATATCAATTCTCTTACGCTGGACGGTGGGAATTATTAAAACCGCAGCCGGACCGCGGTTCGCAAAGGCTTCTAATTAACTTCAGTTCACGTACGGAAAGCTGAACAGCTGTTGCTGGCTAATGCCTTCTTGGTTATGGACGCCTGGTATATTTGGTGCAACGATGTCGTGCATACGTGCCGGTTTAGTTTAAATTTTGTGCATTTCTACTGTATTTTGAAGGGAATAAAGGACTGCTGTAAGGGAAACGTTTTAGCACGATTTTTGTGTTTAAAACGTAAACAGACCAACCCCAATTTTAGGTTTCTGTACCCCAAGGTGCCAACAGAACCCTATTACTAAGCTTCCACAGTCATTCATATCTGTTAGTGGGCTGTATCTCATTAACCGTAATAGGTAGACAGTTAAAAGTTGCACAGAGTTTGTATTTTATTGCCGCTATAACAACAAATGATAAAAATAAAATAAAGTTAATAAAAATTAAAGGGTCTCCATACAAGAAAAGTGTTTTGTCGACGTTGTTTTCTTTGTGGTACGGAACCTTTCATGTGCGCTTCCGACTCGAACTTGTTGTAAACTACAACCAAAATCAAAATGATCCATAATTACGGCTACTTTACCTAATCAGTAAATCCTAACACGGTATTTTTACTCTGTAAGATCGTAAGACTACAAACGCTGAATAAAAACATTGTAAGAAAACTAAAACGCTTACAGCAAAATCCAACGTGTGCAGTGCACTGTAAAGAGCGATAGGGCACCACCTGCAATGAACTATCGGTTTATTCCGAATGCCGCACACAACATCACTAAATTTATTTTCAAAAATACGTACCTAGATACGTTCCACATCGTTAGATTCTACAGGGTCACAGAGGAATTTGACGTATTCCTTGAAAGGCGTTATACTAGAGGTCATTAGCAACAAATTTAGTCCAGTTAACTAGGGTTCGAAACTGTGTGGGTTACCGAGCTGTGTCGGTTCTTCGATTTTTTTGAAATTTTCGGACTTGTTACTACCAAAAACAATTTATTATGAGAAAAAACTACTCCACTCTAAACATATAATTGATACTTTTCTGAAAGTTGAAAAAAGAGCGGTCATTTAAAAAAAAAATGCTTGCAAAACTTACATAATTTCAGAAATAAAAGGTCTTTTATTAAAGACTTTTTATTTCTGAAATTATGTAAGTTGGTGAGGTGTGGTTGGTGGTTGGTTGTTAGTTGTTGGTTGGTTAAAAAATAAAAATTTTGCTATTGCTAATTTTTTTTTAACCTTCCAGTTTTGACCCCTAGTTGACTGGACTAAATTTGATGCTAATGACCTCTAGTGTAACCCCTTTCAAGGAATACGTCGAGTTTCCCTGTCACCCTGTATACAGACGGCCTGCAAAATCAATTTACCTAGTCTATTCCCAATTATGCTGGTATCGGTTTCCAGTCTAACAAAATACAGCTGACTATCAGTATTTTACATGGAGTGACTGCCTATCTGACATCCACAACCCAGTTACTGGGTAACACGATACCTCTTGCTAAGACTGGTTGTCAGAGTTTTGAGCTTCTCACTACCCGTTACGACAGTCAAAGATACTATGAATTACAGCCGGGATCAACGGCTCAACGTTCTTTTCGATGCACGTAGGAGTCTTAGTATGTATAGATGGTCACCCATCCACGTACCAACCGCGGCAAACATGGTTAAATACCTTCGATCGACCCGTGCGGTTGTGATTACTTAGCTACGAGCCCTCGTCAACGAACGCAAACAAAAACTCCTAATAAGCGAAATTAATTAAAACGAAACACTCACTATTCAAACAATGCGTGAATAGATCCTAAAAAGCAGACTTTTCCCTTAATTTGCGTCATTCGATATTCCTTTGTTACCGACAGCAATTAAAACAGGAATATAAAAAATGGCGGAATTGTAAAAGCTTCAATATGCCTTTTAAAATGTTTGGTGAATTTCATAGTGATTTTGCTTTGTTTTATTCCTTTTTTTTGGTGAGTGCTGGGGTGAATGCTGAATGTTTTGGCTATGATAATATTCGGGAATGCTATGCAGTAGGTACCAACTACAATGGGTGACACTATGTATGTAATTGAAAAATAATACTTTGGAACAAATAATATCTTATAACTTTTTTTCAGTGTTTTTCGCTAATATGCTTCTAACTATTGAAATATCTAACATTAAAGAACACGTCATAACATTATTGGCTAAGTTAAAGAAATACTGAAATAAAGATAAAGTATTCATCATTTCAGCCGGAAGATGTCATGTGGAATACTTTGAAGATGTCATCATGTCACGTCCACTGCTGGACATATGTAGGCCTCCCCCAAGCACCTCCACTTCGTCCGGTTTTGCGCTTCTAAGATAAAGTACTTATTGTGCAATTTATAGTACAAACTAAACTCTATCATAAAAATATAAAATAAAAACAAAATTATATAAAAAGAAGTAGTAGTAGTTGTGATTCGATACAAGTCTTCAAAAATCTATCGATCATATGACATGATAACCCAAGTAACTAAGATCTAAGTAGTAACACTTTTTGAAGTACACTTAACAAAAAATAAGTACCGTCAAACTCAATAGTGGCAAAAGAAACTTTAACAAAAAACAAAAGGGGCTCGGGCTCCACCTTTAGTTTCCGCCACTAGTCGGGTAAAGGGGCTCTTGAAATTCGGCGCGCGGTCGGTCAGCTTCGGTCCTTAGCCGAACCCCAAATTATACGTTGCGACTAAATTGTCTCCGTTGGCCTATCTGCTTGATTTTGAGATGTCTGCGTACCGTCTGCATAATCGAGGCGAAAATGTTTGCTACGGGAACTCTGACATCTGAAATATTCTTGCGTTTGTGCTTAGAGCGTTCAAATGGTTTATTATTAATAGAACCTGCTTAACTTATTACTTAAACCTGCTTAACTTATTAATTGAACCTGCTTAACTTATTAATTGAACCTGCTTAACTTATTAATTGAACCTGCTTAACTTATTAATTGAACCTGCTTAACGTATTAATTGAACCTGCTTAACTTATTAATTGAACCTGCTTAACTTATTAATTGAACCTGTTTAACTTATTAATTGAACCTGCTTAACTTTTGACGCGCCTTAATTGCGTAACACACTATCAATCACATTCTGAATCATTATAAAGGATATTGCTAAAACATTCTCCGAAAAATTTGTCTGTTCAACAACGTAACTATCGGAATAAATGTTTTTGAGCTGTCAAAATGAAAGCCATTGCTATTTTGTTAGTGTGTTACGCAATTACCCCTCAGATGACAATAACAACTCAAAATAATGAGGTCAATAGATTTTATAACTCCATCAAACTTGACAGGGATCGTGCGCTATAAGAATCGTATCCCAACAAGAAATAATCCGACTACGTTCACATATAAAATGCCTACTTAACCTAACATAAAGCACATACGTTTCAACAGTAAAGATTTGACGTTTAGAAAATGACAAGCTTGTTAGACGTACACCTGTGGAAAGGCTTTCATTTCCGACGGTACCTTCAAAACCGAGTGCACTCGAAAAGTTAATAATTCGAAACCCGTTCGTGTACTTGTCTGATTCCCCATTCATATTCATATTTATTCGTTTCACCTATTCGCCCCAGGACGCTTCACAAAATTTAAATTTAAATCCTTAATTTTAACAAGATACGCGGCGTAACTTATATTCAAATTTTCTCTTTAAACATATTGCTCGACGGGTCGGAAGCAATCTTCATTGTGCCACAATTCCGAATCAACGGTGTTTAAGTATGATTATTCGCGAAAATCTCATATTTATGTAAATTAGACGTCAAATGAATGCGATTGTTGTTCTTTGTTCGTTCTTAGGTTGGTTGCTTAGAATTCTATTGAGGGTATTAATACATTCATAGGTAGGTATAGGCTACTTTTCATGTGTATTAAATTGGAGGATTAGAAATTAATTTTCTATTGAAAAATCTGTTTTTTTAGAAAAAAAAAGTATTTTGTTCTGATTACTTAAGTCATCGTCTGCCAAACCTTTTCCCAACCATATTGGGATCGGCTTTTAGTCTTACGGGGTGCAGCTGAATACCAGTATTTTACATGGAGCGACTGCCTCTGCCTATCTGACCTCTATAACCCCACAAACCAGTGATTGGGGAATACGTATATCCCTTGGTAAGACTAGTTGTCACTTTTAGGCTTCTGACGCCCGTAACGACCGAAAAAGATCCACGAATGACAGCCGGGACCAACGGCTTAACGTGCTTTCCGAGGCACGGAGGGGTCTCGGTATGTAAAGATGGTCACCCATCTACGGAACAACCGCGGGAAGCGTAGCTTAACCTCATCGATGGACCCATGCGGTTGTTATTACTTAGCCAGAATCCTCCTGATTTATTTAAGTATCTAAATTTATTTTGTCCTATAATCACGGCTTTCCTGTCCTTTGAACTACTGTGATACTAATAATAATTCAAACCAAAAATGCGGCCATAGTATTCATGAGAAAACTGAATTTAAAACTAAGCATTAGCAACAGCAACACTGTTGCAAAGTGAAAGTTTTAAGAGAATAAGTTGCAAGTTTCTGCAAATACATCATCATCTGCATAGCCTTTTCCCAACTATGTTGGGGTCGGCTTCCAGTCTAACCGGATGCAGCTGAATACCAGTATTTTACATGGAGCGACTGCCTATCTGACCTCCACAATCCAGTTACTGGGTAATACGATAGGTAGGTACACTTTGGTAAGACTGGTTGTCAGACTTTCGGGCTTCTGACTACCCGTAACGGCTGTCAAAGATCCACGAATGACAGCCGGGACCAACGGCTTAACGTGCTTTCCGAGGCACGGAGTCTCGGTATGTAAAGATGGTCACCCATCCACAGACCAACCGCGGCAAGCGTAGCTTAACCTGACCGATCGACCTGTGCGGCTGTTATTATTTAGCCACGGGCCCCTCAAGTTTCTGCAAATACATACAAATAAATATCAATCTTCTAAATTAAAAACCGAACTCCATTCCGCTCCACCTCGAAGCCAGCAAGCTGTCATCTTGAACCATTACTAATTTATGAACTCAAATAACTATGGAGACCGCGACCAAGAATGCAATCACCATTCGGTTAATTAATAATTCTAGACCGGTCTGAGGACATAAAGTCTGCGGTTGTGAGGGTACCTCTCCCCTCCCTATTAGTACTCCGTTTTAATACTGCCCACATTTAGCAAGAAGCACTCCCTACATATTAATTTTACGAGACTACCTCTTATACTCTCGAACCCGACAATTTGGCTTTTCACAATTGCGGTGTACCTCGGCTAGACATCCGAATATAGGGTCTGTACACTGTACAGTACATATTTATGACGTTCCTATTAGACTTTGCATAGTACTAGAACTGAGGGTTCTTGAAAGTGCGGGATTATTTTCGGGCAGTCGAGCCTTAAAGTTTTGAAAGTTCCTTTTTAAGTTTTTTAATGAGGCGTCTAGATTGGGTCCTTATATTCTTTCTAAATTCATCATCATGATCATAATTTCAACCGAAAAACGTCCACTGCCGGATATAGGCTTCCCCCAAGCGCCGCCACTTCAAGCTTCACTTTCTAAATTATATAATTCTTATTATAAGAACAGTCATGATGACCCAATGTTAACGGCCGTGACTTAGTAGAAGGTCGTCGGTTCGAACCCAGTCTGACGCTTTACTTTGTGTAAATTATTTCTTCACCACTGCTCTCAAAACGGTGAAGGAAAATATAATGAGGAAGCCGGCATGTCCTAGAACCAAAAAATGTCAATGACATGTGACCTTTACCAACCCGCACTGGGCCCGCGTGGTGGATTACAGCCCACTCCCTCTCACTGAAAGGGGGTCTGTGCCCCAGCAGTGGGAATATTATAGGCTTATTATGCTATACTTAAGCTCTTGCCAAGTTCTTCGAGGTGACCAGGAGACTTTATGCTGACAAGACAAGAGGACAAAGACGTATGGTATACTTTATACTTTAAAAATGAGTGAAGAAAAAACTGTTAATAAAAGAAAGAAAGACAAATATTTTATTTGAGACATGCACAGGATATACAAACAATAAAAAGAACATTTAAGGGTGATTTCTCCAGCCGCGTGACGACTCCCGGCCACCGTAGGCGCGGGCCTGCGTACGGAGAGTAATGGGTAATTCACCGTCTGATCAGGACCAGGCCCGTTCCGGACGGCGTGTATGTGTTCCACGCGCGCCTCAAAGAGATGTCAGCACGAGTGACGGGGCCCGATAGGGCCGAAGCCTGCCAGGGTAGCGGGATCGTCCGAAAGGGTTACCGCCACCCTGGAACATAAAGGGCTAAGGAAGGAACACGGGTAGGTTTTAGTCAGTAAGAGTCTGACACTCCCTTCTGCTCCACCCAGAGCGGGAGGGGTCATTTGATGATTTCACATCCTGAAAAAAAAAGGCTGATTTCTCAATCGACAGATATTTTTTATTCGTGGAATAAAATTGACGTCTGACAGATTTTGCACGGAAGAACTGTCACAAATTCAAAATTATTCTTGGAATAAAATTATATGGCGTTGGAAAAATCAGACCTAATTCGAACCAAATCATGAAAACCATAAAATGAAAAAAGAAGATTAAAACTTTTAAGTGTAAGTATCTAAGATTAAAACTAACAAAATAGTGACAATAAAAAAGGAAGACTTCTGCGAGGCCAAAAAGGCATCTTAAAGGCAAAGGTATCTCAACATGTTGCTGCGATATTTGAAAAAAAAAAAACAAATACCGCAGCGCTGGTATTCTGATAGGGCCCAAAAAAGAAGTTAAATAAAAGTTATGTAGATAAAAAAAAACCATGAAAATGAATCGAATAAAACACGTTAAGCACTCTTTTATTAAAAGAATTGTGCTTAATATAAAGTCAGTCGCATCTCGTTATGAGGTAACCGCACTAAAAGAAAGCCTTTAGTAAAAATCAGAATATAGGCAAGAATAGAATATTTAAAAATACACGTCTTCAGCATTACATTCCTTACCTTTTATAGCAGAAATACGTATTTTAAAAGGTCTCAAGACGATTGTTCTCAGAAATAATATCGCAACTACTTTTTAATAAACGGGACTTCAGTTTAATTAATGTTTATGAAGTGTTCTCACGTACTTTACATATTTTTATTAAAATTTTAATGTTTTAATAAAATATACTCAATACTCAAATCTTTATTGCATTCCATGTGTTTAGATGGTATATCATCATCATCTGCCTAGCCTTTTCCCAACTATGTTGGGGTCGGCTTCAGTCTAACCGGATGCAGCTGAATACCAGTATTTTACATGGAGCGACTGCCTATCTGACCTCCACAACCCAGTTACTGGGTAATACGATACCCCTTGGTAAGACTGGTTGTCAGACTTTCGGGCTTCTGACTACCCGTAACGACTGTCAAAGATCCACGAATGACAGCCGGGACCAACGGCTTAACGTGCTTTCCGAGGCACGGAGGGGTCTCGGTATGTAAAGATGGTCACCCATCCACAGACCAACCGCGGCAAGCGTAGCTTAACCTGACCGATCGACCTGTGCGGCTGTTATTATTTAGCCACGGGCCCCTCTCGGGTTTAGATGGTATATACAAGGTAAAAGATCAATATGGACCCTGTCGGGCACAGCAAAATTTAGGAGAGTGGAAGAGAACTAAGTGGCAATTCAAACAATTAAATATTATTGCTTAATTGGGTTATAATTATGTATATATATATATATTATGTTTTGTGTATATTGGTATAGTATATAAGTTATTTTATGTATTGTGTAAGAATATGCAGGTAATTATTTTGTAATTCTTAAAAGTGTTTTCATTATTATAAAATTATGTTATTATTAAAACGTAGTCACGTGCTTCGTCGCCTTTATGAGGTGAGATACAACATACATACTGTTACTGTTAGCCTGCATCATCCCACAGCTGGGCAAAGGTTTCTCCCCATGACTTCCAGCTCTTTCGATCCAGGGCTGAAGTAGACCACTGCTCGTTTGTTTTGTCCAGCTCGTCCCGCCATTTTCTAGCTGTGTCAGGGCTCCACGTGGTGGTTATATTGGCCCACAGCTTATTGCATACGTAATCAGCCTATTATTATTTATTATTTCCTTTAGTATGGCAGAGCAAGGAGCTTCACGGACGCTTTTACCGGGCCCTACATGGGCCCGATGTAGATCTACCAGCGTCCGTAGCCTGGCTGCGTTTCGGTGACCTCTTTGGAGAAACCGAAGGTTTTGTCTGTGCAATTATGGACGAAGTTATGATGACGAACAATTACCGGAGATTTATTGTGAAAGACGGCACGGTTGACATCTGTCGGGCATGCCACCGGCCGGGAGAATCAATCAGGCATATTATATTATATATTATTATTATTATAATGTTCCCACTGCTGGGACACAGGCCTCCTCTCTTCGAGAGGGAGTGGACTGTAATCTACCCCGCGAGCCCAGTACGGGTTGGTAAATGTCACATGTGTTTGAATTTTTGGTTCTAGCAAATTCCGGTTTTCTCACGATGTTTTCCTTCGCCGTTTTGAGAGCAGTGATGATGAAATTATTTACACAAAGTAAAGCGACTGCCCGGGTTCGAAATGACCACGTTGTCATGATGTGAGATAGTCAAAGGTAACCAAGGCACTCCTATGTTTTCGACAGCAAAACTTAAGGAATGTGGTCTTAATGAGCATTAGGTATGTATTTTGATACCTTGGGAGGCCTATGTGGAAATAGACAGTTTCATTGTGTGCTGGACGTGTTCTAGCTGAAATGACGATGATGTATTTCGATGTTAATTAAATCAACTATCTTTCAAAGGAAAAAGCTAGGATTGCACAATTTCTATTTGTCATTAGCTTAGAAGTTAAGTTAATTAAGATTTATTGATAATGCATAAAGAAATTCATTATCATCAACTGCCTAGCCTTTTCCCAACTATTTTAGGGGTCGGCTTCCAATCTTGACGGCACGGTTGGCGCAGTGGTTAAGCGATTGACTGTAGCGCTGCGTGTCGCGGGTTCGATTCCCGCACGGAACAAATATTGGTATGGCCTACAGTAGTTGTTCCGGGTCTGGCTGTTTGTGTATGTGGGTTTAAATGTTTGTAAACGCACCCACGACACAGGAGAAATTCCTAGTAAGGCGCAAGGCTTTTTTTAAAAAAAAAGATTCTAGCCGGATCCATCTGAAAACCTATATTTGACGTGGAGAGACTACCTATTTGACCTCTACAACCCAGTTACTGGGTAACACGATACCCCACGGTAAGACTGGTTGTCAGACTTTCGGGCTTCTCATGACTGTCAATCATGCATGAATGACAGCCGTGATCAACAGCTTAACGTGCTTTCCAAGGCACGGAGGGGTGTCGGTATGTAAAGGTGGTCAACTGTCCACGGACCAACCGCGGCAAGCGTAGCTTAACTTGATCGATTGACCCGTGCGGCAGTTATTGTTTAGCCACGAGAGCCTTAAATACATAAAGTGATTGAAAGTCTTAAAATATGTTAAACACATAGATAAAACAAAAAACAACAAAACAAAACACAAAAACAAAAAAAAACATCCAAAACAAAAACAACACAAAAACAACAAACAAAACAAAACATTTATCACTTCGGCCTGGCTTATTTACATGATATGTCTTGTAGAATTGCCAAACTTAAGTATCTGTGGGTAGGGCAAATTGCTCGCAGAACTGATGACCGATGAGGCCGAAAGGTTCTGGAGTGGAGACCGCGTACGTAAGTAAGGTTGGAAGGCCTCCCCACAAGGTGGACCGATGACCTTGTGGAGGCCGCAGGAACCCGTTGGATGCGAGAAGCACAGAACCGGTCGAAGTGGAGGTGCTTAGGGGAGGCCTATGTCCAGTAGTGGACGTCATTCGGCTGAAATGATGATGATGATGTCTTGTAATCTCAAATTATTTGTTATCAGAAAATATATTAACAGCACAACCTTCATTCTATACAACCACTTCTTAGTAACACGCTTCATTCACCTTACCATCAATACACTTTTAACTTTAAATATAATCTGATGTTAAACCTGATATCCCAAAACCTTTCATTATCAAAAGTTCGGGATGTAGTCTCGCCAGACATTTTCCTAAGGCTTTAATGAAACCACATACTAACGTATAACGCTTCGTTTACGTTATGATCTGTTCGAAAAGTATCTGATCAAAATGTAAACAAATGGATTAGAGAAAGTTCCTTTGTATGCCAATTTGTAGAACCAGTTAAAACTTGAATGCTTTGATTTGATTAGTTTAATACTTAAACCCGACACGACGACTTAATGACCAGGGATATTTATATTTATTTTTATTATTTATTTATTAATGACATGATGTATTTTATTTGACAACTGAAGTCTAATTGAAGTTTTCGTCGTTGATTTTGAAATTGAAATTTAATAATGAGTGTGATACTTATTCCTATTGTCAATGATGGCGAACAAATGTAAAGTAAACAGGGTTTGTTTACACTTTTATTACATACTTTTGGAATAGACTATACGTTATTATGACGGCAGAATTTAGCTGCCGAGAGTTTTAGACGGGATCCTAGTTTGTTCCTTGTGTAATTATATTTTAGAAGTTTTGGTCTGAGCGTGTATTTTATTAAGGATTCTGTTAAAGAGGAGGAAATTGTTCTAGTGTTTTCTTGATACTGGTACCTTAAGGTATGGGTATAGTCTTAAATGATTAATGGTTTTATTTATGTAAGTAGTTTTTACAAGCACTTTTACACGTCAATCATATTTAAAAAAAAACTAGATTAGGTCGGCGTTTCCTATGAAAAGAAAGGCTGAAACGAAATCAGAGGTCACACTCCCTTTTAAAGTCCAGACATAATCTTGGTCAGATCATGTGAGGATCATGTAGATTAGTGTCTGAAATGGTCTTTTGAGGAAAGACACACATATTTGAGTTGTATTGTCCAGTCAGTGCTAGTATTTGTCAGTAATCGTGCAACTCCGCTCAGAACTTAAGGAGCTCAACGACGCGACGTTTGTCTAACAAAGTGCAATAAGCAATATGTGCGTCAAGCGTGTTGACTAATATGATAAGTAGTTTCCGTATAGACACCGTTTAAAGGTACTGTCGTGGTTATTTGCATTGGTTCTTCTCGTTAAACAGTGGTCCTTTGAAAATTTTTCGTTAAGAATCTATCTAAACAATCTTAGTACATGCAAATACTTTAAAAAATTCTGTAAATACATTGAGTGATACTTAGGTATTTAAAGAATTCAAAATTGATATGCTTGAACTCTGTAACTTCGGAATCGGTTTACAGAAAGGATTGTTTCAATAAATTGTTACTGAAACAACCCTTTAATTTATTGTAGGAATGTTTTCTACCGAAGCAGTTTGTGGTTGGTCCGAACATTTATCTTAAATCGTTTCGATAAAATCTTGAAGCTTTTTAGTTGAACGAATACTTCTAAATTACAAAACCTTAGTTTCTTTGCGCTTGATCTTTCTTGAAGTTTGTAGAGACAAGGCACATGCTATATTAGTTATTTAATCTCTATCAACTCAGCCTATTGCAGTCCACTGCTGCACATAGGTCTCTCCCAGGCTGCGCTACTGCACCCTATCCTCCGCCTTCCGCATCCAGTTTTTCCCTGCCCCCTTTTTAGGTCGTCCGTCCATCTAGTTGGGGGGCGTCCCACGCTAAGCTTGCCTACACGCGGTCTCCACTCCAGGACTCGTCTGCTCCACCGGCCATCGGTCCTTCGACAATCATGGCCAGCCCACTGCCACTTCAGTTTGCTTACTCTGCACGCTATGTCGGTAACTCCGGTTCTTTTCCGGATAATTTCATTCCTGATTTTATCCTTCAAAGAGACTCCGACGTATGTAACGTGATGTTATGTAATGGGTTTATCCTTGTAAAAAGATATTCATAACATGTATTGATTATCATTGAAATAGTAGAAAGTCTAGTTTTTACTCTAAAAAATACACCTTTTTTAGAGTAAAAACTAGACTTTCTAGGTACTCAAAAATCCTAAACAAATATTAATCAAACATGTACGTATATAGCTACATTTTACACGTACAATCCTACATTTCTAATATAGAAACTACAATTTGATTTGACGAAATGGAAATCTTATTCCAACTGTATTCATATTTGACAAGTGAAGCGTGAAAAATCTCTGCAAAGAGCATATAAGCTTCAATAATCCCAATCTCGGAGAATTTCGTAGTTTTGGAGTAATATTGTGCGTGACAGTTTGCGTGTTAAGGGCAGGGCTACCACGTGACCATTTATTGGACATGAAGTGAATAAATGCAGTATTTTTTTCGAGTGCTTGATCTATAGGTATTAATTAATATATTAATAATATTATAAAGAGGTAACATTGTCGAGTTTGTATATAGGGTGTAATCTTCGGAACCACTGATTCCCAAAAATTCTTTCACTAATGGGAAGCTACAGTATGGAAGCGTATTGCGTGTCATAAATCACTTTATGTTAAACCAAGTAAGTTCACGCGGAAGAAGAAGTCGCGGGCAGACGCTAGTTGGAGCTAAAGAGAATAAATGAAGTATTTTTTTTCAAGTTTTCCTTTTTTATAATGGTGTTACTGTTAGCATTGATATACATAGAGATGAGTGGATGCTCAGGATAAACTTAATAATAATTGGCAGAGAATGTTTCTAAATAGTTGTTTGGACCTTTATGAAAATTATTGCCGACCAAAAACCGAAAATTCCATAATATTTTTTTTTATATTACACACACAAGTAACATAGGTGTACATTTATCCTTCATAGCCATCTTCATACTGTATTTTTACATAAACAATGCGTACTATTTTCTAACATTATATTTTTCTGATAAAATAATAATCATTTGTGTGTGTAAACCCTGCCTTAACAAGTTGCGGTGCGTACGACGGAAGCGAGAACGCCGCTCGTGCGATAAACGTTCCGTTCCATACCGTACGTATGTATGTTGGAGATAACAGAGTACTATCTGCCTTCCTAATGAAAATATGCGGCACAATAGCCAGACGGAGGTTAGTAATAATCAGGAGCTTTGCAGAAAACGTTGCGTTAGGAGCCTGTTATGTTATAAGTAGGAATAAACTTTGTTTTTGTTTAGGTAAACCTTACCACAACCTAATATGAAATAACGAAATACGTTTATGATTTGGTTTCAATTTATATCTATATCATCATCTGCCTAGCCTTTTCCCAACTATGTTGGGGTCGCCTTCCAGTCTAACCGGATGCAGCTGAATACCAGTATTTTACATGGAGCGACTGCCTATCTGACCTCCACAACCCAGTTACTGGGTAATACGATACCCCTTGGTAAGACTGGTTGTCAGACTTTCGGGCTTCTGACTACCCGTAACGACTGTCAAAGATCCTCGAATGACAGCCGGGACCAACGGCTTAACGTGCTTTCCGAGGCAATGTAATGATGGTCACCCATCCACAGACCAACCGCGGCAAGCGTAGCTTAACCTGACCGATCGACCTGTGCGGTTGTTATTTTTTAGCCATATCTTCTATTGATTAGACAGACTTTATTTTTATAAAAAAAATATATATCATTATCTTCTATACATATTAGAGATCAGTGGTGGCGCATTGGTAACAGCTCACTTTATTTTTATAAAAAAAATATATATCATTATCTTCTATACATATTAGAGATCAGTGGTGGCGCATTGGTAACAGCTCCGATTTACGAATTTTAGGTTGTGGGTTCGAACACAGACAGGCGCTTTACTTTGAGTAATTTTATTTCATCACCACTGCTCTCAAAACGGTAAAGGAAACGTGGGGAAACCGGCATGTCCTTGAACTAAGAAATCGAAGACATGTGACATCTACCAATCCGCACTGGACGCGCTTGGTGGATTACGGCCCGCTCCCTCTCACATAGAAGAGGCCTGTGTCTTAATTAACAGAGGGAACGTTATAGGCTGATTATGTTATAAGGGTATTATAAATCAAAGTCGCTTTTCATGTGAGACTGCGTTGTTATTATGAACAACGCAACGGACTATGATGCAATTTTCATCATCATCATCATGCCTAGCTTTTTCCCAACTATGTTGGGGTCGGCTTCCAGTCTAACCGGATGCAGCTGAATACCAATATTTTACATCTAGCGACTGCCTATCTGACCTCCACAACCCAGTTACTGGGTAATACGATACCCCTTGGTAAGACTGGTTTTCAGACATTCGGGATTCTGACTACCCGTAACGACTGTCAAAGATCCACGAATGACAGTTACGGCTTAACGTGCTTTCCGAGGCACGGAGGGGTCTCGGTATGTATAAATGGTCACCCATCCACAGACCAACCGCGGCAAGCGTAGGTTAACCTGACCGATCGACCTATGCGGCTGTTATTATTTAGCCACGGGCCCCTCACAATCAAATGCAATTTTCATCATCATTTAGAGAATTTATTCCAGAAAGTGTATGGGTATATTAACTAATATATAATAAAGAAATCTTGATGATTAATCAAATGGTAAAAAACTTGCAAAACGGTTTGCGTCCCTGGTTGAAATAAAATTGCATTTGCAATAAGAGAAGGCAAAAGAACTATGGATGGATTGTGTAAAAGTTTACTTATACAGATGTATAGCATCGATCCCTTACAAATTGGATAAGGGCAGAAGTATAATAAGTTTTAAGACAAATTACAAAACTTACTTCAAGCCATGGAATAAAGTCACGTAACTTAATTATAAAGTTGGACATCTTAATATTACATACGAGTATCTGGAATAAACTTTGTATCCAAGTTCTTATGTTGGTCATACATTGAACCTTTCATATAACGGAGCAAATTGCAATTAGTATCAGAAACTTCTTGAATGCACGTTTGGGATAAGTAATGCTTGTTAGAAGTTGTATTTAAGTTACCTCATCTCTTCATCTCACTATTGACGGGCCTGGTATAGTATATTTCTATGAATCATCATCATCTGCCTAGCCTTTTCCCAACTATGTTGGGGTCGGCTTCCAGTTTAACCGGATGCAGCTGAATACCAGTATTTTACATGGAGCGACTGCCTATCTGACCTCCACAACCCAGTTACTGGGTAATACGATACCCCTTGGTAAGACTGGTTGTCAGACTTTCGGGCTTCTGACTTCCCGTAACGACTGTCAAAGATCCACGAATGACAGCCGGGACCAACGGCTTTTAACGTGCTTTCCGAGGCACGGAGGGTATGTAAAGATAGGTATGTATTGATGGTCACCCATCCACAGACCAACCGTGGCAAGCGTAGCTTAACCTGACCGATCGACCTGTGCGGCTGTTATTATTTAGCCACGGGCCCCTCTATATATAGTATATCTCTATGAATATGCTCCGTAAATATATCTATAATCAACACGATTGGCCAGTGGTTGGTTGGCCTGGTTTTTGAGTTTAAAGTGTTTAGCTGGCATTTTTAGGTTTAAGTCTGTAGAGGTATGAGGAACAGGGTGATAGTTCACTTTTCCTCCATGTAAAAGGGAGGATTTTCCGACCAGGCTTCGTGTTGGTTGAGTTGCTCGACGATTGTTGTCAGGATATTGTATATATGCTAGTCGCGCGGTAAACTTTGCTTGCGCGATGCAGGATTTTGCGTGACGTCAGTATGATGCATAGTTCCCATGGGGCGATGTAGATGCCGCCATAATCAGAACGAGACGAAAGTGGCTTTGACATCCTTCAGCGTTTTATTTTTACTTTTACTACCTTTATTAAAAACGGAAGGTTCGAACTTGACTTTTCTGCAGAGACCATTCGGTTCAACTACTATATAAGACTTCTCTTGCAAAGTGAGCTCAGAACGGCAAATATGGAGTTATGTCGCAAGCAATGCTCCATCTCCTATCCTGGCCTTTGTGTCCAAAAAGTTGCAGTTAAATTGACCTCTGCGACACCGTATACAACATCTTAGAAAAGTCTTGCCACTGACACGAAAAAGAAGAGTGACTGTTGATCTCTTCCAATCCCATATTATAATTTTCAATTAACATCTCTCAGACACCAAGCAATATAAAACTTTAATTCGCATTCATAGTTTAACGATGTCAAGCATCCTTAAGAGTCATAAATCGCCTCGAGGGACAGCAGGACATTATTAAAATACCGCATCACAGTTGTGACACGTCTCTAATTAAATTTCGCATGAGATCGTAAAATTTTAACGACCCTTTAGAGTTTTAGACGGTTTATTGATGTTGGAGTTAGTGTTGGAAGATATATTTGGATGGCCGTTGAGGGGGTTGCACAGACGCCAGCACATCAAGTTACCCGAAACTGTAAAATTTTCCTAATCAACTTTGAACCTAATGCTTTCGCGATGAACTTGAAAATCTGTTTTAAAAAATTGACAGATTGTAGTAGCTTGATGTGCTGGCGTCTGTACATACATACAGGGTGGCAAGGACATCGACGCGTAACCTGTAACCATGAAAAGCACATAATTTTAGACAAAAAAATGTAAAGAAACATATCGAACAGCTAACTTTTTTCTTAATAACCGATGAAATCTATCGACGTGAGGGTGTTTAGAATCATGTGCTGAATCCATGGTACCAGGTTACGCGTCGATGTCCCTACCACCCTGTATATGACTGTTCGGAATGATCAATGTTGATCTGAGTTGATGTAGCAATCTTTTTAGAATTCAAAACTTATTTATTCAACAATATCAATCTGCCTCTTTTCAAATTCAACAATATCAATATGTCTTTTCCCAACTATGTTGGGGTCGGCTTCCAGTATTTTACATGAAGCGAGTGCCTATCTGACCTCCACAAACAGTTACTGGGTAACACGATTCCCCTTGGTAAGATTGGTTGTCAGACTTTTGGGTTTCTAACTACCCGTAACGACTGTCAAAGATCTGCGAATGACAGCTGGGACCAACGGCTTAACGTGCTATCCAAAGCATGGAGAGGTCTCCCTAGCTGCGCCCAGTGGGTATACCTTCATAAGTATGGATCCGGTAGGAATATCGGGATACATAAGGTATCCTATGTCCAGATCATAGTCTACCCATATGTCAAATTTCATCCAAATCCGTTCAACTATTTTAGCGTGAAAGCGTGACAAAGAAACATAAAAATCAAATCTTTTCTCTTTATAATACTCATTTAGGTTAAGAGTGTTGTGAAATGTTTATGAAAGACTCTTTAAAAATGTTCATCCTTCAATGTACATTTGCTGAAGAATTGGCGGTACCGGCAGCAACGCCAGGTTTCCAAAACAAAATCCAAGCTAGGTAGAAAACCTGCTTATCTACAGAAAGGGTATTAGGATCTGTACTCCAGGTTTCAGCAAGTGTAGCCACCGTAAATCCCAAGCCTCTTGAACATATACACAGGTTCGTCAATATACATACCTATATCCAGCCTTCACCAATGCCCACAATAATTCTATTTGCTCCTACAAGGAAAACCTACTTAGTCGAGTGGTTTTCCTGCAATCAAAGAAAATACTCCCGGCCGTATATAATTCTAATACAATACTAACACATTAGAAACACGGTAATGTAACCGTATGTACACAGTGGTACACAGTGGGCCGAGTAATGAATGCTCCTGAGAATAATAAGCTAACAAAAGAAAATCGCTATTTGTTTTCCGTATTTCTCCTTCCCTAGCGGCGAAGCACGTCATTATTCTATGGATCGAGGGTTTTATTCTTTTTTGGGTTCCGTATGGAGTTTGGGTATTATCCACTTCAGAAAACTCTTTAGCGTTGAAAGTGATTTGTGCGTTATACATGCGAATACCTACGTATAATGTTGCCAAAAATGAAAATCGAAAGGCTTACGGCAGTTCTATAGGGAAACCCAATGATATTTAAGTAGAAAAAGTTATATAAAAAAAAAAAAAAAATAGTATATAGTAATAGTTAAATTACCTACCCAATATTCGATCTTCAAAAATGCCACATACATAAATAATGTAATATTATATATCACACTACAGATAACAAGTGGAAGTAAGACGGCATATCGAAATTATAGGAAAAGGAAAAGAGACAAGCATATTATGCTACTTCTGTTGGCAACGGCCCGAAACTGAGTTCAGCTGGTGTATTCTGAAAATGCTCATCGTGAAAACTTAGGTGAAGTAAGATTATAGTGAGCTGTCAATAGTGTCAATCCCTAGCGTCAGCCGGTCGATTCTGTAAAAATCTCACCGTGAAAACTCAAGTGAAGTGAGCTTGATGTGAGTTGTCAGTAGTGTCAATCCCTAGCATTATTTGGAATGACAGCTCACTCCACGCTCACTTCACCTAAGTTTTCACGGTGAGATGGTTACAGAATCGCACTGCAGGTGTAATGAGGGCTCACTTAAAGCTCACTTCCACTAAGTTTTTAATTTGAGTTTTTACTGAATAGGCCCGGCAGATGTAAGGCTAAGTAGCTCAGTCTTAACTTGCTCCTTGCGGAGCGCGTCCAACTTATCTACCACTTATACTTATATGTCATTATGAAAACCCATTACAATGCAAATATGTAAAACAGAAAGATAGTATAATTATTATTTTCAACGACGAGTTTACACAGTACGCAATGAGATACGGTTTAACTTGTGGCGGACAAATATTAGATAAGTGTTACGTCAAATAATTAATTTCAAAACACAAAGTAAATGAACAAACGATAAAAGTTTATGAAACAATAGTCTCCATAAACACAAACTTGCTAAACCAACACCAAAATGATTTTAATCTTAAACAACCTTCAAAGTCACGAAACAATTCTTGACAGCACGGTTGGCGCACTTGTTAAGCGATTGACGGTCGCGGATTCGATTCCCACACGGAAAAAATATTTGTATGGCCTACAAGTAGTTGTTCCGGGTCTGGCTGTTTGTGTATGTGAGTTTAAATATTTGTAAACGCACCCACGATACAGGAAAATTCCTAGTGTGGGGCAAGGTTTAAAAAAAAAAATCTTATCTTCCCATTTTTAACCCGTTCAAAATGTGACCTTATTTCTAAGTTTCCGCTGTCCGCCCGTCCGTCTTTTACAAGGCTGTATCTTTTGAAAGGTAATAGGTAGACTTGAAATTCGCAAAGTGTGTACTACTATTTATAGCTAGCCAAATCAAATAAAGTTAAAAATAAAGGGGTTTTCAACACCCCATACAAGTAAGTTTTAGTAAATTATATTAGAAAATTATGCAATGTTAAATATTGTACGGTGGAACGGAACACTTGCAGCGCTTGTCCGACTCGCACTTGGCCGCTTTTCACTTTTATTGAAAGTCGTGTAGTAATTAAAGATAAATATAATATAAAACGTTCCACTTCACGAAGATCGTGTCTCGTTTAGCTTTTGTTTTGTTCCTGTAGATAGATTGTCAGCCATTGTTTATTTAATCTGTGGAGAACAGCAACTTATAAATGATTTATAAGTTATTTTTATAAGAAACAATAGACGAAGTCTGTACATCGTCTATTGTTTCTTTTAAACAAGCTCCAAGGTGCAAGGTCCAAGGTGGTGGTTGCTCCAAGGTGGTATTTTAGAAAATTAAAAATAAATAATCATTTATTTTTACATTACTAATTACTACTAATGAACATTAATTTATTCGCGTTACATATTTTAATTTTAGTAAACATTATTATTTATTTTCAATTTTCTAAAATACCATCTTGGATCTTTTATTTTATGTTGTTATAGTTTTTATAATTACTGGCCACTAGCCCAACCCGCGTGTTAAATTAATGTCGCCATTGTAACGGCACGTTGTATACCTTACATTACACATAAGATTCAAAAGCGACTTTCTCTTAAAATATTGAAAGATTTCTTATGGTGTTACAAACATAGGATGATCGAAACCATATACATAAATATATTTACATAAAATAGGTCTTTTCTCAAAGCTGCAAATTTTATTCACGAGGACACTCTTTTCAATTTTGCGAAACATTAAGATATTTATGCACGTGACTGTACAATAAAGGAACAAGGTACAGTCAACAGCAAAAGTAGATGATCAAAATCAGAAATTCAATACTAATGAACGGAGTTCGCGTCAGAACTGTGTGGCGTCGAAGTGATTCAAAAGCATGTGATTGTAAATTATACCAAACATTTACAACTAGTACAGCTGCCATATAGCTGCGAAATCCGTTCATTAGTATTGAATTTCTGATTTTGATCATCTACTTTTGCTGTTGACTGTACATACCTACTCACTTGTTTTTTTTTGCGAGTAATGAATCTTTTGCTTGTTCAATTAAAATACAATGGCGGTAGCAAATTAGTCTACTGGTTGTAGTCGAGTTGTTTTTACCTTATATTTTCTCGACGATGTTATTTTAGAATAATTTTTACGCTGTCGGTCATTTATTTTGGCTCTATTGTCCTTCAGTTCTTTTGTCAGGGTAAGTGTAAAAGCTACAGGATTGCAAAAGGCTAATTAGTTGATTTTAAAACTGTTTTTTTAATATAGCTTGGAACATAACATAACATCACCTGTATTCTCTGAAGGGTTCAGCAGAGATGTACCTCATTATCAGCTCGACTTCACCTACTGCCGAACATAGACCTCTCTTTTCATGTGCCAATCCCCACGCTCCTGTGCCAGCTTTGTCCAGGTTTTACCCGCGATGGTAATAATGTTGTTCGTCCACGGACGACCGACACTTCGTCTCCCAGTACTTGGACGCCACTTGGTCACTGCCATACTCCACCTGTCATAACTGCGATGTTGTAACTATAGGACACAATCTCCCCAGGGATATGCCTTACAGCCAGTCGATTCTGTAAAAATCTCGCCGTGAAAACTCAAGTGAAGTGAGCTTGATTGAGTTGTCAGTAGTGTCAATCCCTAGCATTATTTGGAATGACAGCTCACTCCACGCTCACTTCACCAAAGTTTTCACGGTGAGATCGTTACAGAATCGCAGTGCTGGCGTTGCGCAGGGGGGGTTCCGGAATTGGACACATTGCACCAGTTATGTTTAAGTTCCATGTAATAGAGGGCAAGCCTATTGCCATATATTTTTTTTGTGTGTTTATGTTCTTTTTTATGCGTCATGTTTGCCGCAAATAAATGCATTTTCTTTCTTTTCTTTTCTTTCTAGCCGGGCACAAATTCAGACTCCTGTTGCTGACGCTATTTCTGAGAAATTCCATGGAAATCTTTCGAATACAGCGTAGCTACTCGTGCACCTTACTCCATTAGAAACTGTAGGTGTTACAGCAATTTTCACATTTAATGTTGCCTTAAATTACCTTCATGTTTATCAATTCTCGAAATTGTTTTCAGCCAGTAAAACACAGTATTTTTTTTTTAAAGTTCCTTAAATAAGATCGTCCAATTCTCTTTTCAAAGTATAAAATAAAACACTACACCTCCGCTACACTCTCACACATCGTATTAGTCGAAAATAAAGTTCTAACACAAAATGTAACAAGTTATAAGTGAGCGGGATTGTGACCAGACTACACCTGTTTGTTCCCACTGTGCCCACGACAAGAGAGTAGGAGGATTCTTAAGTTTTCTTTACATCTCTCAGTACTTAAAATGCTGTATTTTAACTAGTGTTATCAATGATTTTTCTGCATAAACTTAACTATAGACAACTTTGTTTTTGGATTCATAAGTCTGCAGGTATGTTCTGGGGAGGGTTAGGAAAACAAAAGGTTTATTCTGTATTTAAATATCAAGTTTTCAAGAACACGTTTGGAAATTAATATTTTAACAAAATTTACACACTTCGTCCATTTACCGAGTCGACTATAGTTCATACCTACAACTGTAGAAGAATGGCAGTTGAATATATGGAGAACTAGCTTTTGCCCGCGACTTCGTTCGCGTGGAATAGTGACTTCACCAATAGATGACACCGACTCTTGACCAATAGATGGCGCTGTATGTCCGGAATAAATTTTATTTTTTATTTTATTTTTTGTAATAAAAACTATCCTATGTCCATTCTCAAGTTCCAAACTATGTCTGTACCAAATTTCACACAAATCGGTTCAGTAGTTTAGGCGTGAAGCAAAGACAGACAGACAGACAGAGTTACTTTCGCATTTATAATATTAGTTTGGATTTTAGTTGGCAATCAGTCAATTTCCTTTTTCAAAACTAAAACATGTTAAAAACCTCTGTGGTCGTTATTGACTAAAATCATTTCAACTTATTCACGCATCATGTTGATTTGTCATCGTTATCAAATCTGCCGAAAGACCTCTACTTCTGGACATAGAAAGTAGGTATACGAAAAAAGGTCCTTCCATCACTCTTGACAGCCTTCCAACTTGCCGCGTATGACTTTCAATGGATGACTGGACAACCCCTTGGCTCTTACGACACTCCTGGGAATCGATAACTTGATCTATTCTTTGCCAAAATCATACGTCATACAGCCAGACAGTCATCGTGCCATCTAACATCATAAAAGTGTTTATTTTCAAACATTCAAGACGCCCAGTATATCTTGACCCCTCACACCAGCGCTGATTGTTAAGACAAACGTCAAACGAAACGTCAAATCCAGTACATTTGGACTTAGTTCCGCTTTTGTACGCGTTTCAAGTTACGCTGGACTATATAATAAGACCAGGCGAAACTACCCGACACATTGACGTAAAATAAGCAATTTCCTTTTGTATCAACCAAGGTGTTTGCTGTTTATGACGCCAGCTTTACGATTTGTTTGTGTTTGAACCACGGAGCGGTTTTAAAATCGAATTTCTAAAGTAGTTTCAATAAACGTGAACGTAAAAGGTAATGTTTTATTAAAATAAGTTACTTATACTGTCTGGTTTGCGTTTATGTTGACTTTACTAGTTTGTACCTGTTTTGTTGCCATAGTATCTCATTGTGTGTTTATGTTGGTCTGTTGGTGTAATGACGCTGTGATAGTTGGTCGATAGTTGGCAAACTGTTGATGTTGATCCTTTAAATTATTGTAGTTTTTGGTCTGGTGTTTTTAGTGTTTCGATATTGGACTAGCGCGGTCGCTAAATCATTTAACGCCTATCAACGTTTAAATATTTTATTGAATTTTCCCAGAATGGTCATTCAATTAAAGTATGTGACTGTAGGTGCAAAACTTCAGTTTATCCAAACCTGTTATTAGGCACCTTTGTTTCTTTAAAAAAAGTTAGGTTATAAAGAAAATTATCCACATTATCCTGAGGGACAATTCTTGTAATTTTAAGAACTTTCAGTCCGAGCTCAGTCTCAATCTGTCAACCTCTTATTTCCCTAAATTTTTGACAACTTTTGACAATGATTGTCGCTGAGATGAGATTGCGACTAGATTTTGAACGTATTTAATTACGGGAAGTGGGCTATTAGTTACAAACCATTACAAAAAAAAACCTTTCCAATTTCGACTGACCACAATTGCCTCAACCAACCTCAAAATAGTAAGTAGTAAATATACAAAGCAGCGTACAATGAAACATTCACATCAGGGAAACACCGATAAAAGACTCGAATCAATACATCCACAATAGAGGAATCAAAACATCGTGGATGTCGTTGAAAAACACTGTAATTTTAGTCAGGGCACATTCTGTTGCCTGTTAAAAAAGAAACGCAAACGTGAGAGGAATGAGGAACAAAATGGCCGACGGACTGCATGGACGAATGGACACGGAATATATTAAAGAGGAGATACTGGATTGTGGAGCTGTGCGATTTAGCGTGTACTTCGATAATAGTTTTTTGTAAGTTGCATGGTGGCTCGGAAGTATTACTGCGGAAGTAGTTTCAGTGCGAAAACTGCTTAAGAAAAAAAAAACAAATCATTCTGTATGTACTTTCCGCTTGTTCAAGAAACAATAATTCTGCCTTAATCAAATATTGAGTCGACTAACGAAATGAAATCATTAAAACAAAGAGTCGGGTCGCAATAAATAAACATAACTATGTACTTACCTATACCTACACATACGATATGTGTTAAGTAAATTAGGAAAAAAAAACAATCCGCCAAGTCTTTTCCCAACTATGTTAGGGTCGGCTTCCAGTCTAACCGGATGCAGCTGAATAACAGTATTTAACATGGAGCGACTGCCTATCTACTTTCCACAACCGAGTTACTGGGTAACACGATAGCCCTTGGTTAGAATAGGCTTGTTTAAGAACAAGTGAACTTATTTTGTAGCCATTATAATTCGCTCAAACATAGGCAAGGAAGTTATGCTTTCACACTTCTTAGGTATCTGTAAATTACGGCGCAACGCAAAAAGTAACGCAAGTACCTAATTATGTATAATATGTCGCATATTTGAATTTTCATTCATGTATGCGGAAGAATATTTCGACGCCATATTAGTTTTTTTTTAAATTGTAGTTAGATTAGGATATTATATTTTTATTTTATGTATGTTAAAGAAATAACTCAGTTCGTCAATAAATTCTGTTTAATGAAGTGTAAGAGATACTGCCAATATCATACAGACATAAAAGATGATGCAGGTTGACAACCATGGTCACTAAAAACTAATATTTTCTAAAGAACTGCCCACTGGATATCGTCTCCTAGGCGTAAATAAATCCCTTTCCCCGACAATTCCTCCTTTATTCCCGAACTATGGTGTATATTATTGAAAACGTGTTCATCCGTGCGGCCATACATATATGTGACCAAACTCTAGTATCTTTTGTGAGACATTGAGGCTTTCTTTTCACGGTACATTTGCCATATGAAATAAGATTTCGATTAGTGTCCTTACAATTTAAAAGCGTCACCAGGATATAAATTCAGGAATAATGGAATTTTATTTCGGATAAATTGTCTGGAGTGTTTCTTAACTTTGTTGTCAATTTAAAGGAGGTACCTATCTAGATGGGTATACTAAGTTTCTGTCTGATCAGATGGGTGATATTATTGAAGGATTTATATTATTGCTACCCGTTTTAGTTTTATAGTTACCTACCCCGCATTTTCTTTATTTTGTCGTGTGTCTTTTAAACGTGTTTTTCTTCTTTCATTACCTATCATTAATATGAGATGTTAAGCAAAAAGTCATGATAAAATTAAAATCTAAACTATATATAAATATAATAAATGTGGAAGTTTGGATGCTTTTACTTAATCATGCAAAAACGGCTAAAAGGATTTGGTACACAGATAGTGTTTATAATCTGGATTAACAGATAGGATACTTTTTTACCAGGTAGTATGTTCCCATGGGATAATTTCCGACCACAACGCGGGCGAAGCCGTGGACGAAGCCGCGGGCGAAGCCGCGGGCGAAAGTTAGTCCTTAATATATGAAAAACAACCAGTCAGTTCGCATACGTCATCAAAGTTCACGGCCTTTCAAAGTTCACGCATAATTGAAAACTTTGATAAGAATCTTAAACTTGGCATTATTTGGGGGTTAATAACTTGCCAATGTCGAATACAAATCTTTCAATTATACGAGTAAGTCCGAGAATTATTCGATTAATCGTATGAATCGGTTTGGTCAAATTGAATCACGAAAAGGTCAATAATCAATATTATATGGAGTTTAGTATTCATAGTGAGGTAGCCTTTAGGGTATGACGCAGATGTTCGAACGTGGGAGGGATGGGTTATAAATATTGGGTTAATAAAAGAAATGTATGTACCATGGTAATGGTAACAAATTTTATATACCTGTTTATTTTCTATGTACTACCTACTTAATCAAATGGTGGTAAACTTGGCAATGTTTTCTTGTTCTTGTTTTAGAGTTTTCTTTCAAAGGGAGCATATGACTGGCTATTTAAAATTCTCCACGACGTACTAGATCATTTTTATGTTTAGAAAACAGATAGCTGTAGTAAGTAAATAATGTTTTTGGTGGTTGTATTGTAAAACATCCGGCTGAGTGGGTGAACAAAAAAAACAACTGCAAATGTAAGTTAGTACTTAATCACAAAAAAAACTACCAATTAACGATTTTCGAACATGCGCTGTAAGGCCTTGCTTCTTGCCAAATTTAATGTCATTTACATTTTAATAATGTGTCAAAATCAAAACCATTTTACCCACTGTACCTAATCACATTAATAAACCAAATGGCTGCTAATGGCGAAAATAAAATGGCTGCTATCTCTGAAACAAAAGAGAAATTCAAAGATCCGTCTGTCTAATCTAATTGAATCTTAAAAGGATTGACTTCTGTATCGGATATTGAAAGCACTAGACTTCGTCGAAGGTAGAAGTCAGATCTATAAAAATAAAGCCATCAATTTTATTATGTCTCCTTCTACCAATGTAGATGCATTGTGCTGTAGTTTGAATTTCAATTTTGTTTTTAAGAGTGGTTATTTGGCAGAAAGAGGAGATTTTAATTCGGCTTAAATTAAAAAGTCATTTAATTGATTGAAATGATTACCGGATCAGCGAAAAGCGAAAAAACATGGGTAAGTAGGTACCTACCTACAATAGCACGGTAAATACGAAACTAAAACTTCTAGTAGGTACTACCGACTATAAGTAGTGCTGGGAACTATAATTTTTAATGATTTTGATTTTTCACATGCATCCATTAAAATACCAATTTAAAATGTTCATATTTTCTAATTCAATCAAAACAATCCTTTATGTAACCATTCCTCTCCCATTAACAATCTTTTCACATGAATAATGTCACTCAATTAGTACGAAATTAACCCTACCAATGCGGCCGGCATTTAGCATGAGAAGGATGGACACCATCGGGTTAACATATAGCACCAATCTACTTACACCATAACGTTACGGTCGGTACAATTTGTTCAAATCCAAGTGAATTTTTCTTTCCGCAGGACTGTCACCGGGTAATTTACGAGGGTTCCGTTGTGTTTTAATACCTTTTCATTAACAATTTTAAGGTTCACTTTATTGAAGTCGTAAATAACTCGTACAATTGCCAGAGTGCACTGTCAGAGATGTAATTTGGAAAAAAAAGATTAAATTGGTCCGAGGACTGTAGGTACAATTATTTTAATGTTCCCGTAAAAAAGTTGGGTGATAATTAATTGTACCGTTTCATGTTTACGCGAATAAATAAAAAGGAACATGAATTTAACGATAAATTTTATGAAAATGTTTTCATACAATTTAAAACTGTAGTGGTGGTAAAAACAATTTCAATCCAATCAATTCGGTTTGATCGGATACAGTATGAACAGAATACGATAGTAGCTTCAGTTTGAAACTTCAGTAACAACGTACCGCGAACTAACAACTACGCAATTGGAAGTTTAAATATTTAAAATTAAATTGTCACCTCTTTTCCATTAGCCAGAAAATCTAGCATGGTTTCCATTCCCTTAAATTATTAATTAACCCGCCATCGCCGCGTTGGGATTTATTGGAAAGGGGAGATGAAAAAAATAAATCACATAATGAAATCGGAGCCACCCCGCGGTCTCTACTCGAATACAAACGGTTGCCATTCCGATCGAGCTCGTCCATGCGTGAAATCGTCATTAATATCGTACGGAGCGCGAAAATACTAAATAATAAGAGTATCGAAATATTTATTTTCATTAGCTTTTGTGCGCATTCCATGACATTCTATCCTTTGATTAACTTTCACCATGTCTTGCCAGTGGAATGAATGGTATATCTGGATTGCATCCACATGTTATGAATTGGGTTATTAATTTTACATGCTGAGATACTCTTACAATTTTTTTAAAAAAAGGCGGGATAGTATTGTATTTACCCTGAGCCCCAAGGTACGGACTATTTGGTTTAAATAATCACTGCTGAGACACAGGCCTCCTCTCTGTGAGAGGGAGTGGGCAATAATCCCCCACGCGGTCCCAGTGCAAAACTCTCAAACTCAAAACTCAAACTCAAATCATTTAATTCAACTAAACCAATTACAGGTACTTTTGAATTGTCAAAGGGTCGGTCAGTCAGAAAGATGAAGCTAGTTGCCCATTCCAAAGCGTAGGTACCTATGGAGAAGAACGGGCAAGAAACTCCATGGACACTCTTTTAAATCATAAAATTGTTACAAAATATTTGATTACATCATTCGTGTTGAAATTAACCATGTGAGAACGATAATAACGCCCTACTGCAGGTACAAAATTGGTTCACTGCTAATAATTTGGTATTAAATGGGAAAAAAACTAAATGCATAAGATTTGCTTTACCAAATGTTAAAAGTAGTGATTGTGACATAGTATTGAACAAAGAGAAACTAGAATTCGTCGATAAAACTGTTTTCCTGGGGATCACGCTCGACTCAAAGCTGCAATGGGGTCCTCATTTAACATCTCTTGCAGGACGGCTAAGTTCGGCAGCTTATGCTGTAAGAAAAATCCGTCAAGTTACTAATGTAGATACCGCGAGGCTAGTCTATTTCAGTTACTTTCATAGTATCATGTCTTACGGTATTTTACTATGGGGACGGGCTGCAGATATCGAGTCCATTTTTATTCTGCAGAAAAGAGCCATCAGAGCAATATATGGCCTCCGCAGGCGCGATTCTTTAAGGGAACTGTTTAAAGATATTAACATCATGACGGTACCTTGTCAATACATCTATGAAAACATAATGTACGTAAGAAAAAATTTAAATCTTTTCAATAAAAGAGGTGAAAGACACAACTATAGGACTAGAAATAGGGACCAATTAGTTCAAACAGGTTTCAGACTGGCTAAAGTAGACTCATCCTTCATGGGGTACTGTTTAAAATGTTACAATAAAATTCCTCCCCACATACTCCAACTGAATGAAACGAAATTTAAATCTTGTATTAAACGCACACTATGTAGCCGAGCATACTATAAGTTAGGGGATTACATCGCTGACAAAAATGCTTGGCTCAATGCTGGTCCTGCTCCACAGAGGCGCATAAACTAATTAGCATTCGGAAACATTGTTGGAGCTGCTGAACATTGGAAAAAAAAAACTATCTTTGCATTGTATAAACTCAATTGTTTAGAATTGTATAATTGCATAGCACACGTGTGAGCACTATGTACTTTCTATAAAGCTACCATTTACTGGGTACGTCTTTCATTGACTTGAATGTGCCCTGGCAGCTGTGAGTATGTCATGCTCACTCAAATGTCTCGCTGGTGGTGGCGTGTGTGTTGGATCATTAAGTTCCCTCCAAAATGGTTGAGCTGAATGGTGCTGATCCATACGTCATGTTCGTGAACGGGCGCCGCCAGTAGGGACTGGTCATCTCTTAGCTGCCTCGGCTTATTTTAATTTCTGAATTGTTTTTGTTTTTTTATAACGGACGCTTTTAACGTGCACGTATTTCTACATCGTTGGTGCGGGTTGGTGGATGTCACATGTCTTAGAATTGGTGGGTCTAGGACATGCCGGTTTCCTCACGATGTTTTCCTTCACCGTTTTGAGAGTAGTGGTGATGAAATAATTTACACAGAGTAAAGTTTCTGTCTGGGTTCGAACTCACGACCTACAAGTCTTAAGTCGGTTCCATTACCACGGGGCCACCACTGCTCACTGTCTAGTTTTGGGCTGGCAAATAATATTATTATTATCTGTAGTATCTCAAGCTACTCATGTCGTATCAACTTGCTGTTAACCTGTGAACCTGCTTACTGTATGTATGCAGCCTATAATGTACCCACTGCTGGGACACAGGCCTTCTCTCGGTGAGAGGGAGTGCGCCGTAATCCAACACGCAGGCCCGGTGCGGGTTGGTAGAAGTCACATGTCTTAGAATTTTTGGTTCTAGGACATGTCGGTTTCCTCATGATGTTTTCCTTCACCGTTATCTGTAGTGCGATTCTGTAACCATCTCACCGTGAAAACTTAGGTGAAGTGAGCGTGGAGTGAGCTGTCATTCCAACTGATGCTAGGGATTGACACTATTGACAGCTCACTCTAAGCTCACTTCACCTAACTTTTCACGGTGAGATTTTTACAGAATCGATTGGCTGAAACTGTACTACCTGGACAATAAAATAATTTGTATTTTTCTATTTTTTATACAAATCCTGCCTTGCAAGCCAGAAATACCATTCGTTGTAAATATACTTCTGTCTTATACAATTTGTATTAGAGACAGAATTATATCAATTTAAGTTCATATAAAGTAAAACTCATCAACTTATGCATCAATCTAAACTTGGGCCAGACATCTTCATTTAACTTAAAAGCATCTCATATTTTTCGGTTTTCAATGCAATATCTGCAACTAATCAAATCAATCAAACAAAAGTCCCTACAGTACGACAGAGAATACATTTATTTACTTGTCTATGCATTTATTTAAAAGCAAGCTCATTTATTTATACCATTTTGCTTATCTGCCTCCCAGTTGACTTCATAAATATGTGGTCTGACTTCTCAGTAGAAATATATTGAGAATTCGATACAAGTTTTTTACCATTTGCAGTATCAAACGGTTCTCTGCCACAAGAGACCGATAGCTAATGCAGACTTCATGTCCAAAATATAAAATTCTCAATGTTACAAAGTTTTATTGAAGGTTGATACATGTACGTAAGCTTGGATGTGCATTGCTATTTATAAAAAATAAGAACTTATATTGGGACACACAATTAACTTTGAAATGATCTGCAATTAAACAAACAATAATGATAAATACAAATCACAATGACAATAATGACAGGTAAGAAAATTACCCTACGTATCGTCATTAAAAAAAAAAGACTTCAAAATCATAAATCAAAGGAAACTGAATACAGCATTGAAATTGGTTTAGCACTTTTATCAACTTCAGTGTTAATACAATAAACTTAGCAGCCAAATTCATATAAAAATGATGCAGAATCAATAAGAATTAATATTAATCCATCCTACTCTAAATCCAATCAAAATGTTTTATTTCACATAAACCAACATGGGCACTTATGAAACGTCAGAAGCTAGGTGCAGGGTTTCAATTGGTCGTTTCCTTTGGAGAAGAGCCGGCAAGTAACTCCACGGTTACTCTTTTAAAAATAATTAGCTTTTACAATGTTTTCAAATTACAGTAGGTATGGGAGGACAGCGTAGGCCTGCCAACCAGTACCAGGTACTTGATAAAATAAAAAATGGTCTACACACAGATCTAAAGTCAAAATACTCACATTTACAAATTATAGAAGAATCCATCAAAAGGACAGATACAATTTAAAAACCTATTAAAACCAAGTGACATGACTGACATTACAACCACTAATAAAGTTGAAACTAGAATTGTTTGTATACTATAATGTTATATACCTAATAAAAAATTTCAGCTCTTTCGGTTGAAGATATCTGCTTCAAAATTGAGTTGCAAGAGTCCACCTGAACAAACATACATACATACATCGCAAGTTAAATAAAGCTTGTAAAAAGATTATGTCAAAGAATTATGTAAACTAAATAAACATCGTAATTTGAGAGCAGTTTATAGACATTTACGTAGTTATACCGTTAATACATCACAATACTCCGACATTCATAAAGCTGACCAAAAAGAAACAAAAACAGGAGAGCTAGATGAAAACATAAACAAAACAAAAGAACTCACTCATCCCTCAACGTACATATCCGTAATTATAAACAAAGTAAAAACAACCAATGAAAAACCCAGAAGGGACTTCAAAGGCTACAAAATATTTGTCCTAATAACACAAGTATAAAATGAATCGATTGCAACGCAAGTACACACCACCCCTCGTATAATTTGATAGTCTATACATGCGCTTATGAAGCATTCTGACCTTGGGGAAGTCTGGTAACCTAGCAACGCCAGTATTGTACTTGGGCCCCCTAGGAGGGTCTAATCTGCAGATAATCATACCTATAGGGTTCCTATATCTGATGTTTGTGAAGTTAGAAATGTTGGTGTTTTCGGCGTGCGCTCATTTTTTGTTTAAAACAGTTTTGATTTTGATTAAACTATCAACAATTATGTCGTTTTGATGTTGGGTAACAGAAACATTTTACTTTTGTTCATGTTTCAAATGTCCGACGCGAATTTGCTTCAGAATGGAGCCTTTATTACTATAATTGTTAAGCCCATCGATGAATTATTAAATTTATAAAGCACTTCATTTATGATTCAAATATTACGTGGCACCGTTGGCAATTCATGTCAAAGTATATATCGAAGTTTCCACCTTCATTTCTTAACACAAACATCTTCAACTCCTAAATCCTAATTCACCAGAAGCAGCCTTCACATTGCACTACTCAATCAACCACACAAACAATTCTACTGAAGGTAATATTGACAACATATTCTAAGAATTCAAAAATAATAGCTTAAGTCCGTCATGTCCATCCGCAACTGCTTCATAGGTATTCCCTGTACATGCGTCAGCTAACCCCCCGCTTGGCAACAGGGTTGCGCCACACCCAACCCTCCCGGGCCACAATCAAACTGATGAATACTTTCAACACTATATCAACCTGTATTGATGTTTGGTACAGACCTCTGCAACTGATGGAATTGAGATGAGAAAAATTTGACGGAAATGTTATTGGCAGAGTGCAAGGCGGAAACGTTGGCGTTCAGAAAGTTTGTTATTAAAGATTGATCGTCGGAGAGCAAAGAGATTATAAAATAAACTATTGTACGTTGAAAAGTATGTAGTAGTTTATTTCTTTTGAGTCGATTTTGTTCGCTTGCCATGTTGTTTATTCGCTGTTTGTCAAGCAACTCTCAGGTGCTGTTTTTATTGATGGTATGATAGTAGCTAAGTGTACTTAATGTTTACTTCTGCTGTATCTGCTATTTCATTAGCATTTTGAAAAACATACTCTGTTTCAAAAATCTTATAATTGCACACCATTCACTTCAATTACTATCGTAATTAAATTTTCACACCATAATTGGTTTCCTTCTTTATTATTTCATCAGAAGCCAATTCATGCAGTATCAAGTAATATAAATATTTGCCCCATGCTATAAACAATGGTTCATGCAAAGAACAATGTTTCATTAATATTCACATACACGCACGTGCTTAAAACCATTTCACAATGCAGTTCGTGTATGCAGAAATATTTTTCTGTTGACGCCGCGCGGCTCGCACGAATTCCCGTCCGCGTCCCCCAAAAACTGCATATATGTGCATGTTTAAAGTTATACGAAACATCTTCAAAAGATCAGCAGTGACACAGTGAACTGATGCGTGGCGACACACTTACCTTCTATGCAGTCAGCCCTCACATTTTTGTCCTTACAACACAGTCTCCCTGTGACACACTTGATGTTTCCCCCCAGTAATTACTTCCCCTTTCCCTCGCCCCTTCCCCAAACCTTAATACCTAGGTACCGACTGAGTCTAGTTATATCTACATTTCGGTGCTCGACGGGATTTGCGAGGGGAATGCTAAAAGGGTGCGAGCGTCGTGTGATATAAATTCGTATCAAAGTTATAGTGTACATGTTTGTGCGCAGGGGAGCGCGATACAGCGAGTCTGCCTTGTATTTTAAACAAATACTTTGCATGATATACACGATATCCGATACTTCACGAGCACGGGATTAAATCTGTTTACCTTTTAAGGTACACTTTGAATCAAAGACAGACGGGAAATTCATCAAAGCATTTTTGGTCCGTCGTTAAAAGGATATCAAGTCAATGCTCCGTTTTAATGAATATTCCAGTCAACCAAATAAATTGGAAGTCACCTAAAAGAGTGTCCATTAAAAGGAATCTAACATCCACCTAAAATTAACTTGGAAGAAAGTTTACCCTCAAAATAATTAAGGATTCACCACAATTATCACCGCAAAATCAAACTTCCCTTTGATCGTTATTTTGAAAAATTATAGCTTCGAATATTTACTTTAGCGTGAGCGGAATACGGTGGAAAATTGTGCAAGCGTGATGTTTAGACGAATTTGTGTGGAGAAAATTTTAATAACCAAGAGGGCGTCACAAGAAGTTTTACACTTTGCCTTTTTGTGGAATCACCAAAGGGAGCCACAGTGATAATTATAATTATTTACCAATTGTGAATAAAGTTCGGAGTAGGTCCTGCGTAATTGCGAGCCGCTTAAAGTATCATTTAATGAATAATGTTCCGATTTCAATGGGAAGTTCGACTCGGCGTCGGCGAGGATAGAATTATCGAGGAGACGGGAAGTATTTTATTTTTTTTCCAAAGAAGTCTCGTTCTGAAGTTGAATTATTTCGCTTGAGGAATTTCTTTAGGGCTTTACAATTTCCTACTGAATGTATTTGATACTAACGCGAGGTTATGAAATCTGATGTGCTTCAGACCGACATTCCGTCGCAGCGAACTTATCCAATGAAAGTACTCTTTGTCATTTGTCTCCACTTAAGCATTTAATTTCATCTCATTATACTTGAAGTTGGCAATCTGCAATCTATTCACGGTTCATCCAATTTACGCTTGTAATTTGAATACATTTGTTTTAATTATTGCCAATTAGTAAAATGATAATAAGTAATTATTCAATGAAACTATCAGTAAATTCTGCCTAACACAGGCACATATCGTATGAATAGTTAAAGATATCGAGCAAAGATCATCATCATCTTCTTCCTAATATCATCGAAAAACGCCCATTGTTGAACATAGGTCTCTACCGAGCCTTAAGCTCCTTCGAGTAAAGATACCTGAACTCTTCTGAATTCAACCTATTATAATTTTGATGCTATAGGCAGCTAATACTGGGCACTTTTCGTGATCGTTTCCTGAATTTTATTTAGTAAAATATTTTTACTCAATTAATAAAGTTTAAATTTTAGTCAATTTAAACTTCAATATGAACAGGATATTGAAGCTGATTCAGTTTCTTCTGTCTGCATTTTCAGACTTCGTACACACACTACAAAAATAAATATATTGTACCTCGTCAGGAAATCAGAAGTGCCTTATCGTGGCGGTACCAATACATTTCATGTCGTTACAGCATCGAATTTCCTCTGTAGCATAAAGGAAAATAGCGCGAGGGGCATGTACAACGTTCTTATATTGGTATATAACAGGAATATGTTGCTTAAAATATGTGTTGTAAGTTTCTTTCATGGAGGTAGTGGCTTAAGTAAGCGGCATAATAATAAAGTTATGGTAGAAGACTTTTCTTCTGCGTCGTTTTTCGTTGGATAATTTCAAATAACGTAACCGTTTTGCTCAATGGGCCCACGAATTTTGCTTACAAACAAGATCCTGCATAAATTAAGGGATGGCAATGAGGTTGATTTTCTTATGAAGCTTACCACCTCTTTCTTTCTTTAAATACCACTAGCATTATTACTTTTTACAGATCTATGCTTTAAGAAAACTATCAGAATTTATTTACCAAGCCAGTAGCTTGACGGTTTATCACAGCATGAATGAATGAACATGCTGTGTATCTATGATATGTTTGTATGACTTAAACCGCTGAGTATGAAATCAGCGGTTTAAGTCTCTAGGCACATCGTAGGGAAGATGCTGACAATGTCTAGCCAAGACGAAAGCGACAAAGACAACCGATACTTAGCTAAACTCAAACTCAAACCCCTTATTACAAAACGAGGATTTTCTTTGGATCTGGTTTAAGCCACCGAGCCAGTTATTGAATTAAGTACCTAAGTGTTTTAGAAATGCAGTTCTTTATACAAAAATGACAACTTAGTTCGGTGCTAAGTTGTAATTTTAGTATTAAGAATTTTGCCGAAATCGACATAAAGTTCGAATACAAATACTGGCTCAAAGGTTTAGGCTTAAACTAAAGTTAGATTTCGTTTTGTAATAAGACGAAAAGCATTTATTTCAAATAAACTAATTACAGGTACTTTTGAATTGTCAAGGAGTCAGTCAGTCAGAAAGATGAAGCCTTGCCTATTCCAGGTAGGCTCAACCATTTTGAAGGGAACTTAACGATCCAACACACACGCTACGAAAATTCTTAACTCGTCTATTCAGTATGCTAAATAGAAAAGCTCAGTCATTTTTATTATAAGGTGTAAGAAAACTACTCAAGACCTCAGCGCAATCAATCATCGGTATCACTCTGTTATCATGCATGGCTTTATTTAGTAAAAAGCCATGAAATGAAGCCGTCAGGGGTTCGGCAGCGCCATCCATCAGACGACGGGTTCTGAGCTTGTCAAATCTTATCTTGTCTCGTCCAACGGAGCGAGTAATAGCTATTTACCTGTTCTCGTCTCGGATTATCTCGATTTTTGATTCTTTTTAGATATGAGGGGTCGTTTGTTGCAATTTGTTTGAAGAGATGTGTATTAAAATTGGTTGGATTTTTTAAATTACCGTGTTTGTGCGTTTTCCGTGTCGTAATATGGCGTGGCAAACGACTTTCAGTGATTTTGTTTCTCCCGGTCAAAAAAAGCAGCCTATATCGTTCCCACTTACTGGAGCACTGACTTCCTTTCTGTGAAAGGGAGTGATTAGTAAAAATATAGTTTTTGTTAAAACCTTATCTACTGATATTTTAAGGATGGAGATTTTAATCGATTTTAATAGTATCCGTGAGTGGTTCACAAAAAGCAGTTAAGTATATTTTTTAATTTTAGCGCCTTCATACAAAATAGTTAAGTTCTTAAGTTTAAAAAAACTTAAAACTATCTAGAACGCTGTAGTAACAGAATTTTAATGAACACAGTAAACACCCAGGTAGGTATCCAAACATACGCCTTGAAACCAGCAAACATTAAAGTTTCTACACTTTGTACTAAAATCAAGCAAAAACTTGAATTGTTAAAGACGGGTTCGCTATAAAATAAATCTATTAGCTATTCCTTTTACTTTGAGTTTTTTAAATTAAGCTCAGAGGGAAGTTTTAATTCAGTTTAGATATCGTAGCTTTAAAATCAGGGCCTACCAACTATTTTATTAAGAACGAGCAGTACCTGGAAGTTATTAATATTTTTAGAAGCCCCACAACAAACTGCAAGTAAAAATAAATTTCCATTTATAATTTTTCTACAATTTATACTAATCAAATGAATATCGTATTAACCAGGAGCAACAGCTTCTTTTCCCCATTGTCTCTTTCTTACATAAGATGAGAATCTGTAATCTACCTTATCCGATTGAGTTGGCTTAACACAATTAATATAAAATATAGGTATGCTTCCGCTGATGAAGAAGGAATAGAACAAAAATAATACGCAACGTGAAAGTTGATTGTCATTCTGTGCAAGTCGTGAAAATGAAAGGGTTCGCAAAAAAAATAAAGCTAGACACTGATGGGTTTTAGGGTCGATAAATATCCATGACCGACTTCGATCAATAATAGTACTAGATTCCCGATAAGCGCTTCAAAAACGGCCCGAAAAATAAGACCACATATACTTTTGTGGTCTTATTTCAAATTAGTATGTTTTTAACCTTATTACTTAGACTTTAGGTTTCATTTTAGAATAAATGACTGACAATTTAAAATAGAATGATTTTATTTTCAAGCGACATTTTAAATATATTTTGCAATGGTAATTAAACTTTATGTTTAAGCATTAAGGTTTATAATAAACTGAAGTTGTTAATATTATTAAACTTTTTTCTAAGAAATGTAAGTAGATGTTTACGTGTGTGCAAACGTGGCCACTTGAGCGACTGATTTTTGTTCCTGATCCTTAATACTTAATACTACTACTACTATTGATACTACTTAATACTACTATTGATCGATAGTAGTACTAGATTAGATGAACGATAATGTATCCAATATAAACTACGAACAGTACAGCAAAAAAAAATGGCTGGCCAATTTAAAACGGGAAGTATGTAAGTTATTATTGGCAAATTTAATTTAACAAGAAGCTGCTTAAACTAATTCAAGGAATAAGTTTATCAGTTTTTGTTGAAGAAGTGCGGAATCATGTGTAACATTTCTATTATTTTTTATAAAAATAATAATTTACTTGCCTTCTTCACACTTGACGGTCTATAGAATAGAATAGAATACTCTTTATTATGTAAACGATATAAATTACAGACAAAAATTAAAAAAAAAAAAAATTATCTTATCGTATCTTATCTTATAAATATAGATGTTTTCCAAAGGGTGAAACAATGGGCGGTCAGTGGTCTATCTATAATATTAATAATATTTTTATTAGACATAAAAAGGTACACAGATACAGGATGACACTTAATTTAAGCATGCGAATAGCCTGGTACAAAATAAACGATCTATGACCCCTATGGTAGGCAAAACCTGTGTTATAAGGTTAACTGGGTTGTTATACACTATAATTTGGGAAAATATGAAGTAATTGCTTCTAATTTATCAAAATAATAATGCAATGTCCGTTGACTGCCGAGGATTAAGACGATTAAAAGCTAAGAAAAATTTTTGGGGTTGCACTCAATAGGGGCGATTCGGAAGAGGGGTGCCTTGAAAGATAAGACGCGTTAATAAATAACACGAGCAGAATTTGGAAGGTTCTCAAGCCTTGACCCATATACAACATGTCCCAGAATTAACGCACACCACCAGACACCCCAATTAGAATATTATTTTATAATCATAATACATACACTGAATTTTTATTATTATGTAAAAATCATTGTTTTTTTAATAAATTAGTTATACTGATTGTGGGAGAAAATTATGTTCACATTACAAATCTACGCTTGCACATAGTCGCACTCGTATAAGGGTCTAGCTTTGTGGGTATTTCATCCATTTTTGTTTGTTTTGACTGTACAGCGGAAGTGTGACAGCAGTTTACGTAGTTTTAATTATTTTTGGGATAAAATATTACCTATATTAAAAATTACAGGAATCGATTCAGTAAACGATTCTGAACAAACTATTTTCATAATGTGCATTAATTCAGTTACACATTGTATACTTGAAATAAGTTTGTTGATAAAGGGTGGAGTATGCCTTTTCTTTGGAGCTGTGGTAGCCCAGTGGTAACGGCTCCAACTTACGGGTTGTAGGTTGTTGGTTCGAATCCAGGCAGATGCTTTAGGTTGTGTAAATAATTTCAGAACCACTCCTCTCAAAACGGTGAAGGAAAACGTCGTGAGGAAACCGGCGTGTCCTAGAATCAAAAATTCGAAGACGTGTGAAATCTACCAACCCCCACTGGACCCGCGTGTTAGATAACGGTCCAGAGGCGTCCCAGCAGTGGGAACATTATAGGCTGAATATGTGTGCCTTTTTTTTTCTTAATTGGAAATATTATACAGCGTGGCGCTTTAATGGCGACATTAATTTAACACACGTATACGGTTTTGCGTTGTAGTTTTATGAATATAATTTAATTTAATAGTAATATTTATTTATTTATTAACAATTTTATATTTTATAAAATTGTTAATACTTAAATAAATAAATATTAATCAGCATCTTAGAGCAACCTTTTTTTTTTTTTTTTTTTTGAGGATGGGAAATCATCAAATGACTCCTCCCGCTCTGGGTGGAGCAGAAGGGAGTGTCAGACTTTTACTGACTAAAACCCACCCGTGTTCCTTCCTTAGCCCTTTATGTTCCAGGGCAGCGGTAAACCCTTTCGGATGGTCCCGCTACCCTGGCAGGCTTCGGCCCTGGAAATATTATACAGCGTGGCGCTTTAATGGCGACATTAATTTAACACCCGTATACGGTTTTGCGTTGTAGTTTTATGAATATAATTTAATTTAATAGTAATATTTATTTATTTATTAACAATTTTATATTTTATAAAATTGTTAATACTTAAATAAATAAATATTAATCAGCATCTTAGAGCAACCTGACTTAAAGAACTGTAGCGCAGGGGTCATTTGCCGGGGTCACGGATCATAACATCGCATCAATGTAATTAAAACAATTAACGAGCAAAGATAAGGCGAATTGAAGGAAAGAGAGAGAGCCCTTTGTCGGCGCGCGGCGCAGGTGGGAGTTTTCAAGTTACGATTTTTTTTTATGTTGTTATAATTTTTATGATTACTGGCCACTAGCCCTACCAGTGTGTTAAATTAATGTCGCCATTGTAGCGCCACGTTGTATATTTCCAGTAGGAATATACGTCTAAAAATCTATCGCCCGGAAAAATACCGCAGTGGTCTAAGAATTATAAAAAGTTTGCAGGCAACCCAGCCAACCCTTCCGAAAACCGCACGGCAAAAATATAAAACAAAAGACGAAAAAGAACAAACTACAAATAAATACAGCCTCGTTCACACTACAAACATGAAACAGCGTTGTTAAATTATTTCCCCCCCGCTAATTGCGAAAGCATTAAATATTCCTACATATCGCATGCATCAGGGTTCCCGTTCCCATTCTCCCACACAACGTTCTGATTAACACTAATTCTCACCCCGAATAAAATACTACGGTGTAAAGTTATCAACAAGACTGGGACCTCACAAAATATAAACGGGACCTCTAATGGGTCACAAGGGACCTCTTCTTTAATGGCCACTCGTAAATTGAACGAAAATAATTAAAATCGCGTCCGTCCGTAGACGCAGACCAAAACATGGCCATTAGGAAAGTGGACTCGTATGGCACAAAAGGGTTTCCCATCCGATAAATAAAGAGTTGGGTGTAGGTGTTGAAGCTAGAGTAATAGGGGACGTCTATGTGTATCTGTCAATGCGAGTGCTGGGACAATTGGTATAGGATTTCCATGTTAGAGTCCAATTTTTATATAGTTGTCCGCTGTCGTTAGGTAAATGTTTTTTCTCCGAGGTACCTACTCAGTTGAAAAGTTAAAACAGCGTTTACAAAATCAACAATATTTTGCCAGTGTTAATTTGACTAGTGAAAATAAGAAGAAACCAATCTTCTTTTGTCAACTATGATGGGGTTGGCTTCCAGTCTAACTGGATGCAGCTGAATAAAAATATTTTAGATGGAGCACATCCTATCTGACCTGCACCCACCCTAATTGCGTAACACATTTTGAAGGACGTTGCTAATACATTGCTTCTTAAGTTCGAAAAATATGTCTACTCAACAACGTAAAAAACGCAATGAATGTGGTTGAACTCATTGGTACTGATAGTGTGTTACGCAATTACCCCGCTGACATAAGAATAAGAACAAACCAAAACACATACATAATTTACATAAAAGACCACCAATATCAATTAACAGAACGATATTGGACGATATCTATTACAAATTCTATTCTAAAACAAAAGGGACAGACAGAAGTGGTACTTCCCGGTCGTACGGGGTCCGATAATAAATACTGCCCAGCGTCCACCAAAAAGACAGCATTTCCAATCAGACGCCACTCAGTTAGATTAAATTTGAATGTAGTTATAAAAGAATAATAGCCGCTTATAGATGAGCGTTAAAATTCTGTAAAAACTATATTGAATAAAACTGGACTCGGTTTTCGTTTCACTGGCAGAGCTTCTAGATTTAGTACTTAGGATAGTTTATAGCTTAGTTCGAAATACGTTACCTTCTAAATGTAATTCAGTTATAACCGCAAATATTTTAAGTTGAGGGTCGTAAAACAGAAAATATTTTTAAAAGCTGTTTAAATTTTTTATGTTTACTTTCAGTGTAGTTTTTAGTAGTAGTTATAACTACAGTATAGTGTATAATAAAAGGAAAGGTACTGTTTATGTCAAGTTGTGGGTACTTTTTATGCTATATCTAGCGTTTTGCATAAGCCAGACACAGGACACTTGTGTGACGAAGTTAGCTTCGAAAAACGAAACACAAACATAGTACCTATTCGAACATAATTTAAGCAATCGCTATAGGGTTAACACCAACCGAATAGGATTGTACATTTTATAATCCACCTCTAAAATGATGTAAAGCGTTGTTGTCTTTATATACGCTTCGGCTTTCGGCCATTAGTGTCTCCGAAGGACTAAGTGAAAGTTGAATTATACGCGTTTGTCTAGACGACCCATTGTAAGAAAAACAAATTAATTTGCCTCTCTATAGCACGCCGTCGAAAAGTGCCGTACGAGAAATTTATGTCTTCCATTGAATTATAGCACAGTGCTAAAAATGAAAGTGAAAATTAACTAACGCGCTTTGGAGAAAAAAATATTAATGTGTTGAGCTAAAAGTTTATTGGATAAAGTTTAGGTATTTGTTAGGGGTGGGCTGTAAAGTTTTAAGCCTGGATTTAATAGCATAGGCCTTAAAAAGTGGAGGTGGATTATACGTTGAATAGGTCGTAAATTTTAAAATAAAACATTGGATTTATAGCACAATATAGACCGTGCCTCAAAACTGGTTAGTGGTTGTAGATTTACAAAATAATAAACATATAAGACACTAGCTTAGCTAGTTTTAAGGTGTATACAGGGTTATTTTTCAAAGACCAGCCAAATTTAAGGATGTGGTACAGACCATCAAACTGAACAACTTTCTCCATGGGACAAATAGCGTAATCGCGAAAATTGTATCAACTGTCCCATAGAAGACTTCAATACCTACTCGACCTAAATGTATGGGACGGCTGAATTTTTATTCGCGATTACGATGTTGGCCCCATGGAGAAAGTTGTTCAGTTGGATGGTCTGTCCCACATCCTTAAATTTGGCTGGTCTTTAAAAAATAACCCTGTATATTTTGTGTAATGCCAATAAACGCATTTTTCTTTCTTTCTAGCTTCTGCCCGCGACTTCGTCCGTGTGAAATGTCTTTATTTTAAAATATAATATAATTATTATATGACATTCGGCCATACTGAAGCTTTCCAATAGTGAAAGAATTTTGAAATCGGTTCAATCAGTTCTGAAGATTACAGTTCCACCCCCTACATACAAACTTACACCTGTTTATAATATTAGAATAGATATAAACGAGAATAATTTCTTTCTTGTACCTAAAATTTAACGTAAATACTAACTTATAACATGACAAAATGTAACTTTAAAATAAATGGTTCCGAAACTAGACGTTTGAACTAACTTTGACAAATAGGACGTCATTAGTTTCGTCCCACGTTTCGCAGATTGTTACTAATTAGTGCTTTTAAATTATTTCTTAGTCGCTTCACTTGTTTTCGTGATTTGTTTCTATTATTTTAAGGTTGTATGAGAGATGAAAGCTTCCTAAACTTATTTGTAATATTTTTTTTTTAGGTAATATCTGCTTTTGTCGCATTTGTCAGCATATTCAGCCCTTTTGTCGCATTTGTCAGCATATTCAGCCCTTTTGTCGCATTTGTCAGCATATTCAGCCTATAATGCTCCCACTGCTGGGACACATGCCTCCTCTCGGTAAGAGGGAGTGGGCCGTAATCCACCACGCGGGCCCAGTGCGTGTTGGTAGATAATAATAATAATAATAATAATAAAAATCTTTATTTATCTAAAAACATACAGAGTTTGAATTACAGTTTGATATTTGGTTTAAAAAAATACATTTACAGTTTATGTTGCAAAATCTGTACAGAATGATATTCTCTACCTCTTAAGCTAGGGTATACCTGTATTATAAGAGGTAGTTTACGGTCATTATCAACAAAAACTTATATCTCAAGTGGACTGTGTCATTCTACTGTATGGTATAAAAGAGTAGAATTGTATGTTGTGTGTGAGTAGTGTGTGTGTTAAGGGGTGAGTGTATGTGTGTGTGTGTGTAGGTGTGGGTGTAGGTTGTGTGTATTATACAAGATAGGTGAGTAAAGACTCCGTGTAAGAGTAATCCTTAAGGAGTAGCCACTCTGTTACTTTAGATTTTAGTGCATGTGAGTTTAGATTTATAATATTGAGATGTTTGTTAATGTTCTTATAGATATGGGTACTTAGTATATAATATTGATGTTTGGCGAAGGTGGTCTTATGTTGTATATTTGGTGGAACGTACTTGCGTTTGTTTGTAGTATGAGGAGGAAGGCCTGCGTGCTTTCTAAGGGTGGATTTAAGCACATAAAGCTGACGGACTGTAAGTACTTTGCAGTCAGAGAAGAGTTGGGCTGTTGGATACCGATAGGGCTTTTTCGTCATGACTTTAAGTATAGCTCGCTGTGCTCTTTCCACCCTCAGAAACCTGGTCTTAGCCGCGCCGCCCCACGTAACTATGCAATAACCAATCACTGATTGGCATAGTGCAAGGTACACCATCTTTAGAGTTTTTAGGTCGGCGGATACTCTAAGAGACTTAAATATATGTATAAGACGTAAGGTTCTGGTGGTGACGGCGTCAATTTGTCGGTCCCATCTCAGTCCGTCGTCTATATGTACTCCAAGGTATTTAACGCTTTCGGATCTCGCAAGCGGAGGACAAGTGCAGGGAGTGGACGAGTTTGTGCAGGAATGGGGAGTTATACTAAAAGAAGGAGATGGTTTAGCGTTACGTCGTATAGTAAAGGGAATATAAGTAGTCTTTTGTAGGTTTAGTGTCAGAAGGTTCGAGTTTAACCAAGTCATAACTTTAGCCATAACCACCTCCGCATTTGCTTTCACAATATCCCAAGTGATTCCGTCTACAAGAATTGCAGTGTCATCTGCGTAAGCGTAAATTCTACCATTTGGGAGACTCAGTCTACAGAGGTCATTTACATAGATCTGAAATAGGGTCGGGGAGAGGATCCCTCCCTGGGGAACACCGTAGGACACGAGAAACTCATCACTTAGGTGGGTATCAATTTTAATGCATTGCTTACGGTTTTTTAGGTAATCCTTAAATATTTCTAGCGGCATTCCACGCACACCGATACTTTCCAGCTTCATGATGAGCTTGGGAACAGAGACTGTGTCAAAAGCCTTCGAAAGGTCCAGGAATATACCTACACATTTCGATTTTTTATCTAGGTTTGAGGCAACCCGTTGCGTGAAATCCAGTACTGCATCATCTGTAGATAGACTTGTCCGAAATCCGTATTGATTATTAGCAATGAGTTGGTGTTTGTCGAGAAATTTTCGTAGAGAGTTATTGAGGATTTTTTCGAGAACTTTAGAGAGTGCAGGTAGGACCGATATCGGTCTGTAGTTATTAACACAGTCTCTGTTCCCTCCCTTATATATTGGATGGACCACAGCTTTTTTAAAGGCCTCCGGAAAGACACCCTCCCGAAGGCATCGATTAAAAAGATAAGTAATTGGTGGAACCAGTACATGTCGACAGCTTTTCAATATAATCGATGATATACCGTCCCAGCCGACTGCACAGTCAGAACGTAGTTGTAGGATTAGGGACTCGACATCAGCTTCGTCTACTTCCAGGATGGTAAGAGAGTTCACAGGTGAGTTTCGGGTGTCCGTAGGTGAGGGTGATGGATGGCCACAGGCCAGTGATGATGCAGTGTTATTAATTATTTTTGAAGCCAAATTTTTACCAATGTTGGCGAAAAATTGACCTACCTCATTAATCGCCGATTTTGGGCTGTCCCGTATTGTGAGTAGCTCCACTGGGCTAGGTTTTGATTTATGGGTATTGGTTATTTGTTTTATTGTTTTCCATAGGACTTTGGGATTATTTTTGGCTTTTTCAAGCTGGCCGGTTTCATAAGACTTTTTTAGTTTCCTGAGTAAGTTATTGCAAAAATTACGATAACGAATATATGTAGTTTTTAGAATAATATTATCTGGTGATTTTTTAGATTTTATGTGCATTTTATCTCTATGTTTCATACATTTTAAGAGACCAGGGGTTATCCAGGGTTTAATGATTCTCTTTTGTCTTGGGATTTTAACTGTTTTGGAATGATTTGATATTACTACTTTAATAATACTGATGAATTTATTCATTGCCTCATTTAAATTGTCAACCTCATGTATTACCGTGAAATCTACAGTTTCCAACTCCTCCACAATAGCTTTGTGGTTTAGGGTGGTGGTTGTATTTAATTTGTGGGCGGGATTTGAATTTTTCAAACTTAACAATAGTGGTTTGTGGTCCGTTACGTGTGCCTCTAAAACAAGTGTAGTAGAAGTTAGATAAGATTTCAAAAATATATGATCCAGACAGTTGTCATCTCGAGTGGGGAATAAGTGTGTTGGCATAAGACCATGAGATGCATTTAGCGTGAGATAGTCCAAGGTTCTTTCATTTATGTTATTTTGTTTTATGTCTATGTTTAGATCACCTACAAGCGCGATATTAGGGCATATAGATTTGATATTGTCATACACATTTATCAGACTAGTTGAGAAACTGTCAAAGTTCTCTCTCGAGTTTAATGAGGGCGAGCGATAGATCGCTACCACCGATATTCTTTTGTCGAGGTGACACACTAAACAGTTTCCGCCCGCAAAGTCTGGCTCCGATACTGTAGTTTGCAAGCTTGATTTTGTATAAATAATTATTCCGTCATTTTGGTTACAGTTTTTATTTGTGAAATGTGACTCAAAACCGTCTAAAAATGGAACATTGTTGATTTTACTGAGCCAGCACTCGGTTAGGACAATAATGTCAATATCCACATTTAACCGCCTCAACAGTACCTGTAGGTGTGGAAAATTTTTGTTTACACTTCGGATGTTTATATGCAGTAGATTTATATTATTTCCAGATGTATCTATATAGGTTAGACATTCTTCTGGACTACAAACAAAGGATTTGCCCTGGGTTATTTGATCAAGGTCATTATTGACGTTAGATAAGTTAGCCATTAGGAGAGGAAAAATAATACCAATTATAAATAATTTGCAAAAACTGGTAAGAGTCCGTGGGGTACAAGAGTCCCGATGGGTTTAAATGGTAAAGTAATCGGATTAGAGCCTTTAAGTGGTTACATGTGTATGTGTGAGTAATTCTAGGAGTGTGTGAAGTGTTATTGGAGACAGTGTTTTGATGTGTGTTGTTTTTTTGTAAAAGATTGGCGTAAGTAGCCTTTAAGTGGTTACATGTGTATGTGTGAGCAATTCTAGGAGTGTGTGGAATGTTATTGGAAACAGTGTTTTGATGTGTGTTGGTTTTATGTAAAAGATAGACGCAAGTATGTGTAATTAAGTAGATAACTAAGCGATTGTATTTTGTTGTTATGTGTGAGTTGTGTGTAGTGAATATAATATTGTATGTTGTTTTTTTTACAAAATGAAATAAAATAAAATAAAACATGTATACAGCAAAAATCAGCAGTAAGGCAACAAGTTTAGCTAGTCAGATGTTGGTATTGCTCAAATCATGGAGACATTTTTCCGATTGTATAAGTAGTTGCTTGTCCCCTACTTGTTTACGAAGGAATATGTTACCGTTGCTTATCCAGCAGAACGAATACTGGTTGTTTTTAGCAAATTGTCGTGCTAGGTAAAAAAGCTTTTTAGAACTAGAGGGGATCTGCTCTGCTACAAATACTGGTAGGCGTTTCCCTGGTATACCAATTAGTTCTGTATTCAGCTTTTCTTCCTTTGGGTGCTTGTCCTTATTATACAATCGAATTGCTGTCAGAAGACTTTGTTTGGTTTGTACTCTGGAGAACTCCGCCATGATCGGACGCGAAGTTGGAGTTGTTGTGGATTTCCCAGGGAGGCGATATACATCACGTATCTCTGATTCAGATATGGGCACACCAACGAGTTGTCCGATCTTGCATACTGTATTCACCAGGCTGATTGTTGACTCCTTCTCCGGCTGTGGGATGTTTCTAACCTCTACGCACGAAGGGCGAGACTTATGTTGAAGGTCTGTTATTTTTTTTTCGAGCATTTCTATATAGCCTCGTTGCTCCTGGCGCTCCTTCTTTAGGTCTTCCACTTCCTTCCTTAGCTCTTCAAATTTTGTATTCATAAAAGATATTGACTGTTCAATCTGTGCACTTGTTTTACGGATTTCGCTATTGGCTTCCTGTATTTTTGTGTTTTGCGCCTTAATTTCCCCTATGTCTGCAACTAATTTAGCCATCAAGGTTGATTGTTCCTCGAGCATTTTCGACATTCGAGTGTCTTGGTCTTTTTTCCAGGTTGCAAGGAAATCGTTTAGAATTTGCTGATTAGACAGGGACACATTTTCCGGGGAGTGTTCCGATCTGGGTCGTTTGTGTCTACTTGTCACATGTTCGCTCATCTCAATTGCCGTGCTTATGTCAGGTACAGATTGCGTTTGACTCAGGGGATTGTTCTTCGCACTCGGTGGTGTACGCTGGACACCAGCCATAGCAATGTTAGTATATAAAAGATCCAAAAAAGAGATAAAAGAAAAAGGTCTTTTCTTACTCTGTGTTCGTTTGCTTATAGAAGCAATAGACAGTCACTTCGTTCGTCCGAGGTCGCAGATTACTTGGCGTAGCCGATACTTGTTTCGTAGCAACCTCGTAGCACGTTGTAGCCCGTCGTAGCGCACCCGTATGACGTCAGCCTCGCGTAGCAGTCCACTATTTCGCCGTCTCCGCTACAAGCTCCGTGGCGCAGTGGTTTAGCACTCAGGTCGCATCCACGCGCGCGCTCGAGTTCGATACTCGACAAATCACAGCCACTTTTTCTAGTACGAACTTACGACGGCAGTAACGAAACTGATTCTATCCCTCTCTAGGACCGCCCAGTGGGTGTTACAACTAGCTTAAAACACGTAATGAGTAACAAGGAATTTGTATTTAGTGTATTGAACCAATCACGGAATTTAGCGACAATACCTTCGCGGCAAACCGACACACGTCCACTCGTTACCGAGTCCGATGACCGAATCATAGATGTCCCAAGTCTGCGAATGTTTGGTTCTAGGACTTGCCGTAACTTCCTGTTTTTCTTCCGTCGCATTTATAAATACAGATAATGTCGTAAGACTTGAAAACATTCAAGGTTAAAGACGTTTATTTTTACCCGGTTTATGGCAGTAAGCTCACCCCCTAAAACATGGGACTTAGAGCTGGCGAAATGTGGGTGCACTGTAGGTACCTACAGCTCTGCCTAACCCTTTGGGGAATAGAGGCGTGATGTTATGTTAAAATCATATTTTTAGAAGAATATAAGATCATGGAAAAATTACCAGGAAAATAGAAGTGCAAAGATGTACGGTCACCAAAGGAAATAAGTAACCAGGGCAGTCGGATATAGTTGAAGTTTTGTAAGAAACCGATGGATGTTTTCGAATGCAATTTAGTTTAATTATTAAAAAGCAGACAGTTCATTTATCAAATTAAATTTCATTAGAAAAAATCCATCGGTTTCTTACTGAACTTCAACTATATCCGACGAACCAGCACCCTAATTGCGTAACACACAATCAATCGGAATCGGTTTCATTTTGACAGTTCAACAACATTCATTGCGTTATGTACGTGTTGAGAAGACAATTTTTTCGAACTTATGAAGCAATGGATTAGCAATTTGCTTCAGAATGATTCAGATTACGATTGATCTGAGAAGACAATTTTTTCGAACTTATGAAGCAATGGATTAGCAATTTGCTTCAAAATGATTCAGATTACGATTGATCGTGTATTACGCAATTAGAGTGCAGGTTACTTATCTCCTTTGGCGACTGTAGGTACATGTCCCCGAAGATTAACTTGGGTACTGACATAAACCAAGAATATTCGTTAGTTTTTTAATGAGTGGCTTATTTGTGCACAATGAACTTTTCTTTCTTTTATTTCTAGTGGTTGAAATGGGTAAAATAACCGAACCAATGAACACGCCAATATCGTAAAAGATTAATACCCCTCCAAGATAAATGAGTAACCATTTTACGTAGGTAATAGGTCAAGTTCGAAGATTACATTACAGATGAACTACTTACAAAGACGTATGAAAGGTCGAATCTTTAGATTTTATTGCTGAACTCAGAATGTAAATCACCTCACCAATCCCTCTTTCTTATTTACGATTAAAATAAAACACAAAGTTAAATACAAAGCAAGTACACATTAAGGTGACGACACACTATAGCATTCTAGGAATATCGGAATAAAAAGTATATAAAAAGTACCCATGTGCCAAATTTCATCTAAATTCAGCCGTAAAGCATTAAAGCGTAACAAACAGACATGCAAAATAATCAAATCTCTTCTTTATAATATTAGTTTAGATTATCGCTATAGGTGTGTAATAGTCGCTTCCTAAACCTCGATGATATGATGATGATATTAACACCCGTGAACAGTAAGTAATATAAAGTTTCATCTGCGAATACTAGACGCAAAGCTTTCAGCGAGTGAGCATTTACTTGTAACGTTCCTTTCATTTCCCAGTGCGTCATCCTTTTTATCCATGCTCGATGAAATAAAGCTCATAGTTTGTAAAACCAAGACTTTTTAATTGATTTTTTATTGCTAAGTGGGCCTGCTCTTTATCTCTATCATGCCAGGTGGAAAGTGATGGATGGTCTATGGTGGAACAAGCGTACCTAGAAGATGCCAGTTCACTCTTGCTTTGGAGGCAGACGGGTTAAATGTGGAAGGGAACACAGTCACTGGCAGAAAGTTCCACACATAGGCTGTGTGCATAATAAATGAGGAGGAGAAGCGCTGAGTACAGCTGGTCGGGATATCAACCAAGTGTGAAAAGTACGTTGTAACAAAATATCAACCGTCTAGCTGAATGTTCGGTTCGCCACAGAGCGGTTCGATCTTCTGTTACAAGTAAGTAAATGCTCTAATGTGTCCTCACCCTAAAATGTCTTCGCTCAGTATTTCAAAGACTGTGTCGGTACGACGACTTCTAATGTTTATCTGTAACGGTTCGTTGATTTTACTGCCAAAGTTACAGACCTTTTTAGTGGGGGTGACAGAAAAACTATGTATCTTCTTATATTTTAGTTAGGTAGGAATACAGTGTAGTGTTTGATCTTTAAGAAGTGGTGCAGTTGCAGAACGTAGTCGAGTGGATAGTCAGTACTTAACAAAGAAAGAAAAAAGAAGCAAGAAAGAAAATTTATGACGTTTGTTTTTTGTTTTGTTTACAACTTATTGACTTCATAATTTTAAATCTAACTAGAAATTATTGCCTCAGATTATCTTCATAAATTAAATAAATTTTGTTCGTGAATTTTTCCCATGTTTTACTAGTTATTCTGCTAGACAAATCTAGCGGATTTAACATCCAAAAAATCCAAATCTGGCGGAGACAAATCCAGTAAATCAAAGATCATAAAAGTCGGTCCAGCCGTTCTTGACACGTAAATGGTGTAACTAACCCGACTTTATTTTATTTATATAGAAGATTATGTCGACATGGCCAACATGGCCAGAGATCGGTCAGGACAGGGAGGTTTGGAAGAAAAAAGAGGAGGCCTTTGCCCATCAGATAATACGTATAAATAAATATCTACGAGCTTTTGTAAACAATCCAATGGCGATTTAATTTTAATATTTTTTTATTTTAATTTATACCTGTTTTCAATTTTTTCAATGTATTCAATTTATTCTTTTTAACTCATTCTTTTAATTTTATTTTCTTATCAATTTATGGTCAATATCTTTATTCATAATCCAATTAATAATTAATCATAATGTAATCAATTTAATCAATTATAATTTAATCAGTAATCACATGACAGTGATTTTTTTTTTAATTTTGTTTTTATATGTTGTATACGGCATTGAATATTAGGAAAATTTTTCTTTATTATTGTTTTGGAATACTTATTCATTGTATGTAGAAGTTCTTATTTCAATAATTTATAAATATGTTATGTGAAGCCGTTTTCTGTGCATGTGGTGTTTTAACCTGTAATTAATTGTTGCACTTGTAAATGTTATTCTAGTCATTAAATCAGAAATGTATATAGTGTAAACAATTGTTGGTTAATCTAAATAAATAAATAAAAAATAAAATCAGTGGGACACAATGTAGGCTAACGAAAAAAAAAAGAAGACTATAGGTAATTAGGTATATCAATAATATCATAGCTGGCAGTGCTTAGCTTTTTTACACTTTCTACCTTATTGAGTTTGGAAGTCAACACTTCTTTAGGCGGATTGAGCGATTATTGGTAGGGGCAAATCTTATGGGTTGGGATCATTGACACGTTAATGTTGGCAGTATATCTGTAGCTATAAGGGTAACCGCTGTTATTTCATAGTTTAGAGATTCCACTTCTGTCGGCAGTCCTCATGACTGCCTCATCATCATCTGTCGCTGAACTCCTCCTAAACGGTTGGACCGATTTTGATGATATTTTTTGTGTTTGCGTGGGTTCCTGGATGGTTTAGATCTACAATAGGACCCGGTAGGTGGCGCTGTTCGGGCAGGGCAACGTCTGTCGGGTCCGCTAGTTTTTTATACTTTCTAAGTAACATTGTTCGTTTCTACTTTTATTTCTCTCTCTTTTCGACAATAATTATCAGAAACAGTAATTAAACCTACATCTATCACCTATCTTAATAATTATACGCAAATGTTTTCCTTGAACCTTTTCGAACTACTGTCCGATCACATTTTTTTTAATTCAGCACCCTCCTTTCATTTCTCATTTGTAATTCAATTCTCTTGTTCCACAACTAGAGACCGTCTTCAAAATCTCCATAATAATAAAACCATTTAATTATACTGAAAAATATCTTGTGGCGCCTATAATAATTAATATGCGTCGTTAAAACTATACTTAACACCACTTTAATGTCTTATTAAAGGGTTGTAAAATTTTATGTTGCGTTAGAACTTTCTTTAATTAAATACGTCCCCTGAATAATCAAGATGGTTTTAATATTTTAATATGTTTTCATCGCGACATTATTTATATCGTGTATGAACGTTATTAAATGATCTTTTATGGCTTCGTTTTATGTTTTAGGTGATAACTTTGGTTTCGGGAATGAGTTATTTGAATAGTTAATTTAGTTTTGGGTTTTCGATTATTTGATACCTATTACAAGAATAATTTAGTACCTAGTGAAAACAGTTAGTTGTGTTTAATATTGTAAAAGCTGTAAATTGAGAATAAACTGAATTTAACCTTGATGAAACTTATTTTGAAAAAAAAAAACGGTTTTGTAAATTAGAGGGGCTCATGGCTGAACAGCCGCATGGGTAGATCGAAGTGGATGGGTAACCGACATTTACATATCAAGACCCCACTGTGACTCGGAAACCACGTTAGGCCGTTGGTCCTGGCTGTCATTCATAGATCTTTGACAGTCGTTACGGGTCAGAAACCCAGAAGTCTGACTACAAGTCTTATCAAGGAGTATAGTGTTACCACTGGGTAACACGATGGTGCAGACCGATGGTCAGGTACTGACCTAGGTTGTTGGGCATTCAGCTGCATCCGGTTAGACTAGAAGCTGAGCCCAACACAGTTGGGATAAGGCTAAACAGATGGGTAGCGGGATCGTCCGAAAGGGTTACCGCTGCCCTGGAACATAAAGGGCTAAGGAAGGAACACGGGTGGGTTTTAGTCAGTAAGAGTCTGACACTCCCTTCCGCTCCACCCATAGCGGGAGGGGACATTTGATGATTTCCCATCCACAAAAAAAAAGCTAAACAGATTGACTGACGTTTTTTAAATTACTTGACTTGAAACCCTCAAATTTGTCATTTCTAAAATAAATTACACCTAAATATAAATCTTCTTATACCCTGACAGGCTGAGTAATCAATTCTTTACCAAATATTTTTCTCACTACGCAAGCAAAAATATTTTACTCTCACGTATTTGATTTGTCAGTGAAAAAAAGATATAGACGTTACCAATATTAGTAAAAAAATAATAATACGTATGTCGTAGGCGAGATTCTGATATCTATAAATCGCAATATTTGTCAAAATATCCGAAATTGTAGCATACCTAAGTTGGTATTGAAATAAAATTTCAATATCAATTTCTTAACGTGATATCAGTGGAAAAATCGCGCTGAAGGAATCCTGAAATCTTCGGTCTGCTGCATACAAAGCAACTCGATGCAATGGTATGGCAAGTAAATCAATTTGATGTAGGAACCTACTCGTATAATCTACATGCTATGATATTTAGACAGGCAAAGGAGTTTCTGGCTATTGCTTAAATTTCAGCTGCATATAAATCTAAACCAGATTTTTTCCTTATAATGTCAAATCGTATGAGATGACCATGTGATAATACACCACCTATAAATGTAAAAATAGAGACACCTCTGCTCACATTGTTATCGGTTATTACAGTCATTTAAAGCTCTTTAGAGCGCAAGTATATCGCAACTCGTTTTGGGGTCGGCTTTCAGTCTAATTGTATTCAGCTAAATTCAGTATTTTACTCCAAAACCCAGTTACTGGGTAACACAATGCCCCTTAGCAGGACTGGTTCACAGAATTTCGGGCTTCTGACTACTCGGAACCACTGTTAAAGATCTACGAATGATAGCCGGGACTAACTGCTTAACGTGCCTTTCGAAGCACAAAGGTGTATCAGTATGTAATGCATGGTCACCCATCTACGAATCGACCTCGGCAAGCATAACTTTACCTTGAAGATCGACCCGTGCGGCTGTTATTATTTCGCCCCGAGCCCCCTCAAGTGTATGCATCTCTTATGCAACAAAACTTGAGAGGTGTCAAGGGACACCCGGATGGAACGAAGTTCAAAGAGAGAGAGAGAGAGACAGACAGAGAAACACGCGCACGCCGCACGGCTTACAACTATAGCTAAAAGTGTCGTTCCAACTTTTGGTCTTAATTTTTTCCGTCTAGCCCCCTTTCGCAACGCGCGATAAGGAACTTCGTTCCAAAAACTAGCTTAGTGCATAAAAACACTTACAAAACTATCACAATATGGCGTGATATTTTTTCAATATAAAACTGAAGCACCTAACTAGCCTAAGTGTCGATTTGCATGCTAACTTGCTATTATGTAAGCACCACTATGTTTAGTGTTGGCATTATGTAAACACAGCACCGCGTATGTCGAAGTTTCAATTATTCATCAAGTAGAGTTAGATAGTGCACCCCTATTTGCATTATTTTGTATGCATTTTTACCTGCAAAAGGTAAAAATGCAATAGCTTGCCTTTTAAATATGGAAAGGGCTTTGTGCTGTATTACGGAACACTGCGGTACCGAGGATAGGGATCCTTATTGTATATCTTATAGGGCCGACATAGACAGACCGCTCTTGCAGTCATAGTCAACAGTTTGAAGCTGCCATTGATAACTGCTGGAGCAGTTGATACCAACTGCTCGTCATTGAAATCAGGTAACTGCGCGTGAGCAGTCAACAGCTCGAGCAGTCAGTATATGCCTGGCAACTGCTTGACCGCACGACCGCCCGAAGTAGTTGCAACTGCTCGAGCGGTTTCGTGTATACGTAGAAGACTGTAGTTCACTATGCAGTCGCAGCTTGATGCAGTCCATCCTGACTGCTTCAAGCAGTCAATGTCTGTCGGCCCTTACAAGCGTCGACGACTGCAGTGGCCTCAGCCGTTGACGCGTGCCGTTCGTGTGTATGAACACATACAGTCGCATTGTCAAACTTAACTCAACTTCAAGTCACCGTGGTGTGTCTCACGTTGTCACTGGCAGCTTAACGTTTACTAGCAATAGAAAGAGTTTTGACAAAGTAACCAATGTCGTTTGAGAATGTGAGGGTTAATTACTGACCTTATACGATGGATATCGTAAGGTAAGGTAGAGATGGCATGGCAGTAACATGCTTTAACGCTTTTGGCGCTTGAATGACGTTGACAGGGTTGCGCTATTGGTGAATGTTTGTGAAATGCATTACAAAAACCAAGATGGCGACAGCGGCGTTAGTTCCAAATTTGGCCATGCGTCAAAATAATCTTTTATGTGTAGGTATGTATTCGTTGTCAGCATCACTTTTTTCGTTTGAAACCCGTTTTAACAGGATATTTGTGACCCATTAATCCATTTCCACTTGAATCATGTTTACCCTTACCAATCAGTAACTAAAAGCAAAGATTATCGTCAAGAAAAACGATGTAAACTACCCTCAACTATAACTTCGGCCGAAGTGGTAGTGGGCTGGTAAATGTCACGTGATTGCAGCTTCCCCAACCATTGCGAAGATATTTATGGTGATCGTCGTATGTCCGCCCGAATCACTTATCGTTATTCAAGATTACTTTAGTGATCTTGACAACTTATGTTACGTAATTGACTTAGGAGTTTTGTGAGAAAATATTTTGGGGTAAGTATCGTTTTTACTGAGAGTCATAAATGGACAGCTGTTGTTTTATCTGGGGTATGTTAGATGCTATGTGGGATGGCGTTGACACCCCATAGATGGAGCTGTTATTGATGAATATAGGGTTTTATGGCAAAGTAAGATCTCTTTCCATTTTGTTCCAAGTAGTACAGACGCCAGCACATCAAGCTACTACAATCTGTCGAATTTATTTAATAGATTTTCAACTTTAGAAGCATTAAGGTTCAAGGTTGATTGGAAAAATTTGACACTTTCGGGTAGCTTGAGCAGTTTCCTTACGTACCCTAATTGCTTAAATCAATCTCTCTCTCTCTGCTTTCAATCACAATCTGAATTATTTTGAAGGATATTGCTAATCCATTGCTTCATATGTTCGAAAAACTTGTCAGCTTAAAAACGTAAATAACGCAATGAATGTTGTTGAACTGTCCAAAATGAAAACCATTGCTACTGTTATTGTGTTACGCAATTACCCCGCTGTTCTGGGGTAGACATAATCCAAACCAAATCAGATAGCTGATAGCTTCTTATGCCTCAAAAGATACAGTGGCCAAGACGGAACTTTAAAGCCAGATCATAATAGCCATGTTTTTTATTTCCAAATACGGAAACAGAAAAAAAAAACATGTGAAAGAAAGAAGTGTTTACTCATGTTTTTAAACAAAACAATGTTAATTGTTGAGAGCTTTTTATACTAAACAAAAACTCCAAATACTCAAAGAAAACTAACTCGCACTTATCTTGAATTAAACTATAAAATCTGTTAGACGCGTCACTTAGTAAAAAGGTTTGTTTCAACCGTTTCTTATGGCTCAAAGTGTACTTGTTCATTAACACTAAACCGCCCGCGGCTCGATCACGTACAAAACAGATTTCAGCAGCTGCCGCCGGTTAACAAATTGTATGAGAAAATATTCTTGAGAAGTCTCCTTTGGAATAATTTGTTGCAGTAGAAGTATTAAAGTAATTAGCGTATGACTTTTGTTTTTATACCAAAGTGCTATTTTCTATCAATTACATTGAAACTCCAAAGTCGGCTTCACTAGACAAAATCAAACTGGTTGCTAATTTAATTATATAATTTATATTTTTTATGACATTGATAATACATTTTGTGATTACCTACATTAACTCACACACAAAATTATTTCTTGTTAAAATTTTAGGAATATCATCTACTTTTACAATATTTGTAAATATGTGAGCACGTGTATCTATTTTATTTACCTGTCATCGCTTTATTTTTAATTGTTTTTACCTATAGTAGTACAGTAATTTTATTTTAGATGCATTGTCTTCACGTATAATTATTTCATTAATGTATGTAAAATATTTTAAAAGAGTAACGATGGATTTCTTTGCCAATTTTCCCCCATACGAAACAACATATTGGAAGCAACTAGAACCAATTTTTTGTTGTTGTAAATTTTCACGTTCGGAAGTGCCTTTTATGTGCCTAATTATAATAATAATAAATTTCTTCATTTTATAAAAGTGACAACAGGTTTAAGTACAGATATTACATTTACAACATACAAAGTAGAATCTTAAACATAGGTCCCCTGGCTGTGACTTGGGAGTAATTTAAATAAATTATTAATTTGACTTTGACACTATGATTTACTAAATGTTTGTTTTTGAGTTTCATTTTCTCTGCGTGCAGTCACTTGTAATAGAGTGACATTCGAAGTGAATTTACAGAAAAGCACTAAGTACCTAAGTACTATTGTCTAGTAGAAATTTCTGTTTTATGTTTAAGCGTTTTTTTTAAATAAACACCCATTCAATTTACCAAATTGCTTAGAACAGCTATTCTGAAAAAGACGCCGATTAAGCAAAGGCACTTTAGACACATAAAATACTCAAACACTTGAATCAACAGAAAAAAAAAAACCTTTTAAATTAAACTAAAATCCATCTGAACGACTACGAAATGTTCAGTTACGACGCAACTACCGGACGCCATCTCTCAAAGTATCGTTTGATAGTCGTAAAAACATCCCTTAACGGTCGTCCGATCTCACTCGCCCTTTAGGATGCGAGCAGAGATGCGTGGAGAGGAGCAGATATGAGCGGAGCGGTGCTGAGCTAAGATAATATTATCCAATAGAGTTCCACAAAATTATGATCCATCTGAAAGTGGCACCGGTAACTGAAAAGTTGTGTGGAAATCGGTTGTCATGGTATGGGCATGTGTTACGGAGAAATGAGGAAAATGTCGTGAGGAGAGTTTTGAGTATGAATGTCGATGGCTATAAGAGTAGGGGAAGACCAAAGAAACGATGGATGGAATGTGTAAATGTTGATATGGTTAGAAAGGGGGGTGACTACCGAGATGACGAGTAATAGAGAAGTATGGAAGAAAAAGACATGTTGCGCCGACCACAAATAAACTGGGATAAGGGCAGGAGAATGATGATGATGAGAGTTTCACAAAATTCACGACTCTGCTTCGCTCCGCTTTTTTTATATTGCTTGACCTCTATCAAGCCTGATGGAAAGCGATCTATGATGGAACAAGCGTTCCCAGAAGATGCCTGCTCACTCTTGCTTTGAAGGCTGACAAATTAAAAGTGAACCCACAGATGTCCCACAATACCTACTTACGTTATAGGCATTATAGCGGAGTGGAGATTAGTTATCATCGGCGGGATATTTTTTTTTTATTGACAATGGGCTCACTCTTGACCTCAATCCAGCCCAGAGGCAGGGATGAGATCTACGGTGGAACGAGCTTGCCCAGAAGAAGCCTATTCACTCTCGCCTTGAAGAGATTCGGGTTGTAATGAACTCGGGAATGCAGACGCAGGCAGACAATTCCACTCCTTAGCTGTGCGCATCAGAAAAGATGACGAGAAGCGCTTAGTGCGTATATATGGTATATTAACCAAATAGGGACGTGGAATATGCTGAGCTTAATCCATTCATATTACAAGTTTTTTAATAGCAATCAAACCGACTCTTGATAAGGTTAGTCGTCACCGCCACCTCATCTCATCATTGCTTCGAACGCCGGCCGTGTCGCTCTTGCCCGGTGCAAGAGCGACACGGCCGGCGTTCGTAAACAGGCCACGACACTGCCTCACTCTCCGCTCACTCGCTCCGCTCATTTGCGCAACCATCCTTAACCCCGCCCATGCTATGCGCCAGCGCTTTATGCCCTGTTCGTCTTAACCCCAATAATAAAATGCGGGTTGTAAATAGATAATAAGGGTGAAATACGCGTGGAAACCATTAAGGGCGCCATCACTGTCGCTATCTGAGCGCACTAATCGACGGCTTGTACTATTTTAATAAAGGTTTTATTGCACGATATGTATCATTCTGTTGTGGTTTATGGTGGAGGAAAAGAGCATGTTCGACATTAAACCATAGAGGAGGTTGGGAGAGCATTTCACTTGATTTTTTATGGAAATGGTTAGAAAGGTTTTTCACGGTTCAGTCAATACTGCGCCACAATACCCTGGAAGACGGAGCTTCCGCATCCAGTCTGTCCCAGCCACCTTCTTAAGGTCGTCGGTTCATATAGCAGGCGGGCGTCCCACACTACGCCTGCCGATACGCGGTCTCCACTCTAGGACTTGTTTGCTCCACCGACCTTCGGTCCTTCGACAAACATGGCCAGCCCATTGCCACTTCAGTGTGCGTACTCTGAAAGCTATTTCACGGTTGAATAATGATAATTAGAGTAATTACTGATAAATTGGGTTAAAGCTGAGTAGATTTCCTGTGTTTACAAGTACTATGCACTTATGAACACACTTACTTTCGTGCTTATAAAAACATATTATGCTCCATGGTAGATCACATTAGTACTTACCATCAAATATATCTTAATTCTTTTGGCTTAACAACAAGATCCATGAACACAAATACATAAAATAAAGGTCACCCTTTCCTTTTTCCACTCAACTTGATCCTGAGCCAAAGCCGTTCAGTGTCAAGTTTGTCATGATTCATTTATGTATTTATTCACTCCAAACATACAAATATCCTTACAGGCTAGACCCAATGCGTATTTGTACATAGTACACTTAAAAATTAAATAGTTCCAATGCTTGTACCATAACATATTCTATAGGCATAGGTATCATAACGTATTCTTTAAAATTCACCCATGATCAATATTTTCATCAGCATCATGAATCACGATCCAAATAACACGTTATTTTTTTAACACATAGCGCACTGAAATGTTATCAATTGGCATTTCCAATGACTGTGGATGAATACACACACAAAATGCATTCAATGAATTTATTTCAACTTTTTATTTGTGTTCATTTGTAATGGAAACAATAACGTAATTTTCAACTGTTTTCCGAGTTTTCATTCATGCAATGTTATCGAAAGTTTTCCGTTTTGTCGATCGGTATTTTTGCATGGTAACTAGCAATATAGCCTGTTATTTATGGCTATAGATCGTGCGATGTTACATCAATTTATTCGACTTTCCTTGTGATTGGATAACCCTGCGGTATTTGCTTGGATTCAATTTTCTATTTCAAATTGCTTCAGTCTAGTATTTTGACTAGGTATATGCAACGTTAAGGTATAATCTGAATCACAAAAATATTATAGTATTCTTATTGCATCAATTTTTATGACTGTTTTGACTGTGAAACTTTTTTTAATAGCAATAGCTTGTCCGTTTTGTGGTGCATCAGCATGAAAATCGATGCAATGTCGGCATGTGTAGGTAGGTACGAACAGCCTATCATTTCAGCAGAAAGACGTCCACAGCTGGACATAGACCTCAACCAAGCACCTCCACTCAACAGTTTATTAATTAGTTATATCGAGTTCTTAAAATCAAAATCAAAATCAAAAGTCATTTATTCAAATTAGGCTGAGAGTCAGCACTTTTCGAACGTCAAAATTACAAAAGACAGTCCCCCAAAAACGCCCGCCCTTCACCACTTCCTAGTGCTATCGCTGGGAAGAAGAAGTGGCGGAACAAACTTCCCAGCAGCACAGCTGTCTGTTCAGTTAGAATATAGTTGCATGTATACAATACTAGGAACATATGTTCAGTAATTAACATTACAAGAAACTTAAATTATTTGCCATAAAATATGTCAGCTAGCCACGCCAATATACCAACAAATATAATAAAAACTATACGTACTTAAGCTGAAAAATAATTAATTAAAATGGAAATAACTACTTACTACCTAAATAAAAGCCTCCAGGCATAAAGGGCGTGACAGCTTACATATTTACGCATAGCTGGGTTCTGGTCACATAGCTGTCCCTTGAGTCACAGATGAAAAACTAGGACCATTGAAGTAAAATAAATAAATAAGTTAATACTAATAACAATAACCTGTCAGTAAGCTGATTCTGGAGAAAGAACATGAACATTGTCTTGAGTTAATTAGGGCGACCAACTATTCTTATCGTGTAAGTAGTCGTTGATGGAATAGTAAGCCTTTGAGCAAAGGTTAGATTTTACTTGAGCTTTAAACGCATTGAAAGGCAAGTCTAGCAAAGAAGAGGGTATCTTGTTATAAAAGGTTATACCAAGCCCAACAAATGAGTTATGAACCTTATGAAGCCGGTGAAAGGGGGCACGTAGTTTGTCCTTATTTCTAGTGTTAACACTGTGAATATCACTGTTTTTAGTGTACAAGTGCAAATTTTGCCTAATATATAAAATGTTGGCGAAGATGAATTGTGATGCAACCGTGAGAATACCAATATCTTTAAAAAAATCTCTTAGAGAAACTCTGGCACCTAGCTGGTAAATTGCTCGAACAGCTCGTTTTTGAAGGACAAATATATTTTGTATATCAGCGGCTTTGCCCCACAGCAGAATACCGTAGGACATAACACTGTGAAAATAACTAAAATAGACTAAACGAGCTGTATCAACGTCAGTGTATTGTCTTACTTTCCTGACGGCGTAGGCAGCCGAACTGAGCCTTCCTGCTAGACTTGATATATGAGGTCCCCACTGAAGTTTGGCATCTACTGTTAGTCCTAGAAAAATTGCCGAGCCTACTGTTTCAAGCACCTCTTTATTTAAGACGATGTTGGGTCCTAGATTTCTGACATTCGGTAAGGCAAACTTTACACATTTCGTTTTCTTGGCATTGAGAACTAGGTTATTTGACGTAAACCAATCTGTAACTATTGAGAGTGCACTGTTTACGTCGTCAAAATCTTGTCTATTCCTGTCTACTTTAAAAATAAGAGAGGTATCATCTGCAAACAGTACAACGTCACAGATGCCCTTCAAATGGAATGGTAAATCATTGATATATACTAAGAACAAAAATGGACCCAGTATTGAGCCTTGCGGAACACCTAACTGAACTGGTAGCCCGGAAGATTTCGCGCCATTAACATCTACACATTGGACCCTATTATGTAAATAAGAAATTATTACGTTGAGAGCCACGTTTCGGACACCGTAATGACGTAACTTACGCAAAAGCGTGTCATGGTGCACGCAATCAAAGGCTTTGGAGAGATCACAGAAAACTCCAATAGCATTCTGTGATTTCTCCCATGCGTCAAATATGTGTCTCAGCAGAGCAACACCCGCGTCTGTAGTTGAACGACCCTTTGTAAAGCCATATTGCTCATTATGGAGGAGGCTGTTTAAATTAAAATGTCTTAGCAACTGCTTGAGTATTAACTTTTCAAATATTTTGCTAAACGCAGGTAAAATAGAAATAGGCCTGAAATTGCCAACGTCATTCTTATTACCTGATTTAAATAATGGTATGACTTTGCTACTCTTCATGAGGTCAGGAAAAGTTCCTAAATCAATACATTTATTAAAAGTAACAGCTAGATAGGGGGCTACGATGTCTATTATATTACTTAAAAGTTTAATGGAGATGCCCCAATAATCACCGGTGTTTTTAGACTTAAGTGTATTAAAAATATTAACTACATCACGCGGGGTTACATGTTCGAAACTAAATAAAGGACTACATTTAGGTACACTACTATGCAAAAGGTCTTCAGCTTTAGACGGGGACGAATTTAAGGAGCGAGTCGTAGTTATCGGTATGTTGGCAAAAAACTCATTAAATGCCTCAGCTACATCAGCTGCATTATTAACTAATTTGTTGTCGACCATAATCTCAAGTTGTTTTTCTTGTTTAACAGATTTACCCGTTTCATTGTTAATAATTTTCCAAGTGGTTTTTACTTTATTATTAGAATTTTTAATTGTATCGCCTAAAAATTTTGATTTAGCAAAAGCACTAATCTTTTTGAATAATTTTGAATAATTTTTGACATACTCTAGGAAAGGAGTATCAAACCTGTATTTTTTCAAACCATATAACTCGTATAGTCTCGCTCTACTTTTATAAATTCCCGGAGTAGCCCATTGATTAAAGCCAACAGAGGAACCATTAACGTTAATAGTTTTGGTCTTAAAAGTGGATTGGTACTCTTTTTGCACAACATCAAAAAGGGCACCATAAATTTCATTGGGATTCTCGTATTCTACTATAGATGGTGTAATTCTATGAGCTATATTATTTTTAAACATTTTGCAACGACTGGCTGTATAAGGCCTGCATTCAAGTTTATGCGGTTTTTTATGTACTGGCATGGGGAAGCTAGCTAATAAACCACAGTGGTCGGACGTTAAATCAGTTAACACTAATTTATGTTTGGCATCACAATCACTAAATACATTATCAAGACAAGTTGACGAAGATGCTGTGATCCTAGTAGGTTCAAAAAACAAGTTAATTAAATTATAAGACCTAAAAAGATTGAGAAGTCTAATACTTAATGGAGTAACATCTAAAATATTAATATTGAAGTCTCCACATAATATAATGCTTTTGTTACTTGATTTCAACCTATTGAGAGAATCTTCCATTACCGATTCGAAACTAACAAAATCCCCAGAGGGGGGTCGATAAACGCAAATTATAACATATCGCTCAAGTTCAACACAAGACAACTCTATAGTGCGCTCGATTGAAAGATTAACTAAATCTAAACGTTGTTTACATTTTAACTTGTTTGAAACAAGAACTAAAGAGCCACCGCGAATAGCACTTTTTCTTACAAATGCACTCTGTACGGTAAAGTTTTCATCATTAATAAACACTACTTCATGTTCCTTCAACCAGTGTTCAGTCAAACATAACACCTGAACATCATAGAACTCCATAAATAAACTTAATTCTAGCTCTTTGCCGGACAGACCCTGCATATTTTGATGTACAACATTCAACATATGCGGCTGACCCGTTGTCTCACCTAATAGTTTAAACTACAAGGCGTATCAAAAGTAGTGTTAGTATCAGTACTAACAGTAATCAATGGTACACTACAAGTACCAGTGTCACTGAGTATATTGTATGCTAAAAGATTAGCAATTTGTCTCCTACAACTAGGTGGCAAATACATAGTATAATTTGTCAGTTTGTAATCAGTAATGAATTGATTACAATCAAAATATAAAATAGCATCACTGTGACGACAAGTCCTATTATAAATGAACATATTTAAATTATAAATATGCTTATTTTGCTCATCAGTTAAATGTAGTGTAAGAAACCAACACTGTAGCCTTCAAGACTGTCCTCTAGTCCAACAGATGATGAAGTGGTCAAGCACTCTTCTTCAAACAAATAAACACAAACAACACAACAAACTGCTTTGTAGTTAGGCAGAGGTAATATTTTTCGATTTAACGTTATTTCCGTGAATAAACACTTTTTCGTTTTTTTTCTTCTTAGCGTGTCGATGACAAGCTGCATTCAGTCAGCCCAGAACTTGGCTGCGAGCTTGGCACATTCAGTAGCGTTCATCAACTGCTGTAGCATGCAGACAACAAGCAGCCTTTATATTCTACAGCAAAAAATTTATTCATTACTGTTGGCAACAACATAAAAGTAATTTTTGTAGTAAAATTTAAATGTCATTAATTGGCAATAATATTGTGATATTTTTTTGTAGTGGCAACGCTGTCACACTTCCTTTTCCCTTGCCAACGAACAACTAACTTGCACGGTCACGTATTTTTTCACTCTCGTTAATTATTATAATAAACTAATAAGATACTAAGTATTGTGTCAACGGTTGTGTACCCAAAGCTGTACAATAAATAGTGTGCATCTAAAAGTGTCTTTACATTTCGAAGAAACCTCCTGGTACGCAGCCCCAAAATTATTCCTGGCGTGACATAGCAAGACGCGTGTCCGCCAATTAACAGACATCAATTTTCACAAAAAAAAAAACATACTAAATAAGTCACTAATGAATATTTCAAATTCACTTACAAAGACATTTGAGTCACTACGAGGGCCACACCACACCACATCATCTAATAATGTGGAAAAAATAGTAGTGTCTGTGCGATTACAATGCTAGACTCGTGTCAGGTAATCTAGTTAGTGCGGTCGCCCGGCGTCGCTCATTACAGCGGTGCGCGCGACCACGTACGAGGGACGTGGAAATAGAGTGACTGGATGTGTCCATGTAAATATTGGAACAACTGATTGGATTTGGGATCTATCAGTGACAAACTCAGACACGTCACTGTCCGTTGCAGCGAGTTGCAAAATGTGAAGCTTTTATACACGTTGTATGATGGATACAGAACTTGCACGGTTGAAGTCTAAACTTTTCTTGCTATAGTAGCCTAGTGGAAGGCGGAAAATTCATAACATTTTCTAGACAAGAGTAGAAGCGTACAATGGAAAAAAACAGAGAAGCATTTTCTAAGCAGTGAACGGGCTTGTTACAATAAGAGAGGTTACAAAGCTAGAACACTCTATGAACGACCTCTATTATTTTTTTTTTTAACGTTGCCCCAATCTAGGAATTTCTCCTGTATCGTGGGTGCGTTTACAAACATTTAAACTCACATACACAAACAGCCAGACCCGGAACAACTACTTGTAGGTCATACAAATATTTGTTCCGTGCGGGAATCGAACCCGCGACACGCAGCGCAGCAGTCAATCGCTTAACCACTGCGCCAACCGTGCCGTCAAATGAGAATAGACGACGGAGGAGATACCTAAAAGTGATCCCAAATAACTGTAAAATATCTTTTACTTTCCATGATGTCCTTTCATAGAAGAAAATATGTCAAACGAAGGAGTTCTTGAACCCATTCACGCCTAGAAGTATTGATATCACCATCTTCTTTTGTGTGTTGTGCTATCTTTTGTGTGCGCCAAATAAATGGTTTATCTATCTATCTATCTCTATCTTTGGCATATCCAGTCATCAATACAATGTCGTAGTAATGTCTTCATACCGCGTCAGCAGTTTTGCCGAATGCAGGATAATTCCGATCGCCTTCCGAACGGTTCGCCCGTGTAAACTTGTTACCACACATGATACGGATTCCGTCATTTAATTTTTCCAATTGAGGAACATTGTACCGAATTACGTGTTCATTTCTTGCGCAATGTATTTGGTTACAACGTGGTGTTCGAGAAATCGCTCACATGTGGAAATAGATTTTTATGCAGTAAGGCAAACATAATGTAATAATGGCCGCCTTAAATTTACCCACTGCTGGGACACAGGCCTCCTCTCTGTGAGAGAGATTGGGCCGTCCACCACGCAAGCCCAGTGCGGGTTGATGTCGAGATAGATAGAGGTTGTCTTAGAATTTTTGGTTCTAGGACTTGCCGGTTTCCTCACGATGTTTTCCTTCGCCCTTTTGAGAGCAGTGGTGATGAAATAATTTACACAAAGTAAACCGCCTGTCAGGGTTCGAACCTACGACCTGCAAGTTGTAAGTCGCAGCCGTTACCAACTGGGCCACTACTGTTCACTAGGTACTGTGGTTTACTGCAGTGTTAAAAATAATTGGACAATCTCAAGTAGTCAAACCTATGTAGTAGACTTAAATACATCTTTATGATAAAACGACTATGGAATGACGACACGGTTGGCGGAGGACACGGTTGGCGCAGTGGCTGAGCGATCGACTGCTGCGCTGCGTGTCGCGGCTTCGATTAACGCACGGAACAAATATTTGTATTGCCTACAGGTAGTTTTTCCGGGCCTGCTGTTTGTGTATGTGAGTTTAAATGTTTGTAAACGCACCCGCGATACAGGAGTAATTCCTAGTGTGGGGCAACGTTTTTTTTTTTTAAAAAAAAAGAATCTTTGAGCAAGATAACAAGCACACCCTAACATAGTAGGGAACTGGGGGCCTACTCCGAAGTGTAAAGTGCGAATGTTCGGATCGGACCGACACATGGCCGAACCGAATATTATTGAAAAATACGAATAAAGTTCGGATCGGCTCAGTTGGGTCGGGACCATAGTCAATATTCGAAAGAGTGTAGGAGTGTAGGATCGGAACCGACCGAACCAAATAGTAACTTCGTAGCAGGAAACGGCCGAACATTCGGCCGATACTACTTCGGAGTAGACCCCCAGATTCGGCTGATAATGATGACATGTAATGGAACAGGCGGGCAATGATGACTCACTGAATAGAAATAAGAAATCCAATTGTTTCCACAGTCACATTTATTACTGAAGATGACATACATGATGTTGTGCCTACACGGAGAATATATACCACTAATAGTCCCAAAGACTACGCAGCACTCAAATGACAAATTAGCAAGCCTGTCAAAACGCGTATCCATTATAATGGCATATCCCGAAGCCGTCGGAAACAAATAAATCTGCAGAATAACATTAGATGTCAGTGGAACAAATGTAACGTCAATCCGTGGCCATTTGTCCTCGTTAAATCTTTGGGAGTGACCCACGGGTCCAATGGTTAGTTAACATTTGAAACGAAGTTTGGACCGTCTTCAAATTTGTGAAAAAGAATTGAGAGAGACGTGTGTTTTATTCATCGGAAATCGGTTGGTGATATACATAATACATGTTGAAATGAGCATTTGTTTATAGGTTTTGGGTTACAATGTTGACGAAAGAATATTTAATGAGACTCGAAAAAATCCAAGTTTCCAATTTGATCTTTGACTAATGATCATATCGACAGTTGAAAGACTAAAGTTATATCATATTCGGAATCAGCAAATTTTGCCGATTCCGAATATGTATATAACTAATTATTGCAAAAAAATGTCGCTTAGACCAATTAGCCTTTCAACCGTCGATTTATAACACATATAAGCATTTTTTTGTTTGGTTTTTTATTAAAATAAATTCGATGGTCGAACAAATGAGAAAACCAAATTTCGGTAGTTCGACGATCGAACTACCTAGTGAGAACAAGCAGGATTTTTTACTGGTCTTTTTTCTCAAGGTATACACTTTTAATCGTAGACAATTAATCTAGTTGTTTGTTTCAGATTGTAGGAAAATGCGTAGACAGTTCGGAACTTATCCCAATTTATATAAGGCTGGTGAAGCGTTTTTTTCTTCTAGTCGTCTATAGTCTATATTAAAGCCCCAACTAAATTGAGGCCAACATTTGTGTGCATGTTGGCCACTTTTACTCCCCATATTCACCCAACCATAAGCCTAACATCCAAGTGTAAGAAGGGGGAAAGACAAAAACTTAATGACAAGTGGACAATGAAGGAGATTCGAGACGCTTGTCGCCGCGAGATTGTCAGGAAACGTCGCGGAACAGGGGACTGCGACAAGTTTATATAATCCTTAATAGAAACCTTGTTTCTTTTCTAACAAAGGGAACATAAAAGGAATTATTTTATGATAAGTTATTGTTGTTGTTTTTGTTGATAGTTGTCTTATGACAACTATCAACAAAAACAACAACAATAACTGCATTTTTTTTTTGTTACGCATATGTTTCGAGCTATTATTATAATATTTAAACTGCCTAAAGTGTTAGGCAAATAAAAAAATATTATAATACCTCGACCAACGAAAACAACACAGTGGTGTTGTTTGTATATTATTTAGGATGGTGTTAATAATATAATAATAGAAAGAAAAGAAAGAAAGAAAGAAAAATGTTTATTTGGACACAGTTCACGAAACACAAAATACAAAAATAATAAGCCCTTAAGTATAGAAAAAATATTGATTTTACTACCTACGTAAGAACCAGCGTATAAACTTATTTTTTCTTAGGGCTGCTATTTCCAACCACAGATAATTTTATCGGAAAGAATAATTTTGAATTTTTCACAGTTCTTCCATACAGAATCTGATTCTACAAAAAAAATATATGCCGATTGAAAAATCAGCCCTAAGGTAAATAAATACTTTTCAAACATTTACCTGATTCAAATCGGTTAACTTACGTTAAAGTTGCAACCAGCAAGTTCAGGCCATGAATTTAAATTGTTAGGCTCTTCTTTTGACATTGCAAGCCGCTGGAAAAATAAACTATTTGCCGTTAAAAATGCATGAAAACTCAACTCACGAATAACTCACATGCAATCAACATCGAACCAGACCCAAAATAAACGAAAACAAACTCTTTTAGAAAAGGTAAATGGAAACCCCGGACTTGTCCGAAGAGGATTATTTCAGACAATCTATTTGCTCAGCAACCTAAGAGCCGCCCTCAAGAAAATCAAATCAGACAATCAAGTGGAAAAATCTATGTTCGTTGAACAAACAATCAACTTTAGTTACTGTGGTCCCAGTGACGTAGGGTCCTCACCTACCATTTATTTGATCTACTCTTCAGTCTCCTGGGAGCCTGGTACCTATTTGTTTTAAAGCTTTATTGCTAAGTAATGTGTGCATAGGTCAACCCTCTAAAATTTTTCTGGAGATGTTGACCAATATGGTTAATGGAGGTTGGGTATGCGTATTTTAATTTTGTTTGTGGAGTTTTTGATATTCATTCAATTTAAATTATAATTTGACTTAGGTTTTTGTATAATTAATTGTATTCAACGACTATTTCCCAGGAAAAGGGGACATTGTATTTGAGTGTTCATTTCTAAAATCATCTGAGGGGAAAATGTCCAATAGCGCATGTGCTAACGTATACTATACTTCTGCCAAATATATTCTTAATGTGAGTTCATTAATTATTTTTGTATCAGAAAACCTGCTACAATATTCAAACAAATTCACACTTATATGTCGGATGTTGGTACGATATATTGAAATTTATATATCGTACCAACATCCGACATATCATTGATATTATAATCACATCAATAAATAAACCATTAATATATTTCATTACTTTCCCCACAATAAATTAAACGCAGTCGTAAACCAAAAACCCCATTGTGTCCAGTAATTTATTCACCGTTGGCAACACAGAAAACTTGTCCATCCCGGGAGAGGGTAACCCCGGTAAAAAGGTGTCAATTTTTGAAAGATTGGGCCCTGTCATGAATATTATATGAACGAATCGAGTTAAGGGTATTTTGCGATAATGTTCGACGTCGGTGGATACTGACAGCCTATGTCATTTCATGAGGATTTACCCTTTGTTAAAAGTAACACGTAGTATGTCAGGGGGGCTATCGTGTGTGAAATTTGCTGCTGAAAGCCCAGTTATGTTTACGTGATGTTGAGGAATGGGCTCAAGGAATTGTATTGAGATTTATCTTTGACAAGTTTAGTATCTATACTCGTAGATGCCTATAAAGCTTTGAAGTTTGATAACTTTTTCATGCTTATCTTATAGCGTAAGTAAAAAAGTATGAGTGGGTTTGTGTACATTTTATTTATCATATGGGTTCTAACCGGAAAAATAGTTTTGATTAGATATATGGTTTTGTAAACTGTTTTAAAAACATTTTTTAATGTATACTGTGTTTAACTCACTCTGCTTTAGATATTCCTATATAAACATTCCAAGACATCTTCTCATATTTTTTAGTCCAGTAGTGACCGAGGCTCTCCATCAAGGGGCGATTTTCTTTTATTATTCAGCGAAAACACATAAAGCGCATAACGTCCCTATGTCTGCAGTTTCACAAAAAAACTAGCAACAAACGTAATAAATAATAAATTTTACGCGTTAACAGTTCGATAGTAGTTATAGAAACGGAAATCGTAAACTATCGTAAAATAAGTTTTTCTACGTCGCCGCCGTCGCCCGTCGAGCGACGGATCTTGTCTCTGATATTACCATAGAGAGAATTCTTTATTTTTATACCTGACTGCATGTCTTTGAATGTCTAGATCTTGTTTGAAGGAAAACGAATCTTGAATAACATTGATCATATCAATTATTATGTATAATAGCTTGCCTGGTAGAGAATGCTTTGTGGCATAAAGTCCGCCTTTATAACACTTCTGTGCATGAAGTTTCATTATAGAACTACGCAGTTGATAGCATTTGAACATGTGGAAGTTGGTTGTCCTTATTAAGTATTAGTTGGGTATACATTATTAGATTTGCACATAAACCAATTAAATTAAAATAACATAGAGAAGGTAGACTACTAAGATAATGATTGTAGTAATTTGGTCAGGAAAAAACATCGTTAAAAGTTTATTTTGCTCCTGTTTAAGCATTCTCATGTAAACCTAATAATGATGAAAACATACAAATCTTACAAATATTCCAAGAAAAATTCATTCCATTTCAAAGCTTCCAAGTAGATAACTAATTAATTAGCTGAAAGAAGACGAATTTGACGCACAATTAATTAAATAAATATTATTAACGAATCTGGAGCCCGATTCTCCGGAAACTCGCGTTCGTGTCGCATGACGTCATTGCCCTTCGTCTCCGTATGTCGCTTATAAAACGGTGAGATATCCCGAAATAGCTATTCTCACTACATGTCGATCTTAAATCACGAATCTAGGGACAATAATGTTGCCATTATGCGTCCCACGAAGTAATCCCTTCCACATAACGATGCGATTTTTTTACGTAATCGTTAATGTACTTTTGACCATCTTTAAAAATGATTTTTAAGGCAAAAACATATTTTGAGCAGCATTATACTTAAAGGTATTTCATTAACATTTATCAATTTAATAATCATTATTGTTTTCGTAACTCCATTTTTATTTTATTATTAACATTAATATAAGACCTCCGTACTACGGAATGCATAGCTCATGTTGATTTGTCAAGTCATGTCATCGATATTTGTCACGTCAAAGTAAAGTCAAAATACAATTTATGTTGTTTGTTTACATTGGTCTACATACTAATAGGTAATTAAATAAAACAGAACGAGCTAATGATATTGTAAGTAAGCTGATGACCAGCACAATAACATAAAAGTTTATCAAGATGGAGAAGAAGAGGAGAAGTGTTGTTGTTTTAAAGAGTGCGGTACTGCACCGGACCGTCCTGCTACATGCTTTTCCAACGAACGCTAGGCTGCTGTACCTACGTGTCCTGGCTTCATTACTTTACAAAGGCCCAAAAGATTGTTGGGAAATCCTTGCGAAAACAGATTTCACCCTGAGGCTCGCGTTAGGAGTCTCGTCACAACACGAATTCAATTTTTTTTGTGGTCAAGAAGACTGGGTCCGCCGATTCCTAAGCTCACGGACAACGCTTGACTCATCACGCCGACCTTTCGTGTAACCAGTGATTATTATACTGTCCATGTGCTGCAAGGATCAATAAGACTGTTTTTACAAGGATTTTTCTAAGTGTAGTTTTGTTCAAGCATATTTACGTAACTTGGAAACTCACTTTTTTGTTTATGGATAGATTTTAATAATTTTTATTGTAAAGGATAGGTCTAGATATAAAACGAATATTTCCGTTTAAATTGTAAAAATCGGACCATAAGTTTAGAAATTATATGGGATTTTGTATAATCAAAATGTGCCAACTCACTTTTGTAAAAGTTTTTGTTCTAGAAACTTTTTATTGTGCATAGTTAAGTTATATACTAAGGTTTAATTAGCTTAAGGATTATGTAAGGAAGATTATATAACAAAATTGTAAAGATATAACATGGAAAAAATTAATAAAAAGGGGCTTGACAGAAAATTAACAAGCAAAAGGGCTCAAAATACACGAATCGCTTCAAAGTAACGTAGGCCGGGTATAAATAAAAGCGCAGTTTTTGACTGACACTGCGCTGCACGCACACCTATCCATGCGCTACCGGCGTCCCACGACCAGTCTACTATTACGTATCTATTGTAACCCTACCTATTGTAAATTTGTGAGTGTGGATTATACGTATGAACTTTGCTTGTGTGTTTCTATTTCCTAACCCACTTGTTAACGGCCTGCGCAACCTAACTACAAAGCCCTTCAATTATTTGCATACCCATATTATTTTTGTTACTTAGCTAAGTTTTACATTGAAAAAAATAAAATAAAGACATTTGAAATATTTATTGTTTGAAATCAAAGAGATTTAAGATAGGTACAATAATTTAATGTCTTTGTTTGAAATGCTTTTGAACCACTTTATTTCTAGTTACAAAAGAACCTTTTTAAGAATACCTTACAGACTAATAAATAAATTCAGTATACATCCAAGTATAAACCACAAAAACATAATTATTATCACACCACACATGGGAGTTTACTTGTGGTCATGCTTCTCTGTAACATCTATACACAACTCCAGCCGGTCAAAATTCAAAGTCTAGTTCGACTGCAACGTCCTTCTTTCGGCACTTAAGACCTTGGCTCTTTCTCTCTCGATATCTGTCGATCCAACCGAGAAATGTACGGGAGCAAAGTGGGCACTACAGCTCAAAAATCCTCGCTTGCAGGAGTAGTACCGCGTTTATTGTGGTTGCGGCGCGATCGACCTTTCTTGCCCTCAACCAGAGTAAAGCCTGGCAAAGCCGTCCTTGTCCATTTAAAATTTGATTTTGAGAAGCGGAAGGCGCCGGATTTAAAACCAGTCAAATGGACAAGGACGGCTTTGCCAGGCTTTACTCTGGAAGCCTGGCAAAGCCGTCCTTGTCCATTTGACTGGTTTTAAATCCGGCGCCTTCCGCTTCTGTATCTCATGTGTCTCATTCATCGACGCTACACAAGCAACAACTATCCACAGTTGAGAACTTTGGCGGAAGCCTGAATTTTTCTTCGTGTGTTTTTCCTTGTGGTGATGGTCGTAGAGTCTTCTAAGATGTTTATGAACACATTTTGTTAAAATATAGGTATTTATTATTTTCTTTCGCAATTGACACAAACATGATTGACATAACCACTGTTTGACGTTCGTACGGTGGTCGACACAGATCATACGTCACGTGTCGACTGGTCATGACTACTCTTTGCATGTCGCATGTAAACTAAGGCATGACGCGTGTCTTTCCTGCGTGAAATGCTCGAATCGTCATGGTGAGAATAGCTCGGCTTGATTTTGTCATGGGAAAAGTACGAATCGAACGTCAATAACGAATGCGAGATATGTGAGAATCGCTCTACTGGCGACAGAACTAATTCAATTTGATATATTTATAAAACAAGCAGAAACAAAGAAATCATTAGTATATCTCGTTGTTGAATTATATTTTAATATTATTGCAAACAATCATTATAGTATTTGAATATTTAATGTTCGTTAGAAACAATTCTCTTTTGTCTTCAAATATTACATTTTTAATATTTCTTATTAAATTAGAATCTTTTGAACGCCTGAATTTGTAAATGAACTTCAAAAATTCGATTTTCATATGCAGATATGAGATTTTTCTCTTAAAAATGTAATAAAAGAACTAATTATTGCAGAGGTGCGTGAGTCGCTTCTTAAACATAACTGAAGTTTCATTAAAAAATGCGAATTAATTTGTCTGGAACTTTATCGACAAAGTTGCCAATTATATATTGGTTACATTTTATTACATTCTAACCTTTTTAATGCTTTAGAACATAGGTTCTCCACGTGAGCGATAACGCCCCCTCGTGGGCGTTTGAGACTTTCTGGGAAGTAGAAGACCCAGAGAAAATTATAAATAATATTACACGTTTAAATATAATCGTGGCAATAGGTAGCTGTATTAGATTTCCGAGATGATACATGTAGAAATTGGGGGGCTCTACAAAAAACAACCCTTTAAAGTGGGCAAAATAAAATTGAGAACCAATCTCAACTTTATTTTGACCCCCAATTTTTTTTTTGCTTTAGGTACAGAACAGGAAGCACACAGGGTTCTAACACTTCTGACTTAATAGTTACAATTAGAACAGTTTTTTTGTTTTAACAAAGAAACTATTCTAATTGTAACTAAATATAATGAAATCATGATATTCTTAACCAATATCATTGAGTGAAATAATACGTGAGTTAGTTAGGTAGGTACCTGCTCAATACAAGTTTAACAGACCCATCATGTCATGAAAGGTTAAAAAAACGTACAAAAATATTTCACAATTTGCCGTCGTCGACACTCCAATTTCGTTTTGCTTTCCCAATTTTTTATTAGCCATCACTCGCAAACAAGTCAATTTTAAGTTGTTTTCGTGTTGTATCCGAACGAATAATGTTTATGTCAAACACAACGTTTGGGCGCCAACAAAGATGGCGGAGTGAAACGTCAAACTGCAACGATTACACTTGGATATTTCATATTGTAGTAAAATTGTAATCTGGTTTTTTCTTGTTGCTTGTAAATTGGGTTCTGTATGGGTTCGGTTTATTGAAAAAATGTATTGTTACGTTTTTCGGTGGTTGATTTGATTTTGCGGTTAGGACGTGAATAATTATCGTTTAAATTGTCGTTTGTTTTATATTATGTTTCATTGTTCAGAAAAATTGCTTCTTACTTCTGAATAATAAAATAATATGATTAAAGTTGACCAAAAATCTATACAAATAAATAAATTTGAAGTGACTGTTTGTATTATCAAAATCAATTAAGCAGCTTTTTACTAAATAAATAGGGTACATAAAAAAAACTTTTGACTATCTGTCTGTCTTCTTATCTTGCTGTCTGTTTGTTTGCTCCAGCTAATCTCCAAAACGGCCAACCAAGGGAAACCAAGTTTGACGGTATAGGCTACTTTATTTTAGAACAACATTTTAATTTAATTTTAGCTTTTAAATCTAATATATTTTCTAAAATTCTTGCGCTTGATTCTTGGTTTTGCCACAGAAGGGCAAAAACCGCAACACTCGTTTTAGTATGCATGAACAAACTACACCTACCTATTTATTATTCAATTCCGAATATCGACACGTTGACAAACCCCAAATGAATTCCCTTTCATCTCGTTAAAGCAACAGGAGTGAAATGGGAAATCATATTAGTCTACGACGGTCCCACTTGAAATTCATTAAAACCTGTTCTTAGTCAAATATAATAATTTATTTAAGCAACAAAAATCCCCAAAAGTAATATCCATTGAAGCCTATTTAACTCTGAAGCGGAGATGAGGAATAGTGATGGGGGATACGATAAATAGTGACTACAATGTCGTATTTTGTGGCGTAGTTAATAAATTTCCTTCTTTTTCTTCTTCCATCCCTTCATCCCTTTCTAGTTCTATCTGGGGTAGGGCTTTACGTACAACGGCGCCAGGACGATCAAGCCTGGATATTATCATAGGAGTTAGGTTCTGCGCTATCTTCTCCCTCTCGATACTGGACCACCACGTAGCGGGGAGTCTTCCTCTTCCCGGGCGTTTTGTAGGGATTTTAGACTGTATTGACTGTCGATTATCTGATCGTCAAAATATTTTTATTGATAATACATAATTATAGAACTAATACAGTAAAGATTATGCTATACCAACATCAAAATTAAAATCACAAATCCGTTGAAATTTATATTGAACACTAAAATCTTGCTACCTATTTTGAATAACACAGTAATTTTATAAAAGAAAATGCTCTGATAAATTCATTTTCATTAGGTCATACCTACTGCAAAATGTCTAGTAGAAAATGCATCATTTATTTGTAGTGAAACTAGTTAACTAACACTCGATAATATGCACCACTCTCTCGCCCCTCACTAAAAAGCCAAGGCTCACAGGAACGTATTATCATATAAATAATTCAGCATATCTTTCTGCGCATTATGTCATTTACGGCGTTACCTTTTAGAAGAGTATTTACACAAAAGAAGAGAGAATCAAAAATGATAATTACATGCAAATCTGGGGATCGTTTGAGGGCACTTCTCTTCAAAATGTCTACCTCTATTTGATGTTTAGGAGGATTCTTTTTTAGATCCTTAAAACGGTTGAGTGGAGTAATGACAAGCTTGAATGAGCTGTTAGCTGCGTTTAATATTTATGTCTGTTAATGCAGTTCAAATAATCCCTTGTACTTACATTGTTTTGGGAAGAACTTTTGTTTTGATCCAGAAAGAAAAAGAAAAGAAAGAAAATACATTTATTTGCGGCAAACATGAAGCATAAAAAAGAACACAAACACAAAACAAAATAACAAGTTGGAGGTAAACATGCGTCACATCCACGCAAAACGGCCGTCACTCAGCATAATGCTAAGACCCTACCCTATACGAGACAGGGCCTCAGCGCTGGTTTTCAGCGACAGCCGGCGTTGACTTGATAATATCAACCAGTGCAGCATACGATTAGACATACATAAAAACAACAATCAAAATATGACATAGAATAAACATTACAAAAAGATGATCTAACGACCAAGTTCGCGTACATACTTTGTATGCCTTAACGACACATCACATTATCTACATAACTTATTGATAAACATAAAATGACCATTTTCATGGCATTATGAGGAAGAGAACAGCGTCAATAATGGGTAGGTTGCGTGGAAGCTCCAACAGTATCCTGAAAACTGAATTAGACAAAGTGGACAGTCCCTTTATAAGGCGTATGGAGACACGTGTCAACATGTGTTAGGCCACGATATTTTTAATTTAATTTGCAAAAGTTTACTTACATAGTTTTTTAAGTCATTGTTACTAATATTATATGGATTATGAGTACTTGTAGTCCAAAATAAAGAATATATACAATGTGGTTACGACAATAAATGAAAACACTGGTAATACTAATATACATATAAGAGTATTTTTAAACTATCGAATAAATTCTAATAGAGAAATAAAAAGTCATTTTTCAAACAAAGTAAATAGTAGTGAGGGGCTAAGTATGGATTTTACCGATCTTTGACTAGCTTCAGTGACTTAACTATTGGATATATTTGGCAGATTTTTTATGAGCAGTCTGTCAACGTCTTTAGATATCATATTAATTTTAATTTACTGTTGTATTATCATCTCCACCTTGTATATAAAATACCTACTGCCATACTCATTGTCCTACTGCTGAAATACATTTAGGGCTCTAAAATAAAATCATTTGCTAATTCTTAGCTTCTTACAGATGGTGTAGAATACCTATGGATCATGTAGGTGTAGGATTATTTAAATGATTTTTCACATCATCATCAACATTCTCTTGCACATCCCAACTTATTTAGGGTCGGCTCAACATGTCTTTTTCTTCCATACTTTTTCTTCCAACTCGGTAGTCAACCTCTTTTTAAATACATCATCATTCACACAGTCCACCCCGTTTGGATCATCTTCTACTCTTATAGCCCGACATTCATACTCAAAACTTTCCTCATAGGTAGTTAAACAAATGTAATACATCCAAAGTTTGTATTAAAAACATCCGTTTAGCGATAAAACTGCTCTTTGCATACACACTACATTTTAATCTGTAATCTATATGGTGTACGTAATAAAGAGTATTCTATACGTCTGCTTATTGCACATAAACCAACAACAAACAACCTACATTGTATATTCAAACATTGTTACTCCAAGATTCCTATTCAAGCGCATCTTCAGTCCAAAAAAACAAACTAAAAATTCTCGGTGACATCAAGTATTCTTCGAACGAACGGTCTTCGTTAGACCCGACCCATACCTGCACTGCATATGTTACCATGCACAGTTTTCAAACTAAAATCCCATTCGCATTGTTTATTCGTCACAGGTTGACGTAAAGGGACGCCAAATCGAATTTCCCTTTGATTTTTCGATACAACTTGGTAAGGTAAACAAAGGAAAATCGAATAAGTTGAAGATTAAGCATATGGAATAGTGTTAAGGAATCTTGGGTAGCAATTGGGTATTTGGCCGCTTTATTCCGAATGGTTCGCTGTCTATCTATTAAGTGTAGACCATGTAGCTCGCACTGTCAAAAAGTAATCTGGGCCCGTATTCCCGTAATTTAAAACGTTCAAAATCTAGTCGCAGTCTCATCTCGGCGACAAACAAAAACTTGTTAAAATGTAGGGAAAATAGACGTATTTTTGACAGATTGAGACTGAGATCAGACTGTGAACGTTCTTAAAATTACGAGAATTACCCCTCAGATCTCATGTAGAGCCAAGCTTCTAACTCTATACGCCCTAACTCTACAAGGCCTAACTTCGCAAACTCTACACCTAAGTCAAAATATGTGGCTTGGCCATTTCGCTAAATTCACATGAGCGTAAGGTGAAAAACTTTCATACTGTTATACAATGGTTCTTGTAGTAACGAAACGGCCAAGTAAAAAAAAATTCTGGTAAGGTCGAAGTAAAAAAAATCAAATCCAGTTATAATGGTGTAAATAACGCCAACATAAACTGGCTTTTATTACTTAATTAAAAATAATGCAATACAAATATCCTGACACGTAGATAATAAATAAATAGTAAAATTATTTACCGACATAGAATAAGATGTAGGTGCACAAACCATGGAATTATCTGACTCCTGCGCTGCGCACTAGTGTATTTTTATTACGGGAGGACATTGGGACTCCTGACCCAGTGTCTTCCCGTAATAAAAATACACACATTTTGTTGTTTTTTATGACAACCAAAAAAAAAATAAGACAAAAAAAAGAAATTAACTACCTAGTTTAATTACGCAATCACCAGACTTGCCTGAAGGTTTGGTAGGTACTCCTGAACATAAAAAGCAATACGCCAACATCTGTCTTAAAACCCTTCTCACGTTTGACTTTATTACCAGATTCATTCCCCACTAGATAATCACTCCTAAACATCTTAATCACTCACATTAACATCACCAATTTAATATTTTCCCCGAATAATGCCAAAAAGAGCCATAAATAACTTGGAATGTCCCTATAAATACATATTAACGAGAGAGATCAAGACAAAGGAGGTATAACGCCACAACCCTTCTTCTTAACTAATGTATTTCATTATAGTAATTGCTCCAACCACAGGAGTGACCTCTTAGGCGATGAGTTCGAAGTTCGTTCAGCGAATAATAATTAATAATATTCCTATTATAAGATTGCGTGTTAATAATTAAATCGCTTTTGATTATGACTGTAAAGTCAATTTGTTTTAAGGCAATTGATTGTTTTATTTTATTTGCTTTAATTTTGGAGTTGGGCTATTGTTTAATGTTTCTGCAATTGATTGAGAAAAGGTACATATTGGATTCATTCTATAAATACTTCTTACAGTAGATTATATAATTATAGGTAGTAAACGTCATCATATGTGCTGTGCAGTTTTTATCTAAAAGCTTTTAAAAATGCATCTGAATTACAAACAAAAAATATCTAAAGATGTAAAAACTACCTTACACGTCAAAAAGATTATCATATGCGTAACTTAGTCAAATTGAGTCATAGAAAAACTTTCAATTTCCTTGGGAAATGTCACCGTCAAGCACTTTCATCTTTTTCCTAGTTTTACGCCGAACGTTACGGGCAGCGCCATCTATGACCGCGATACTGAACTATGCCACGTGAGTTGAGTTTCCTAACTTCTGATTAATAAAATTGAAATAAAATTGTATTAATCCAGTTATATAAATCCTTTTGAAGTAAGAATTATGTAATAAAGCAACATAAATTGAAGAGATTCTCAACATTAATGTTAGAAGTTAAATTAATATGTCATTGTGATCTCGCTAACAAAGTGCTTTCGTAACAAACTATTTTAATACAAGTTTATACTGTTTTTGCATTACCATAAATCGATGATTTAATGGCTCGATAAATACTAAATGTGAAACATAGAGCTTCGTAGCTAGACAAATAGTTTATTGTACTGCTCTAACATTATTTATAGGCCTATTTATTCTAATATATTATATGTTAACGACGTATTTCTTGTTTCATTGAGATTTCTGAACAGCTTCTGAGAATTCACGGTCAGTCCGAACCTTAATGGTATAAAAGTCGAGCGACAATGTAATCTCATAGTCACATGCTTTTGCTTTTCTTTAACTTAGCAACTTTTAAAATAAAAACTACATTGATACACTTGAAACACGCTTCTAAAGTTACGTGCCCAACTTTCAACAAGTCATTTAAACAAAATTCAAAATATAACTATGTCTTCAAAATTTTCTAACATACAACAAGTTTAGACAAACTTTGCAGCAAATAAAAAGATTTTATTCAGCCGATTAAAGTTTGAAATAAGCAACTCGTCCAAACATTTTAACTTTCACAGCCAATAAAAATCAAAATAATCTTTGTAAGCATCAAACATTATCAAGCAAAATATGAATGCTATGCAAATACAAACAAAGCCAATACATTCACCAAAATCTACGAAGTAAATGTACATTTTTAATAACCCGTCTAGACCAACATTTAACAGAAAGCGATTTCAGTTTCGCCAATCTCAAGTTTTCCAGTTAAGCAGCAAGCATAACCAACATTGATCGGAATCCTGTTTTATTTGTGGTTGTTCGACTTCGTTCACTCAGCATTCATTCACTCATTCCTCTTGTTTAGACTCAATCACATTCAACATAATAAAAGAGAAAATAAAAACTATAATGAAGCAAGTTCATCTTGCAAATATTTTCTCGTCTGCCAACAGGAGAAATAATGATCAAGAAGCCGTGCCAACTTTGCGAAACTTTTCTCTGTATTCGAATTCGCTGTTACGGCTAATTTTTATGTTAAGGTTTTATTATTATTTGCATTTTTACTGCATTGGAGGTTTTATAACTCTGTTGGCTTAATGAATTATCTGAAAAGTGTAAAAGTCAGACTAGAAGGCAGCAAACTATATTCGAATTTGTGAAAAGAAAAACCAAACACTGTCCAGGTTTGGTCAACATTTTTATAAAATCACTAGCTGCGCCCCGCGGTTTCACCCGCATAAGTTTCGATCCCGTGGAAATATCGGGATAAAAACAATCCTATATGTTAATCCTAGTTATAAACCATCATGAATAGTTTTTGCGTGAAAGAGCATTAAACATCCAACCATCCATCCATCCATCCACCAACTTTCACGTTTACAATACTAGTAGGATGAGTCATACTAAAACAATATTGAATTGAGATAAAACCAAAATTTTATAGAAACCTTCTCGTGATATAAATTAAGCAAAACGAAAAAATAAAATTAGAGTAGAGAAAATAAAAAAACATCGAATGTTTACAGTTTTTCCTATCACGCTTCTTTTTCTTGTCTTGTGCATCCTATCACGCTGAACTTTCAACAGTTCAAAGCTCGTATATTTACATCACCAGCGCTACTCTATATAAAGCAAATGCTTTAAAATACCTACCTACAAGGTTTATATAAACTTATTAGATACTAAGGGCTGTTTTTTCAATCGACAGACAAATTTTATTCGTGGAATAAAATTGACGTCTTGAAGAGCTGTCAAAAATTCAAAATTATTCCTCGGATAAAATTATCTGGCGTTGGAAAAATCAGTCCCTTATTAACTGACAAACTATTAAAATAAAAATATGTATAATAACCTAACCTAACTAAAACTATTACAAGGTTATAATATAAGTTGCCTTGTTCATTGTTCATATTCAAAACTGATACAACCAAAATGCCTAATACCCATAACTGCCCCTTACCGTTGCCCGGTATAAACAAGGCAACACAAACTTCTCAACAACGCAACATTGACTTAAGTTCGTTGTCTTGTTGCCATCAATCTGCTAAAATGGCCGCCGCATTACAAAGTTGCGTCCCTCAAAGCCCAAGAGGTCACTTCCTCTTATAGTTAATTATAATAATTGGTAAAAGGGTCCACCACGTGCGTTATATTGAATAGCCACTTTGTGCTAACGAACTGTCGGGGCGATTTATGTTTTAAATAAAATTCATATTTGGGTGTGTGTGTGTCGGTTTTTTGGCTGGGGAGATGTGTAGGTGGGATATTTTGTAATTGAATTGCATGAAATTGTATGTACCTATATTTGTTAAGTATCATAGATTAAGCAATTCTACGTAAAAATGAAAATTGGGCAGAAATGTATGTCTGTGATGAAAGATTGCAACTTAAAGTTGACTAAAAACTTTTCTTTTTTTTTTCATAAGTTGGTACACTAATTTTTAATTTGGGGTTAAACCGCTTACACCCATTAGCCATTAAAGACCACACAAAAGTATAAAGCCTACATGACATAAGCAAACCTCATCGCATCAAACAATATGCATATCAAGATTTAAAAAACATATACCTTTATAAAGCTTATAAAATTTCCATTTCCTTCGCGAGTACAAATTACAATGAGGGGCTCAATTGACGCATAAACTAATTACCTGTTCTAGATAGTATGAGACCCTTCATTTATACTGCGTAACTTAATTACTCACACTGACAGACGAGCACCATATTACACCGCCGCCGCTGACCAGAATTACCAGACCCCTAGAAACAGAACTATACGGGAACAATACACGAGGTTAACAAAACATTGAACTCGCGCAGGGGTCATTAAAACTGGTCGGCTTACTTACGTATTGCTGATGTATATTTGAGAATGTAGATTAGCTATTGCCTCTTATAATACAACGGAGAGGAAAGTCAATTACTTGAACATAGTTCAAATATGTAGTATGTTAGTTGAAGAGCAATTGTGCCGTTATGGAAACTAATAAATTCGCGAAATTGCCAATATGATGGCGTCTTTGACGAGAAATCGAATTTTCAAGGGTTTTAGATGCTCGGAATTTGATAGGAGAATGTTGATGTTCGGGTAATGGCTCTAAAATCTGATTAAATAAATGTAAAAAGTTAAACATACAGTCAACTATAATAATGGTACTCGTAAAACGTGGTTGAATTATCAGGTATATCTATACAAAAAATAAACACAAAATATACCCTTTTTGCATCGCATCAGAAAAATTGTGAAAGCTACTCAATGTTTAATGTGGTATTTCAAATAATATTATAAAGAGAAAAAAAAATGATTTTTTGTATGTTTGTTTGTTACGCTTATACGCTAAAATGGCTAAACGGATTTGGATGCAATTTGAACCTGGATGGAAAACCTGGATTAGAACATACTTTTTATCCCGCCATTCCCACGGGATCGAGACTTATGCGCGTGAAACCGCGGGGTGCAGCTAATATCTTATATTTTTTTAATAATTTGATCAAATTATTTCTAGAAGAAAACTGAAAGAATTGCAAAATATGCAGGTTGGCGAAATGTATTCAGTTTTTCTAAGTTTTGTCTGCGGCAGTCAACACATCACTACAAACTTGGCCACAATTCTCGAACAATAACAGTTACAAACAAAACTTCTTATGATATACAGCCCACAGTTTCATTTAAAATAGAAAACTTTAAAATATCCTTTTTCCTACAGTATGTTTATATTTTGCCGGTAAACTTTTAATGTATGCCCGTTTCGCCCGTGAATGGGGAGATCCTGTGGTGGGAGAAGGGGGGAGAAACTTGCTCCGTCGAATCCAGAAGCTTGAAGAACTAATTTAACTGCGTCCCCTAACTGCCACTTCAATAAATTCTAAACTAGACATATATTTTTACCAAGTTCCAATCTTTTTGAATTCACAACGACCTTCGTGAAAGTTTTAAAAAATAGAAGCAGATTCGGATCGAGGGTTTTGGATTTTGGAGATAGATCTTTTTAACCGTGTATGTAATACGACATGTACACGTGCTATTAACTGCCCCGTTGGGCTCGTGGTCACTAAGCGTGGGGACCTGGGTTCGATTCCCGAGTCGGGCAAAGTGTTTTCCCAGTAGGAATATCTTTTACTTTCTCTCGACCTGGGAATTGAACCCAGGACCTCGTGCTCAGCAGTAGCGCTTGCGCCCACTAGACCAAGTAGGCAACCAACCACTAGACTAATGGGTCCTTTTTAATGTTCATTATTTCCTGCTGATAAAGAGATATTTTAACGAAGAAAAAATGGTTATCATACACTTTACCGATGGAATTACGTTTCTAACAGAACATGTACAGTCACGAACACCAATATGTAAACACTTGGCAACTTTCAATTGCGATTTTTTCGCTTTTCTTTTCTTTTCTGAGTCTGGGTGTTTTTCTATCTATAATATGTATGTATTTACAAAAAAAAAATGTATATAAGTAGTTTATCAGCCATCTTGTTACCATAACACAAGCATTAGGTTGCTTAGCTTGGGACTAGATGGCGCTGTGTGAAATGTTCAGGGATATTATTATTATAATTTTGTTGAAATATGACACATTACATAAACCTATCGGTTCGAAAATGCTATGTTCGTAACAACATAAAATTTCATTAAAAAATAAAGGAGTAAACCGCTTTTGAATAAAGCCGAGTGTATACATACTTTTGCTCGTAACTGTACGTACGTACACATCAAGCTATACATAACCAGTATAAACTGACTTCTGATTGTACGAAAAACCTAAACAATGCGAGGTCAGCTAAAACTGGAAATGTATAGCTTGATGTGTAGCCGTGTGTACTACAGCTTAATACATAATCCCTAGAACTATACTATACTTTATAAATAATCCCTAGGATTACCACGGTATAACACCACAATGACATAAAGGGTACAAGTAATCGTGTCATCAGAGTACCCAACCCGCAATATTATAACAAACGGCCCGATATAAACACTCACTCAAGAGGTAATATCTAGAAATTTTCATAGCCATTTCACAAAATGATATCTGCAGTCCTTGTCAAAGTAGTTCTCCTAATTAGACGGCCGACTTCACGCCATGCATGTTAACGACTGACATTTGCATTTGGATTCCGGTTCAAGCCGTAAGGGGTGGTTTCACTGAGCGAGCCGAAGAATTAGATCGAAGAAATGTTTTGTTCGTGAGGTGTTTGGGTGTAAAGCTACAGTTTCCGGGTGGTTCCATCATATTACATCGGCCGTCATAAAAAACTGTCACTTTCACCATTATTTGATAATAAGGTACCTAAGTATCAAAAAACGCTCAGAGGGCAATTCTCGTAATTTTATGAACGTTCACAGTCTGATCTCTCTCTTAGAAGTATTTTTTAAATTTCATTGACATTTGTTTGTCGCCGAGATGAGACTTCGACTAGATTTTGAACGTTTTAAATTACGTTACGTTAACAGTCGCTATTGTGTGAACGTTCACCGCTTACATAAGAAACCAAAGCTTTAGTGACTTTTTTAATTGTTGTGTAGTTTGGTGTGGTGGATACCTTAACAATCAGACTATCGTAAAAAACTATTGGAACTAGATTCTTTAACATAATTTTTCTATTTCTTGTTGATTTCGTTACGACGATTTTTTTTGGACTTTGCAGATTCTTTTATAAGAATGCCCTCGAAACCGAAGAATGCTAAAAGGATTCCCTAATATATACATATTTCCACGAACAACTCTCATCATCATTCTCCCTTATCCCAATTTATTTGAGGTCCGCGCAACATGTCTTTTTCTTCCATACTTCTCTATTAGTCGTCATCTCGGCAGTCACGCCCTTTCTTACCAAATCATCATACCCATCATCGTTCATCGTTCGATCTCTCTATCGGTAAAATTATTTAAATAAAGCTAATAACACACACGAGCACCGAACGAACATTCGCTCCCCCAAAACGTCAACGTAAATGACAACGGGCAAAGCCGAGGGAACTGTCAAAATCACCACGTGATCATTACACCGGGGAATGAGTCGGAAAATGAACGCTCACGGATAATTGGCGGCCCGGAATGAATTTGTGATTCTGTAATGTGATATTTTGATGAGGTGCGGATGACGGTGACTGTACTTGATTGTACAAATGCTGTTTTGTTTTGGTTCAATGGTTAGTACGGTGTGTTAGTGTAATGTGCTCAGTTATTGGGTATTTCGATTTCCAACTGCCTTTTAGCGTGTGTTCCTGTTTTATTGGGAATTCGCGTGAATGGCAGCAAACATAAATCAACATAGGAACTTACTGATTTTGGGTTTTTGTATCAGAAATTTCTCAGTAGCAGCAAAAAACACATACGAGTAAACCATTACAGACTTAACTTACTGATTTAAGAGATATATTTTTTTCGGTTTTTTTATTTAATTAGCAGTAGCATTCATGATTCACAGATGTTTTCTAACTTTGCGAAGACCTGCTTCTCTAAGTCGATTCAGAGGAAAAACAAATTTCAAGCAAGCCATTTTTTCTACTTATATAGGTATATTGCATTCTACTTAAATACAATCTATAAGTACCTATACTTATTAAAAAATAAGGTTGGTTTTCGTGTCTGTCTGTGTGACCGCATTGTTCTTCTAAACTACGCAACGGATTTTGATCCGGTTTTCACCATGATATAGGAAATGTGTTCCGGACGGTTTCTATTATGTATAATTATGTTAATATTAAACTTACATTAATAAAGAAATGTCGATGTTGTGACAAGTAGTAAAAACCGCGAGAAGTCATGGCTGGTCGCTAGTACTTATACAATATGGTGATTCTACAATGCTTATGATACTTTTTACTAATCCCACTAATATTATAAACGTGAAAGTTTGTGTGGATGGATGAATGGATGGATGTTTGTTACTCTTTCCCGCAAAAACTGCACGGATTTGGATGAAATTTGGCATACAGATAGTTTATAACCAGGATTAACACATAGGATTCTTTTTATCCCGATATTCACGCGGGATCGACACTTATGTGTGTGAAACCGCGGGACACTGCTAGTATTAAATAAAATTCAGGTAAGTACTTTCTAATAAAATCAGAAGCTCATACGAGATAAAGGTATCTTGGGCTCTTTATCCAGCTTACGAGTTTCTAAAGCTATTGCTACAAGCACATAACCGAGCTATTCGAGCCAGCATTAAATTGTTATGGCGCTATTTACCGTAAACTGTTATAAGTGGTGTCTGAGGCTTGTGTACTTTATTATTAATATAGGGGCAAGATGAGCGTATTTTGAGTCGCTCAAAATGAGTTGGGGAATTTGCGTTCTATTTGCAACTTTAATTGGGCTCATTTTGCGAGAGTATTTTTTAAACGGCAATAAAATCGAATCTAACCTAATTTGGCGATTCATTTTACCAAAATAATGTAGGGTCAAGCCCGCCTGCTCACTTGGGTACTGGTTACAGGAACTGAGGGATGCTAGTGATGTCGCCAAACAGGTAGCCGAATTTTGGGCAGCGAGTTCATTTAGGTTGCCATCGGCACGCTAAGAAGAAGAAGGATCCTGGGTACAACCTCATTCCTTGGGAAAGGCAATGAACGCCTTTCGCTCATTCGGCTGGAACTATGATGATGATGACGCTTGTGTCACCTCTGCCTTATAATATACTAGCTGCGCCCCGCGATTTACCCGCATAAGTTTCGATCCCGTGGGAATATCGGGATAAAACTTATCCTATATGTTAATACTGGTTATATACCATCTATGTGCCAAATTTCATCCAAATCCGTTCAGTAGTTTTTGCGTGAAAGAGTAACAAACATCCATCCATCCATCCATCCGTCCGTCCATCCATCCATACAAACTTTCACGTTTATAATATTAGTAGGATAGTATTGTGTACCAAGTTTTATGTTTCAGGGGAACGCACGCGTTATTGGCCACTAATGTCTTTCTAGACTTTTTCTTAATTAAGAGGCTCTCAGCAGTAAATCAGTGCGTACTTTCTTTTAATTATAAGAGTTTCGGTTGATTAAGACTGTTTTAAAATAATAAATTAATTTTTATTGTATTTAGGAGATATCAATTAGGTTTATTAAGATATTAGTTTTTTTTTATGCCAGCCCGTTGTAATTAACTAAGAACTAAGATAAAAGTCAACACACTATTAAAGTATTACTGAAAAGGGTTTACTCTATGATAAAAGGGCTTTTAAACTCGTGTCTATCAAACACTAACTCTATGATAAAAGGGCTTTTAAACTCGTGCCTATCAAAGAGTCTTAAAACTATCAAGATACCTACATGTCATGTTAGACAGAAGATAAAAATCTGCCTAGCCTATTCCCAACTATGTTGGGTTTAGCTTCCAGTCTAACCGTATGTAGCTGGATACCAGTATCCAACATGGAGTGATTGGCTATCTGACCTCTACAACCCAGTTACTGGATATCACGATACCCCTTGGCAAGACTGGTTGTCAGACTTTCGACTGACTACCCGAAACAACTGTCATCGACAACTAGGACCAATGGCTTAAGCCGGGTACTCATTAGCGAGCTGTAACCGTAACATGCGTGATACAGTACGAGGTTCTAGTGTGCACGCTTGTTAACAGTTTAGGCTCATGACGTCGCCGGAACGCTTTCACCGGGCGTACTCATTTTGAGAGTTGTAACTGTAACCAAACAGATACAGCTGGTTAGCTGGTTCGCAGCGGCTAGCAACCTCTCCTATTGACGTCCACGAGCGCACTGCGAGCGCTCTTTGATTCGCGGCGAAAACTGAAAATCGTCGGCTCGCTGCGAGTCGCTCGTGTAGCGTTCGTTGCAGGCTCGCGAACCACGTACACACTATGTTTTTTGGTTACAATGCATGCAACGGTTACAGTCACAGCTCGCTAATGAGTACCCGGCTTTAACGGCACGGACTGATCTCGGTATGTTATGGATGGTTACCTAGCCACGGACTGACCTCGGCAAGCGTTACTTAACCTTAAAGATTGTCCCCTGTAGCTGTTATTATTATAACCACGAGCCCTGCTGTGTAAGGCAGAAGATGATAATGAAATATAAACACTATTCTTGCAATTTTTTTCTAGAAAAAAAAAACAGTTGCCAATAAGACAAGTTTTTCATCCCCCGTCTTGTAATACTTTCGTGTAGATATAGTTGCTAGATAGCAGTGAAATTGCAGTTCCCTCCCCTGGGATATTACCGCGCTTCCTAGCCATGTAAAGTACCTTCCTGTTTATCGAAATATTGTAGACTTGATACTATTATGCTGTATTTACGTTTTGTTTACATTAACTTTGGCTGGCTCCCGTAGGATGGAAGAATATTTTTGTGGATATCGAATATCGGTTTGCGAAGTTCGTGGATGGAGTAATGTTGTTTGACGGTATTGCGTATGTTTTCAAAATGGCATGGCATTTTGACGATGTCAGATTAGAAGAACTTTAGACCTAAAGTTCTTATAAGAAAATAAAGTATTTTGCCCGTTCATCTCCATATTATCTAGGAAGCTTTCTGTCTGACCGACCACTTCAAATGTGCCTGTAATTGGTTTATTTGATAAAAATGCTTCGAGTTTGAGTTTATGTCGCCATGGGTAATTAGTAGGTACCTACTTATAGTTACCTATCTGAGTAAAGCTACGTGATTACTCATTGTGTCCATAGCTGATGTTGTATCTGTGGACAATAGCAATTTTCCATATGTGTAAAATGTGTTTATTTCTGTAAACTCACTTCTCTTTATTTATTCTACTATATAAAAATAAGTCGGGTTTTCCTTCCTGACGCTATAACTCCAGAACGCACGAACCGATTTCCACGGTTTTGCATTCGTTGGAAAGGTCTCGGGCTCCGTGAGGTTTATAGCAGGTAGGAGTAGGGTAGGAGTAGGGTAGGAGTAGTGTAGGAGTAGGTTAGGAGTAGGGTAGGAGTAGGTTAGGAGTAGGGTAGGAGTAGGGTAGGAGTAGGTTAGAATTAGGGTAGGAGTAGGGTAGGAGTAGTGAAGGAGTAGGGTAGGAGTAGGGAAGGAGTAGTGTAGGAGTAGGGTTGGAGTAGGGTAGAAGTAGGGTAGGAGTAGGGTAGGAGTAGGGTAGGAGTAGTGTAGGAGTAGGGTAGGAGTAGGTTAGGAGTAGGGTAGGAGTAGGGTAGGAGTAGGTTAGGAGTAGGTTAGAATTAGGGTAGGAGTAGGGTAGGAGTAGTGTAGGAGTAGGGAAGGAGTAGTGTAGGAGTAGGGTAGGGGGTAGGACACCACGCGAACGAAGTAGCGCCGGGCAGCTAGAAATAATTTATATGGCAAAACAACGTTTGCCTGGTCAGCTAGTATTTTATATGTTAGTTTTTAGTAATAATCTATATATAATGATAATTGTGAAACGAGAACAACTGCCGACAAACTGTTTTGCAGTTTGGCAGATTTTTTATATGTTATTTTTATACAGATTTTGAATAAATAAAAAATAAAACTAACAAATGAGCGGCCCGACTGGACAGGCCCTCTTAGATGCGGTTCTTTCCTCATTTTATTTCAAGAACATTTTAGTCATTAATTGACGGCACGGTTGGCGCAGTGGTTAAGCGATTGACTGCTGCGCTGCGTGTCGCGGGTTCGATCCCCGCACGGAACAAATATTTGTATTGCCTACAGGTAGTTGTTCCGGGTCTGGCTGTTTGTGTATGTGAGTTTAAATTTTTGTAAACGCACCCACGATACAGGAGAAATTCCTAGTGTAGGGCAACGTTTAAAAAAAAAAAAAAAAAAAAATTACCTAATCTACATGGTCCTCAACTAAGCTGACCAAAATTAGGTATTATCTTTAAAACAGACTGTGACCTCTCAGTTTGTTTTGGTTTCTTCTCACACAACCGAGACCGGAACACCGAACTAATCTAGTTTTAAAGCGTCATTTATTTTTGACGTGTCAAAGTTAGAGAAATAAAATCATTAATCATTAACATAAGGCAACTCTACCGCAATGAAAAGATTAGAGCCAGTAAGGTTGGACAGTTAACCTCCCTAAGGTTAACTGCTGTGGGCGCGGATTTAGTTAGATAGTCACTTGTAATCTCTTACCTATTGATAAACTGATACGATACGAGTATTGACGATTCTATACATTACGATTGGACTTCACCAATAAAACTGAACGCGATCAGCACATGTAAACTGCATTCAAGAGCTCTCAATGTTATCATTGTTGTAGAATATTGAAATTGACGCACTTTAGATGCGTTGATCGCGTTCTTGAATGCGTTGACTGGTGAAAGACTGGTCACGGTTCATACAAATGTTTCCCAGGCTCGACACAAAAGAGACATATCCCAGTTTTTTTTTTTGTTATATTAAGTACTAGCTTCTGCCGCGACCTCCGTCGGCGTCCGCGTGATTTTTTTCTTTTTGCACAGCTCCTAAGGTTATTAGCGTGATGTTAAATAGCCTATAACCTTTCTTATGAATTGGGCTATCAAATGCAAAAAGAATTATTCAAATCCGACTGGAAGTTTCAGAGATTACCCCCTACATACATACATACAAACAAACAAACAAATTTTACCTCTTTATAATATTAGTATACATTTTTTTGTCATATTAACAAAAATATGTAGTTCTTGTATTCAATATCAGTGGGTAACATGTAAATTGATTTGCGTTTTCTTATGAAAAATTTGTTTTTGACCAACTTTTACTAGTATACCCATTTGCTTTTGGGCTTATACGTCCTGAGTCCTACTTATCGCACTTCGTAACGAGGGTTGGGTATGTTGATAAAAAAAACATACTTAGTTATTGCAATATCTAACACCCATAAACTCCACGTAAATAGTACCAAGAAAATCCTAAACCAAAATCCAAACAATTAATAGGTACAGAACCATGCATTTAAACAACCTAATAAACAAAACAAGGGTCCAAATAATTACTCAGTACAGGTACTCGTATTTATTAAGAACAGCGGGAGGGGTTGATTATGCACATGCCAGCCGAAAGTATTATAAAAAGGCTTTTGTGAACCACCCTTTCAGCATACGAAACGTTCTATGAAATGCTCTTTTATTCGTCAAGAGACGTACGAATAATGGCGTCGAAAACACGAGCCTGCAGAAACAGATACTCGTAGTCTTAAACAATGTGCGTTTTGATAATATAACGCTTTTTGATGAGGGTTTCGTATGAAAGCCAAGAGGTTCCGCGCAATTGGTGGTGCGGGGTTTTTTTTTTTGATGCTCCTTTTTTTGGTTGCTTTGTAACTTAGAAGGGGTATATGTGTGAGTATGTTTGGTGATTACTGTGACGTAATGTTTTTGGTAAGTAAATACGTTTAGTTGGGGTTTATTGGTATTTTTTTTTTTTGGTAAACTTCTACGTTTTCCCTTTTTCCACGATAAATAATGGACTCGTGGAAAAAGGGAAAACATGTAAGAAAATATTTTTATCCAAAACTTTTTTACAAATTATGAAGAACCTAACATCAAAAAGGGCTATTACAGTACAGAAGGTAGCGCTGAAAAGGTTCTCAATCCCTGAGAAGTCTGAAAAGAATACCTTTGAATAGAAGTACCAAATAGAAGTATCAAATCAAATCAAAATGTCACATAAACCTACATGGGCACTATGAAACGTCAGAAGCTAGGTGCACGGTTCTAATTAGTCGTTTCCTATGGAGAAGAGCCGTTAAGAAACTCACGGTTACTCTTTTAAAAATAATTGGCTTCTACTATATTTTCAAATTACAATACAGCGTCAAAAGTACCAGTTACATAATAAAATAAAGTCTACAAGGCCTACAAAGTCCTCACATTTTCAAAATATAAAATAATCTTTCAAAAAACAAAAACTTATTAAAACCAAATTTATATGATTGTCTAATACTTACTATGAGTAGTACACACACTATTTTACCTCTGACAGCCGCAACGTAAAAGCAACCTTATTGTAACGAAGATAAAGATCACAATGATATTGGCATACTTGTCAGTCGCAGCAACCCAACATCAACCTTATAAGAATGAGAATAAAGATCACTGTGATTTGGATAGCGATAAAAAAGGTAACTGTGAATAGACTGTAGGTCAGGACAGTCAGCAACAAAAATCTATTAACACTGTTACTTTTACAAATCATCTAAATTGATACAAAATGATGCGATACATTAGTTTTCTCTATTTCATGTAATAGCAAAGAGTTAATTATTCTTAAATATTCTATTACTATATGTTTTTTAAGAATATTTCGCTCAATAATTAAGATTCAAACAATTAAAGTGCTAACCGACTTTTGTTGCTGACCGTACCTATATTTTACTAATCTACTACTAATCATCTGAGGTACCGGGAGGAATAATCAAACTTCGGTTTAACACGTAATCTTCAATAAATAATCCTATATTAAAATATTACGTATTTTACATCTTAATCCATTTGCTTGTCAGCCTAATCTCTTCTGAACTTAAATCTTTATCTTTTTCTCGTCTTATAAACCAATCACGTGGAGGTTGCATGTTAGCACCAAATAGGCTAAAGTCTCTACAGTACCTATTTACGAACTATCCTCGTCTAATTAGGGGACGCAAAACATTTTACATAATAAACAAACGTAGATAAGATAAGGTACAACTTCAAACATAGTTCCACCACGCATAAATAAAGTTACATCTGCGTAATAATCTTCAGTATGCAAACTCTTCATCCCTTTCAAAGTTGAAGGTACCAATCAAAGAGGTTTATGATATTACAGTAGAATTTACATCGTAAACACTAACTGTTATCAAAATTCCCCAATAGTTCCTCTTAAAGGATTACCTTTTGTAAACTAAAATGGGTCGCAATCATCATCTTGCGGACCAGGATTACATGAGAGCATAGGATTATTGGACAGGGCTGTCCAACACTGGTTTTGGACATCGTCCACCATTCAGAGGAAATAATAACCTAAGCCATAAGAGGTGCAAACGCAAGGAAAAAAGGGACAATTCTATTTTTCTTTGGCACGTAGAAAACAATAGTATTTTTTACCTGCGGTCTGCAAGACTTACGTAGGCTAAGGTTCTTTTCCCTTTTCACGGAAGATAGGTCTGACATTTTATATTGGAGGTAAAGACCATTCATGATCATCATCATTTCAGCCGAAAGATGTCCACTCTGGACATATGCCTCCCCAAGCACCTCCACTTTGACCGGTTCCGTGCTTCTCGCATCCAACGGGTTCGCTGGAAAAACCATGCTTTTCTCTTGAATTAAAAGTAAACCATTTCTTCGGCCATTTGAAATTAAAAACGTATTTAGTTGAGTTTTTAATTACAAATGACAGAAAAAATAGTGTTTCGAAAGCATTTAATACAAATCATATGATTTCTTAAAAAAAACGTGCCATTTTGGTGCTAGGCAGTTCCGTAGTGAGACAACCCTACGTCCAACTATGTCTTACCTATGCAATAGCCGCCTCGCCCGCGGCCAAACATCCCTTTGGTCCTGTACAAATATTCCATATAATGATTCGCTTTTAATTATTATTGGTAGTGGCTAAGTTTTGTTTGATGTATTGATTAAAATCGTGTTTGTTGCCAAGTGCCATCATGGCGGGTCGTGTACTCGTGTCAATAGAGCTCCCGTGGGGGCCTATGTCGTATTGTATGGGGTGAAATCGAAATCCAGTGACAAAGTTTTGAGGAGTAATTATTTGTGGTTTTCATTTGAGTAGATTTTGAGAACAATGGTATGATTTGTGGGCGTAAATATTCATTTTGTTTGGTCATAACTTTTAGGGAGCCATGACATATCTGTTGTGGGAGGGACTGTCGAAGGGATTTGTTAAAGCAATAATAAAAAAGAGAGAATACTGTCCAGTGTCTAGACATTTAAAAAAATACGCTGAACAAAATAGTTTCTAAAATAAACCACAAGGAAGGCACATTATCACCACATAAAACAGATATAAGAAATGGAGAAAACATAACATTAAAGGGCGTTATCAACACCGTATCATGCCTCAGTAATAAATACTCGCTCAGTGCCCGTAACACTGAAAATTTCATACACGGAACATAAACAGGAGCGAACACTGTCGCAAACTAAACGACTAGAAACTTTACGAGGGCATAAACATAAAAAACTCATCGGGAAAAATATGAAAAATATACCTAATGTACCGTACATGTGTTGGGATAAAAGTTTTTCCCATCTAGTGGGTACATCGCATTGTATTTCCCTATAGAAGTCATAAACATGATGGTTAGCGGGCAGCGTCTGTCCCCCACCCCCTTCACCCCCCTCAGTCAGGCTTTAACGTCTAAAGTTCAATTTTATTTCAGTCTTTAGCGCCGGTCTATGCGGGAGAAAATGTTGCGCTTCCCTGTCCATTAACCGGTTTAAATTAGAGTTTTAATTTTTTAAATGACTTTATCTTTTAAATGAATGATAAAAATGAGGATTCACGCAAAAGGAAAGATGTTTTAGAGTCGTTTATAATTATATTTATTTAAAATGTTAATTAAATAGCGTGATGTAGGTAGGTACTGCTTGCTATAAATACGGATTGTCTGTCTGTTTGTTCCTACTTCCTACATTGTAGGCCAATAATTATCTAGTTATCAGTTTTTACTTATTTGTGTTTCAAGTTGTTTGAATTCAACGCAGCACCCTAATTGCGTGACACACTTTCAACCACAATCTGAATTATTTATATTATGAAGGATATTGCTAATCCATTGCTTCATATGTTCGAAAAAATTGTCTTCTAAACAACGTAAATAACGCAATGAATGTTGGTGAACTGTCAAAATGGGATTTCTGAGGAGTTTTAAGATGCCGGTTTGGTCCTGGTCGGACTTGATCGTAGCAGGAAGCGTTATGTAACACAGTGTGAGTGCGGACCCCCTCACAGAATGTATGTGTGTCATGCAATTACCGCACAGATCTGTTTAGACCTTAAGCACATCAATTCATTTGACTAAGTATCACCAAAATTTTAAGAATACATGTGGCACAAATCAGAATAATTCTGTTAATTATTTTTTTAAAAATCACAAACAAGCGGCCTAAAGTGGATCACTTTAATTTAAATTAAATTCACCACGTAAACACAGCCTCCTTTAACAAGCATTAAGATGAAACAACGCAATAAAAACAAAAGCAAAACGCAAATTTTTCCACAAAATTAACTCCGCTTTGAAAAATGTATTCTAATAAAAAACATTTCCCTGTAAATAAAGGCAATTTTTAATAATTACGTTATGTTACCGTTTGAAGCAAAAACGTCTATCAGTGGCGTGCCGTTTGGGGTATCAAGAGGCTTGGGCAAAAGCCGCGAGAGCAAATAAAGTTATGCTCAAAACGCGGTGTAATGAGAGTTCATTGGATTACGAGGCTTATGCAACCCCCAATAATAATAATAATAACCCAAAAATGCACGTGTACCCTGTGGTATTAAATAACTGACTCAATAATGTCTAATTTGGTCTGACCCGCGTGAATTCTTGCCTCGGGGTAAGGGTTTTGCAAAGCCCGGGAGCCCGGCTTGCGGTTCTATGTTTACGGTTATTTTCATTACGCTAAACGTTGAGTCTCTTGTGTTTATTTTTAAACATAATTCGCTTCGGGTTTACGAGAACAAGTGGGTGACTAAGTTATGTGATGTGGGGAAGTACAATTAAGGCGGTCCATTGTTTATCCAAAAAAAAAAGAAGTAGGAGTTCTTTTGCCAGCTGTAACACGAATTACTTGTACTTCGTTTGTTTTTTCTTTCAAATTTTATTTTATATTATAGTTGAAAGCCAATAATATATTATTCAAATAGGGCCCTAATTCACTATGGCTTCTAATGATTCCTTACATCGAAACCACGTCAATACCTTAACTAATCACGTCTTCTGCTATTAACTAATTGCCTGTGTATACCGTGTTTTACGCAAATAAATAAACGTATTCTCTATGATATCATACAATGAACGAAACTGCGCGAAACAATGCGAGGTTGGCGTGGTTTGAACTGTCAAAATACCACGCTTGACAACCGTGTAAGTAGTTCCTTGCTGCGTTGCCGTCACCACATGACACTGGCAGAATAGTCGACACGGCTCAGTTGCCAAAGAAGAAGAAAAAAAAAACCGTGTAAGTACGTGGTTTGCACGTGGTAAGATTACGCGGGAAATAACAATTACCATACAGAATTGGGTCCCAGAGCTAAATCCTTGAAATAACGTATTAATATGGTTTGATTACATTTTCTATAATTCACAATGAACTAAATGAGTAACAAAGGAGTAACTAACTAACAAAGGAGTTCTATCCAATGACATAACCACATTGATAAAATCAAAATCAATAGTCATTTATTCAAATTAGGCTGAGAATCAGCACTTTTCGAAAGTCAAAATTACAAAAGACAGTCCCCCAAAAACGCCCGGCCTTCACTATATACGATATGTTTATTTATTATACCAGCTTCCGCCCGTGTGGTAAGTATGTCGATAAAAAGTAGCCTATGTCCTTCCCCAGGGTTCGAAGTATTCCTTTACCAAATTTCATCAAAATCGGTGCAGCCTTTTCGGAGATTAGTTGAAACAAACAGACAGACAAACATTTTAACATTTTTTTTTTTGTTATAAGTACCGTATACGTTCTTATGCATTTAGTAAAAGGCTGTTATTATGAAATTATAAACAGACACTTCAATTGTATTTATTGGTTTTGATTTATGTACCCAAGTCTTAAGTACTTACTAGTTGCACTTACTATAACGCAATCTATTAAATTGGCTTAACATTAAAGAAAATATTTCTAAAAACACAAGCTAAGTCCAGCCAAACACCTTTTTCCACTTAAATATCTATTAAACATCGTAATTCCCATTTTCTCTAAAATATTTGAGGAAAGGTTCTCGCTCAATCTTTCCGATGCAATTTAGAAGAACATAGACAATGCAAGGGACGCAACGATCATTTATTTATAAAGCTGTAGTGGATAGTCGGGGATGTCGCCTAGACATGTCCCGAGCATGCTTTCAAAATTAATACTATAACAGTGCAGTGATTTTACAGTGCAGAAATAAAACTGTTACTTGAAAATTAAACTTTAGGATGTTTTGTGTACCTACTTTTAAATAGATTCAGCAGTTTTTAGTTTTAGAGAATATCTTTTCTAGATGCAATGACGCCGATTCCCTTGTTCACAAACTTAACTAAATTTAAGTTCAGTGCATCTTTTTCTTTTTACTTAATTAAGAAAAGGACAGAAGATAAATATTAATTTAGTCCTGTCAAATTTAGATACTCCATAGACAAACTAGACGTGATTAAAAACATGGCTACTAAAAATACGTCAATTTACGTCAGGTGCTAACTAATTTGACAGGACAAACCTAATATTTATCTTCTGTCCTTTTCATAATGAAATAGAAAGAAAAACATGCACTGAACTTAAATTTTGTTTAGTTTGTGAACAAGAGAATCTGCGCCATTGTCCAGTCCAGCAGCTCTGTAGACGCTGCGTAGACCGCTGCTTAGGCGCTGCGTAGACCCCTCCGTATTCGCTGCGTAGACCCATGCGTAGGCGCTGCGTGGACCCCTGCATAGGCGCTGCGAAGACCCCTGCGTTGTCTGGCGCTGCGTAGGCACCGTACATAGCCGTAAAAGCCGCACTAACGCTGCTAGTTTCGGAGCAATCATCAGCAACTGAACTTATTATTTGACTATACGCTTATTTTGTTTATACGCCTATCAGTTTTTTTGTTGAAAAACAACGTAAGGCACTAGTTGTCTGCCATTTTTGCTGAACTGGGCCTTTGTGGCGCAGCCGTGAAGCACACATTGTTTTAGTCTGTGCTAAATAAATATATTTAATTTTTTTCTGACATAACACCAACTGGCCCACAATATTTCCCATTCTACATTGCATTTGTGCAGCAAATATAAAATAGTGTTATCATCTTCATTTCAGCTGAGCACATCACTAGTCAGCGCAGGTGTCGTATCGGAACAATTTGGAGTTGTTCATCCCGTGCCGGCGACGCAATAATGCACCACGCTCCATTTACACTTGGAGCAATTCGTTTTAGATTACACGTGCATTTTTATCGCATAGGTATCTTTTTCACTCCGCCCGTGCACTTTAAAAACGATTTGGCTGGCTGTTTTTTGTTTCATTATTTTTTTCGCAGTAAATGGCTAGCGCTTTCATATTTTTTGAATTAAGGGCTTATTTTTCCAACGACAGATAACTTTATCGGAGGGCCATAATATTGAATTTTTGACAGTACTTCCATACAAAAACTGTCAGACGTCAATTTTATTTCACGAATAAAAATTATCGTTCAATTGAAAAATCAGCCTTAAGAACGCTAGAAAAATAAATTAACGGTTGTCATTGACAGTGATATGTAAACAGTAAATTGTTATTTTTTTTAATAGAAATTATTTTTGAGCGTCTTTTGTGTCCATTCAATTAGTTTTTTTTTCAAGAAAAAAATATATAAGGTAGTTTTGAAAGGCAAGCCCCTCTAGATTTGAAATAACGTGTGGCTATTGAAGATGAATACACACTCAAGAATTTATAAGACCCTTATCATTTGCTTGCTACAACCCAAACCTATCGAATTCAAAACAAACCGACCGATACAATTCAACACAGCATTAATACAGAATAAGATTCAGCGCTACGTCGTTCCTTTATATCTTTTGTTTCCGTTTTGTAAAATTTCACCCCATAACATTATGTTGATGGTGGTAATAAAGCTTGAAATATTTACGAATATCCGAACAAACGAGGCGGGTTTTGAAAAATAGTCGGCGCCGTGCCGGATTGACCGTGCCAGAATAAAGATTAGCCAGGGACCGCGAACATTTTTCACGTGACAACAATTTGTTGTGAGCTTCGTCGTTTTGTATGAATTTGTTTTATGGACTTAACACTATCTTGGCTGAATAAAAAGGAAGGTGATTTTATCAGACGTTTTCTGTTTTTGCATTCTTTACTTTGATAACAGACTAACAGATTATTTTTCTCAAACTTTTTGTCTGGCTACTCAAAAACTTTCAAACGTTCCTCTCGACTACTTCTTAACTTGCTTTATGTTTTTGTTGAACTAGTATTTCACAACGTACAACGTACTTATCTTTAATTTTAATTTACTATTTATTTATCAAATTAGCAATAAATGTCAACTCAAAATTAAATTCTATCATCATTATCTGCCTAGCCTTTTCCCAACTATGTTGGGATCGTCTTCCAGTCTAACCGGATGTAGCTGAGTACCAGTATTTCACATGGAGTGACTGCATATCTGACCTCCACAACCCAGTTACTGGGTACTACAATACCCCGCATCTAAATTAAATACCATCCCACCCTTTAATACTCGAAAAACAAATGATATAAAAATTAAATTACCCATCTAATTACGACTATCTCACCGTTACGCAAGCCGCATCATCGACAGTCCCTCCTTCATTAACAATAGATTTGTCGGGCGCGGCGTCACTCCCACAGTCCCTCAGTCCCTCTCATCTCAGATTATATCGGCTCTAAATCCCTGACGAACAGTCTGCCACTTGGACCGCCTCACTGATGCTCGCTTTGTAATTTGTCTATTGATACACACGGATTGATAGTTTTGATAGATACATTATAGAAATGACTGATATTTTTGTTATCTTTTATTGACTCACTTGTGCACTTTCATTTCTCTCACAATAACGTGAAATTACATTTTTAGATTTTATACTACTTTCATGAACAAAAATCAATACCGCCGACTTCATCTATTTAAAAATATGATTGACGTGTAAAAGTGTTTGTACAAACCTATTTACAGAAATAAAATCATTTATCATTCATCATAATTTAAAAAATGTTCACAATGTCTGTAACGATTTTGAATTTATTCTCTGCACCTTACTTGGTACGGCAAAATAAGAATCCGACAAAGTAAAAAAAAAGCATTTTCAGTAGAAACCAGTACTCCATTTATATTCTAAAGTATGGTCGTAAAGAGCCTCGCGAACGCAGCATTTAACAAATGATAATTAGTTGCTAGCAACTTATACCACCTGTGTGTAACATACGGTCAGTTACAATAAAGTTGAGTCGTGTACCAATCCCTAATTAGGCCGGACTGCACCCTTACACACCCAATTAATATACACATTTTGTAGTTACACTAATTGGCGAGTGTCTCTTTTGAAAGCTTTGTATCAGGTATGAAGAGTCATAATATCCAGATAACGAGATATAGATGTGGGTATGTAACTAGTGATTGCGTTTTTAATTTGAAAGGGTGGCCCTCTGGACTTGCACCTGATGAAATTAATTGGCATCAAGTTTTTGTATAACTAACGTCCGCATTCTAGAATGATTATTATACAGGAGGGCACATGATTCTAGATCCCCTAGCGTAGATATTTTTTGTTGATTATTAAGAAAAATGCTGTTTTTTATAAAAGAGCAATACATGTGAAGTTAAAATATATAGAACAGACAATTTTTTTTAATAACCTATGATAAATTAACGCAGTTTAAAATCATGTAGGTACCGAATCAGGGAAACAGGCTAAGTGTCGAGGTCCCTGCCACCTTGAAATCAGTTTTAGTGTCTTTAATAATAAATATTCGTCATAGAACTATTTTGTTTTTATTTTTCTTGTTTTTAGTTTTTTTTTTGTATGTACGTGTCTGTGACAATTAAATCATTTTTTTTTCTTATTTCTTTCGATTAATTAAATATAAAACATTTTATTTACAGTATATATTCCGTACCTACCTGCCAGTATCTTTACAAGGTATTGAATAAAATACTGGTTCAAATTATGTAAATCTTCCTGACCGCACTATAACTTTAAACTAGCCAAATGATCCTCAACAAAAGCTAGTCCTTTGATCATATATTCACAAGCTTTGTTAGTTAACAAGTAAATCAAGATATCAACCTTATCTTTCCTAATTCATGCGGCGTCACGACCGACGTCTCTTCGACCCAAAACGATTTCCCAGTAGACCAACTCGACAAGATGAAGATGTCTAATTACAAATTCGATGTATCCAATAAATATTCCAATCGCATCAAATTTACATAAGTTGTACTATCAACAACAATAAACAACAATTGTTGTAGTGTGGTTATTTCTTCAAAATAAATTGACATTTTATGTTTATCGGAAAGAAAACAGTTGTCTATTAAACAAAGCAGAAAGTAAATCAAACAGGACCTTCCTACTATGCAGACGACATCAAAGACTACAAAGAGACTCAATTACAATCTCCAATTGATAGTTTCAGAAAACCCTTATTAGGTGCACCACGAAATAAGGCAATTTCACGGACAAAAGGCTGTCCCTCATTGTATGGTCGCTGTCGGCGATTCAAAAGTTTCCAGTTGACGGCGATGGGGCACCCTAGCTGTCCGAATTTATTGAATTTCGTCCAAAGGAGGATGACCACACGTTATTGTTCCCTCGGAACATTGATTAGGGTGAACATTGTAGTATGTAGCAGGTATATCGAATATGTATGATTTATAATGATGTTGGGGAGTACGGTGCTCATATTTTATCTAATTGAAACTTTGATAGACGGTTGATAAAGGAGACTTGTTTATGTAAATGATTAGGGGGAAATAAATGCCCTTTTGGACATTTCAGTTAATCAGTAGTAATATACACCGTGACTTTTTAGTCGTCTGACAACGGCAGCCCACTTCATGTATCCAATGACTGCTACACATTCATAACAAAAAAAATGGCATTTGAGAGAAAAAAAAGAAAAAAAAAATCAGTATTATGATGCATAACGTAGTTGAAACATTCTGTTGCGAGCGAAGATCTATCTACTCGACTCGTGCGATGGTTAGGTATGTTCTACTGTTTGATACGTAAACATTATTAACAGGATGTTTCATAATTCTAATGTATTATTTATATTTCTTTGTACCTATTATCTTAATTAATGGTTAAAAAAAACACGCCTAGAGGTATTTTATGTCGGATACATTGAGTGGACCACCTTTGTCAGACGACTAAAAAATCACGGTGTATAAGGAAACCAATATTCCATATTTTAGTTTGTTGTTAGGTTTAGTTAGGTTAGTATAAAAAAATATGCGTATGAATAAATAGTTAGAATAGAACTGAATAAAGAATACTCTCGCTTACTCTCTCTCTTGAGATAGAATAGAATGCACTTTGTTATGTACACCGTTGTATGCATGTGTTTGTTTGACGACACGGTTGGCGCAGTGGTTAAGCGATTGACTGCTGCGCTGAGTGTCGCGGGTTCGATTCCCGCACGGCACAAATTTGTATGACCTACAAGTAGTTGTTCCGGGTCTGGCTGTTTGTGTATGTGAGTTTAAATGTTTGTAAACGCACCCACGATACAGGAGTAATTCCTAGTGTGGGGCAATGTTTTTTTAAATAAATAAACACCATAACAATTACATACAGATGTAAATGTAGAAATTTAACGTAGGGTGACACAGTGGGCGGTCTCATCTTTAGAAGCGAACTTTTAAAGACAATAATTAAGATTAATTTAAGCATCTTAAACAATTTCATTAAAGTTAAACTTAAAAAAAAAACTAAGCCTTTATTATGTACAGACGCCAGCAGGTCAAGCTACCCGAAACTGTCAAATTTTCCCAATCAACATTGAACCTTAATGCTTACGTGATAAAGTTGAAAATCGATTAAAGAAATTTGACAGATTGTAGTAGCTTGATATGCTGCTGAACTTACATTCAAGCAATTTTTTTTTTCACAAATAAAATTATTATGTAGGTAAGTATTTAACATTCAACCACTAACAACCAAAGTATCACATGGTTTTCAGAACCACCATATATTGTAGCTTATTCCCCGTCTCGCCACATAAAGTAAAACATTAAATCATCATGTTCCGCGGCGAACAACAAGAACAGACACAAAGCGAATCGTTCCTTCCACGAAACATGACAGTATCTTAAAAGCGCTCTGTAAGCTTGGCTGTTATGTTTGAAATCAAATAATGTTACAACAGCACAACAGTTTTGTTTTCACGTTGAACTGGAAATGACTTAAGTTATAACTCTTATCCTAATAATATTATAAACGGGAAAGATTGTATGGATGGATGTTTGTTACTCTTTCACGCAAAAACAACTGAACGGATTTGGATGAAATTTGGCACACAGATAGTTTGTAACCAGGATAGCATAACACACAGGATATTTTTTATCTAGATATTCCCACGGGATCGAAACTTATGCGGGTGAAGCCACGGGGTGCAGCTAGTAAGGAATAAAGGTATTGCAAATGTACTATCGTCAAACGCCTCACAGAATCACGTGCACATGATGACCACATTACAGCTGCGTCTGTAAGTAAAACAAAAGAGGATCCTTTTTAGGTCGACTAATAATATGCGCTGCAAGCAGGAATAGTCCTTACGGTGGTGGTCAGATGCAGATTTTTTTCTGGCAATAGAACATCGTGTGGTGTCAAATTTTTTTTTAAACAAGTAGGTTAGAGAAGAATTATACACTGCCATGCACTGCATGCTGATACAGCTTGCGGCTCAATCGTTCAGATTGCTACGCTTGCCGCGGTCGGTCCGTGGATGGGTGACCATCTTTACATATCGAGCCTCGGAAAGCACGCTATGCCGTTGGTCCCGGCTGTCTTACTTGGATCTTTGACAGTCGTTACGGGTCGTCAGGGTTTCGTGTTACCCAGTCACTGGGTTGTAGAAGTCATGCGGTTAGACTGGACCCCGACCCCAACATAGTTGGGAAAAGACTAGGCAGATTGAAAAAGGACACTTGTATTGAACTTTCAGCCTTGTAGGGTATGGTATGATTATGGTTATGTTTGTTTTTGTAATCAAAAGAAAGAAAAAAAAAGAAAGATAAATTGTTTACTCTGCACAAACAAAACGCACATTACAAATAAAAAAAGACATATAATATACACATAGGTACCTACAATGTAGTTTACAATCATTGTTCATAATCTTTCGTAAAAGTACTGGCTGGAAGCGAAAGGTAACGAACTAAAAGATTGCTCGCATCCTAGAATGATGCCGAAGTATGATTTCAAACTATTATATCTCACACTCGGTTAGAATTTTGTTTCAACCCAAGCATGTTCTAACTCCAATAAATTTAAACACAATTTCTGTTCACCAAATTAAAATCTACTAATTAAGACACCCTCTAGATCACAATATACCTACGTTACCTCTAACAAAATTATCACAATAAACAATAAACCCCACACGATGGTCGCCGTTGCCTCGCAACGCTCGACAATTTGTCCAAAACCAAGGGAGCTTTCAATAATAATTCCTTTATAAATTCTACCGGTGACCGCATCTCGTACTATAGCCACAGTAGGAATGTGAAACAGTAGCTCAACTGGGTTATTTTAGTTGTGATTAAAAATAATTCTAATGATTCTACACAAATTATTAGATGACCGTTCGACGATCAATCTGGCATTAGTTGGTTTACGTAAATCCGTTTTCAATCTGATAGAGATTGATGACACAGATCAAAATAACTGTCGGTATATTTGCGTAAATCTAGTAGAAATCGATCAATTTATATTATACGTATCTTATAATAGGGTGGCAGGGACATCGACGCGCAAACTGTAACCATGGATTCAGTACATGAGTTTAGACCCCATAGCGTCGAAATAATTCGTCGGTTATAAAAAAAAAATCTTGTGTTTCATAGAAAAGTGCAATACCTACGCTGTCAAAATGTATGGAATCGATTTTTTTTTTTAATAACCGACGAAAAATTTCGACACTGTGGGGTCTAACCTCATGTGCTAAATCCATGGTTACAGTTTGCGTGTCGATGTCCCTGCCACCCTGTATAGTGTCATACACAGTTACAGCCAATCGATTCTGTAAAAAACTCACCGTGAAAAGGTAGGTGAAGTGAGCTTAGAGTGAGCTGTGAATAGTGTCAATCCCTAGCATTAGTTGGAATGACAACTCACTCCACGCTCACTTCACCTACGTTTTCACGGTGAGATGGTTACAGAATCGCACTGCAGGATGAACTGATACCTACCTGATTGACTGCCTAATTGAATATACACTTTTCCACCTACAGCCACAGATTAACTGCATTGCACCACTTTCATGTATGTCGAATTCGGGTATTTCGGTTCGTAGTTGATCTACTGCCTATTGTATACTATATTAAAGTGGAGGTAGGCTAGTGGACGCAAGCTATTAATTATTATATTGCCTTTTTGGCTGAATTCGTCGAATAGTTTCTTTATTGAGTCCTTTGTTATTTAGTTGGTATTCTATACTGTTTTGATTTTGTAATAAACAGCGAGTTTCAGTGAGGGATGCGGTTTCATAGAGAATGCTGTATTGTTTAATGTTAATACAGTGTATAAAATATGTCCTTCGTATTATGAAATCAGCTGATCCGACAGACGTAGTCCTGTCCAAACAATAGTTCATACAAAACTGCCATAGAAACAAAAGAAATTGCCGTCCTCCTTTCAGTATTTTCCGGGAATCTTTTCCAAAACAGATTCTTTAAAAACCTTATTCGGACTATTACGAACACTTTAAAACATGCCAGCCAAATCGGCCCAGCCAGCGCTTAACATTGAAAAGCATTTTTTTTTCTAGATTATAATTTTAAACTTATGAACTTGAAATTTTAAACTTTGATATAAATTGTTTTGTATTATAAAATAATTCAATTTTTTCAATTCATTTAAACGGTGCCTACATTAGGTGAACAAAAATAAATTACTAATTTCCGTCATCCATGCGGGCGAACTTGGGCAGAAGCTAGTTCTAAATAAAACAGATGTTTTGCTGGCACTAGTTTACCTACAAAAGACGGTCCTACTAAAAACCACAGCAAAATTGTAAACAGATTACCGTATATTACCATAGTTGAACAATATTATAAGTTCATCCACCTCCAGGCCAGTCTGGTGCAATTCGTTACCGTAATGTGAGCAATCTGTCGTTCGCGGAGCAATATAACTCAGACCACGTTATAAGCGCCCTATGAGCTATAATGGCGATTTTGTTGGCTTCTTTATTGTTATTGTGGTAGAGATAGTTTTTTTAGCAGTCCACAAGGAAGATATGGATTGACGCGATCAATTTGGCGGATTTATGAGGCTATATTTTATCTGTGATGAGCTTCGCTGTAAATTAGAAGCGGAAAAAACAATAACAGGAAAGATGTGGAAATGATGTTTCATAAACTTAGGTACAGACAATGAAATATCTTATTAAAAAAATATAAATTAATAAATGGTATGAAAAAACTTATAGGCGTCATTGTTTTTTTTTTGTGACAGTTTACGTACTTTACGAGTACTGGTGGCCCAGTGGTAACGGCCCGACTTACGACTTGTAGGACGTGGGTTCGAAGCCCAGGCAGGTGCTTTTACTTTGTGTAGGTAAATAATTTCATCACCACTGCTCTCAAAAGGGTGAAGGAAAACATTGTGAGGAAACCGGCATGTCCTAGAACAAAAAATTCGAAGACATGTGACATCTACCAACCCGCACTGGGCCCGCGTGTGGATTACGGCCCACTCCCTCTCATCGAGAGGAGGCCTGTGTCCCAGCTGTGGGAATACTATAGGCTGATTATGTACATACTTTTATTGGTAACACCAACTATGTATGAATAACTTCTGTTAAGTTTGATGTTTAACTAGATTGGTTATAAAAAAAAAAATCTTTTAAAAATGTTATTCATGTTTTGCGCTTACCAGAAAACATCATAATGAAAGTATTCATAAAAGTATTTGCCGCGACCCCTGCTTATACCAACCCCTGCATAATTTGAACTCCTAAAAAATATTTAACCTTGACTCACATGCTACCCACACTTTTAAACGAAGCCCCTTGCATTTATAAAATATTATTCATTCAGATCTCTCGAATACTAATAGGTAGATACAACTTACGTCTAAAATCGCGACATTCTTTTAACACACGGGTGGGCTAGTGGTCAGTAATCATAAAAATTATAACAACATAAAATAATTCGTAATTTTAAAACTACCGCCTGCGCCGCTCGCCGGCATAGGGCTCTCTTTCTTTCCTTCAATTCGCCTACAACTGTGTGCACGTTATTCGTTTTAATTTGATTGATGCGATGTTATGATCCGTGACCCCAACAAATTACCCCTGCGCTACAGCAGTGCGATTCTGTAACCATCTCACCGTGAAAGCTTAGGTGAAGTGAGCTGTCATTCCAACTAATGCTCGGGATCGACACTACTGACAACTGACATCAAGCTCACTTCACTTGAGTTTTCACAGTGACATTTTTACAGAATCGACCGGCTGCTCTTTAAGTACAGGCTGCTCCACGATGCTATTTTAATAAAATTGAAAATAAATAAACAAATAATAACCTTTAATGAGATTTAAATACGTTCATAAAATGAAAACCCGAAACCGTATACTTTCGTGTGTTAAATTAATGTCGCCATTGAAGTGCCACGCTGTATATTAGTTTCCAAAAACAACTAAAAGCTGATTTATAAATCTACTACAATCAAACTGTAAGATAAACCCTTTAATGCTCCGCAAACTACACCAACTTTGATACGGAACAGCAATAAAACAACCATAACAATTTAGGCAATTTACACACGAAAACATCGTACAGTCATCTACATATTATATACCCGAACCATCTTCCAATATACATCGTAAGTTCAAAACTGCTTAATTCGCTCCTCGTCCGCCCAATATATCTACGAGGCAAACTAAGGGAAAATTGTAAAATTGAGATCGTTACTCATATAGTACTGCACACGAGGACCTTATTAAAGTTTAAAGGTCTGCCCCATTATTCATGAGTAGGATACGGTAAACTGTAGGATACAAACGGTAGGTATACGGTAGGATACGGTCGCAGTTGATTCCCCACACGTAATAGTCGCTATAAATTTCGTGAACTTTATTGGCTATTAAAATAAGTAATGAAATTGTTCGTGTTTCATAGTTTGCGAGAAAGTACCAACAATTAAATTGTAATGTTATAAGAATGCTCACGACTCTGTTTGTTTTGTGTCTTTTTAATTTTGTTGTTACGTAGAAAATACTGTTTTCATTTTAGGTTTTCATGTTAATTGATGTTAGCGTTTGTAAATTGCTGAATCAATCTGAATGTTTTGTTCATGTATCATTAATTAAGCTATTCGCCAATAAATTTCAAAATAAAAATATCATCCGTCCATCTTGGTAGTTAAAATAAATGATTACAGCATTCTGAATCTTTGAGCTCGTAGAAGGACCGATGGTCGGTGGAGCAGACGAGTCCTACTGGAGTAGAGACCGCGTATCGGTAAGCGTAGTGTGGGACACCCCCCAGCTAGATGGACGGACGATCTAAAGAAGGTGGCTGGGTCGGACTGGATGCGGAAGGCGGAGGACAGGTAGTTGTGGCGCAGCCTGGGAGAGGCTTATATCCAGCAGTGGACTGCAATAGGCTGACTTGAATTCTGAATCTGTATATTTTCAGGATGAGGTGGAAAGGATGCAACATGCTTTTCTACGTTACATTTGCTACGACATACGGCTAAGCAACGTCTGGACTACAAACAACCATTCAATAAATTTAAAGAATAAATACTGTATCGTTACCGCTATAATTGGAGCTTATTTTTCCTAGCATTTTAAAAATGCAGACGTATAAACCCTCCTATTTTTACCAGTCAAGATCTCAGGTAAATAATAAAACAGGACGTATTGTTAGACTTATTCAGAACTCTTGGATATTTTATTTCCATTAGATGAGAAGATCAAACGACAGACAGGCGCCCTGAAATAGCGGGCTCATTAAATATGAAGAAATCTTTCTCGACAAAAATACTGAAGTACCCTTTCACAAAGATACTAATTTGCAACTTTATTTACTGTAAAAGTGTACTTTTGTGTAATACCTCTCCAGTCTTCGGTAGAGACTATTTTAATTAGTACAATGTGCATACTTATCGTTCGTTCAAGCTCAAAATAAGTGCCCTACAGTACGATCTACTTAAACAGTTCTTTGTTTACATTTTGTTCAACTGTAATTTTGTGCTCGTGAAAAATGTAAAGAACTGCTCTCAGTATGTTGTTTGTAAAAGAACTAATTGGCGACTACAGAAAGAGAAACTGTCTGCTGTAAAAATAAATACGTTTGATGCTGATGTTAACGTAGATAGCAGCTCAGCATGAAAGAAAATAAATATGTGTTTTATTTACACAAAGTATTTTTCTACTTCGTTCGGTTTTGTTTTTCTTCTTGAAAATTGAGCCGGTGTCGACTATTCTGGCAGTGCGTATACAGGGTTATTTTAAATTGGCTAGCTAAACTCCGCAGATGTAATGGGTAATTTAATCCGATTGGCAGTTCCAAAGATTAACGCGTTCAAACAAACAAACGATTAAGCTTTATTATTAGTACTAGCTTCTGCTACTACTTACTGGCGTGAACTTCTTGTTCTCCCAACCCACTCCGTTGCATCGCATCGCCTCCCCATGCTATTACATCGTTTTTGGTTAGCGTTCTTTCTGATTTTTTTTTTGGCTCAGCTCCTTATTGTCCAAGTGTGATGTTAAATAGCCTATAGTCTTCCTCAAGAATTGGGTTATCAAATACAAAAATATTTATTTTAATCCGACTGGCAGTTTCAGAGATTATGGCGTTCAAACAAACAAACTTTTCATTATTATTATTATTAGTAATAATAGATATAGATAGATTACCATATATTAGGTTTTTGAGTTTTTATAAAAACATACCATTCTTTACCCATACTTTAGTTATAATCCTTTAGGGACTTATTCTTCTCGTACAAGATGGCCATATGTACTTTCCTAAGCATGGTTATAAGAAACCACCAAAAGCCTACTGAACACTCAATCATTCCCAACCGTAATCAAATGCGTCGTAATTAAATCAAACACGAATTCAGGAACTGTGAACAATCCTTTGACTTCACGGCATCCAACTTTGAGATCCGGATTTCCATTAAATTAAACACCGTCTTCGCAAAACTATTTATAAAGATTCCGGATTCCGTGGTGAGGGGAGTTCTATTCAGGATGTGAAATTTGACGTGTGAGACCTTTACCGGTTCAAATAAAGCGTTCAAGAGGATCTTTTGTGTAGGGCTGAAAGGTGGAACATATATATCGCATAACCATCGGGACACCTTATTATTCCTTGTGATTTCTTCATTTTGGTGGAAAAAGGGGTATTGTATAGAGTCGTTAATACCGGTGAAAATAAATTACGTGTTTGTTTTGTCATGTGGTTTTGGTTATGAATGGAGTTCTATCTTGTGGTCAGACTGGATTAAAGAACGTGTTATACGCGCAGTACCTACACATTGAATACAATTATTTCACCAATGAGTATAATTAGGCATCAAATTACGACTGTCAATGTGGTTTTCAATGTTGCCGCCTGCCATTTATTGTTAAATATGACTATTGTAATAGTTCATAGAAGGTACGCGTTTTAAATCAGAATTAAAAAACTTACATCGGTAACAATCTCTAAATAACACAGAAAGTGGTATTAGCAACTCAAATGATATTTTCATCTAAGATATGAAAACGTAGCCCATTGCGTGTGAATAAGAATACACGTAAAGGGCTCTATACGACCCACGTGTATTACACGACCGATATCAAATGGCCCTCGCAAATTCGTTTCAAGAGCCCTATTTCTCCCATTCTTTCAGAAATACGGGAGGAAGGGAAGCTCGAGTTACACCGGTCGTTTTTGAAGATGATCGCAAGGCGTGTAAGTTCGCATTTATAAAGATTCCGAACGCATTCCGCAAATGAACACAATTTAAAGACGAATGCGTTTTTGGATTCTCAATTTAAATGAACGTTCGGCGCTCGATTCGACCGTAATGATGTCATATTTTCTCGGCCCAATGTTTGGGGAAGACACAAAAGGATGACAGCGAAATCGTTTATGCAGATGAAAGAATATGTATGTTACTTGCTTCAGGCATTTTCATTTGATAGCTTATTCCTCAAGCTTAACTTAAGCGTGACGTGTGTTTGACCGTAGAGCCAGAAAACGTAGATATTGTCAGTCATTCATTTGTTTTTTATCTGCTGTGATCAAAGGGGTAATTCTCGTATTTTTAGGAACTTTCGCATTCTAATCTCAGTCTTAATGTGTCAAAAATACCTCTAATTTCCCTACATTTTTGACAAGTTTTTGATTGTCGCTGAGATGAGATTTCGACTAGATTTTGAACGTTTTTAATTGTGAGAATGGAACCGCTACATGTGTTCCTACATCTTGTCATAACTTTACTCAACTTTTACCGTAGACAGTTCTAGATAAATCATCATCATCTGCCTAGCCTTTTCCCAACTATGTTGGGGTCGGCTTCCAGTTTAACCGGATGCAGCTGAATACCAGTATTTTACATGGAGCGACTGCCTATCTGACCTCCACAACCCAGTTACCTACTGGGTAATACGATACCCCTTGGTAAGACTGGTTGTCAGACTTTCGGGCTTCTGAAATGGCGAATGACAGCCGGGACCAACGGCTTAACGTGCTTTCCGAGGCACGGAGGGGTCTCGGTATGTAAAGATGGTCACCCATCCACAGACCAACCGCGGCAAGCGTAGCTTAACCTGACCGATCGACCTGTGCGGCTGTTATTATTTAGCCACGGGCCCCTCATACCATCACCATAAAAATGACTGATTTAAATGTTGACAAGGAGTGACACAATGGCCGGTCTTATCACTAAAAGCGATCTTTTAAAGACAACCTTCACTAATAACCATGAGAATTTGAACTGACGGAATAATTGCAAATCTAAACTCTATTCAACAAGTTAAATACATCATAATCAGCCTATAATGTTCCCACTGCTGGGACTCAGGACTCCTCTCAGTGAGAAGGAGTGGGCCGTAACCCACCACGCGGGCCCGGTGCGGGTGTGTAGATGTCACATGTCCTCGAATTAATAATAATAATATCCCTGGACATTTCACACAGCGCCATCTAGTCCCAAGCTAAGCCACCTAATGCTTGTGTTATGGTAACAAGATGGCTGATAAACTACTTATATACATTTTTTTTTTTTGTAAATACTTACATATTATAGATAGAAAAACACCCAGACTCAGAACAAATACATGTAGGACTTGTTAGACAAATATTTTTTCTGTGCGGGAATCGAACCCGCGACACGCAGCGCAGCAGTCCGATCGCTCAGCCACTGCGCTAACCGTGTTGTCAAAATTCTTGGTTGGTACCGGTTTCCTCACGACGTTTTCTTCACCGTTTTGAGAGCAGCGATGAAATGATTTACACAAAGTAAACCGCCTGTCTGAGTTCGAACCTACGACCTACAACTCGTAAGACGCGGCCGTTACCACTGGGCCATCACTGCTCTAGCTCTGTTGCTCTGCTAAATACATGATAACGATTTAATACCACCACTTCTTCGTACTCACAATGCAAATTAATTCCAACAATAACAAAAACCACTTGAAATGGTCATCAAATTGTAATATTTTGCTTAGCAAATAACCTAAGGGAATTGTTAAGCCGTAGAAAGCCATACTCGTGCGGCATTAGCATGAAGTATATGACATACACTCGACGAATTAATCCATATTAGACATGCATCAAAGACTCCAAACGGTATGGGGTTCGGCTGTGATTTGAACAATGGGAATTATGAGAGAACCCTACGTATGAGAGCTCCTTGACCTAATAACGAATTACAGAGCTGTAATGTAAGGGAAATTGTACTTAGGGTACACGGGTTAAGGTATAAAAAGGCTTTTGAAGTGTAGCAATTCAATTGAGGGATTTCGAATGGCTTTTAGTGAATGTCAATAAGGTGTGAATTTTTAATTTTAGGTAATTAACTAATAAGGATTTTCTACTCTGTTTTGTCGCTATTTACTTACCTATGAGCCTTTAGAACAAAGACAAAGAAATCAAATAAGTAATGCAATATTTATGATACGTTTTATTACACATGTAAATAAGTCATCAGCAGACTGTAAAATTTTCTTTTATTATTTTTATTACACTCACGATTTAGATCTAAAAACCTGAAGTACACGCTTATGCAATTAATATTACTTATCTACATTTAATATTCACGAACTGTGATATAGGAGCTATAAGTTTTTTATGTGTTTTGGCATTTATAAGCTCCTGTAATATTCTAACCGTCAGTACATTCCCTTTGATCATCATCAAGATGGAAGGCAAACTTTTCGTAGCGACATGTCTGATGTTACTTCTTGTCCCTTTTATATCAGGGGATGGTTCCACTGAGACTAAAAGTGGTAAGTGTGTCTCATTTATTTATTGATTTATATATAATTTATTGTACACCAGAAAATACATAAGAAAAACAAATACAAATTTTAAAACTAAACATACAATGAGCGGCCTTATCGCTTTCTGCGATCTCTTCCAGACAACCTTGGAATGGACAGTGACTAGAAAATGGGGTTGTCAGCGGTGCAAAATAATATACTATAATAGATATATACATGTTAGGGTTAATGAATGAACACCAAAGGAAAGGCTGTTATAAGGATTTATATAATACGTTTATTATCCTTTTATATTTATATATTGGAAGGTAACACACCTTCCAATTACTTATATTGCAGTTACGAAACTCAAAATCAAACTCAAATCATTTATTTCAATTAAACCATTTTACCATTTACCTTTGAATTGTCAAAATTAAATAGTCGGTCAGTAAGTCAGAAAGTTAAAGCTAGATGCCCATTCCAAAATGTAGATCTCTATGGAGAAGAACGGGCAAGAAACTCCACGGACACTCTTTTAAATCAAGATATTATTACAGAAAACAAGATCACAACAACAAGTAATGTTCTTTCACGAGTCTCGTTTATTTTTACGATTTTTTTTCGCGTCAATTGCTCTGCTTTACTCGTTTCATTAAGACGCTATGTCCTAGTTGCGATTTTTTAATTCGTTTTTAGGGTTCCGTGCCGAAACGATGCCAACGGAACCCTATTAAGCCTCCGCTGTCCATCCGTTCGTCTGTCTGTCAGAGCGCTGTACCTATCTCATGAACCGTAACAGTAGACAGTTGAAATTTTCAGTATGTGTTTCTATTTCCGCTATAATAATAAATAATGAAAATAAACTCAAACTCGAAGCATTTACTTCAAATAAACCAATTACAGGCACTTGCAGGCATTGTAAAATAAAATTTAAAAAAGCGATAGAAGGAACTTGTTTTTTTTTTCGGCGTTTTTTGACTTGTGGTGCGGAATCTTTAGCATGCGACTCCAACTCGCACTTAGCCGGTTTTTCGAAATAGGATATCGGAATCACTTTTACACGCCATGCTTAAAATAAAATTAAAATATAAGCTAGATAAAGTCGGCGTTTCCTATCTGACTACTCTGAGATGAAACAAACCCAGAGGTCACAGTCTCCTTTAAAGTCCAGACATAATCTAGGTTAGATCATGTGAAGAGCATGTAGATTGAGGTCTGAAATGGTCTTTTGAAGAAAGTGCCACACAGATTTGAGTGGACCAATCCAGTCGGTGCAAGCATTTGTCAGTAATCGTGTAACTCAACTCAAACCTTAAGGAGCTTAAGGACTCGACGAACAAAACCAAAGGAAGTACATTTGGGTAGTTTATCCCTTTTTTAAAGCTTGTTTAGAAAAAAGTTCGTTGTGTTTGCGACACGGCTACCAGCACCCTAAGGGCGTAACACTGTTTCAATCACAACCCAAGGATTTTGAAGAATATTCCTTATCCATTACACATTTGAAAAATCCACATGCTGAAAAACGTAAATAACGCAATGAGCGAATTAAAGTTATTACAGTCAACTGCCTTTTTATGAGTGTTATGCTCCGGCTACATTGTACACTTCACGCGCTCTCTGTTGTATAGCGTGACGTCGAGCGATATGCGAGAGAGAGCGCGCGAAGTGTAGTTCGCGTTATCGCGACGATGTAGCCGTGACATTATGTAATTCCCCACCGGAGTCCAAGCACAAGCCATCTTGCTCGCCTCACCTTCAAGTTGTTTTTTTTTTCAATTCCCTAGGGTCGGTATCCTGGTTCACCTTGGGCCCGTTGGAAATGCTACCTATTAAGAGTAAGTAAATTTTATTTGTAACTATCTGCGCCCCGCGGTTTCACTCGCATGAGTTTCGATCCCGTGAGAATATCGGCATAAAAAGTATCCTATGCGTTAATCATTGTTATAAACTATCTGTATGCCAAATTTCATCCAAATCCGATCAGAAGTGCGATTCTAGAACCATCTCACCGTGAAAACTTAGGTGAAGCGAGCGTGGAGTGAGCTGTCATTCCAAATAATGCTAGGGATTGACACTACTGACAACTCACATCAAGCTCACTTCACTTGAGTTTTCACAGTGAGATTTTTACAGAATCGACCGGCTGTAGTTTTTGCGTGAAAGAGTAACAAACATCCATTCATCCAACCATACAAACTTTCACGTTTATATAAGTAGGATAGTAGTATTGTTACTGCACGTCAAACCACGGATACCCTACATTCATGATATTTCCAAACGTCGACTGACATATCATCAAACGATGACGTTTTAACAAAAAAAATACGGTCTATTTTAGCGGGCCATTTCATGAAATAACCGAACACTTCATGAAATGATCAATTCGACATCTATACTCGTATTACACCCACATTTATCCAATTCGTACACCTCTGCAAACCTTTCGAGGAATATAGGCGTTATGTTATGTTTACCAAGACACTTGTACTTGACTTACCTTTTTCGTTTTTTTTTTTTCAGGGGAGACGACAAGAACTGTAAACCAAGGTATGGTAGGCTAGGCCAGGCAACTGTCGGTTCCCAAGCCACAGCTTTTATATTTTATTGTCAAATAATTACTTAGCTTAGGGCACATTTTTCAATCAACAGATAATTATTATTCATGAAATAAAATAGCGTTGGATAAATTAGCCCATAGTCTTTCTAAAGTGCTTAGCAAAATTTAAAACTATTATTGAAATAATTATATCGTGCGTGTGTTGTTTCGTGCATGAGAGGCGAGGCCTTAAACACTGGTGTTTAAGGCCTTGCCTCTCATGCACGAGGTTGATGGTTCAAATCCGGCCAAATACAAATGTGACATTTTCAAAATTTGTATGATCTTTTTGAATTTACCTTGGAAATTATTGATATCAGTGAAAAAAAAAACATTACGAGGAAACCTGGACTTATAGTTGATATACCTACATAAGTCTGACCCCAACCTTCTTGAGCAAGGGTGATGTGCCTATTTCATGGATATTAATTCAACACCACTGCTCTTAAAAGGGTGAAGGAAAACATCTTGAGGAAACCGGCATGTTCTAGAACCAAGAATTCATGCATTCAGGCATTTTAAGCCTCACATAGTTAAACTTTAGACGCGAACATAATATGATCCATTTCGGTTTGTTATTTTGGCTCCTAACAGATCTCGCAAATGTTTTAACTACTTTTTCATAAACACATTTTTGATGAACTATTCTTTGAAAAAAACCTACTATAAAATTAAGTTAGTTAAATACTTATAATAATTAAATTTCAGTTCCAGGTAATAATGGATGCGTCCCTAGTCCTAATACAAACAGCCCAGCTAACCATAGAATAATACACTAAGGGCTGATTTTTCAATCAACAGATAATTTTTATTCGAGGAATAATTTGACGTCTGATTTTATATGGACAAAAATTCAATATTATTCCTCCGATTACATACGTTTTTACAGGATCCTTTTTAACGGATCCGTCGCTACTGGCGATAGTATTCACACAGGACTGATTTTAAGAGATCGGATCAGTATACTGGATCCGAAATACTGTATTATGTGTGAACTGGCTCATAAAACTACATACGCTAATAACACATACGTTTAAACGGACCTGTAAAACGGATTGCTGCTTATTTTGTCGGATCGGTATTTTCTACTGGATCCGGAATACTGTATTATGTGTGAACTCGCTCATACAACTACTTATGCTAATAACATACACGTTTTAACGGACCTGTAAAACGGACGGTAAATGTGAACGCGCCCTGACGTTGTAAAAATCAGCCCAACCATGAGATGGACCAATGAACTGATGAAAGGTCACGGGAACCTGCTGGATACGAAAAGCATAGGACCAGTTATTGCGACGCCATTAAAACAATGTCGATCATAGACCATATGTCATAAGTGTACGTCCTATGACATACTTGATGACAGAAATTGTTTCACTTGCCATCAGATGAGACGTTAGTCAACCAAAAATAGAAAGTAATGCAAATAGTAAGGCATTTAGAGAGCCCAAAGATTTACCTTACAGAATAGAAAAAAAGAGAAAAAGAGAGGAAAAAAGAGAGAACAGAGAGAGAGAGAGAGAAGGAAAGAAAAGAGAGAGAATAAAATACTTTTATTTACTTTTTTTTAGAGAATAAAATACTTTTATTTTATTCTCTCTCTTTTCTTTTAGAGACAGAGATAAAAAAGAGAGAAAGAGAGAGATAAAGAGAGGGGGGTAGTTAGAGTTGAATAAAATTATGAATCTTGAGTAATCGTGTCCTATTGCATTAATTAGAGTCCTAGTAGTTACTAGGTTGGACTTTACAAAACGTGAGAATCAAACAGATGTTTACAAAAGTTGTTTTTCATTACCGCAGGTGGCAATGGAGGAACCCCAGGACCAAGCATGAACTGCCCCAGCCCAAGCCCAGCTCAACCAGGTTCTTAAGGCACTTTTATTACAAACACTGCAGTTGAGAGATAAAATTATAGAATAGAATAGAATTTATTTATCCATCTTAGATACAGTACACCAGTAGTAAACATTAAAACGTAAGTAGTTATAACTAAAGTAGGTACTTACATAGTTACTAGGTTTGTAATGTACACTCACTAAGTTTATAGGGTACACTTGCACAAATACACAGTAAAATCAAAACTTAGTTAGCGATTATTATATTTAACAAAATGACATTGCAACCATGTAAATAAACTTGCTAACTAAATACTTGAATGATAAATGTCCATTGACGGTATACGTAAATAAAGTTCTTTACCTTCCGCGCTAGTTAAAACTGTGTTACGGCAAGATAAGATTCTCGTTCGATGATTAATTTTCAATCTTATCGTAATGAACATAAACCAACATTTTGCTAAAAGTTTCTTCCTTACAATGACAAATAGACGTCGATGACGTATTACAAGTTTAACGTAAACAAGTAGTATATGTAAAATAACTAGACAAGCATGATGCGTAATAAATAAATACGATATTAGATTAAAATGTGGATACTAGAATAAATATAGTTTAGTAATAAACTTACTAATGTAAAGATACATCAATATTTTGTTTTTTTATGCATTATTTGGATACTAAAATAACGTGTACCTGCATTTATATTTGTATAACTATGTTTTATAAATATATTATTACAACGTGGAAGTAATTAAAATGATAAATTACATATTTTAACATATAGGGGTATAAGAATAAATAAACATAAAGTATATCTTATATACATATTTTTATGAATTTTTCAGTCCTTTCGTAATCCAATTTACCCAAAAACTCATCCAGTGCCTTTCTTCAAACGTAACTAGTCATATCTTTGAGGGGTTTGATTTTACTAACCCGATTGTACAATAATGGAGCCAGGAAAGAAGAGAAACTCTGTGCAAATGCTGTTTCACATGCTGGGACAATGTACACCTCATGTGATCTTCTAGTAGATGTGTTAGTTGGTCTTTCACGGTTATGTTGTTTTAAAACTATATTCTGTATAAAGAGTTGACGAACGTTTAGGACTTCAAATTCCTTGTATAGTGCAGTCGTTGGATACCTAAATCCTTTGAAATTAACAACTTTCAGAATACATCGGTGTACCCTTTCTATTTTTATGATAATACTTTTCTTAGTAAAAAGTAAGTACCCCACCCCAAGCAGAGATACCGTAAGAAAGTATTGTTCGACACAGTGTAAAATAAACAGTTCTGTTAGTGATTTTCTTTTAAATTTCGTATTTTTTTGAAAATTGGTATCAGTTTGCGTATCCGTGATTTTAAATTACTAATATGCTGTTTCCAATTTAAATTTTTGTCGATTTCAATGCCAAGATATTTAGTACTATCAGTTGAAGATAACAATGAACAATCGCAATTATTTGTATTCACACAATTAGAATGATGAGCTTTCAAGGTGAAATCTGACGGAGGTTGTAAATTATTTTTTATACTGAAAGTTATATATTTTGTTTTTAAGATATTCAAAGTAAGTAGGTTGTAATCAAGCCATTTAGTTATCTTTTGAAGTCCTTGCTCAGCTGACAACTTGACGTCGTCCCATGTATCTTGTTGGAATAAAATTACTGTATCATCAGCGAAAGTAGTTACCTTAGCGTCGGCTATTTCAATATTACAAAGATTATTTACATAAATCAGAAACAATGTGGGTCCAAGGACTGATCCTTGCGGGTTACCGAAATTAACAGGTTTCTTAGAGCTACAGATATTACCAATTTTTACAGTCTGTGACCTGTTTGTCAGGTAGTCCTGGAAAAGATTTAGTGGTATTCCTCGAATACCTATGGCTTCCAATTTACATATGAGTAGGGGAATTGAGACAGTATCGAATGCCTTGGCTAAATCTAGAAAGACACCAAGGCATTTTTTCTTACAGTCAAGATTGTCAGCTACAGTTGTAACAAAGTTTTCAATTGCGTCTATGGTCGATTTACTCTTCCTAAATCCAAATTGGTTTTTAGAAAGAATATCATTTCTGTCTAGATAACTAATTAGCCGTTTATTAATAATTTTTTCGAGAATTTTAGCCAAAGTAGGTAAAAGTGATATTGGACTATAATTAGTGATATTATCTCTTTCCCCCGATTTAAATACAGGTATAACTAATGAGTCCTTCAGTATGTTTGGAAACTTCCCGGATGAAAAACATAAATTGAATATGTGCGTTAAGGGTGTAATGACAAATTTAGAAGTTTTTTTAATAAACTCAGCGGATATTCCATCCCAACCTGTAGACTTCGTATTTCTCAGTGACAAAATAGTTTTATGTACCTCTGCTTCATCAGTCTCCCATAACATAAATGAGTTCATCGGACTATTTGTAAACTTCACTTTGTGCACAAGATCATTCTCCGTAAGCTGTAAATTTTGTAGAATATTGTTTGACAGTTTAGAGCCCATATTAACAAAAAAATCATTTATGAAGGCTACAGATTCTTGCGATGTTGATTTTAATTTTAATAGTTCAATCGGTACTTGTGACTTATTCGATACATTTAAATTACATACACGTTTTATAACATTCCATGTTCTTTTTATGTCATTCCTGTTATTATTTAAATCTGATTTATCCTGATCATTTTTTAAATTGTGGAGAATGTTGTTGCAGTGATTATAAATTATACTAGCTGCGCCCCGCGGTTTCACTCGCACGAGTTTCAATCCCGTGAGAATATCGGTATAAAAAGTATCCTATGTGTTAATCGTGGTTATAAACTATCTGTATGCCAAATTTCATCACCTCGATCCATAGGAGGCGTCGCGCGTCGCGTGGGGCGTGGCGTCTCGCGGCGCGTCGTACGATTTTCTGTTTACAGAGCGGCGGCGCGTCAAGCGGCACTTATCATCGCACGCGTAAACACAAACGTATGGCAATATAAGACGTTGTTCATAGAGATGCGGGGCGGGAAGCGTGGCGGTGCCCGCAGCTGCGCCCGCGGCGAATCCTCAAGCGTACAGCAAAGTACGCGGCAGGCAACGCTGCGGTGCACGCGGGATACTCAATCAAACCGACCAGTTTTAGGTTAGCGGAAGATGGGAGCGCCAATTAGATTAATTAATAATTAATTAATAAATTATTCATTAATTGCGTTCTGCAATTTCCAAATATGACTGGCAGAAGATTCCGCCGCGGGCATCGCTTCATAGAGAATTGCCGCTGCGTGCGCCGCCGCGATAAACGCCGCGTGAGACGCGGCGGTTCCAGTCGCGGAGTCGGCCGCAAAAAACGCTCCATTACAAGCAAACGCGTCTAAAATCGCTGCTCCGTAAACGCACTCATACAACGCCATATGTTTAAATTCAGTGCGGGCCGCGCCGCACAACGCGACGCGCGAACCCGCTGGATACGAAGAGCATAGGACCAGTTATTGCTATGCCATTAGGGCTTAAAACAATGTCAATCATAGACCATATGTCATAAGTGTACGTCCTATGACATACTTGATGACAGAAATTGTTTCACTTACCATCAGATGAGACGGTAGTCAACCAAAAATAGAAAGTACCTAATACAAATAGTAAGGCACCTTTAACATTTAAAGAGCCCAAAGATTTACCTTACAGAATAGAAAAATAGAGAGAACAGAGAGAGAGAGAGAGAAGGAAAGAAAAGAGAGAGATAAAGAGAGAGGGGTAGTTAGAGTTGAATAAAATTCTGAATCATGAGTTAGCGTGTCCTAAGGCATTAATTAGAGTCCTAGTAGTTACTAGGTTGGACTTTACAAACGTAAGAATCAAACAGATGTTTACAAAAGTTTTTTTTCATTTTGACCGCAGGTGGCAATGGAGGAACCCCAGAACCTAGCATGAGTAGCCCCAGCCCAACTGCTCCAACATCTGATGCTTACCCTCAACCAGGTCCTTATGGCACTTTTATTACAAACACACTGCAGTTAAGAGATAAATTATAAATTATACTAGCTGCGCCCCATGGTTTCACTCGCATGAGTTTCGATCCCGTGGGAATATCGGGATAAAAAGTATCCTATGTGTTAATCATGGTTATAAACTATCTGTATGCCAAATTCCATCCAAATGAGTACAGTAGTTTTTGCGTGAACGAGTAACAAACATCCATCCATCTATCCATACAAACTTTCGCGTTTATAATATTAGTAGTAACGCCACGCCGCCGTCGCGTGCGGCGTGGCGTCTTGCGGCGCGTCGTACGATTTTCTGTTTACGGAGCCGCGGCGCGTCAAGCGGCACTTATCATCGCACGCGTAAACACAAACGTATGGCAATATAAGACGTTGTTCATTAATTAGAGTCCTAGTAGTTACTAGGTTGGACTTTACAAAACGTAAGAATCAAACAGATGTTTACAAAAGTTGTTTTTCATTTTGACCGCAGGCGCAGGTGGCAATGGAGGAACCCCAGAAAGCCCCAGCCCAACTGCTCCAACATCTGATGCTAACCCTCAACCAGGTCCTTAAAGCACTTTTATTACAAACACACTGCAGTTAAGAGATAAAATTATAAATTATACTAGCGGCGCCCCGCGGTTTCACTCGCATGAGTTTCGATCCCGTCGCGTGCGGCGTGGCGTCTCGCGGCGCGTGGTACGATTTTCTGTTTACGGAGCGGCGGCGCGTCAAGCGGCACTTATCATCGCACGCGTAAACACAAACGTATGGCAATATAAGACGTTGTTCATTAATTAGAGTCCTAGTAGTTACTAGGTTGGACTTTACAAAACGTAAGAATCAAACAGATGTTTACAAAAGTTGTTTTTCATTTTGACCGCAGGCGCAGGTGGCAATGGAGGAACCCCAGAAAGCCCCAGCCCAACTGCTCCAACATCTGATGCTAACCCTCAACCAGGTCCTTAAAGCACTTTTATTACAAACATACTGCAGTTAAGAGATAAAATTATAAATTATACTAGCGGCACCCCGCGGTTTCACTCGCATGAGTTTCGATCCCGTCGCGTACGGCGTGGCGTCTCGCGGCGCGTGGTACGATTTTCTGTTTACGGACCGGCGCGGCGGCGCGTCAAGCGGCACTTATCATCGCACGCGTAAACACAAACGTATGGCAATATAAGACGTTGTTCATTAATTAGAGTCCTAGTAGTTACTAGGTTGGACTTTACAAAACGTAAGAATCAAACAGATGTTTACAAAAGTTGTTTTTCATTTTGACCGCAGGTGGCAATGGCCTAACTGCTCCAACATCTGATGCTAACCCTCAACCAGGTCCTTAAGGCACTTTTATTACAAACACACTGCAGTTAAGAGATAAAATTATAAATTATACTAGCTGCGCCCCGCGGTTTCAGTACCTACAAAAGCCGTTCTTCGTACTTTACTCTTACCTCCATCGACACATAGCAGATAAATGCTATTTAAAGGACTGGATTCAAACAGCAGTGGCCTGCTGTCTGAATCTAGTCTTTCTGATCTCATCGTGTCCTGCCATGAGGCATGATGGAGGGTCTGTGTGGTTAAGTTACATATAACAGTCGTATAAGTCGAACGAAGTATAAGCTACGCTTGCCGAGGTCACTCATGTATGACCTAGCTTAAATCAAATCCCTGTGTACAAAGCATATAAGACAGCAATAAATACTACACTTTTCATTTATTACTACATTATTTTAAAGCATTAATACGAAAATAATCAACTACATTATGAGGTTTAAAATATTTCCTTAATTCAATCTCACAAGACTTTCATATATGAATTACATTATAAACCACTAATGAAATCATTCAATTAATAATATAAATTCATTTATGCATGGAAGTACTTAAATCTGTGTACCTAGTAGTTGTTTACAAAACGTAAGAATCCAAGATTACAGATGTTCATGCAAGTTATTACATTATGACCGCAGATCCAGGATCTAACACCAATGGCAATGGCAGTCCGTCCTGGCAATAACCCGGTAAGGTGCCTTTATAACAAACACACTGCAGTTTAGAGATCCTAACTGAAGGGAAAATTATATATTATTTTAAAATATTATTGAGTAACTAAAACAGAATATCTAGAGTGAATTGCACAAGACTGGCGCATCTATGAATCCAAACTAATATTATAAATGCGAAAGTAACTCTGTCTGTCTGTCTGTCTGTCTTTGCTTCACGCCTAAACTACTGAACCGATTTGTGTGAAATTTGGTACAGACATAGTTTGGAACTTGAGAATGGACATAGGATAGTTTTTATTACAAAAAATAAAAAATAAAATAAAAAATAAAATTTATTCCGGACATACAGCGCCATCTATTGGTCAAGAGTCGGTGTCATCTATTGGTGAAGTCACTATTCCACGCGAACGAAGTCGCGGGCAAAAGCTAGTTACACTATAAAATTACGATCTGGTAAACAAAATTAACAGGATTTTAACTCATTTTTTACATACTGGGTGTTAAAATATCACATGATTGTCAACTATCACTCTTTTTTGCTAAGACCTTCCGACTGACGTCGTATCCTTTAGTGTCTCACTGCAGAACAAAAACCGTTCTTCTTTCTTTACTCTTAGCTCCATCTACACACGTTACTGCTATCTGAATTTAGTCTTTTATATAGTTCATCTCATCGTGTCCTGGCATGAGGCATGGGGTAGGGAGTCCGTGTGGTTAAGTTATAACAGCATACGCTTGCCGAGGTCACTCGATTATAATTTATGAGACAGCAATAAATACGTCACTTTTCATAATTATATTACTTACAAAACTTTTATTCAAACAGGTTAAACATCAGGCAGACAGGCTGCTCAAGATTCTTGAAAAGGTAAACATAACCCAAAAAACGTATTAAGTATGTTTTATGGTATAAAGGATGTAAAAATCAGTGCTCCATTACGCCAATGGGCCACTGATTTTTACATCCTTAAACTTCGATCTACTTTAAACATGGTAATCTATCTATATATATAAAATTCAAAGTCCTGACTGACTGATAGATCAACGCACAGCCTAAACCGCTGATCCTAGAGACATGAAATTTGGAGGGTATGTTCTTCGTGAAGAGTAGGCATCCAGTAAGAAAGGATTTTTCGAAATTGTGGAACGAATTCCCCCCTTTTCACCCTCTTAGGGGGGCCCTAAGATGGTGAAAAGGGGGAAATTCGTTTGTATGAAAAATCTTATTCCTTGAGTTAATAAACTTGAAACTTGACACGAATACTTAGCTAAATCAATTATGAAGATTGTCAGTTTTTTTTCTTCTAAACTATCCCCTAATAAGGGATTGGGGGGTTTCAAAGTTTGTATGGAAGAATTTTAGCGCGCAGTCCGATTTACTCGAAACTCAGTATTTATGCCTAATATTGAAAGTAAAGAATATTTTTTTTTGTCTTTATTTATTTATTTAAAAATCTTCTTCATTAGGTTGATAAACTTAAAACTTTTCAAGAATACTCGCCTAAGTAAGTAATAAAGTTTATCATTATAAGTTTTTCAAAACTACCCCTCAAAGGGGGATATAGGGGTGTTAAAGTTTGTGTGGAATAATTTGAATGCGCGGTCCGAGTAACTCGAAACTCAGTATTAATACTTTTGACAGAAAAGAATTAATAATAAGTATGTAAAGTTATTGAAAATTTACCACTGACGGGACAAAAAGGGGTAATTCAGTTTTTAAGGGGAGGCTTTGAACTTGAAACTGTATGTTACATTTTCACGCTTAAACCACTGAACTTCTGATTTGGCATAGAGATAGATGGCATACTGGGGAAGCACTGTATACATTTTATCCTGTTAGCACGTTCCCGTGGGATAATTTCCGACATCCACGCGGGCGAAGCCGCGGGCAGAAGCTAGTAATTTATATATGCATCAAAGCGTCGTACATTACATAAAAACATAACATTAAATTTATGAAAAAAATTGATAATAAATTCAAATATAAGAAAGCCCATTTATATAATTTCAACCTAACTACAGTGTAAATTTATGTTTTACAGGCCGTGGTCTGCTCATCCATCCATTTTTGGTCAAACCCCATGTAAAACCACATTTCCGACACATTTACTAATATAATGTATTTAATACATCCATATTTTCCAAAAAGATAATCAATACCTATGTTTTATTTTTATTTTATAAATACAATTTTGGCACATTCTATACTGTTTTTTTTACTAACTATTCCCCTTCCCTACTATTTTAAAGTATCCTGAGATTAGAAATTTATTGCAAAAAAAAAAACCCTAGATCATAACATATCTATCAACATAATATAATGTTACCACGCATAACAACTCAGATTTAAGGAAGAGAAATAATATTAGCAAACGTAGCGTTTACTCAAGATGGCACACATTTACAATAAATATCTTAACAATTTAAAAAAGACCACAGTTGGTAATTTGCTTGAACTAGGCTTAAGGCTAGAAAGTGCATATAATATGTATGTATGTATTTACAACAAAAAAATGTATATAAGTAGTTTATCAGCTATCTTGTTACCATAACACAAGCATTAGGTTGCTTAGCTTGGGACTAGATGGCGCTGTGTGAAATGTCCAGGGATATTATTATTATTATCTCCTTTATTTCAATGTACAATCATATAAATTATATTTTTAAATATTAGAATATAAAAAGTATAAAAACATTTAAAAATAGTAGCCCACCGGTATCGGGAACAGGGTCCAAGCTACCGGTGGTCAGGGCTCCAGAGAGAGGAACCTCCTGACAATGCGAGCCGTGTCCAGAAGTACCGCTTTCTGAATCAAGCCCTTGATCCAGCTGCCCAACGAGAGCCTCTTCAGGTGTTGGTCGAGGCTCTTGGCTATTAAGCCATTGGCTGTCACGACTATCGGCACAATGATCGCTGAGTCCACATCCCACATGTCGACAACCTCGCGAGCCAAGTCAAGATACTTGATTTGTTTATCTTTCTCGGCTTTCACGAGGTTCTTATCATGCGGGACGGTTATGTCAACAATCATTGCGCGTCGCTCTGATCGATCCACCACCACTATATCAGGCTTATTGGCAACAATAGTCCTGTCAGTGATGATGGATCGATCCCAGTACAATGTGATATTACCATTTTCGAGAACTGGGTCGGGCACATACCTGTAGTACGGCACCTCCGATTCCACAAGGTTGTATTTCAGAGCAAGTTGCTGATGGATTATCCTGCCTACAAGGTTGTGTCTATGCAAGTACTCTCCGTTAGCTAGACGAGAACACCCGGAGATAATATGCCTGATTGATTCTCCCGGCCGGTGTCATGCCCGACAGATGTCAACCGTGCCGTCTTTCAAAATAAATCTCCGGTAATTGTTCGTCATCATAACTTCGTCCATAATTGCACAGACAAAACCTTCGGTTTCTCCAAAGAGGTCACCGAAACGCAGCCAGGCTACGGACGCTAGTAGATCTACATCGGGCCCATGTAGGGCCCGGTAAAAGCGTCCGTGAAGCTCCTTACTCTGCCATACTTCCATGCGATCATTGGTGTCAAGCACTACTGGCTTGCGCCAGTTCTCTTTAGCCAAGGAGAGCGGGGTGAGGCCCTTGTCCACCGCGACTACATCTCGATGCATCCCCACGTCGGTTTCTAAGAAATATTCCCTGAGACTGCATATCTCGCGATTGTGGAGGGTCTTAGCGTTTAAAAAGCCTCGACCTCCACACTTTCGCGGGATATACAGCCTTTTTCTTCCATACAAAATCTGTCAGATGTCAATTTAATTCCACGAACAAAAATTAAAAGTTGATGGAGAAATCAGCCCTTTATGACAATGAGTACCTATAAAGTAAAAACTAAGTTGAAACGTAGGTAAATAAAAGTAAGATAGCATGTTAGAAGTTATTCTTTTGTACAGGAATGGGCCTAAGAATGTTAAAAATCTTTCTACAAAGACATGTATTCAAGTCATGTCTTTGTAGAAAGACTTTTAACATGAATGATCTACTACAAAAATGATGAATGATCATACTAGACCATCATTCCTTCTCTTGTTAGTGTTATTAGCATTGTAGGCAAGCATGGTGTGCTATTTTAATACTATGTAAGGGCGCGTTCACATATAACGTCCGTTTTACAGGTCCGTTAAAACGTGTATGTTATTAGCGTATGTAGTTTTAGGAGCGAGTTCACACATAATACAGTATTCCGGATCCAGTAGAAAATATTGATACGACAAAATAAGCAGCAATCCGTTTTACAGGTCCGTTAAAACGTATGTGTTATTAGCTTATGTAGTTGTATGAGCCAGTTCACACATAATACAGTATTTCGGATCCAGTATACTGATCCGATCTCTTAAAATCAGTCCTGTGTGAATACTATCTCCAGTAGCGACGGATCCGTTAAAAAGGATCCTATAAATGCTGTATGAATACTATCTCCAGTAGCGACGGATCCGTTAAAAAGGATCCTGTAAAACGGACGTTATTTATGTGAACGCGCCGTAAGTACATAGTCCTTAAGTTCTGTGCTTACCAACAAACCGCATTTCATTATTATTTACATAGATGATATTTGCATTATTTTCGTTAATAAAGCAAATTTAAAGTATCAACTGAAAAATATTCAAGTAAACATCCTAACACTTAGGCCCTCTTGTACAACAATTCACTAAATGTGTTTAGTGCTAAATATATTATTTAAAACATTTATCCGACTCTGTCATTTTTAAACGATTGACAGGAATGGATCGATGTTTAAATTCATTTAGCAATTTGTGGGACAAGTGGGCTTTAATCTATCGATAAGTTATTTGATCAATGCCCATTACCTTGAATTTAGAATCATTAAAGAGCCGCATAATAAGCGCTAACGGTAGCTTATATGTGGTCCCTTTGATCAAAGAAAACAACCAGTAATTTATTACATTGTGATTGAGTTAAGAGCTCCTTTACACAATACGATTTTATACCGTATTATGTAAAGTCAACATCGTGGGATGTTCTAGAACCAAAAAAGTGAGATCTACCAACCCGCACTGGGCCTGCGTGGTGGATTATGGCCCACTCCCTCTCACAGAGAGGAGGGCTGTGTCCCAGCTGTGGGAAAATTATAGGCTGGTGTGATTGATGTATAGTCAAAGTTCTTATTTGTGCATTTGTTTATTTGTAAACATAAATGAAAAAATATAAGTATTCGAAATTACAATTTACTAGCAGCAAGCTATCAACGCTAAATTATAATCTTAAACAAAGTTAGCAATATGGCAAACAAAATGTATTTGAACGTTTAAATTGTTAAAAACATAATAACATTTCTGATGTAATTAATTGTATCCTAAAACTTGCTTAGAACTTTACTAATTTCACAAATATCGAATGTTCTAAATGGATGAATCTGCAACAATGTCTACTTAGATCATTTAATGTACGAGTACCTATTGATTAAAAATAATAGAATCGTTACTATACTTCTGTTCGAACAATCAGTAAGAAAGCACTTTTGTCTCACAATCATGAGTCAAGCATACAAAACGTACGATACTTTGAAGCAAAATTTTTTGGGTGAAATGGATTTCATTAGTAACATCGGCGTCAAGTTCTTTATTTATCCTTTCATTGGCCGATCCAAACTCATAACAAATTGTTACTACTTCACTTATGGTCTCCTATTTTTCACAACAACACAGTTACTCGTCACTCTTTGCTTAATTTGCAAAAACGACTTCGACTGGTTCGAGATCATCAACGTCGCTCCCAACATCGGAGTCTGTCTCATGATCCTGATTAAATATAGAAAAATACATGACAATAAAGAATTATACGACGAAATATTTAAACATTTTCGGTTCGACCTATGGGAAGCAGTGTCTGATACAATAGAACACAAGAAGATTTTGAATCGATACACGCAGACCACAAGGCTGATATTGAGATTTGAATTCTATTACACCATTGGACTGGCTGTGATTGTTGATTTATTTCCTAGAATCATTATGGTTTACCAAAACGACATTCTTGGTAAAGAAAAGCAGTATTTGTACCCATTTGATGGCTGGTACCCCTTCGACAAGAAACAGTGGTATAACGCTGCATATATCTGGGAAAGCTTTATGACTACAGTCGTCATTTTTATCTACGTTTTTGTAAATATGCTTCATATTTCTTTTACCCGATATATTTGTATGGAATTGAAAATTCTCGGGAGTACCATGGAAGGGCTCATTAGTGATGAGGAAGTGGTTAAAATTAAGGAAGTAAGAGAGATTGAAAAAACTCATTACAATATTAGAAACAAATTGAAACTTATTATTTCCAAGCACCAGTTTTTGGCTAAGTAAAAAAACAACTTATGTGATTGTTAAATTATGTTTTTTAATCATCTAGCAAAATAATGAAATATCTCTTTTGATTGCAGAATCACATCAGAGCTAGATATTGTATTGGGAGATGGAATGTTCCTTACTTATGCCTTTGGATCCGTATTTATATGCCTTACCGCATTTACAGCAACGGTAAACGGTTTCCTTTGACATTTTTTTGACAATTGTTAAAGGTTTTACAATCTAAGTAATGACTTTATATTTTCTAGGTGGTTGATGATCTGTACAAATCCATGCGCTACTTTTCTTTCTTCTGTTCTTTGCTCGTGGAGGTATTCTTTCAGTGCATAATGGGACAACTCCTCATTGATCATGTATGATATTTTATTTTGTCACTCCAGCTCTTAAGATTCTGTCATTCCAATGAAAATATATATTAACTTGATTAACCAAATCTTTGGTGCTTTTAGATTTTTGTCAAATAGTTTTCATCCCCTGCTACTAGATAGACAATTATTTTTGCCGATATGTCGGCGCCAGAGTCTCTTTGCTCGTTACAGTGATGGCACAGAGTGCCACAGACAGTTAAGGCAGACAAGTAATGAAGTTACGTCGGGCGCTGACACGCGAATTAAATCATTTTTATTTTTTTGTATTTTTCATGTATCTATTTAATTGATTATTTATGTATCTGCCCGTGACATGATAGTGGACCGTAGATATCAGCGCTGAGACCCTTATTTTTAACTGTCGCAGCATCATACTGAGATAGGAGCATTTTGGCCTTGACCAGAACTTTCTGTTTTTATTTTCTTTTTATATAATTTTGTTATTTTTATGATTTTCTTTAGTTTGTGATATTCTCTTTCTTTCTTATCCGCCATCAGTGCTATCAAACCATCGTTTTCGCATCGTAACTAGTTGAAGTTACAATCACACATCAGTGGTAACACTTGCAGTACGAAAATCGCCCTTACTGTCTACGACATAAAACCGTGTCAATGTCAAATTGTTACGACTGATGTGCGGTTGCCTGTAGGTACTACTAAAATACAAGGAAAGCGCTCAGTTGCCAAAGAAGAAAAAATAAATAAAAAAAGTAAATCACCGAAATGTGGACTTATTATTCCAGAGTAATAAGTTGGAAAAAGCCATATATTTCGCAGACTGGGTATACGCTGATTCTGATACAAAGAAGATGGTGCAGATTTTCTTGATGCGTTCTCAAAAACCTTTTGAGTTTAGTGCCAAAGGTTACTTGACTATGAACTTAGATACTTTCAGTGGGGTACGTACACATCATGATACATGGTCTGATTATAAAATATAAAAAAATTAAGCTTTTGTACGAGTCATGCCACGCGCGCATTGCACATATCAGCCGATCGATTCTGTAAAAATCTCACCGTGAAAAGTTAGGTGAAGTGAGCTTAGAGTGAGCTGTCAATAGTGTCAACACCTAGCATTATTTAGAATGGCAGCTCACTCCACGCTCACTTCACCTATGTTTTCACGGTGAGCTGCCGGTCGATTCTGTAAAAATCTCACCGTGAAAACTCAAGTGAAGTGAGCTTGATGTGAGTTGTCAGTAGTGTCAATCCCTAGCATTATTTGGAATGACAGCTCACTCCACGCTCACTTCACCTAAGTTTTCACGGTGAGATGGTTACAGAATCGCACTGCTAGTTATAGAATCGTACTGCAGGTCTTTTCCATCGCCTTGCACAAATTATACTGTAACACGACAGTACACGATCAGCGTTCATAGTCAACTGTACACATTCACACAACATTCATACATCATTAGTTACGTGGTCGTTAAATATATTCAATAAACCATAATCTTTGGCTATCCTTTTTTTTGTTTTTGGGTCATCAATGACGTTTCCCGCTCTGGGCGGAGCGTGAAGGCGTGTCAGACTTTTACGGACTAAAACCCACCCATGTTCCTTCAGTTGCCTATGCCAGGGGCCACGGTATCTCTTTCGAATAACCCGCGGATCTTTGGCTATCCTTGACTTATCATTCAAGCTAACGACCAAGGTGTGCCTTCTGCGAAGCAGTAATGCTCGCGAAGGAGGAGGCGGAGCGCGTGAGGGCGAGACAATCTCTGCGCCCTCACACTCCTAGTCGTCGCAGAAGACGCCCTGGACGTCGGGAATCACCATCCGATTCCTTGTCACCGCAGGCGCGGGCTTGCGGGCGGCGAGTAATGGGTAGCTCGCCGCCGGGTAAGGACCAGCCGAGCTATTCTGTAACGATCTCACCGTGAAAACCCAGCCGAAGTGAGCTTTAAGTGAGCTGTCAATATCGTCAATCCCTAGAATCAGATGGAATGATAGCTCACTTCACCTAAGTTTTCACGGTGAGGTTTTTACAGAATCGACCGGCTGGCCCGGGTCGACGGAGCGGTGTCTTCCACGCCCGCCTCAAAGAGAATTCAGCACAAAGACGGGGTCCGCTAGGCCGCCGATGCCTGCCAGGGCCGTGGGTTGTTCGAAAGAGAGACCGTGGCCCCTGGCACAGGCAACTGAAGAAACACGGGTGGGTTTTAGTCAGTAAAAGTTATTATAATTGTCTAAAAAGTGATGATCAACTAAACCTAGACATTGTGTTAAACCACATAATGTCTGTTAAATGAAGACAATAGTATTATTGTCTTCATTTGAGAGATATTTTTTGCATATACTATAATAATGGCCGCCTTCTTAAGGTCGTCGGTCCATATAGGTAGGGAGCACCCCACACTGCGCTTGCCGATACGCGGTCTCCACTCCAGGACTCATCTCCTCCACCGGCCATAGGTCCTTCGACGGATATGGCCAGCCATTTTTCCGGATAATTTCATTTCTGATCTCATCCTTCAAAGAAACTCCGAGCCTATGCTCGGAGTTTCCTTAGGCGGTATCGCCTAAGGGACTAACCACACTCATTCAGCTCTGTTTTGTCCATAGAAAACAACTATTTTGTATGGAGATGCGTCCCCATCCGTTCAGCTTTACAGATGCGTACGCATCTCCATACAAGATCGTAAGTGTGGTTAGTGTCAACGCTCCTACGGCAGCGCGACGATGTTAGCGGGGACTGAGAGGAGAGAGGGGGCGGTAATGGTCGAGGGCCTACTTTCCCCCTCCAACACGACGCACCGACACTTGCCGATAGATCGCCTTCCGCGTCACCAACCCAAAATTGTAATTCTTACGAATTTAATATACGTTTGTACTATCGTGTAAGTCGCCTTTTATTTCTTATGTTCCTGTACTGAACATAAAGTGGCGACCGTGAATATTATTCCGTAACAACAACTATCGCATCAACGGACGGTGTCGATACCGCGCCGCGTGTCGCCGGGACAAAGGTCGTAGCGGTCAAACTCGTTTCGAGCGTTCACGAAGAAAGAAGAACATTGAAGAGACGGACTACAGCTGCTACAAGCCACCCAGCGCCACACAAGGGCAGCATACGGTCAAGAATCAGCAAGAACAACCACTTTTGCAGCCATCGCGAGCCGACCAAGCTGACGTCATCGGTGTCTACGTGCAGCATCGCAGCAGTGGTTTGCCAGCCAAGAGTGAGCCCGTTCCAAATCTATTCCTTTAATTTCCACATCATTATTCCTTTTAATATTTGCGTGAACAGAGATATAAGGAATCATTACTCTCATAAGAAGGTACCCTAAAACTAAGGCCTAACTTCTTACCCTATCAGTTAATGAGCATCTATTCATCTGCAATTTTATAACTATTATTACCAAAACTATATAATAATTTAAAATTGCTATTGCCTACCTATTGCTATTCCATAACTTAATATATTTATACGCAACACCATAAGTGTAGCAAAGTTCAAGTTGCCTACTTTCGCATTTGTATGCATCTATTTTTCGACTTGAAAGTCTGCATTGCAATAATTATATTGCCCGTAATCTGCTACTACTATTTACAAATAAAAACACAATAGCTTAACCTATTTCAAACACAAGCTAAGATAGCCTATAATTACGTAACACTACTTTAAGCAATAAGTTGCTAAATTTTCACCATTAAACACTATCACGCTTGCCTTCCTATTGTTTATCCCTGCACAAACATACAAAGCATTCCAACAATCTATTCCAGCTGCCGCGCATTCGACGCTTGTACACCGCGCTCAAAGATCTCACGCGCACTGCGGCCGGACTTCGAGTGCTGCTGCAGCGCGGCCGGGCGCTCCGCACACGAAGTTAACAGCTGATCCAGACCGGTTTCCGAGTGGGGCGTCATCGAAGCGAGGAGCGTATCGTATTCATTTATCATTTGTTATTGCTAACTAATCACTTTGCTGTTTGCGCATTAACTTCATTAGTATGGAGACTTATAAATCTTTAAATTTAAAACGTGCTTCAATTAAAGGACGTATTACAAAGTTTAACAATCAATTAGAAGAATTTCAAGGTAAAAAACTTACTCCTACAGAGGTTGATGTTCTTACACAAAAATTAGTTAAAATTGAGGCGTTATTTGTCGAATTCGAAGGCGTGCAGAATCAAATCGAGGCGATAGATGAAAAAGGTTTAAGTGCTGAATTAGATACTAGGGAGTTAATTGAACAAGCTTTCCACAATTCAATCGCAAAGGCACACGAAATAATTTCACAAAATACTTCGACAAAAAAGTCGACGCTTGAACACAGCAGCAGTTTCACCACAGCCGATGAAGAGGATCATGAAGTAATCGGGTTCCGTTTGCCAATCATCAAAATAAGCAATTTTGATGGTACCTTCTACAAATGGTTGGAATTTCGTGATACATTTAGTTCATTGATTCACAATAATTCAAAAGTTAAAAATATTCACAAATTTCACTATTTAAATTCTTATTTGGAGGGTGAAGCTGCTCGTGTGATCAGTAACCTTGAAGTTACAGACAATAATTATCCTGAGGCTTGGAAAATTCTTTGCGAGCGTTACAATAATATTCGTCAGTTAATAAATAATCACTTAAAGATTTTGTTTAGCATTGAACCGTTACGTGAGTCAGATAAATCGTTAAGGTTTCTTGTAGACCACATTACCAAAAACTTACGTGCCTTAAATATTTTGAAGCAGCCAACGGACCATTGGGATTCCGTAATCATATATACATTCGCAGCGAAACTAGACAGTAATACGCGCCTCAAATGGGAAGAATATATACAAAGTAATGTTAGCGCTTTGGAGATGCCAACTTTAGATGATTTCTTAACGTTCATTAGGGGTCGGGCAGATGTCCTCGAGTCCGTTTATCGCAGTAAACAAGCTATGAGCATGAAATCTTCACAAAATCACACTCAAAACTCAAAGCCAGGATCCAATTCGCACACAAAGTCGTTTGTGACTGCTGACCAACCAAACGTATCGTCATTAAATAAATGTATCTTCTGTAACAGTGACTCACATTACATTCATGAATGCTCACAATTTAAGTCCAAAACAATTGATGAAAGGCTATCTTTTGTAACTAAATCAAAATTATGTACCAACTGTTTGCGTAAAGGTCACAACAAGCGCGCGTGTAGACTACCAGGAACATGCAGAATTTGTAAGAAACGTCATAACACCAATCTACATAAAGACGAAGAACCTAACAATAACAACACGGATTCTGTACCTGTTTCTATGTCAGCTGTTTCAGATACACATTCCTTACACACACACTCTGAGACATTGTTATGTACTGCATTGGTTGACATAATTAATCCTGCAAATAATAAGTTAGTTACTACCAAAGCTTTATTAGACAGCGGTAGTCAGTCTTCATTCATCACGGAGTACTTAAAAGAAAAACTAAATTTAACTGTTTTGAGCTCTAATACAAAGAACGTTATTGGAATAGGTAACACTGTATACAAACTTAATGCAGAACGTTGTAATATACGCATACAATCAAAGGTACGTTCATACAGCGTCAATACGTCATGTTTAGTCATCCCACAAATTTCAGGTACAATACCTAAGACAACTTTAAATATTACGCAGTTAAACTTAAAATCATTTGAGTTAGCAGACCCCAGCTTCTATGAGCCTTCCGAAATAGGATTGCTTATCGGTGCTGACTTGTTCTGGGATATCATAGGTACCAAGCAGCACTCTTTAGGAAAAAGCAACCCTATCTTACATGATTCGAAGCTAGGATGGCTCATCGCAGGTCCCTTGCACTACAACACTCAAATGATGAATAACGAAATAAAATGTAACTTAGCTAACATACAAAATAATGACAAATTAATCGAACTTCACAATGATTTGACAAGATTCTGGGAGCTGGAAAGATTGCCACAAAAACAGCCTCTTACTGACCAGCAAAAGGCTTGTGAACTTCATTATTTGCAGCACACTAAACGAACCCAAGACGGTCGTTTTTGTGTCAAGCTGCCACTCATTGATGAGCCTGATTGTCTTGGTGAATCATATTTCATAGCTAAACGTAGATTTCTAAATTTGGAACGCAGGTTTCGCAAGCAGCCTGACCTTAAGTCTGCTTATGTAGATTTTATTAATGAGTACCACAAACTAGGTCATCTGTCAATCTCTCAGGAAGACCGACCAGAGAGAGCCTATTTTGTTCCGCATCACCCAATCATTCGAGAGGACAGTGAATCCACGCGACTTCGCGTTGTTTTTGACGCATCTGCTCGCACTACATCTGGTTTGTCTATAAACGACATTCAAATGATAGGCCCTACCATTCAAGATTCTCTTTTTAACATCCTCATTCGATTCCGTCAATATCGGTATGTCCTTTCGGGGGACATAGAAAAAATGTACCGCCAGATATTGATAGATGAGTCACACCGCACTTTACAGTTGATTTTGTGGCGTGATGCGGAAGATAAACCATTGCAAACTCTCAGGCTTAATACGGTTACCTACGGTTACGCTAGCGCTAGTTACCTTGCCACCAAAAGTATATGGCAAGTAGGTGAAGAATGCGAGGATAATTTAATAAAAAATGTTATTCAGCAAGACACATATGTTGATGACTTGTTGACCAGTAATGATGATGAAAAACAGCTACAGTCTATTCAACGATTAACATCTGCAGCTCTTCTAAAGGCTGGCTTCAATCTTCGAAAGTATCGTTCGAATTTACCTTCTATACTGCCTTCAGACGAGGCACAGTCTCGTGAAAACCTCAAGATAAGTCATTCCACTAATACTTTAGGCCTGGATTGGAATCCTTCATCAGACAGTCTTCATTTTCCCATTACAGTAGGCCGTAATTCTGTAGTTACTAAGCGGAGCATCTTGTCTTCAACGTTCAAGATTTTCGATCCCCTGGGGCTCCTATCCTTGTGCACTATCGTTCCCAAAATTTTAATTCAAACCTTATGGTCCTTAAAGCTTGACTGGGACGATCCTGCACCCGAAAATGTGATAAAAATATGGAGAGCTTTCTGTGAGGGTCTTACGTCAATTTCCACTTTGTCTGTACCACGATGGGTATCCATTGCTAACCCAGTATTAGTTGAAATGCACTGTTTTTGCGATGCATCTCAGCGTGCTTACGGTGCGTGTTTGTATCTTCGGTCCGTAAATGAGGAAGGACAAGTACATGTTGAGCTATTATGCGCCAAATCTCGCGTTGCTCCCGCATCAAACTCAATTACTATTCCTCGACTTGAGCTTTCAGGAGCGCTTCTTGCAGCTGAGATGGGCTCTTCTGTGACAAACGCCTTGCAACGCAAAATAGCAAGACACATTTATTGGACCGATTCTAGTATCGTCCTTAGTTGGTTACGTATCGGTTCAACTAATTTAAAAACTTTTGTTGCCAACAGAGTTGCCACAATCAGGGAATTAACTGATACGACCTCGTGGCGCCATGTTCCCACAGAACAAAACCCAGCGGACTTACTGTCCCGTGGTGTAAGCCCACAAGAAGTCACTGCATGTAGTCTGTGGTGGCATGGGCCGGAGTTCTTGTTGGCACCCGAGTCTAATTGGCCTGTCGCACAGTCACAGACTAATATTGAGACAAACGATTTACCTGAAGTTAAGGCACATTCTACTACTATCGTAAGCACAAACACATTGATACAACTAAATAAATTTTCCAATTTTAAAACACTACAACACATCTTTTGCTACATAAACAGATTTATAAATAATTGCAAACGCCCTAGTAATAAATACGTAGGTCCGTTGACTGCTGTTGAGCTCAACAAAGCTCTCAACACATTAGTTTATTTGTCCCAGTTAGAATCATTCCCCAAAGAACACGATTTATTAGTCAAAGAAAAGACACTTAATTCTAAATCTCACATTGCCTCACTTAATCCTTTTTTACACGAAGGAATCATTAGAGTAGGTGGTCGAATACAGGCTTCGGAATACAGTTTTGACATGAAACACCCCATGTTACTATGCCACAAACACCATTTCACCCACCTTTTATTCCACCAGGAACACCGACGTCTTTTGCACATAGGCCCACAGGCTTTGTTAGCGTCTATTCGAACTCGTTTTTGGCCTGTAGGTGGAAGAAATTTAGCTCGGCAAACAGTACGTAATTGTAACGTTTGTAGGCGCTTCAAAGGTAAACCGATGGAAAATATTATGGGAAACCTACCTGCCGAAAGACTGCTTGCTGATTTTCCCTTTCGTACTGTAGGCACTGATTTTGCTGGTCCATTTATGATTACGGATCGCAAGGGTCGTGGTTGCAAAATAACAAAGAGCTATTTATGTATTTTTATATGCTTTAGATATAAGTGCATCCATTTGGAGGCCGTGAGTGAACTCTCCAAAGATGCTTTTATTTTAAGTTTAAGACGTTTTATTTCCCGGAGAGGCCTACCAAATCATGTATTTTGCGACAATGGTGGAAACTTTGTTGCTGCTTCTAAGGAGATCAAAGAATTTATAAAAAGTAATGCCAATTCTATCACTGATTTTGCCGCCGGCGAGGGCGTCGAATTTCACTTCTCCCCTGCATACGCTCCTCACTTCAATGGCTTGATGGAAGCCGGTGTGAAATCAGCCAAGTTCCATTTGGCTAGGATATTAGGGACCGCTCACCTTACCTTCGAGGAATTATCAACTCTGTTCGCTCAAATAGAGAGTATCCTCAATAGCCGCCCTATATGTCCATTAAGCTCCTCACCCACTGATTTCTATCCCTTGACCCCGGGCCACTTTTTGATTGGTAGACCCCTCCAGTCATTACCATCTCCGTGTCTACAAGCAGCTAATGCCAATCGTCTTGACAGGTTCAAGCGTCTGGAGCAGATAAGACAGCACTTCTGGCAGCGCTGGAGCCATGAGTACATCGCTGAACTTCAGACGAGGACCAAGTGGCGCACTAAGTCTTCAGAGACCCTACAAATAGACGACTTAGTCATCCTCAAGGAAGACAACGCTCCACCGTTGTACTGGCGTCTCGGTCGTATCCAGAGGTTATTTCCGGGGCCTGATGGCGTTACGCGCGTCGCTGATGTCCTTACAGCGCGAGGGACTGTCCGACGCGCGCTCAACAGGATTTGTTTACTCCCAAGACCGGATGACAATGAAAACTTGAAAGCTGCTGAGCTTTCCAGGGCCGGGAATATGTCAACGCTCCTACGGCAGCGCGACGATGTTAGCGGGGACTGAGAGGAGAGAGGGGGCGGTAATGGTCGAGGGCCTACTTTCCCCCTCCAACACGACGCACCGACACTTGCCGATAGATCGCCTTCCGCGTCACCAACCCAAAATTGTAATTCTTACGAATTTAATATACGTTTGTACTATCGTGTAAGTCGCCTTTTATTTCTTATGTTCCTGTACTGAACAGTTAGTCCCTGAATGTTTATTTGTATGTTTTAATGACTTTAATTAATTATTTTTCAGATCTGTAGCTTATCCTACCAGTTCTTCAATTTGCTACGCACCGCATACTCGGAATGAGATGTTATTTTTATCTTTATGTTATTTTCATGTGTCTCTTTATCCTGTCTCCTTTGCGTATATTTTATATAAGCATGACAATTAATACAGTCTATGCCTTATTTAGATTATTGAGGATTACTTAACAAGGATTACTTGTATTGAAAACACAATAACAATCTAATTGTAAAATTGCACGCATTAAATTACTGTAGAAGCACTAAACTGTGTCGTTTTATTTGCATTTTCAATCTCCTAGAACCCATTAGGAAACCGACCTTAACACTAATATTACTCGTATTAACGAAATTAGAAAAAACGAAAATCTTATCAGCCTAGTGGCATAGTGGTTATCATTTAGAGTAGGCTATACTAAAGTAAGATGCGTAAAGGTACTCACGGAGTAGATATAAAGATGTATATCAATAGACTAGTTTCCTAAAAAAATCTAATTAGTCCGTCAGTTAGATTATTAAAAAATATTTGACCCGTATTTTTTCTTTTGTCAATTATATAAAAAATGAAGATATCGCCCGTTCAAGTACCGCGTGACGCCACGACCAAATTTTGACGCGCTTTATCTTTGTAATTTTTTGTTTGATTGACAAAAAGAAATATATATGTCCATTATTTTTCGAAAATCTAACTGACGCACTAAATATTATAATAATTATTTTTTTACCAAGGAAACTACCCTATTCCATTTTAATTAGATACTCGTAGACTGTCTCGCTGACCTAGTGGTCGCAAGCGCTACTGCTGAGCATAAGGTCCTTTTTTTTTTTTTTTTTTGAGGATGGGAAATCATCAAATGACTCCTTCCGCTCTGGGTGGAGCAGAAGGGAGTGTCAGACTTTTACTGACTAAAACCCACCCGTGTTCCTTCCTTAGCCCTTTATGTTCCAGGGCAGCGGTAAACCCTTTCGGATGGTCCCGCTACCCTGGCAGGCTTCGGCCCTGTGGGGCCCCGTCACTTGCTGACATCTCTTTGAGGCGCGCGTGGAACACGAACACGCCGTCCGGCACGGGCCTAGTCCTGATCGGACGGAGAGCTACCCATTACTCTCCGCCCGCAGGCCCGCGCCTACGGTGGCCGGGAGTCGTCACGCGGCTCCCGACGCCCGGAGCGTCTCCCGCGGCGGCTGAGGCGTGAGGTGCGCAAGGCGCGTTCCCTCGCCCACCCCGCCACCTCCTTCGCTAGCATGACTGCTTCGCAGAAGGAGGTGACTGCCTCCCACTCCCTCTCACCCCGGACCATGGCTTGAACCAGGGCCGGGCGCGAGAGGTCGCCGCCGCTGCCAATCGCCTCTACGAGGACACGGCGGTGCTCTGCCCAAGCAGGGCAGACCTCCACCGTATGCTCCACCGTGTCCTCTGGGCGATCCTGACAGTGGTGACACCCGGGCGTCTCCTCCCGCCTGATGATGTGCAGGAACCTCCCGAAACATCCGTGTCCGGAGAGGACCTGCGTCAGGCGGTAGGTGAGAGCGCCGTGACGTCTCTCTAGCCACTCCTCAAAGAGGGGTCTTACCGCCGCTATCGTGGCGTGCCCTGCGCTGGGTTGCGATAGTCGCTCTTTCCATGCCGCCATGAGATCGCACCGGAGGTTCGTCCGCTCCGCCGCGGTTTGCCGCGGATGCGGAGTTTCCCCCCGGCGTAGTGCCTCCGCGCGCCAATCGTATAGGCGCGCGAGGACTATCGCCTCCAGATCCCATGGTGGCAGTCCGGCAAGGAGGCTTGCTGCCTCGCCTGAGATCGTGCGGTAGCCCCGGATCAGCCTTACGGCTACCACCTTTTGGGGCGCGTTCAGATAGTGTGCGGCTCGAAGCCGCAGTGAACGCGCCCATACCGGGGCCCCATATAGGGCCATGGACCGCACGACCCCCGCGTAAAGCCTCCGGCAGGAGGCGTTTGGCCCCCTCAGGTTGGGCAAGAGCCGCTTTAGGGCGGCCCCGGCCCGTTCCAGTTTGGGGGCCAAACGTCGGAAATGCTCGACGAAGTTCCATCGGCTGTCGAGGACGAGACCCAGGTACCTCATCGTGGTCTCGACGCCGATGTGAACCCCTCCTACCACTAGTTGGGATCCCGGAGGTGGCCCGTACCGAGGCCCATGAAAGGACATGGCCTCGGACTTGTGCAATGCCACCTCGAGACCCAACCGCCGGATCCTTTCCACGACTATCGCAACCCCGCGTGTCATCGCGTCGGCCGCCGCCTGATGCGACCTCCCCTGCGCCAGGACCAGCGTGTCGTCAGCGTAGCAAACTACGCTGACGCCTTCAGGGAGGTCGGCCCGCAGCACCCAGTCGTAACCGATGTCCCACAGGAGCGGCCCCAGAACCGATCCCTGTGGGACACCGCACGACATCTCTCGCCGGTTCCAGTTCCCGTCGCGACCGGGGTAGATGACGGCTCTGTCCGTCAAATACGCCCCGACTACTCGACGGAGGTAGGTCGGCACCCGGTGATACCGGAGTGCCTCCCCAATGCAGCTCCAGGGCAGGGTGTTGAACGCGTTGGCGATGTCGAGTGACACCGCCACGACCACCCCACCCCGGGACACCGCGTCCCCCGTCGTGAGGGCTCTTACGCGCATGATGGCGTCCACCGTAGAGCGCCCCTTGCGGAAGCCAAACTGGCAATCCGCAAGATCCGGCCCAGTCCCCACAAGGTGCCCGACGAGGCGGCCCGCAATTACCCTCTCAAAGAGCTTGCCAACCTCGTCGAGCAGCACTATGGGCCGGTATGCGGACGGAGAGTCCGCAGGGCGCCCCGGCTTCTGAATGAGGACCAGCTTCCCCGTCTTCCAACGGAGTGGAAACTGGCCTCTCTCCATGCATGCGCTTAAGAGCGCCTCCAGTCGAGGCCCGAGAGCCGTCGAGGCCAGGACCCAGGCTTTACCCGGCAAGCCGTCGGGTCCTGGGGCGGTGTTTTTGGCCTTAAGCCTGCCTACCGCCGCTCTCAGATCTACCCCGGTCACTTCAGGGGTGTCGTCGTCGTCGTCCGTGTGGTCCGCTTCGGGCACCGTGAGTGGCGGAGCCATAGGCGGGGGAGTATGCTCCCCGCGTGAAGGGAACAGAGCGCTCACCACCTCCTCCACCAGCTGAGGGCGGAGACTCTGAGTCAGCGGGGGGGCCCAGGTGCGGAGTTTATTCCGCACCATTTTGTAAGGGCGCCCCCATGGATCTCTGTTCAGAGTCTCCAGCATCTCCTCGCGGGCCGTGGCCTTGGCCCGCTGGATAGCCTCTCGGAGGGCGGTCTTCGCCGCTCTGTACCCCTCGTACAGCTCCGCCTCTGTGGCTTCCGCATCCGGAGGGCGGATGCGGCGCCTGCGGTGCCTGGTGTACCGGTGTCGCGCGTCGACGCACGCCTTGCGCAACGCCTCCACCTCCTGCGACCACCAGTACACCCGACGTCGGGCGCATCCTGGCCGGACTCGGGGCATTGCCACGTCACAGATCTCGGACATGGCCTCCCGGAACCACTCCGCCTCATCGTCAATATCAGCAGGCCTGTCCGGTGAAGACACCCAGGCCTGCACGATCGAGGCTTCCAGGAGGAGCTCCCGGTCCAGCTGCTTCAGCGCCCAACGCGGACCACTCGGGGCCTGTCGGACCAGCGCGCTAGAGGTCTGGGTGGAGACATCGAACCGGATATACCGGTGATCGGAGTAGGTCTCCACCTCCTCCATGACGCGCCAGTCGATGACACGCTGTGACAGAGCGGGGCTGGCGAACGTGATGTCCACTACCAACTCGCCCCGCATCCGCACACACGTAGGGACAGAACCCCGATTCACGGCGACCAGGCCTGTTTCCAGAGCCCAGTCCTCTACCATCCTGCCCCGCACATCCGTGCAACGGGAACCCCAGGCCACATTCTTGGCGTTGAAGTCCCCGAGCACTAGCACGGAGAAAGGATGGCTTCTGGCGACGACGACACCCAACTCTGTTAAAGAGTTCTGGAACTCGGCGAGAGTTCGGCTCGGAGAGAAGTAGACTCCCACTACCACAATCTCTCCGAACCGTGCTGCTACGCACCCCTGTCCCTTCGTGACACCTTCGAGGGACGGGGTACCGGCGGCAGCCGACGAAATTATGGCCACTGAGCCGCTAAGGTCCTCCACCCAGTTATCCCTGGGCGGGACAAAGTACGGCTCAGCGACCACGGCGATATTAATCGACCACTGCGCCATGCTCTGGAGCAACAGGTCCTGAGCGCAGGCGCAGTGGTTGATATTCGCCTGGAGGAGGCGTAAAGGCGGAGCCATTACTCCTCCATTTCAGCCCCCTCCCGGGCCCCTTGTGAGGGACCCTCAGCAGCGGCGGTGGCGGCAGCGGCGGCGGCGGCGGCGGCGGCGGCAGTGGTGGCGGCGGCGGCAGCGGCGGCGGCAGTGGCGGCGACGGTGGTGGTGGTGGCGACGGTGGCGGAGGGCCTGCCTTTCCTCCTGGCTTCGGCGGGTGGGGCGCAGGACTTGCTGCCCGCCCGGTGATCGGCCGGCTTGCCAGCAGCCGCACATGCAGCGCAGTGCGGCGCGGCGTTGCACGAGCCGGCCTTATGTCCGGGCTTACCGCAGCGGAAGCACAAAGTGCTGCGGTCCTCCGAGGTGCACTGGACGCTCACGTGGTGACCCACGTGGCATCGATAGCACCTCAGAGGTCTGGGCTCCAGCAGTTTGACCTGCGCGGACACCCAGCCCACCAGGAGCCTTCCACCCTCCACTATCTTTCTAGCCGCCGTCACCGGGCAGCTTACCGTTACGGTTCGCATGCCCGTGAAGTCAGGACGTATGGTGCCCGCCTTCACCTGGTCGGCAAGACACCCGCCCGTCCTGACGACGGCGGCTACCACCTCCGTTTCCGTGATGGAGTCATCCAGGCCCACAATGCGCATGTCTGCGCACTTGACGGGCCTGGAGACTCGAGCCTCGTCCGCGTTGAGGGACGCCCTTAGCTTCTCAGCTAGGGCGTCAGCGGTGGGGCCACTCGTAGCACCGGGGATCTCCAGCATGCGGGCACCAGTGGCGGTCACCCTATGCCGGAGGCCCCCGGTGATCCCCAGCTCTTGGAGATCCACCGTCGCTCTCGCCTTGGTGAGCACGTCACGGTAGGTCACCCCCCTTTTAACCGCGTCTGGCTGTAGTGTAATGACTACAGCCGCGGTCTTAGGGGAGCGAAGCCTAGCCGCAACGGCTCGCTCCTTGCGGCGCCTCCTCTGCGCCTTTTTCCTGGCCGCCTTGGCCGCCTTCTTCTTCTCCCCGACCACCTGCCACTCGGCATTGGTCGTGGGAGATTTCTCTGGGGGAGGCGTAGGTTCTGGGCCCTTCGCCTCCCCAGCCGCTCTGCCCTTCTTCTTCTTCGCCGGTTTGCCGGCAGGCGCCGGTTTTGCCGGCGCGGCGGCTCCGCCAGCCGACGCCGGTTTCGCCGGCGCCGCGGCTCCTCCAGCCGACGCCTGTTTGGCCAGCGCCTGGGCCCGGCCGGACGGCCCGGATTTAGGGGCGGCAGCGGCAGCATACGAGGCCGCCTTCGGCCCTGGTGCCATCCTACCCGCCAAGGGCGGGCGCAGGACAATGCCCTCCAGGGCGGTGAACCGCGCCTGGAAGGCCGCCAGTTCCTGCCGAACCAGGTTCAGGACCTGGCTCTCCACTGGCACGGGCTGGCTTGCTAGCTGGCTGGCTGGCTGGCTGGCCGCTGGCTGGCTGGCTGCTGGTGTCGCCCGCCCTTTGTCAGGGACCTTCAGGATGGCCAGGTCTGCTCGGAGCCTCCTATTCTCCTCTTGGAGACGCTCCGTGGCAGCCGTCAGGCGGGCGACCTGCGCCCGCAATTCGGCCACTTCGCCAGCCGAAGGACCGGTGCAGTTGGCCTCCTCCGCTGCCGCCATGATGGAGGCCATTGCCGAGACTATGGCCCTGTTCTTAGAAGTTTGTAACTTCTTCAGGGACACGTCCCGGATCGCGGCCTCCACGACCGCCGCAAACCTCTTCTTGCGGTCCGCCTCAGGACCGCCAGCCTCACCCGCCTCGTCGCTGGAGGGCTCCGAAGCGACCGCGTGACCGGTCCGGTCCTTTGCGATCGTTCGCTCCGCCGCCTCCCGGTCTGTGAGCCCCCTCCCTTTGCCTCGCTCTCGGGCTCCTCCCCGCCTACTGGTGGGGATTTTTCGGGCTGAGGCCAGCTCCCCGTCAGAGGACGACCCCTGGCCGCCCACTGACCTTGGCCGCTTGCTCCGTGCCTGTCTCTTGGCAGCGGCCATCTCCTTGGCTCGGCAGGGGCTCCCTGAGCCTCCCGAGCTCGCTCCTCCGGATGCGACGTCGGACTCCGACCCCGCATCACTCTTCCGTGAGCCTCCTCGGCTCTTGTTGCCATCTAAGACGGCAAGCGGTTCATCTGCGTCGCACAGGCGCTCCGGGCTAGCCCGGAGCTCCTTTTCTTGCGACGCAGGAGGTTGACGAAGGTCGGCGGTGGTCTGCCGGCCTACGAAGCTATCTTTGCTCCCCCCATATACGATGGAGCTGCCTTCCGAAGAAGGACGGGATTGTGCCTCCTTGTGGAGGTTGCCCGCCTGGGGATTTTTTTCCAATAGCTGTGGTTCCATGTTTTCCTTTTAAGGGTGAGGTCCCTTGGACGCGCTAATGACCGGATCCCCTCCGGCCATGCATCCCCTCGGCACGCTAGACCTTGGGATTGGGGTGATTTTTTAGAGAGGTTGTCTTCCTCGCAGCCCGAGCCTCAGTGGCCCGGGCCCCCGGTCCTGAACCCAGGATTACGGTTTGGCCGGCGGCTGGCATAACCAACCACCGCCCCTACGTCCCCACGCTGCCGCCGGATACCGGACAGACGCAGCGCAGATATGGACTTCCTCCACAGCGGCGGCGCGAACCGCCCCCCCCCAGTATACGCCCACTCACCTTCCTCTGTAAGCAGAGGGGGAGTAGGCGTCTATAGCCCGGTTCCCTTCAACGACCATCGAGGATGATCGGTGATTGGAACCGTGCCCTTCCCCGTGTGTTGTAGATTAGCCGCCGGCCCCAAGTGCCCACCAAGACTTGGTGGACACCTGGAGCCGACGTTGCCCAGGGTGCGCCACGAGGAGGCTCTTCAACATGCACCCCAGCATAAGGTCCTGGGTTCGATTCCTAGGTAGGACAAAATGTTTTTTTTTTATCTGCTATCCCAGTATCGGCCTGGAGTCGGGATTTGTGCCTGATTGATGGCAAAAGATTCGCCTCTATTACATGGGACTTTAACATAACTGGTGAAATGTGGGTGTCTAGTATAACTACATTTCTGCCTAACCCTACGGGGAAACACAGCGTTGTGTTATGTTTATTTAGATAAAGGTACTGCAGCTTTATCTCTTCTGGATAATTGCAACTCTAATGTTTCTATGAGACTTAAGAGTTTGTGTTCGAGTTGAGAAAAACAAAACTGATAAAAGATTTCAGCATCAGTTACATCAATATTCAATACCACAAAAATCCAGACACCTACCTATACTAAAATGTCCTTGTAAAGCCAAACATAATATGAATATTTGTGAGGAGATTTCACAAAATAACGGTGTGCATACGACGGCGAAAACGTGGAAAACTGAACGTGAACCGGCAATGGCTTTGTCCGTATATTGAAATCGGCTCCACTCAACCACAGAGTAGTACCTAAAGAAGGCCGGCTCCATTCAACAATCGAAAACTGGCGCGCGTTGATTGCAATCTCAGTCTGTCTCGGTCGAATGCCAGGGGGTTTACACTCTAAGTCCGTCAACGAAGCCACGAGCCCATCCAAAAGTAGCTGATCCGTCAAAACAAGTGACATATAAAAAAAATCGGACGGCCTATAACACATCGGAATAAGAGACAACTGTCAAATTGTGTTGTCATTAATTCTTAGTTCGGTTCGGGTTCGGGTTATTCGTAAATAATACGGATTAGGAAACGGCATTTCGACTGTAACTACGGATTTCATGTTTAGGAAGTAGACCCCAGGCGCGTGTAGACGTCTGTCTCGGTAGAATGCCAGTCACGAGTGCGTTTACACTCGGGAAACGTGAAACGTGTCTATGTGTGCGTGTGTTCTCGCTCATCGTATCGAGCCGACCTTCTGTACCTCTCTATTTTGTGACTCAACAACGTCATAAAAGCAAGATGTCCACATTCATATCGAGAAACTTCGTGAAAAATAGGCATATTGAGACAGTATTGTCTCACTGCGTATTATTTGCACTCTATGTTGAGCCGTTTTATTTCGGAAATAAAAGCGTAATGGGTTTATTTAGATGAAACTTCTGAGCAAATATATATTATTATAATTTCATTCACATTTGGTATCCACCTATGTTATTGTACAGTCACATCCAAAATATGTTCGTCAAATTAAGGGCAATATACTGCTTTAACGAATCAGCGTTAAAAATATTGCGTCGTAATGTCAATACCGCAGAATGACATTCAGCCACTGACTTATATTATACAAGTACGCAAAATACACAAAAAAATCTTATTCCACGATTTAGACCTAAATCACCAAAATAACACGACGACCATTTGCAACAGTGTGTCAATTTTAGTTTCTGAGGCGCGGAAGTAGGGTGGTGCTATTCTTTAAGTCCGGCACCACACGGACGAGTCCGTTAGACATTATTACGCATGGAAAACGAATTTATTGTCTACAGTTTTGACGCGGTAACGTCATGGTTATATATGTCAGTGAATTTGATATTGTAACTGTCAGGCGCGCGAAAACTTTTGAATAATTTATTTGTATTTAAAAGAAATGGCATTAAGATCGGAGACTAGTTCCAATTAAGAGCAAAGAAGTGAATATTGGTTGAAGCAGCACAAGGTGTGTACAGTTACAGCTAGAATGTGTTCAAAGTAAGTTTCGTTTCGTAAACATTCTCAATTTCTTATTATACTTATGCTTGCTTTTGCTTCTATTCCTTAAATTTTTTTGGAAGAGGACAGTAATAGCTAATAAAAAATAAAAAAGTTATAGTGAAAATTCTTATCTCATATGGATCACGATCACAATAAATGAAGTGAATTATGTCTTTTCATTAAATAGAAATAAAACTACCATTAAATTTACTCACGAATATTATGATAAGTTCATTTTAATTGTCTTTCGCTTCCTTAAAATACCTGGGTTTGATTGGCTACCGTCAGTCTGATCGCACGTTGGAAAATGGGTAGCCAACGTTGGGCTTACTTCGTTTTATTTATTTTGCTTTTAGGCTTACTAGAGACACATGCAGGTGAGTTTTGATTTAATATCTGAAAAGAAAATATATTCGAAATAAAAATATTTTATTTATTTATACAGGGTGGCAGGGACATCGACGCGCAAACTGTAACCATGGATTCAGCACATGAGTTTAGACCCCATAGCGTAAAAAATTTTCGTCGGTTATCAAAAAAAAAATCTTCTGTTTCATAGAAAAGTCAAAACAGTCGGTCAAAACGTATGGGAACAGCAATATTTTTTTTTAATAACTGACGAAAAATTTCGACGCTATGGGATCTAAACTCATGTGCTGAATCCATGGTTACAGTTTGAGCGTCAGCGTCCCTGCCACCCTGTATACGTACTTTATACAATAAAGTACGTATACAGGGTGGCAGGGACACACCAGAAAATATAAAACAAAAAAAGTGTGATTCCACCTGACTTACGATCCTAGGATCAGAATATTATATACTAGCTTAAGCCCGTGACTTCGTCCGCATGAAATTTCTGGTTCCGCCAACCCATCCCGTAGTCTGCCTACCCGCGCCTTTACTTCGTATTCGCTTAGCGTTCTTTCTCAATTTGTATCTTTTCGGCCGGCTCCTAACGGTCCTAGCGTGATCTTACATAGCCTACAGCCTTTCTCAAGCATTGGGCTATCAACTACAAAACAATTTTTTATTTAACTGGTAGTTCCAGAGATTAGCGCATTTAAACAAACAAACAAACTGTTCAGCCTTAGTATTAGTATGTATAGATAAAATTTCGGGACAAAGGAGTCGACCTACTTTTTTTTTTAAATATTGACATTGTTTCTATTGAATTTTTTCCGAGCTCTCGGTAGACAGTAGGTATATTCTTTGTTTCCGAGGCAGGGAGCGGTCTCGATATTATGCTATGAATAGTCCAATGTAATAATCTACGAACTGACCGCGGCAAACACAACTTAACCCTTTGATTAACCCGTGCAGCTGTTATCATTTGGCCACGAGCCCCAACAAACTAAGTAAACATTCCACAAAAATAATTGAAGCGTCATTTTACACCCGTTATTTTCGTACCAAACTCTGTCTAATAAAGATACTTTGTTAATCATAACAAAGTATCTTTATTAGACCGAGTTTGGTATATCAATAGCCACTGACGGAAAAGACGACGATAATGATGACTCAAATGCCAAAACTAATGAGATCGATGGTAAGATAATCCTACTAATAATATTATAAACGTGAAAGTTTGTATGGATGGATGGATGGATGTTTGTTACTCTTTCACGCAAAAACTACTAAGCGAATTTGAATAAAATTTGGCACATAGATGGTTTATAACCAGGATTAACATTAGGATACTTTTTATCCCAATATTCCCAAAGGATCGAAACTTATGCGGGTGAAACCGCATGGCGCAGCTAGTGTATTAAATATATGATTAAAAAGTGGTCATTGATTAAGTTAGTTAACTTTTTTTATTACGACGTTGGTCAGTTTAGTATGACGGTCTGCGCACACCCTTAAATTTAACCACACCTTTTTGATACATGCCGTATATCTTTATTATAAAAAAGAAGAAAATAAAATATATTTATATGTTATACACCGTGTTCTTCACGTTATCCATAAACTTTGACAAATGCTTCTATAGCGTTTACAAATCAAATCTAACAAAAGGAAGTAGTACCTAAAAAGGCTTCGTTACAAAGATATTTATAATTTCATTTAATGAAATTTAATTGAGCTCTGCAGTAAAAAAGGTCTTAATTTGGCCTATGTTGTTGCCGCTTAGTGCGGATAAAAAGATAAAGGGGCATGCATATCGGGTGACTTACGTCAAAGTATTTTGTTTGTATGAAAATTAACAAAAAATAAGTATTAAATAATATGTCCATAATGAAAAATGCTTATTTCCATGGTCTGAACATCTGGTCGAAGTTAATGTATATCATCCGGAACATGGTGTATATCTTTGTTTAAAAAAAAGTTATTTCTGTGCGTGTCTCTTTTACTCCGTTCACCTTTATTAACTTATTTTTGTCCAGACGTTTAAAAAAGTCAGCCGATATAATCATTATAAATTTCCGTATTATAAGAGGCCAGCATATTTTTGTACCGCACTCAGACTAATAAAGATATATTGGTGATACAGATTATGAAGGTCATGATGACTCAGCGGATAAAGGAGACCCTTACAGAGAAGGTAAGATAATTATTTAAATGAATTATTAAAAAGTTGTCACTGATTAAGTTAAATAGCTTTTTTATTGATGAGAGCCACATCTGCGACACTATATTTAAATACAAGAAAGGAGAAACAATGGGTTACCTATCTTCCTTTATAATAATAAATATAAAAATATTTGACACTTATAAATACATGTTACAAGCCAGTCACAATAAGAAAGCACACGAGTGTATTGTCACAAATTTGTCTCTAAACGCCAAACTAGGCCTGGACCTGTATTTTAGAGGTAAGCCTTCAGCCGTGGTGGGTTCTAATCCAAGGCTTCAACAAATTTCTAATAGAGAACCCAAAAGTCTACATTTTAGTAGTGAATGTTGGAATCGTGAACGATAAACGAGTCGATATTATGAAATACAATAATAATACAAACAATTTGATGCTATATATATTTATTACCAACATAATTACATATACAGGATGGAAAAAATCAATAGGCCCTGAAGGGAAACCACTTTAAATCCTTAAGATAGATTATTTTACTTAATGGAAACATTCCTTTATTATTAAGAAGAAAGAAAACTGCATTCACAGATTTCTCGACAAACTTACCTAAACCGTGAATCGAATCAACCAAAAATTCAAAAAATAAACACTCGGTACTTTATTTCACGCACAACGGTTACCCATCCACGACTTGACCGCGGCAAGCATAGGTTTACCACACGCATAGGTTAATCAAACCGTGCGGATGTTATTATTTAGCCACGAGCCTCCAACAAAACTAAGTAACATAACACAAAAATTATTGAAGCGTCTTTTGAACTCGTTATTTTTGTGCCAAACTCAGACTAATTCAGATATTTTGTGATGATACAGATGATGAAGAAGAAGATGAACATGATGAGGACTCAATAGGAAAAGCTTTCAGCAATGGTGAGATAACTTAATAAATATATTATTAAAAAGTGGTCACTGATTGAGTTAACAAGCTTTTTTTCTTAATGAGAGCCACGTCTGTGGCTGCTATATTTAAATATTATAACGGAGAAACAATGGGTTTCCTATCTTCCTTTCCAAATACCAACGAATATTAGAAACCAAAATAATATAACCCAAGGCTTCAACAAACTTCTAATAGAAAAGCCCATATTATGAAAAACAATAATAATACAAGTAAAATGAAAAAAAATAAAAATTATGCAATTTGTTTTTAAATATTAACTACAAGATGGCGCCGAAATAATTCTCCGCATCGCCGTGGACAGTTAGTGTGTCCAAAAGACTGGAGGTATTGCGTTGAATGGTAATGATCACCTTTTCATTGCTTTCCTTTAAAAATATCAACTATCTCATAAAAAGTTTCAATACTTACTTAACCCAAATGTATGGGACAGTTGACATTTTTTTCTCGATAACAATGTTGGTTCAATGGAGAAAATGGTTCAGTTTGATGGTCTGTGCCACACCCTTAAATTTAACCATACAATTAAAAAAAAATACACCGTGTTCTTCGCGTTTTCCTTAAACTCTGGCCAACGCTTCTATAGCTTTTACAAATCAACTTTAACAAAGGAAGTAGTACTTTTATCAATGATCGTTACAAATATATTTGTAATTTCATTTACCCTTTAATCCATTTCTGGTTTCTAAATTTTATAATTTTTTATCTACCTCCTATTTTTGTAATATGGTAAATTTTTCTTTCAAAATGATGTCTCAGTTCTTCATGTATCGAACAGTATTTATTTTGTCTTTGGGAAATATCAGACATCAAACGTAACATCACTTTTGTGGTACACAGTGCACCGGAGTGATTTCAATAATTAGGAATTTTGATTTATGTTTTTGGGATTGGTAAAGGGAAGAAAATAATGATGTAAAATATGTTTCATGTTACTCAGGGCTTCTATTATCGTATACAACATATTGCATATAATTTTACGTTCAATTTCTTTTATTTCCAATGTTTATACAGGGTGGCAGGGACATCGACACGCAAACTGTAACCATGGATTCAGCACATGAGTTTAGACCCCATAGCGTCAAAAATTTACGTCGGTTATCAAAAAAAAAAAACTTCTGTTTCATAGGAAACCTACGCGGTCAAAAACAGCAATATATATTTTTTAATAACCGACGAAAAGTTTCGACCACGCTATGGGGTCTAAACTCATGCACTGAATCCATGGTTACAGTTTGCGCGTCGAAGGCCCTGCCACCCTGTATCCGGAAGCCATTTTTGGCTTCGTATGCATGTACGGTGTTAATACGACTTTCCAAAAATGGCTCCCCATACATTTACGGTGTGAATATGAATGGCTCCGCAAGCACTTTTTTTTCTTTTCAGTCATGCTTACTTCGCGCTTTTATGGCTTACTAGCTGCGCCCCGCGGTTTCACCCGCATAAGTTTCGATCCCGTGGGATAAAAAGTATCCTATATGTTAATCCTGGTTACAAACCATCTGTGTGCCAAATTTCATCCAAATCCGTTCAGTAGTTTTTGCGTGAAAGAGTAACAAACATCCATCCATTCATCCATCCATCCATCCATCCATCTATCCATCCATCCATGCATCCATCCATACAAACTTTCACATTTATAATATTATTAATAATTATTATAGTATGATCTAAACTGAAGTCTATTCCTGATGATGTGTCTCACAGTAACGACGATTCCAACTCTAACTCTGATGATGACAGGAGGTTGTCATCATCATAGTTAGAGTTTCACTTTCCAACTTGCGCTCTTCTAAACGCCCCAAAAGACCAGTAATTTATGTGTCTTTATACGAATTCAAATTTGCTTTATCAGAACACTTTTAAAAGGCAGGAAAATGTCTACCAAAAAAACGTGGCCGTCCTAGCACAGGTACTCCAACTCAAACTACTCCAACATCGAGTAGAGTAGGGACGCCTACAGTTCGAAATAGATATCCAGCTCCAAAAACAGGCAGAAAAACACCAGCAAAAACTCAAGAACTGCCCTTGAAATCCGTCCGAGTAGTCCAGAAGGCCAATTCTCGTAATTTAAAACGTTCAAAATCTAGTCGCAGTCTCATCTCGGCGACAAACAAAATATAGGGAAATTAGAAGTATTTTTTGACAGATTGAGACTGAGATCAGACTGTGAACATTCTTAAAATTAAGAGAATTGCCCCTCAGATCGCTCATCTTCCAATAGACAATGAGCAACGACAACTGTGTCAGAATAATTTGATCACTAAGTATCACTAGTAATACCCTAATAAATCACATTTCAGTGATTTTTTTTTTGGTCTTCCTTAATAATTCATGCAGTAGAGGGTTAATGAAATTTAATGGAGCTATGCAGTAAGAAAAGTTCATAATTTGGCCTATGTTGCCGCTTAGTGCAATTAAAATGATAAATCTATAAATAAATTAAGAGGCATGCATATCGGGTGATTTACGTTAAGGTATTTAGTTTGTATGAAAATTAACAAAAAATAAAAAATAAGAATTCATTAATATGTCCATAATGAAAAATGCTTATTTCCATGGTCTGAACACCTGGTCCATGTTTATGTATATCATCCGGAACACGGGGTATATATATACATGCATGCATTGTGTTATAATGTTCCTAATATTTGCACACATCACATGGTTATAATACAGTGTACCTTATGAACCTTACGTAACATCCTCTGAACTTGTGATATGCAAATAAATGTTTTGATTTGAGTTGATGCTATACATTTCTTAACAACATAATTACATATACAGGATGGAAAAAATCAATAGGCCCTGAAGGGAAACCTTTCCTTCCTTATTTTTGTACTAAACTCAGACTAATAAAGTTATTTTGTGATGATACAGATGATGACGAAGAAGATGAACATGATGATGACTCAATAGGAACAGCTTTCAGCAATGGTGAGATAACTTATTAAATATATTATTAAAAAGTAGTCACTGATTGAATTAACAAGCTTTTTTTCTTGATGAGAGCCACGTCTGCGGCTGCTATATTTAAATATTATAACGGAGAAACAATGGGTTTCCCATCTTCCTTTCCAAATACCAACGAATATTAGAAACCAAAATAATATAACCCAAGGCTTCAACAAACTTCTAATAGAAAAGCCCATATTATGAAAAACAATAATAATATTAAAATATTAATGGTTGCGATTTGGAATTTCTTTTTGAACATATTACCTGTAGAGATATAATTAAAACCTTTCACACCTTAAATGTAAAAAAGACTGCAGATCTGTGGGGTAATTCTGTAGAAGTTGCTAAGTCTGTTATTGACATTGTAGCACCTACTCTAGCTCTTATCTTTAATAGTTGCATTGACTGTGGGGAGTTTCCTGATCTCATGAAAAATAGTAAAATAATACCGTTTGAATCGGGTAGTACATCAGACCCCACAAATTATAGACCTATTTCTTTACTACCTACCTTTAATAAAATTTTTGAGAAATTAATTTTAAAACAAACGCAAAGATTTTTTTAAAAACACAAATTTTTACATAGTAACAGTTCGGCTTTACAAGGGGTCGTTCAACTACTTTTAGGACATATTTATAATGCATGGGAAGACAAATGCGATGCCTTGGGCATCTTCTGTGATTTGTCCAAGGCATTCGATTGCGTTCTTCACGAAACTTTAATCAGGAAACTCGCCACTACGGGATCCGGAACGCTGCTCTGGATCTTCTTACTTCATACTGGAGTCAGAGGATTCAGAGCATTGATGTTAATGGAAAAAGATCTCCCGGATCTATAGTAACAATGGGAGTCCCACAGGGTTCAAATCTTGGTCCTTTCTTGTTTCTTATTTATATTAATGACTTGCCGTACCTCATAAAGGATAATCATGATATAGTGTTGGTAGATAGGAAATGCTAGGAAACGCCGACCTCATCTAGTTTTAAAATATGATTGACTTGTAAAAGTTTTTGTACAAACCTACTTACAAAATAAAATCATTTATCATTTATAATACAAGTAAAATAAAAAAAAAAACAATAAATTATGCAATTAGTTTAAAAACTATTAACTACAAGACAACCCGCACAGGGCCCACGTGGTAGATTATATGTAGGCCACTCCTTCTGGAAGAGAGGAGGCCTGTGTCCCAGCTGTGGGAACATCACCGGCTGATTATGCTGTTAACTATGTACAAGATGACGTCGAAATATTTCTCCGCATCGCGTAAGTATTTAAATGAAATAAAGGATATCATCAATAATATTTTTCCAAATGTATTTGTTTCCTGCATTTGTTAAACATTTGTATCAATTGGTTTTTTTTTTGTGTTTGATAGCTTTACCAACCTTTTTAGCTTGTTCAAGATTTTTGACCAACTAATAGGTCTGTGTGTGAGGGTGTGTGTGTGTGTGCAATAAATCCTAATTTACTGATTACTGGTAACGCTTGCTATAGCCGATGAATCTGACGATCCTCCGTCACTAGAAGCTGTAATAAAATGAGATACTTAATTTCTACCAATACCCTTTCCAGCTCGTGCTGCGGAGAGCACGTTAACCCGTTGGTCCCGGCTGTCATTCCTGAATCTTTGACAGTCGTTACGGGTCGACAGAAGCCCGAAAGTCTGACAACTAGTCTTACCAAGGGATATCCTATTACCCATTAACTTGGTTGTGGAGGTCAGATAGACAGTCGCTCCATATAAGTCGAAAATACTGGTATTCAGCTGCATCCAGTTAGACTGGGAGCCGTCCCCAATCAATTTGGGAAAAGGCAGGCAGATGATGATTCTTTCCAGCTTTTACTTTGGCCAAAAGCAAGCAATGCGAAGGTGAGTATTGCCATTGAACACAATATCGCCAGTCTTTTAGACAAGCTAACTGTCAACAGCGATGCGGAGGAACATTTCGACGCCATCTTGTAGTTAATAGCTTAGCTTGTGTAGAGCCGGCAGGCTCGACTGTCCGTATATCAGACGCTGCAGTGACTTGCACGTCACTTACAGTCGTCGGCTATCAGTGTGAAAATGTTTTGTGTGGTTATTGTTTTTGTGTTTTGTGTGTAATGTAGGTAATGTATAATGTAGTGTGTTCTAGTGTAAGATTTGTGCTATATTTTAATTTCTGTGTATTAATGAGTCCTTGTTACTTGATGAATAAATGAATTATTATTATTATTAGTCAGCCGATGATGTTCCCACAGCTGGGATACAGGCCTTCTCTCTTCGAGAGGGAGTGGCCTATAATCTACCACGTGAGCCCTGTGTGGGTTGTCTTGTAGTTAATAGTTAGTATAATGTGTGTGTATTAATTTAATGTTAATTGCATAATTTATTGTTTTGTTATTTTACTTGTAATATTATTGTTTTTCATCATACGGGTTTTTCTATTAGAAGTTTGTTGAAGCGTTGGGTTATTATTTTGGTTTATAATAGGCTACTTTTCATCCTGGATCATAGACGAAGTCGCGGGCAACAGCTAGTTAGCAATAAATCCTAATTTACTTACTACTGGTAGCGCCTGCTATAGCCGATGAATCTGATGATCCTCCATCACTAGAAGCTGTAATAAAATGAGATACTTAATTTCTACCAATATTCTTTCCAGCTCGTGCCTCGGAGAGCACGTTAAGTCTTTGGTCCCGGCTGTCATTCCTGGATCTTTGATAGTCGTTACGGGCCGTCAGACGCCCCGAAATTCTGACAATCAGTCTTTCCAAGGGGTATCGTATTACCCAGTGATCGGGTTGTGAAGGTCAGATAGGCAGTCGCTTTATGTAAAATACAAACAAAAATACATTAATAATTATTTTTATTAACTAGAAGTTTAAAAAAGCATTAATTAATATAATATAAAAAATACTAGTCCCGGTGGTACTATTTTTTTTTGTACTACTCACTTTTGCATTGCTTGCCTTTGGCCAAAGTAAAAGCTGGAAAGAATCAACATCTGCCTAGCCTTTTCCCAACTATGTTGGGGTCGGCTTCCAGTCTAACCGGATGCAGCTGAGTACCTGTATTTTACATAAAGCGACTGCCTACCTGATCTCCACAACCCGGTTACAAAGATCCAGGAATGACAGCCGGGACCAAAGACTTAACGTGCTCTCCGAGGCACGAGCTGGAAAGAATATTGGTAGAAATTAAGTATCTCATTTTATTACAGCTTCTAGTGATGGAGGATCATCAGATTCATCGGCTATAGCAGGCGCTACCAGTAGTAAGTAAATTAGGATTTATTGCTAACTAGCTGTTGCCCGCGACTTCGTCTATGATCCAGGATGAAAAGTAGCCTATTATAAACCAAAATAATAACCCAAGGCTTAAACCTGTAATCTAATATCGAGTAGCGGAACTAATAGATCCTTCTAGAAATTTCAATGCTAGAACTTTCTAGAACTATCGACATATGGTCAGTCGGGGCCGGTATGTACTCCAACCTTCTAGATGTTTCTACTTCTATTGTAGTGTAGTGGTTCTAGAACTATCTGCGGCACTATACATATAAAGCCGGGATTAGCCACGACCGGGGCAGAGCTGGATAGGCGATACAAGCGAATAGATCGAAAGCGATCTTCAAGTGCGACTTAAGTGCAATTGTGTTTTATAATTAGTGTGTTTGAGTTGTTATTAGTGTTGTTTAATTAAAGTGTAATTTTTGGTAATTTATATCGGCAGTTTTAATTGTCACAAACCCCGAAGCTCGTAACACTATTAACTACAAGATGGCGTCGAAATATTCCTCCTCATCGCTGTCGACAGTTAGCGTGTCCAAAAGACTGGCGGCGTTCTGTAGTTTCTGCCTGCCCCCATAGGAAGAAGCAGTGAATTTATGTATGTAAATAAGTAATAAACATTTTTTGTCGTATTTCAGCTTTTTCAAACGCAGGCCGAAAAGGTGGCCTATTATCTTCAGCTACTGCCTACCTAAACAGAAAGAAAAACTTATGGCTGAAAAACCATAAGATTACAGTAATAGGTACTTATCATCATCATCAGCTTCTAGCAATCCACTGCATAAGCCTCTCCTATTGCACGCCATTCAAGTCGATTTTCGGCAACTCTCATCCAGCTGCATTCTAGCATTCTGTACATCAAAAAAAGTAACATTGCACAAAAATAATTTCTGGGAAACGACTTTTATATTTGGTGTGAAAATTTGCTGTTTGAGTGCGCAATGTAACGCCCGCAAAACATAAATTATGAGTGCATGCAACGGTACAGGGGTCGTGGGAGTGTTCTAACATTAAAAACTTGGTTTTCTTAAAAAAAAAACAGAAAAAATTGAATTGTTGTCCTTCAATTTCTCCGTAGCCCGATGATTCCCAAGTATGATACAGTACAAAAAAAAAACACAATGACGGTGAGTGCAAGTGACTCTCGGCTTCGTTGAGTGTCTTTTTACACACGTTATATAATATAAGCCTCGCACTGAAACACCAATAAAAACACTATGCCTAAAACTAATCTAGTAATAATCTAGCTCGCTATGATTTTAACAGTTTAAAACAAATAATGTTTTGAGCATTCAACATCAAAACTAGAAAACTATATAAAAAATTGCCGTTTATTAACGTGGTTGCATTATTCGTCGACGAAAACTTAACACCAATATTTAGAAAACAATTTTTATTTTCACCGCAATCCTTTGTTTGCTCAGTAAGAAACCACTGTCAACACGGTTAATACATCATTTTCACCCTGCAGTACAAAGAATTCTTCTCTTAGAAAGAAGTTACAGTTCTTCTTAGAAAAAACTAAAGCTTCTTCTTATTTCAGGAGCTAGTACTTATACTAATAGTAAACAAACTAGCAAACCGAAACCAGTCAAACAAAATAAAGAACTGGAAAAACTCCCTAAGAAACCCAGCAAACCAGATAAAGTACCAGAAAAACCCACTAAGAAACCCAGCAAACCAAATAAAGAACCAGAAAAACCCACTAAGAAACCCAGCAAACCAGATAAAGTACCAGAAAACCCCACTAAGAAACCCAGCAAACCAGATAAAGTACCAGAAAAACCCACTAAGAAACCCAGCAAACCAGATAAAGAACCAGAAAAACCTCCTAATAAAACCAGCAAACCAGATAAAGAACCAAAAAAACCCCCTAAGAAACCCAGCAAACCAGATAAGGAACCAGAAAAACCCTCTAAGGAACCAATCACACCAGCAGAAAAGCAGCCAGAAACGTCCCCTGAAGAACCTAGCCAACCAGATAAAGTACCAGAAAAACCTGCTAAAAACCCAAGCAAACCAAATAAAGAACCAGAAAAACCCCCTAATAAAACCAGCAAACCAGATCAAGACCCAGAAAAACCCCCTAAGAAACCCAGCAAACCAGATAAGGTACCAGAAAAACCCTCTAAAGAACCTATCACACCAGCAGAAAAGCAGCCAGAAATGTCCCCTGAAGAACCTAACCAACCAGATAAAGTACCAGAAAAACCTGCTACAAAACCAAGCAAACCAAATAAAGAACCGGAAAAACCCCCTAATAAAACCAGCAAACCAGATAAAGTACCAGAAAAACGTGCTACAAAACCAAGCAAACCAAATAAAGAACCAGAAAAACCCCCTAATAAAACTAGTAAACCAGATCAAGAACCAGAAAAACCCACTAAGAAACCCAGCAAACCAGATAAGGTACCAGAAAAACCCTCTAAGGAACCAATCACACCAGCAGAAAAGCAGCCAGAAACGTCCCCTGAAGAACCTAGCCAACCAGATAAAGTACCAGAAAAACCTGCTAAAAACCCAAGCAAACCAAATAAAGAGCCAGAAAAACCCCCTAATAAAACCAGCAAACCAGATCAAGACCCAGAAAAACCCCCTAAGAAACCCAGCAAACAAGATAAGGTACCAGAAAAACCCTCTAAGGAACCTATCACACCAGCAGAAAAGCAGCCAGAAATGTCCCCTGAAGAACCTAACCAACCAGATAAAGTACCAGAAAAACGTGCTACAAAACCAAGCAAACCAAATAAAGAACCAGAAAAATCCCCTAATAAAACCAGCAAACCAGATCAAGAACCAGAAAAACCCCCTAAGAAACCCAGCAAACCAGATAAGGTACCAGAAGACCCTCCTAAGGAACACAGCCAACGAGATAAAGTACCAGAAAAACCTGCTACAAAACCAAGCAAACCAAATAAAGAACCAGAAAAACCCCATAATAAAACCAGCAAACCAGATCAAGAACCAGAAAAACCCCCTAAGAAATCCAGCAAACCAGATAAGGTACCAGAAAACCCCCCTAAGGAACACAACCAACGAGTTAAAGTACCAGAAAATCCTGCTACAAAACCAAGCAAACCAAATAAAGAACCAGAAAAACCCCCTAATAAAACCAACAAACCAGATCAAGAACCAGAAAAACCCCCTAATAAATCCAGCAAACCAGATAAGGTACCAGAAAACCCCCCTAAGGAACACAGCCAACCAGATAAGGTACCAGAAAACCCCCCTAAGGAACACAGCCAACCAGATAAGGTACCAGAAAACCCCCCTAAGGAACACAGCCAACCAGATAAAGTATCAGAAAAACCTCCAACGAAACCTTTTCTGTCTGATAAGAAGCCCCCTGAGGAAACTAACAAACCAGCAGATAAGCAGCCAGAAACGTCCCCTGATGAACCTAGCCAACCAGATAAGGCACCTAGTAAACCCCCAGTAACTACGGGTACCAATACAACTGGATCTCAAAGTGGTACGTATGAATTTGATCGTATAAAAGTTTCATTTTATACCAATGCATAGATAACGGCTCTGTTATGGGTGTTTCTACAACCTGTATATTTTATTACAATAATTATTTATGTCATATTGTGGAAACATTAAACCGGAGAAATAATTTGTTTACAGCAATGGACGAAGAACAAAATGCAACGGAAACAACCCAGACGACGACTACGACGACTACAACCACAGGTACTTAAAACATAAATAACACAATGACACTTTTTTTTTTTTTTTTTGAGGATGGGAAATCATCAAATGACTCCTCCCGCTCTGGGTGGAGCAGAAGGGAGTGTCAGACTTTTACTGACTAAAACCCACCCGTGTTCCTTCCTTAGCCCTTTAAGTTCCAGGGCAGCGGTAAACCCTTTCGGATGTTCCCGCTACCCTAGCAGGCTTACAATATCACGCTTTAATCAATATTTGAATGTTATTATAATATACCTATATATAAAAACAATTCTGTTTAAAATATGCTCCAAAGCTTTAGGTTAGCTTATGTTAGCGATAACTGTAAATATTCAATGTTTTTACAGCATCCACCACAGGCCATAGCAAATCCAGCTCTACGGCTGGCGGAGCCTCTGAAGGTACTATTTTTAGTAATTATCTTTGCCGTTACGATTTTCATCTGAGTCGCTTACCCTAATACTGCTAATGAATACTGAAAAATGTCATATTATTAGTAACGTTAATGTTTTGTGATGTTATGGAGTGCAAGTTCTTCTTAACAAAAATCTTTCTATTTGCACCCAGATGACAAACAAGAAAATCCATCTAAGGAAACTAAAGAACCAGAAAACTCCCCTAAGGAACCAAAAAATAAGCAGCCAGAAACGTCCCATGAAGAACCTAGCCAACCAGATAAAGTATCAGAAAAACCTCCGAAGAAACCTGGTCTGTCAGATAAGAAGCCCCCTAAGGAACCTAACAAACCAGCAGATAAGCAGCCAGAAACGTCCCCTGATGAACCTAGTCAACCAGATAAGGCACCTAGTAAACCCCCAGTAACTACGGGTACCAGTGCAACTGGATCTCAACGTGGTACGTATGAATTTGATCGTATACAAGTTTCGTTTTATACCAATGCATAGATAATGGCTCTGTTATGGGTGTTTCTACAACCTGTATATTTTATTACAATAAATATTTATGTCATATTGTGGAAACATTAAACCGGAGAAATAATTTGTTTACAGCCAAGGACGAAGAACAAAATGCAACGGAAACAACCCAGACGACAACTACGACGACTACAACCACAGGTACTTAAAATATAAATAACACAATGATAGAGTTTTAAACAAAAGTAACAATATCACGCTTTTATCAATATTTGAATTTTATTATAATATACCTATATATAAAATCAATCCTGTTTAAAATATGCTCCAAAGCTTTAGGTTAGCTTATGTTAAATGTAGCTGTAAATATTCACTGTTTTTACAGCATCCACCACAGGCCATAGAAAATCCAGCTCTACGGCTGGCGGAGCCTCTGAAGGTACTATTTTTAGTAATTATCTTTGCCGTTATGATTCGCATCTGAGTCGCTCACCCTGCCTTCTGTGCTACTGAATACTGAACAATGTCATATTATTAGTAACGTTAATGTTTTGTGATGTTAATGGAGTGCAAGTTCTACTTAACACAAATCTTTCTATTTGCATCCAGATGACAAACAAGAAAATCCCTCTAAGGAAACTAAAGGACCAGAAAAACCCCCTGAGGAACCTATCAAACCAAAAAATAAGCAGCCAGAAACGTCCCATGAAGAAACTAGCCAACTAGATAATGTATCAGAAAAACCTCCAACGAAACCTTTTCTGTCTGATAAGAAGCCCCCTAAGGAACCGAACAAACCAGCAGATAAGCAGCCAGAAACGTCCCCTGATGAACCTAGTCAACCAGATAAGGCACCTAGTAAACCCCCAGTAACTACGGGTACCAGTACAACTGGATCTCAACGTGGTACGTATGAATTTGATCGTATACAAGTTTCGTTTTATACCAATGCATAGATAATGGCTCTGTTATGGGTGTTTCTACAACCTGTATATTTTATTACAATAAATATTTATGTCATATTGTGGAAACATTAAACCGGAGAAATAATTTGTTTACAGCCAAGGACGAAGAACAAAATGCAACGGAAACAACCCAGACGACAACTACGACGACTACAACCACAGGTACTTAAAATATAAATAACGCAATGATAGAGTTTTAAACAAAAGTAATAATATCACGCTTTTATCAATATTTCTATCTTATTATAATATAGCTATATGTAATCACAATCCTGTTTAAAATATGCTCCAACGCTTTAGGTTAGCTTAAGTTAGTGGTAACTAATATTCACTGTTTTTACAGCATCCACCACAGGCCATAGAAAACCCAGCTCTACGGCTGGCGGAGCCTCTGAAGGTACTATTTTTAGTAATTATCTTTGCCGTTATGATTCGCATCTGAGTCGCTTACCCTGTGCTACTGAATACTGAACAATTTCATAATATTAGTAACGTTAATGTTTTGTGATGTTAATGGAGTGCAAGTTGTACTTAACACGAATCTTTCTATTTGCATCCAGATGACAAACAAGAAAATCCCTCTAAGGCAACTAAAGAACCAGAAAAACCCCCTAAGGAACCTAACAAACCAAAAAATAAGCAGCCAGAAACGTCCCATGAAGAACCTAGCCAACCAGATAAAGTATCAGAAAAACCTCCGAAGAAACCTGGTCTGTCAGATAAGAAGCCCCCTGAGGAACCTAACAAACCAGCAGATAAGCAGCCAGAAACGTCCCCTGAAGAACCTAGCCAACCAGATAAGGCACCTAGTAAACCCCCAGTAACTACGGGTACCAGTACAACTGGATCTCAAAGTGGTACGTATGAATTTGACCGACATACAAGTTTCGTTTTATACCAATGCATAGATAACCGCTATGTTATGGGTATTTCTACAACCTGTATATTTTATTACAATAATTATTTGTCATATTGTGGAAACATTTTTTTTTTAACTTTGCCCCACACTAGGAATTTCTCCTGTATTGTGAGTGCGTTTACAAACATATAAACTCACATGTACAAAAAGCCAGACCCGGAACAACTGCTTGTAGGCCATACAAATATTTGTTCCGTGCGGGAATCGAACCCGCGACACGCAGCGCAGCAGTCAATCGCTTAACCAATGCGCCAACCGTGCCGTCATTAAACCGGAGAAATAATTTGTTTGCAGCCAAGGACGAAGAAAAAGATGCAACGGAAACAACCCAGACGACAACTACGACGACTACAACCACAGGTACTTAAAACATAAATAACGCAATGATAGAATTTTGTTTAAAATATGCTCCAAAGCTTTAGGGCTAACCTAAAGCTTTGGAGCATATTTTAAACAGGATTGTTTTTACATATAGGTATATTATAATAAGATTGAAATATTGATAAAAGCGTGATATTGTTACTTTTGTTCTGTTTAAAATATGCTCCAAAGCTTTAGGTTAGCTTATGTTAGTGGTAACTGTAAAAATTCACTGTTTTTACAGCATCCACCACAGGCCATAGCAAATCCAGCTCTACGGCTGGCGGAGCCTCTGAAGGTACTATTTTTAGTAATTATCTTTGCCGTTATGATTCGCATCTGAGTCGCTTACCCTGTGATAATGAATATTGAACAATGTCATATTATTAGTAACGTTAATGTTTTGTGATTTTAATGGAGTGCAAGTTCTACTTAACACAAATCTTACTATTTGCATCCAGATGAAAAACAAGAAAATCCCTCTAAGGAAACTAAAGAACCAGAAAAAGCCCCTAAAGAACCAAAAAATAAGCAGCCAGAAACGTCCCATGAAGAACCTAGCCAACCAGATAAAGTATCAGAAAAACCTCCGAAGAAACCTGGTCTGTCAGATAAGAAGCCCCCTGAGGAACCTAACAAACCAGCAGATAAGCACCCAGAAACTTCTCCTGATGAACCTAGTCAACCAGATAAGGCACCTAGTAAACCCCCAGTAACTACGGGTACCAGTACAACCGGATCTCAAAGTGGTACGCATGAATTTGATCGACATACAAGTTTCGTTTTATACCAATGCATACAACATAACGGCTATGTTATAGGTATTTCTAAAACCTGTATATTTTATAACAATAATTATTTATGTCATATTGTGGAAACATTAAACCGGAGAAATAATTTGTTTACAGCAATGGACGAAGAACAAAATGCAACGGAAACAACCCAGATGACGACTACAACCACAGGTACTTAAAATATAAATAACGCAATGTTAGAGTTTTAAACAAAAGTAACAATATCACGCTTTTATCAATATTTCAATCTTATTATAATATACTTATATGTAATCACAATCCTGTTTAAAATATGCTCCAACGCTTTAGGTTAGCTTATGTTAGTGGTAACTGTAAATATTCACTGTTTTTACAGCATCCACCACAGGCCATAGCAAATCCAGCTCTACGGCTGGCGGAGCCTCTGAAGGTACTATTTTTAGTAATTATCTTTGCCGTTATGATTTGCATCTGAGTCGCTTACCCTGTGCTAATGAATACTGAACAGTGTCATATTATTAGTAACGTTAATGTTTTGTGATGTTAATGGAGTGCAAGTTCTACTTAACACAAATCTTTCTATTTGCATCCAGATGACAAACAAGAAAATCCCTCTAAGGAAACTAAAGAACCAGAAAAACCCCCTAAGGAACCTAACAAACCAAAAAATAAGCAGCCGGAAACGTCCCATGAAGAACCTAGCCAACCAGATAATGTATCAGAAAAACCTCCAAAGAAACCTTGTCTGTCAGATAAGAAGCCCCCTGAGGAACCTAACAAACCAGCAGATAAGCAGCCAGAAATGTCCCCTGAAGAACTTAGCCAACCAGATAAGGCACCTAGTAAACCCCCAGTAACTACGGGTACCAGTACAACCGGATCTCAAAGTGGTACGCATGAATTTGATCGACATACAAGTTTCGTTTTATACCAATGCATACAACATAACGGCTATGTTATAGGTATTTCTAAAACCTGTATATTTTATAACAATAATTATTTATGTCATATTGTGGAAACATTAAACCGGAGAAATAATTTGTTTACAGCAATGGACGAAGAACAAAATGCAACGGAAACAACCCAGATGACGACTACAACCACAGGTACTTAAAATATAAATAACGCAATGTTAGAGTTTTAAACAAAAGTAACAATATCACGCTTTTATCAATATTTCAATCTTATTATAATATACCTATATGTAATCACAATCCTGTTTAAAATATGCTCCAACGCTTTAGGTTAGCTTATGTTAGTGGTAACTGTAAATATTCACTGTTTTTACAGCATCCACCACAGGCCATAGCAAATCCAGCTCTACGGCTGGCGGAGCCTCTGAAGGTACTATTTTTAGTAATTATCTTTGCCGTTATGATTTGCATCTGAGTCGCTTACCCTGTGCTAATGAATACTGAACAGTGTCATATTATTAGTAACGTTAATGTTTTGTGATGTTAATGGAGTGCAAGTTCTACTTAACACAAATCTTTCTATTTGCATCCAGATGACAAACAAGAAAATCCCTCTAAGGAAACTAAAGAACCAGAAAAACCCCCTAAGGAACCTAACAAACCAAAAAATAAGCAGCCGGAAACGTCCCATGAAGAACCTAGTCAACCAGATAAGGCACCTAGTAAACCCCCAGTAACTACGGGTACCAGTACAACTGGATCTCAAAGTGGTACGTATGAATTTGATCGTATACAAGTTTCATTTTATATCAATGCATAGATAACGGCTCTGTTATGGGTGTTTCTACAACCTGTATATTTTATTACAATAATTATTTATGTCATATTGTGGAAACATTAAACCGGAGAAATAATTTGTTTACAGCCAAGGACGAAGAAAAAGATGCAACGGAAACAACCCAGACGACAACTACGACGACTACAACCACAGGTACTTAAAACATACATAACACAATGATAGAGTTTTAAACAAAAGTAACAATATCACGCTTTTATCAATATTTGAATGTTATTATAATATACCTATATATAAAAACAATCCTGTTTAAAATATGCTCCAAAGCTTTAGGTTAGCTTATGTTAGCGGTAACTGTACCTAAATATTCACTGTTTTTACAGCATCCACCACAGGCCATAGCAAATCCAGCTCTACGGCTGGCGGAGCCTCTGAAGGTACTATTTTTAGTAATTATCTTTGCCGTTACGATTTTCATCTGAGTCGCTTACCCTAATACTGCTAATGAATATTGAAAAATGTCATATTATTAGTAACGTTAATGTTTTGTGATGTTAATGGAGTGCAAGTTCTTCTTTACACAAATCTTTCTATTTGCATCCAGATGAAAAACAAGAAAATCCCTCTAAGGAAACTAAAGAAGCAGAAAAACCCCCTAAGGAATCTAACAAACCAGTAGATAAGCAGCCAGAAACGTCCCCTGAAGAACCTAGCCAACCAGATAAAGTACCAGAAAAACCTGCTAATAAAACCAGCAAACCAGATCAAGAACCAGAAAAACCCCCTAAGAAACCCAGCAAACCAGATAAGGTACCAGAAAAACCCCCTAAGAAACCCAGCAAACCAGATATGGTACCAGAAAAACCCCCTAAAAAACCCAACAAACCAGTTAAAGTACCAGAAAAACCCCCTAAGAAACCCAGCAAACCAGATAAGGTACCAGAAAAACCCCCTAGCAATCCAGATAAAGTACCAGAAAAACCTCCTAAGGAATCTTGTCAGTCAGATAAGAAGCCCCCTACGGAATCTATCAAACCAGCAGATAAGGAGCCAGAAACGTCCCCCGATGAACCTAACCAACCAGATAAGGGACCTAGTAAACCCCCAGTAACCACGTGTACCAGTACAACTGGATCTCAAAGTGGTACGTATGAATTTGCCCGACATACAAGTTTCCTTTTATACCATTTCACATTTTTACAATTAGGAACGTTCCGAGAGTAGACCATATCCATTGACGAGATTAAGAAGCGTTTACCCTGGGTCAGGTCTTGGACAGGTGTCCATTTTTTTACACATAAGAAACGGTACACCCAGTATTTTGATTCAATTCAAATTGGTATCGCAGAATATCAGAGATCGATTAGTTTGTTAAGCTTGTAATTCACCCGTGCCGTACACCTGCTTAGACTGAGGCCTAGCTAGCAGATACAATAATAGTTGTTATAGTTTTTTCTTGCTGTCAATATCCAAATAATATTTGATAATCTCTATAACAAAAACAGATTCTTTATCAGAGGCTCACACGCAAAATAACATATTTTGGAAATTGTTTTCATTGGAAACCATCTGCAAAGCTGTTTATTAAACAACGTTAATTTGAGCGTCACGTTGTGCATACGGTATACGGTGTATACGCAACGGTTACAAAAAGACGCTTAACGAAGCCGAGCGTATTTTATAGTCCTCCTGTTTTTAAAAAGACACACAAAATCAGAAAAATTACGTACAGGGGGATAAGCATCACATCTGTGCCTATTTTTCTGTTCTGTTTTTTTTATGTTTTATATGTGTGTACATAAATGGTAAAATAAAAAATGGAATAACAGATGAAACGGAGTCAGGACAGGAAGACATCGCTGACACAGATGACGAAGATGGAACAGGTAAAGAGTTTTTTGCATCATATTTTTATAGATGTTACAATTTTTAATATGGTTCGCGTTAAAGAATCACAGCAGCAGGTGGAGCAGGCGAGTCCAGCAGTGCGATTCTGTAACCATCTCACCGTAAAAACTTAGGTGAAGTGAGCGTGGAGTGAGCTGTCATCTATACTTATAATAAATCTGTAGAAGTGAAAATTCTGTACATTGAAAATATCAAAAAAATAAATGGCAGGGGGTGTTACTAGACCGACACCGAACCCAAAAATGTGATTAAAAAAATGTTTGTCTGTCTGTCTGTCTGTCGGTCTGTCTGTCTGTCTGTCTGTCTGTCTGTTTGTTCAGGCATCACGCAAAAACTACCGGTTCGATTACGATGAAACTTGGTATAATTATTCTTTAATATCCTGGGCACCACACTGGGTACTTTTTATGCCGGAAAAGTATATACAATAAAAAACAAACTTAATTTTGCGGTTCGATCCCTAGACCCGATTACTGTTCCAACCGCAAATAATAAGTTTGTCGTAGGTTACGTCACCCGCAATGCACAGCTATTAATAATAAGTATGTAAAGTTGTCGAAAATTTACCACTGACGGGACAAAAAGGGGTAATTCAGTTTTTAAGGGGAGGATTTGAACTTGAAACTGTATGTTACATTTTCACGCCTAAACCATTGAACTTCTGATTTGGCATAGAGATAGATGGCATCCTGGGGAAGCACATTTATCCTGTTAGCACTTTCCCGTGGGATAATTTCTGACATCCACGCGGGCGAAGCCGCGGGCAGAAGCTAGTTCCAAATAATGCTAGGGATTGACACTACTGACAAGTCACATCAAGCTCACTTTACTTGAGTTTTCGCGGTGAGATTTTTACAGAATCGGCCGGCTGGAGTGGAGACCGTATTGGCAAGCGTAGTGTGGGACGCCCCCCAGCTAGACGGACGGTCGACCTTAAAAAGGTTGTTAGGACGGACTGGATGCGGAAAGACAGGGTGTTGTGGCGCAGCCTGGGAGAGGCCTATGTCCAGCAGTGGACTGCGATAGGCTGAGTTGATTGATTGAAAAGAATCACAGTATGCGAACGGATTAGTGCTAACCAAAATTTATCCGCCCAGATACGCATCTAGAGCGATACCAAAGTGTGGACATATATGTAATGAGCAAGATATTTATTCGCTCTAATGGGGTGAAGTGGGTACTTATCAGCAGTGCGATTCTGTAACCATCACACCGTGAAAAGTTTGGTGAAGTGAGCGTGGAGTGAGCGGCGCTCATTCCAACTAATACTAAGGGATTGACACTATTGACAGCTCACTCTAAGCTTACTTCACCTAAGTTTTCACGGTGAGAATTTTACAGAATCGATCGGCTGATAAAAAATGAGAGATGGTAATGTTCAATAGTTTGGTATAATTACCAGTCTTTTTTATACATAAAAACACATATAAAAAGAACGGAAGGTGAAAGTCCTGTCAAATTTGTCAGCGCCTGACGTAAATTGACGTATAAATTTAGTAGCTAATTTTTTAGTCACGTCTTCCTTGTCTATGGAGTATCTTTTTTGACAGGACTCAAGGAATATTTATCTTCTGTCCTTTTCGTAATGAAATAGATTCAGATTCATCATTTATTGCACAGAAAGAAAAAGATGCACTGAACTTAAATTTTGTTTAGTTTGTGAACAAGGGAATCGGCGCCAATTTCACCCAGGGTCATAAGCAGCCGATGCGACGCTCTAGAAAGTAAAACTTTTTTTTAAAACTGGATGTGTCATATAACCCGCCATGTACTATGTATTTATTACATCACAAAAAGATATGTTGTTTTCGCTCTGACAAACCGTAAAACTAGCCCGTTGGCACACAAGGCTGTGATATCGGGCTATTTCTAACAATCACTTTTCATTTCTAATTTCCTAGAAGAAGGGCCCAGTGAAGTAGAATATCTATTAAATCTACCAGTAGAATTACTAACACAAACAAATGAAGAGAAAACTGAACTAGGAGAAGAACCATGGGATTCAGGAGAACAAACAACGGAACCAACAGAAAAGTCTAATGAACCACAAACAAATGAAGAGAAAACTGAACTAGGAGAAGAACCATGGGATTCAGGAGAACAAACAACGGAACCAATAGAAAAGTCTACTGAACCAGAAGGAGAACAAACAACGGAACCAACAGAAAAGTCTACTGAACCAGAAGAAGAGGATACGAAACCTTCCAAACCTGGTCAATCGGGTAAAACTTACAAGCCAAGGAGTATACCTTCAGGCATCGTTATTATAGAGTTCTTCCCAGGGTGTCCGTTTGAGCTCAGTCGCATCTCGCGCGGTAAGTTACACCCTCTCATTATTTACTTAAGACACCAAACATATAAACAAGATTCTTTGTAACTAATAAAATTATATTGTTACACAAAATATTTACTTTTATCAACAAAATAGATAAAGAAATTGACAAATAAGTATTAACTCTTAAAAAAAATGCTGTGCATATTGAGTAGTCAAATCTGTGACAATTTTGAAGCCACGAAAAGTAAATACTAATTAAACCAAATCCTTAAATATTCAGAACATGTTTTTTATACAGCTCGAGATCGTGCAGGCAGTAGATTCAAATCGCCACGACAGCGTAAACACAGGAGGAGACTGTGCGTCTGCAATGTATGTTGAAGAAGTATGAAGTACCCAATTATAACTAGAGGTAAAACATATTTTTATTTAAATGCTTATTTCTCCTATTATTTTACAATTAGTCTGAGTGAGACAGTATAAGAGTTTAGTCCATTTTAAACTTCCAAAGACAGAAAATTGTCTTAACAGTAATATTGTACGGACTGCTGCGCTGCGTGTCGCGGGTTCGATTCCCGCACAGAACAAATATTTGTAAGTCCTACATGTATTGGTTCTGAGTCTGGGTGTTTTTCTATCTATAATATATATGTATTTACAACAAAAAAAATGTATATAAGTAGTTTATCAGCCATCTTGTTACCATAACACAAGCATTAGGTTGCTTAGCTTGGGACTAGATGGCGCTGTGTGAAATTCCCAGGGATATTATTATTGTATCCTTAATTTCCTTTTGAGCCTTTGGATTTCCCATTGCACCGTTGTCCCAGAAATGTCTAAAAACATAAACAATTTTGGCCACCAAATATGCAGATTGTTGAAGAAAACTACTACAATAATCTTTGAATTTTTACAAAATAGCTATCGCAGTATGACTCTGCGCAATACAAAGATGAACTTGACCACTACTTTGAACACTAAGGTAGTCTAATAGCAAAAACCGCTTATAAAAATGGAAATCCGAATCGTAATCTAACCAACTCCATAATATTGTTTCGGTTATTAGATTAAGAAGAAGAAGACGAAGAAATCCAAAGACGTAATAAGATGGCCGCTGCATGAAAATGGACCCGCAATTTTTTTAAATATTGTATAATTATAAATATTCGTGGTAATGGGAACCTATTTAATTACAATAAATTGAAGCAAGCATGATATTTTTGTTTTATTGGGTACTTTCCCTTATAACGTTACTTGACTTTTTAATACTTCTTGGATAACACTACTCCCATAAAAATAGGTAGGTGAAGTAGCTGTCTTCAAAATGGTTGAGCAGAATGGTGCTGATCCATGCGTCATATTTGTGAACGGGCGCCGTCAGTGGGGTCTAGTCGTCTCTTAGCTGCCACGGCTTATTTTTAATTATTTTATTTTTGAATTGTTTATTTTTTGTTTCTATTTGCTGTACTCTGTGGACGCTTTTAACGTTTACGTCTTTTTTACATCATTCTCACATACAATTATGAATTCAACATTAATAATGAAATTAATATTTTTGTAACAATATAATTTATAAGAGTGTCCATGGAGTTTCTTTCCCATTCTTCTCAGTTACAGTATCGCTCAAAACTCCAGTGGCATGCTAAGGACTACATTGTAATGAACCGTGCGAGCACGATACAGCCAGTTCGTGTGCGTGTATGAGTGATGTCCCAACATTCCACAGATAACACACCCTAATGAACTGACGTCGCACTACGCGAAATAACATTATATTTCTGTTGCATTTAGAATACGCGTCATAGTGGCGACCTGTTCTTACCATTGCATTGCTAAAATTCGCGTAAATGTAATATGTGCTGGTAGCTGCTTGGGCTAAGCAATGGATTGACGATCAACGAAGTCTAATCTTAATTATAACATTGTAATTAACCATAATAAGAAGAAACCATAGTAATACTTGTATTTTAAGCAAAAACTTGTCAGGTAATATTTATGTTTATTTATAATGTATTCATGCTTATTATTTATTTATAAGAAGTAAAATATTAGTTATACCTAGTATTATTACTTAACTACATATTTATTATTATTTTTATATTATTGTACCTATGTATTTAATTTATCTTTTCGGTTTTGGAACATGGAAATAAAAAAAGGCGCGCTGAATGATAACAAAAATGTTTATACGTTTTATTTATTTATAAAATTAACAAACTTTTATGAGAATTGTGACGTTCCATTCCTTCTCTTGTTTTCCGTTCATAAGATTGTTTTGTATTTTCATACTCGCCTACCATAATATGTCGTCGCTGCTCCTCGCTAATAAGCGACGGCCTTCCACTTCGCTGTCGACTAGCAAGGCTACCACTTCCTCATATCTCTTGATCCAGCGACTTATCATCTAAAACAAAAAAAGTGATATTAGGCAGCTATAATAAAATACTAAAGTGACTTCATTTTTACATAATATAATAATATATATTTAGTATAATATTCAAATATTTAAACTTTGCACTTATAAATCCAATAATAAACACTAATTATTTATTTTTTAGGCCTCATGATGGATTTAATAAAAAGATTTAATCCATATGCCACCAAATAATCTTAGGTAAAACTTCAAAAATAAGTTTAAGTTACAATTCATAAATATAATACTCACATTCAGTCCGGTATAATCAGATATTTCTGTTCTATTAAGACCACTTTTATGCAGCGCAATAATAGTCGCCCTCGCCTCAATATTAATATTTGCCTGCATTTTGAGAATAAATACAATCCCGCTATCTATCAAATCACTCGTCACTAACCAACAAATACCACTAAACGACAACGTTCATTCAGCACCCTAATCGCGTAACACACAATCAAGCGAACGACGAGCGACATGCTGATCAAGTTAACTATTCATAAAACTACTACTACTACCTTACAGAAATCTAAATTCTTTATTTAATTTTCTATGATCTACCATTCTAACTTTACGAAACAAAGCCCGATGCCTTGCCCAAGGTTATCATCAGTGCACTTCCTTGAAGCTGAACTTCCGATAAGCACCGGCCTGCTTTATTATCCTCCCATGTGCACGTCCTTATCCAGGTCAAATCCAGGCAAAGAAATTTACACCGTGACATCATCGGTCAATTCTCCATAATTTCTTCAGCTCGAGTGTGCACTTCTGATGTCGCATCACTGGGTGGCCGAGATGCGAAACATCGGCTCTTCTTCCCGATCCGACATGGCTTAGGTATGTGTAGGTACTGTAGTGGGTACTCGAACGAAAAGATAATTAGAATTTAAAGTAACTTTAATAAGCTAGCGATTATCAATCGAAACGCACACGTGCGTCAGAAACAAATACGTGCGTTCGGTACCGAGCGTTTGCCAAGAATGTCCGAGCTCGACTGTCCACTCTAGACAGTACTGCGGCGCCATCTATCCACGACATAACTATATCAATAAAAATGAATCACCGAAATGTACGACTATGTACGCACATAACTTCCGATCGACTGCACCAAATTGGATAATTCTTTTTTTTGTGTTTGTTGTTGTCAGGACAAGGTTTGTATACACAATTATAAATGTAATAATAAATGTATATAATAATGTATATAATAATAATGATAATAAATGTATTTAAGTAGTTTATCAGCCATCTTGTTACCATAACACAAGCATTAGGTTGCTTAGCTTGGGACTAGATGGCGCTGTGTGAAATGTCCAGGATATTTATTTATTTTTATTTATAATTGGACCCGCTAGGTGGTGCTGCTTTTTCGGGCAGGACGACGTCTGCCGGGGTTTGCTAGTTTAGATATAAAAAACTTCAATCACCTTTTAAATTAAGCCTAAAGACTAAGGTTTCAATCAGTGCGTCCTGCCCGTTATAACTAACGGAGCCGAAACGTGGATACTCACGGCGCGGCTGGTCCATAAATTCAAGGTCGCTCAGCGAGCTATGGAACGAGTTATATTTGTAGTAAGAAGAAAGAAAGAAAGAAAGAAAGAAAGAAAAAGCATTTATTTTGCTTTTTTTTTTTCATTTTTTTTTTTTTTTTGTAGTCTCTCTGAGAGATCGAATACGCAACGAGGTGATCCGGTAGAGAACCAAAGTATTCGATAGCTCATACAATAAGAAAGCCGAAGTGGCAATGGGCCGGCCATATTAGCCGTACAACCGATGATCTTTAGGGCAGGCGTGTTCTTGAGTGAACACCGTGAATCGGTGAATGTAAGGTGGGATGCCCTCAGGCTAGGTGGAGCGACGATCTGCGCAGGATGGCTGGTAGCAGCTGAATGAGAGTTGCCGAAAATCGAATTGAATGGCGTGCAATAGGAGAGGCCTGCTATAAGGAGCTAAGCAGTCAACTTTCAACAAAGCAAATAGCTTAGCGGTTCGACGACTGCTTTGCAAATCTATGTTCGATTCCCAACAATTGATATTTCTTGTGTTTCCATTTTTTACATTTTGTTACACTATTATAACGATAATTCGTAAAGTTTCCACAGAAAACATAAAGTTAAGGCGTCTTCTGTCTTCTTTGGCTATAATAATATAAATAAATATCTTGTTTCTCAGGTTAATGAGAAATCACGTGTGTGCGTGTGTTACAATCTACTGTTATATTATTTTAATGATAGCTGTTAGTCAGGAATAATATGTAGGTATGAAGGCATAAGTCAGTGTATCAGTGTTGTGCCATTAGATAGTATACATATACAGGAACGCAGGCGTTCGTTATTCACTAAAAACGAAAAACTTCACCAGCCATGGGATATTAATACTGGAAGGAACTGCGGGTGTCGACCTCAGGACGAGCTGCTTCTCCTACGGACAACTGTGCGTTGCTTCCTCGCGCGTCACCAGTCCTAACTCTCTTCATATTTTGCTGACACCAAAACTTAAACGTAGCATACAGGAAAGTTTTATAAACATGTGGCTGTTATTTTAGTACAGTCACGAGCACCAATATGTCAACACTTGGCAACATACAATTTCGATTTTTTCGTGAAATAACGAATGCAACGTTGAAATACGACACATTACATTAACCTATGAGTTCGAAAATGTTATGTTCGTAACAACATAAAATTTCATTAAAAAATAAAGGAGTAAATCGCTTTTGAATAAAGGCAAGTGTATACATACTTTTGCTCGTGACTGTACACTGTGGTGTCTAATTCGCGGAAGATAATGGTTAAATAAAATAAATAAAAAGCAACGTTTTTTTCTGCGGTTGTAAGTAACCGAAAATATTCCATATCTCAAGAACTGAACAGCAAATTCATTCTTTTTAAGAGATAATGGGATCCAATAATTATAATATATTATGTGCACATAAGGTTATGTGCACTGATATTTTTTTTCATCCCTCCGTTCCATGTATGTTAAGTGCCCTAATTATTATTATCATAATTTCACTACACACATTTGGCACGTTCAACTACTAAATTATCCTTTCGCTCTTACCATTCTGTTCAGGAAAATATGTACTGTGAGCTGTCTGTTGATATTAAAGTCTTTACATAATTTATTAGTTAGCTCTTAGTCAAACGCTTCATTCACATACTCCTTACAGTTATCAGGTCTTAAAACCTTCCTCATTCTTTCTCAATTACTTGCGACTTTGAATGCATAAAATAAACAAATACCTTTCTAAAAAAATCATCAATAATATCTGGCTCCACCGAGAGACTTCTCCTCCATAGGGGCCATAGTGTATCAGCTCGAAATGGATTCATGGTTCTTGAAAGGTTGTCTTGTTTGTTTACCCTGCAGACAAGTATTACATATTAAATTATCTTGTTTAGTAAGTTTCATGTCAACACCATCAACAGATACAGCAAGTTTCTGAAGATTCTGATAAATAAGGTGGCCCAGCCTTTGATGGCACAAATGTGCTGAGGTTAACAGTGCATATGCTTCACTACAAATTACATACAAATTATTAGGTACATACCCGGTCATAACTAACATTGAATCAATGAAATATTTTACAACAATCTTTATCAAACTTCACTTTACCGTTATTCTGGGTTGTCTGATATATCGACGGTAACGTCATAGCCAAATCAGGAATGTACAAGATTTTCTTTACCTGTATGACTCCTATCACCACCACCATAAAGCATCACCACACACCATCATACACCATCATACCACACACACCACCAAAGCTTCACCATCACACCACCATATAGCTTTAACTCATTTGTTGGGCTTGGTATAACCTTTTATAACAAAATACCCTCTTCTTTGCTAGACTTGCCTTTTATTGCGTTTAAAGCTCAAGTAAAATCCAACCTTTGTTTCAACGACTACTTAAACGATAAGAATAGTTGATCGCCCTAATTAACTCAAGACAATGTTCATGTTCTTTCTCCAGAATTAGCTTACTGACAGGTTATTGTTATTAGTATTAACTTATTTATTTATTTTACTTCGATGGTCCTAGTTTATCATCTGTGACTTCAAGTGACAGCTATGTGACCAGAACCTAGCAATGCATAAATACATAAGCTGTCACGCCCTTTATGCCTGGAGGCTTTTATTTAGGTAGTAAGTTTTTATTTACATTTTAATTAATTATTTTTCAGCTTAAGTACTTATAGTTCTTATCATATTTGTTGGTATATTGGCGTGGGTAGCTGACATATGGCAAATAATTTAATTTTATGTTCTGTGCCTTGTAAAGTATTGTATACAATCAAGTATCAAGTATTTTCTAACTGAACAGACAGCTGTGCTGCTGGGGAGTTTGTTGCGCCACTTCTTCTTCCCAGCGATATCACTAGGAAGTGGTGAAGGGCGAGCGTTTTTGGGGACTGTCTTTTGTAATTTTGACGTTCGAAAATTGCTGATTCTCAGCCTAATTTGAATATATGACTTTTGATTTTGATTTAATATTTTCCCTGCGGCTACTAATAATGGTAAATACGGAACACCTAGGCTGGTACTCAGTTCTTAAATGTCGACCTTATGTGTATACTAGTAGGGTTGACGATCTGAATAAAACAACCAAACTATACTGTTCTATAGGTGATATATACCTGCAAAATTCACACGAATCTAACTAAATCGTTGTCACACAACGCTTGGGAGATCTAGCTCGACGTCAACGCCATCTAGTTACGTCTTCTTCAACTCTTGACAAATACACTTTATTATCTTTGCCAATAATCTAATTAAAACTTGTGTGTGAGATATGGATTGACTCAAGTAAGAAAGATCAAAATAACAAAGCGGAGTTATCGTTACAAAGCGTGTATTACAAAGCAATTCCAAACAATGATTTCAGAATCATCAAGTGACGTCGATTCTGAAATGAACTAACATAAGGATGTGTTCAGGGTCCAGAAAATTTATTTGTTTAACTTTCTTGGCTTTCATTTGATTCTCATCATGAGGAACAGTCATACTGGCGATCATTGTACTTCGCTCTAGTCCGATATATATCATCCCAATGACAGTTGTCTCATTTAGCTGTTATTCCACCAGCCTATCTATTCTGTAGAAGTCTCACTGTGCACACTTAGGTGAAGTGAGCTGGCAATACTGTCAATCCCTAGCACGAGGTGGGTGACAGCTCACTTCAAACTCGCTTCACCTAAGTTTTCACGGGGAGATTTTTACAGAATAACATTACTGATGCTATTGATAGCTCACATCACTTAGGTAAGTTTTCGCGGTGAGATTTTTACAGAATAGAGTTTATTGACAACAATAGCCCGTCTGTCAGTAACTGGTTGCCTTAAACCAACCCCAGTACAAATGCTTTATCCACTAGCAGGAATAGCGCCAACGGTAGTTTGCAGAGCGGTGGCAAGCTCCAGCGAAAGAGCCAAAATGGTCTCCGACACACGACACCCTTTGCACGACAACCTTACGACACGACACGACACGGATACCTTGTGCCACAAAGGCTGAAAAGCCGAAACAGTTTTTTAAAGTGTATCTATTTCTATGTGTTTCCCACTCACTGGCGAACAGAAATACTAAAGCTGTGGCGAGACAGAACTTCCTTACCCAAACTATTCGTTCCACCCGCTGAAGATCTTCCACCTGGACATGTGTAGGTAACACATGTCCATGTCCTTGGGTAACCTGGAATTCTTTAGACTCCGCTTTGGAGTGTAAATATTTATTTATTCACTAGCTTCTGCCCGCGGCTTCGCCCGCGTGGATGTCGGAAATTTACCCACAGGAACGTGCTAACAGGATAAAATGTATGTGCTTCCCCAGAATGCCATCTATGTCGCGGGCCCTTTGTGGCTAATTACAATAGAAAACCAATTGTGTCTCATTAGTGGTGATTAAGAGGGTACCTATATGATATCTTTACCTAAGTACCTAACTAATTTAAAAAAAAAACTCAATAACAGAAAATTAAATACCTACCTATCTAAATAAACCTATTTCTGATGATAACTAATCTAAACTCAATAAATAAGCAAAATCCCTAAAAACTAATATCTATACGAATGACTAAACCTACCTAACAGTATTATAAAATAACCTACGGTCACTACGTACACTATCAAATATACTACCTATACTTTAAAATTAAAATCTATACCTACGACTCATATAAAAATAAACCTAAATAACTCTAAAAACTAAAAGGAATAAAAATGAACTCCACTGCGGGTGACCCAACCTACGACAAACTTAGTATTTGCGGTTGGTACAGTACAGACAGTGGTAATCGGGTATAGGGATCGAACCGCAAAATTAAGTTTGTTTTTTATTGTATATACTTTTCCGGGATAAAAAGTACCCAGTGTGGTGCCCAGGATATTAAAGAATAATTATACGAAGTTTCATCGTAATCGAACCGGTAGTTTTTGCGTGATGCCTGAACAAACAGACAGACAGACAAAAAAATTTTTAATCACATTTTTGGGTTCGGTGTCGGTCAAGTAACACCCCCTTTTTTTTTTTTTGAGGATGGGAAATCATCAAATGACCCCTCCCGCTCTGGGTGGAGCAGAAGGGAGTGTCAGACTTTTACTGACTAAAACCCACCCGTGTTCCTTCCTTAGCCCTTTATGTTCCAGGGCAGCGGTAAACCCTTTCGGATGGTCCCGCTACCCTGGCAGGCTTCGGCCCTATGGGGCCCCGTCTTTTTTTTTTTGGATATTTTCAATGTACAGAATTTTCACTTCTACAGATTTATTATAAGTATAGATTATGGCACTGCACTGGCATTGCACGCCATGAGAAATGGCAAACATGTCGTGAGCCAATCTTATTTACGACCTTGCATGCATCTATTATTTTAATTTTGTATGTGTACACATGTTTGCGCAAATAAAATTTCTTATTCTTATTCACTCCAACTCCAAAAATTTTTATAAAGTACTATAGTGAACTTATCACTTAGAGACAATGTGATGCTAATCCACAAACGATGGGACAATTAATATCATGTCCATACGTGTTCTGCCAGCTGCACGTTACAGGAACTGATGGAAGCATCCATTGATGGCGCCAAACACAGAGCCGAATTCTGGACCGAGTCCATTTAGATTGCCATCTGCAAGATAGATTGATCCTAAAAATGTAACGTGGCATCTTTCGAGAAGTGGTTCGGGCACGTGTAGTTTATTAGTCACTCGAATTTATGAATCTAAATACGTTATTCATACAAATCGTTATAATATTATATTGGTTATAAGTCACGAAGTCATAAAAATAAATTCGTAAAAAAAGAATATGATACGCCTATAAATCGCTACCCTATATATAACTCTCATTTTATAACATTTTACTCTTAGTTAACGAACTATTATTATAAGTGATGGCGACGAATCGGTACATTTTAATATATGTTTTGGTTCTAACGGCGGTGTTTGTTGGTAAGTATCCTTCCTACTTATAAAAAATATAACTAGCACTTTGTCCGCAAGTATTTAGTACTTTCGTCTAAACGTCTTTCCTCTTTCCCTTATCATTTATTTAGATAAATAAGTATTCAAGCCAATTTTTAAGTTTATAAATCAAAGGAATCAGATTTTTCAAATAAACTGCATCGTCTTTTCACCCCCACAGGGGTGGAATTTTGAAAAATCGTTTAGGGTGTGTTCATAACTTGACTCAAAGACCCATACCCATTTACGATATAATGAAAGCAAGCAATCAAATCTAGCCCTTAAACTTTATTACCCTTTTCCACCTTGGTAGAAGTCGATTTTTGAAACATCCTAAAACACCATTTTCCAGTTAATCAAGCCACGTAATAAAATACTCCCCTGTGAAATACTACCCCTCTTCACCCCGTCAGGGTTAGACTTTCGAAAAACCCTGATACACTTTATTATTTATTTTAGTCTTAAACACTGAGTTTCGAGTTGATTGGACCGCGCGTTAAAATTCTTCCATACAAAATTTGACTGCCCCAATCTCCCTTTAGTTAGTTTAGAATTCCAAAAAATTACGAACAAGGGCTGATTTTTCAATTGTTATTCGTGGAATAAAATAGACGTCTTACAGTTTTTGTATGGAAGAACTGTCAAAATTTATTCCTCGGATAAAATTATCTGGCGTTGGAAAAATCAACGCTCAAATAAAGTATAATTTGTGCCAAGTTTCAAGTTAAATTTATTTATACCATTTTTGTTTGAGTTAATCGAGCCACTCACTAAAATCCCCTTAAAAATCGAATTACCAGTTTTTGCCCCGACAGGGGCTAGTTTTCAAAAATCTTTTTCTAAAATAATAGCCTAGTTAGCCCTTATAACATCAGCTATCTGCCAGTGAAAGTCCTGCCGTTTCTGAGATTAGCCGAAACAATCAGACAGGCAAACAAAATATTTAAAAATGTTTTTTTTTTAATGAGTTGTACCGTATACAGGGTGACAGGGGAACTCAACGTATTCCTTGAAAGGCAATTAGCAACAAATTTAGTCCAGTTAACTAGGGTTCAAAACTGGATGATTACCGAGCTGTGTCGGTTCTTCGATTTTTTAGAAATTTTCTGACTTGTTACCAAAAACAATTAACTATGAGAAAAAACTACTCCAGTCCAAACATTTAAAGTCAAAGTCAAAGTCAAATCATTTATTTTCAAATAGGCACATAAAAGGCACTTTTGAACGTCAAAATTAAAATTAAATTGATTCTAGTCGCCCCTTCCAAAAGGTAGTTTTCGTATGGAGAAGAATGGGAAAGAAACTCCACCGTTACTCTTTTAAAATATTTTACAATATTTTGCATACATTAATTTAAATAATACATTTCTGAAAATTGAAAAATGAGTGATCATTTCATAAAAAAAAAATGCTTGCAAAACTTACATAATCTCAGAAATAAAAGGTCTTTAATAGCATTTTTATTTTATTTAATAACCATTCAGTTTTGACACCTAGTCCACTGGACTTAATTTGTTGCTAATGACCTCTAGTATAACCCCTTTCAAGGAATACTTCGAGTTTCCCTGTCAACCTGTATACATATGCATTTATTTTGACATTACAAACAGACACTTCAATTTTATTTATCTGCATAGATGTATAGAAAAATCAAACAGTATCCTCTGTGCCATAAATACCTACTACTTTTTATGTTCCGTTAATAAAATATATTATATCAAAAATTTATTAGATAATTTTAAAACCTGGTTCAGACGCTTTATAATACATAATGTCTAAAAGTTAACAAGGCAATGCTTTACTTAATGCCAATTGTTGCTCTAAAAACTGAACTGGCGCATGAGATATCTAGTGAATAACACAATATATTGCTAAAAAGAAATATCAATTATTTTGAGTAACATAATTTGAACTTAATCGTACAAGTCATTGTCAGATTAAGTTCAAGTTCAAAAACATTCTAATGGCCTACATTAGAATATTTACGAAGTAAAATAGTTAATAATTATTGGCGCCGATTCCCTTGTTCACAAACTAAACTAAATTTAAGTTGAGTGCATCTTTTTCTTTCTATTTCATTAAGAAAAGGACAGAAGATAAATATTAGTTTAGTCCGTCAAATTAAGATTCTCCACAGACAGTTTAGACGTGATTAAAAACATGGCGACTAAAAATAATAGAAATAAATTTACGTCAGGCGCTTTTCGCGCGCGCGGACTTTCTTACAAATACTTATCTTCTGCCCTTTTCTTAATGAAATAGAAAGGAAACGATGCACTGAACTTAAATTTAGCTACGAGTAAGTTTGTGAACAACGAAATCGGCGCCAATGTCGAAAATTTTTGTTCGTTCTTAGATAAAGGCTATAAGTTAAAAAGGATATAAGTTTTTGTGTTAAAGTGCAGAATTTTTTAATTTGATTATTTATTTAACACAGGTGGTACACAGATTGGAAAAATACCAATACCTGAACCAAACCCTCCACCAATGGTTGAACCGAAATCTACACCAAACCCTGAACTTGAGCCAGAACCGGAAACTGATCCTGAGCCAAAACCTGAACCAAATCCTCCACCAATGCCTGAACCACAGCCAAAACCGGAACCTTCAACGAAGCCTGAATCACAGCCAAAACCCAAACCTGAGACAAAACCGGAACCTGCGCCAGAACCGGAACCTGAGCCAGAACCGGAACCGGAGCCAGAACTGGACCCTAATCCTGAGCCAAAACCTGAACTAAACCCTCTACCAATGCTTGAACCGAAATCTACACCAAACCCTGAACTTGAGCCAGAACCGGAACCTGAGCAAGAACCAAAACCTGAACCAAACCCTCCACTAATGCCTGAACCGAAATCTACACCAAACCCTGAACCTGAGCCAGAACCAAAACTTGAACCAAACCCTCCACCAATGCCTGAACCACAGCCAAAACCGAAACCTGGGCCAGAACCAAAACCTGAACCAAACCCTCCACCAATGCCTGAACCACAGCCAAAACCGGAACCTTCAACGAAGCCTGAACCACAGCCAAAACCCGAACCTGAGCCAGAACCGGAACCTGAGCCAGAACCGGAACCTGAGCCTGAACCAAAACCTGAAACAAACCCTCCACTAATGCCTGAACCGAAATCTACACCAAACCCTGAACCTGAGCCAGAACCAAAACCTGAACCAAACCCTCCACTAATGCCTGAACCGAAATCTACAGCAAACCCTGAATCTGAGCCAGAACCAAAACCTGAAGCTAACCCTCCACCAATGCCCGAATCACAGCCAAAACCGGAACCTGAGCCAGAACCAAAACTTGAACCAAACCCTTCACCAATGCTTGAACCACAGCCAAAACCGGAACCTTCAACGAAGCCTGAACCACAGCCAAAACCAGAACCTGAGCCCAAACCACAGCCAAAACCGGAACCTGAGCCTGAACCAAAACCGGAACCTGAGCCTGAACCAAAACCTGAACCAAACCCTCCACCAATGCCTGAACCACAGCCAAAACCGGAACCCGAGCCAGAACCAAAACCTGAACCAAACCCTCAACTAATGCCTGAACCACAGCCAAAACCGGAACCTGGGCCAGAACCAAAACCTGAACCAAACCCTCCACCAATGCCTGAATCACAGCCAAAACCGAAACCTGAGCCAGAACCAAAACTTGGACCAAACCCTTCACCAATGCCTGAACCACAGCCAAAACCGGAACATTCAACGAAGCCTGAACCACAGCCAAAACCGGAACCCGAGCCAGAACCAAAACCTGAACCAAACCCTCCTCTAATGCCTGAACCACAGCCAAATCCGGAACCTGGGCCAGAACCAAAACCTGGACCAAACCCTCCACCAATGCCTGAACCACAGCCAAAACCGGAACCTTCAACGAAGCCTGAACCACAGCCAAAACCGGAATTTGAGCCTGAACCACAGCCAAAACCGGAACCTTCAATGAAGCCTGAACCACAGCCAAAACCGGAACCTGAGCCAGAACCAAAACCTGAACCAGACCCTCCACTAATGCCTGAACCGAAATCTACACCAAACCCTAAACCTGAGCCAGAACCAAAACCTGAACCAAACCCTCCACCAATGCCTGAACCACAGCCAAAACCGGAACCTGGGCCAGAACCAAAACCTGAACCAAACCCTCCACCAATGCCTGAACCACAGCCAAAACCGGAACCTTCAACGAAGCCTGAACCACAGTCAAAACCGGAACCTGAGCAAGAACCAAAACCTGAACCAAACCCTCCAATAATGCCTGAACCACAGCCAAAACCGGAACCTTCAACGAAGCCTGAACCACAGCCAAAACCGGAACCTGAGCAAGAACCAAAACCTGAACCAAACCCTCCACTAATGCCTGAACCACAGCCAAAACCGGAACCTGAGCCAGAACCAAAACCTGAACCAAACCCTCCACCAATGCCTGAACCACAGCCAAAACCGGAACCTGGGCCAGAACCAAAACCTGAACCAGACCCTCCACTAATGCCTGAACCGAAATCTACACCAAACCCTGAACCTGAGCCAGAACCAAAACCTGAACCAAACCCTCCACCAATGCCTGAACCACAGCCAAAACCGGAACCTGGGCCAGAACCAAAACCTGAACCAAACCCTCCACCAATGCCTGAACCACAGCCAAAACCGGAACCTTCAACGAAGCCTGAACCACAGTCAAAACCGGAACCTGAGCAAGAACCAAAACCTGAACCAAACCCTCCAATAATGCCTGAACCACAGCCAAAACCGGAACCTTCAACGAAGCCTGAACCACAGTCAAAACCGGAACCTGAGCAAGAACCAAAACCTGAACCAAACCCTCCAATAATGCCTGAACCACAGCCAAAACCGGAACCTTCAACGAAGCCTGAACCACAGTCAAAACCGGAACCTGAGCAAGAACCAAAACCTGAACCAAACCCTCCAATAATGCCTGAACCACAGCCAAAACCGGAACCTGAGCAAGAACCAAAACCTGAACCAAACCCTCCACTAATGCCTGAACCACAGCCAAAACCGGAACCTGAGCAAGAACCAAAACCTGAACCAAACCCTCCACTAATGCCTGAACCACAGCCAAAACCGGAACCTGAGCCAGAACCAAAACCTGAACCAAACCCTCCACCAATGCCTGAACCACAGCCAAAACCGGAACCTGGGCCAGAACCAAAACCTGAACCAGACCCTCCACTAATGCCTGAACCGAAATCTACACCAAACCCTGAACCTGAGCCAGAACCAAAACCTGAACCAAACCCTCCACCAATGCCTGAACCACAGCCAAAACCGGAACCTGGGCCAGAACCAAAACCTGAACCAAGCCCTCCACCAATGCCTGAACCACAGCCAAAACCGGAACCTTCAACGAAGCCTGAACCACAGTCAAAACCGGAACCTGAGCAAGAACCAAAACCTGAACCAAACCCTCCAATAATGCCTGAACCACAGCCAAAACCGGAACCTTCAACGAAGCCTGAACCACAGCCAAAACCGGAACCTGAGCAAGAACCAAAACCTGAACCAAACCCTCCACTAATGCCTGAACCACAGCCAAAACCGGAACTTTCAACGAAGCCTGAACCACAGCCAAAACCGGAACCTGAGCAAGAACCAAAACCTGAACCAAACCCTCCACTAATGCCTGAACCACAGCCAAAACCGGAACCTGAGCCAGAACCAAAACCTGAACCAAACCCTCCACCTATGCCTGAACCACAGCCAAAACCGGAACCTGGGCCAGAACCAAAACCTGAACCAAGCCCTCCACCAATGCCTGAACCACAGCCAAAACCGGAACCTTCAACGAAGCCTGAACCACAGTCAAAACCGGAACCTGAGCAAGAACCAAAACCTGAACCAAACCCTCCAATAATGCCTGAACCACAGCCAAAACCGGAACCTTCAACGAAGCCTGAACCACAGCCAAAACCGGAACCTGAGCAAGAACCAAAACCTGAACCAAACCCTCCACTAATGCCTGAACCACAGCCAAAACCGGAACCTGAGCCAGAACCAAAACCTGAACCAAACCCTCCACCAATGCCTGAACCACAGCCAAAACCGGAACCTGAGCCAGAACCAAAACCTGAACCAGACCCTCCACTAATGCCTGAACCGAAATCTACACCAAACCCTGAACCTGAGCCAGAACCAAAACCTGAACCAAACCCTCCACCAATGCCTGAACCACAGCCAAAACCGGAACCTGGGCCAGAACCAAAACCTGAACCAAGCCCTCCACCAATGCCTGAACCACAGCCAAAACCGGAACCTTCAACGAAGCCTGAACCACAGTCAAAACCGGAACCTGAGCAAGAACCAAAACCTGAACCAAACCCTCCAATAATGCCTGAACCACAGCCAAAACCGGAACCTTCAACGAAGCCTGAACCACAGCCAAAACCGGAACCTGAGCAAGAACCAAAACCTGAACCAAACCCTCCACTAATGCCTGAACCACAGCCAAAACCGGAACTTTCAACGAAGCCTGAACCACAGCCAAAACCGGAACCTGAGCAAGAACCAAAACCTGAACCAAACCCTCCACTAATGCCTGAACCACAGCCAAAACCGGAACCTGAGCCAGAACCAAAACCTGAACCAAACCCTCCACCTATGCCTGAACCACAGCCAAAACTGGAACCTGGGCCAGAACCAAAACCTGAACCAAGCCCTCCACCAATGCCTGAACCACAGCCAAAACCGGAACCTTCAACGAAGCCTGAACCACAGTCAAAACCGGAACCTGAGCAAGAACCAAAACCTGAACCAAACCCTCCAATAATGCCTGAACCACAGCCAAAACCGGAACCTTCAACGAAGCCTGAACCACAGCCAAAACCGGAACCTGAGCAAGAACCAAAACCTGAACCAAACCCTCCACTAATGCCTGAACCACAGCCAAAACCGGAACCTGAGCCAGAACCAAAACCTGAACCAAACCCTCCACCAATGCCTGAACCACAGCCAAAACCGGAACCTGAGCCAGAACCAAAACCTGAACCAAACCCTCCACCAATGCCTGAACCACAGCCAAAACCAGAACCTTCAACGAAGCCTGAACCACAGACAAAACCGGAACCTGAGCCAGAACCTGAACCTTCACCGAAGCCTGAACCACAACCAAAACCGGAACCTGGGCCAGAACCAAAACCTGATCCAAACCCTCAACTAATGCCTGCACCAAACCCTAAACCTGAGCCAAAACCTGAACCTTTACTGAAGCCTGAACCACAGCCACAATTGAAACCTGGACCAAAGCCTGGACCTCAGCCACACCCAAAACCTACTCCCGGTTTTAAACCCCAACCTCAGTCAAAGCCAAAACTTTTCCGAAACCGGTACCGGACACCAGGTTTTAAACCCCAACCTCAGTCAGAGCCAAAACTTTTCCGAAACCAGTACCGGACACCAGTTCCAATAGTGAGCCGGAACCCACGAAGAAGAAACAGGAATCCAAGAATACAGGCCCCTGGAAAAAATTTTTCATCACGCCGGCGTATCTATGGATAGTTCTTCAAAAATGATATTGAGGTTTCTAATATATTTTTTTTCTAAACGAAGAGTTTACGCGATAGACACTTCCAAAGTGGTAACCCCCCCCCCCCCCCCCTGTAACTTCTAAAATAAGAGAATGATTAAAAAAAATATATGATGTACAGTACCATGTAAACTTCCACTGAAAATTGGAATTTGAACGAGATCTAGTAAGTTTTTTTTTAATACGTCGTAACTCGTAAACCACAATTTACCTTTCATTCAATCAACTCATGATTGATTTTTATAGATAATGGTACGGAACCATTCGTGCGCGAGTCCGACTCGCACTTGGCCGGTTTTTTTTTTCTATGTCCGTGCTCATCATTTGTCGAACAGCCTTTATATTTTCGTTAAGGACGGAAAGAGCACTAATTGATGCAATGAGGAGAGGAATATTTTCGGGAATAAAAACAATTTTGAAACTTGAACATTTTAGTACAGACGCCAGCAGGTCAAGCAACCGGAAACTATCAAATATTCCCAATCAACCTTGAACCTAATGCTTTATCGATAACATTTAAAAACTGTTAAAGAAATTTGACAGATTGTAGTAGGTTGATGTGCTGGCGTCTGTACCTAAGCGTCTACAAAAAAATCACAATAATCTGCGTTATTTGATATACCACACAGTGGTACAAACTACGCTCAAAACTCAGTAATTGGTAGGATGCTAAGTAATTTTAACAAGAGCCGCCCCTAAGATGACCCACTGACCGAGATTTTCTCATCTTGATATATTTAACACCAAAAAAGGGACATTCAGGAAGCAATTAATAACGTCAGTATGTGACGAATTGACAAATAAATCTAAACTGCATTGAATAGGATGTATACAGACAATCTCCACATACCTACCACTATAACATATTCACACAGCCATTCGCAACTCCTCACGCACACTCCTACACACTCACACACACTGTACACTTAGAAATGCTTAGTTGGTGCTACCATTTCACATAGCTCTGTATGTTGTTTCTGCTGTATGTATTTGTATAGTTAATAAATTGTAAATCCGTAATTGGCTGTAAGACTAGCTTATATATTTTAAGCAAAAATTCAGAAAGCTGTGGATTTTGTGAATAATAAATAAATAAATAAATATTGAATAAACCTATAAATAAATATGACTTCTTTTCTTAACACGTAAATAGTGCCTAAAACCCTACGAATTCACACCCACTTTAATAATAATGGCGTAAATACAACAATGAAATACATTGAAAAGTGTGTTACAAATTACGTACTACCTACAAAGTGAAAAAACAAAAGTAGACGAAATAATTCTGAAAGAACTGAAAATATTTTATAAAAACATCCACACATCTAATATTGCTACTCAGAGTAAACGGATTTTCTGTCCATGATTTGAATATCAAAAAGAATATTCTTAAAAAAAACCGTCTTGTCTTTGAAGGATGGTGTGTAGGCGTGATAGTACACATAATGACATTGGATACAAAACAGAAGGCAGGCCGCATCCGGAACCAAATCTAATTTAAAAATAAATAACCCTCTGAAGAGAACATACGTGTCCTGAGGGTTCTGGAGAACGCAGGGGGCCAAGTTGCACTATTTTTACTCGGGGCTATTTTTCAACTGGGCTTAATGCCCATATTTTTCTATATCATCAAAAGATACTGACAACACGGTTAGCGCAGTGGCTGAGAGATCGGACTGCTGCGCTGCGTGTCGCGGGTTCGATTCCCGCACAGAACAAATATTTGTAAGTCCTACATGTATTTGTTCTGAGTCTGGGTGTTTTTCTATCTATAATATGTATGTATATACAAAAAAAAATGTATATAAGTAGTTTATCAGCTATCTTGTTACCATAACACATGCATTAGGTTGCTTAGCTTGGGACTAGATGGCGGTGTGTGAAATGTCCAGGGATATTATTATTATTATTGTACTTTGGTTGTGAAAAACTGTAAAGTTAAGAACAATAATGTAAAAAAGTATATACCCACATATAATCTGAGAGATACCTTTGATACAATACTAATATACACTACGATATGGTAACATATACATAGTCAGACTATAATGTTCCCACTGTTGGAACACAGGCCTCCTCTCGGTGAGAGGGAATGGGCCGTAATCCACCACGCGGGCCCATTGCGGGTTTGTGGATGTCACATGTCTTCGATTTTTTGGTTCTAAGACATACCAGTTTCCTCACGATGCAGGGGTGACGAAACAATTAACACAAAGTAAAGCTCCTGTCTGGGTTCAAATCTATGACCCAAAAAACTCCTGGGTTTGCCGCGTTGCTACTAAGACAAAAAGATTGCAATACACAATTTAATCTAGAAAAACAATCTATAGCAGTGTTCATAATCTCAGATAATTTACATTCCATCGCCACCTAATCAGTTATCTACTTTAGGGCTGATTTTTCAATCATCTGATAACTTTATTCGTAGAATAATTTTGATAGTTATTTCATACAAAAACTATCAAACGTCAATTTTCTTCATCGAATAAAAGTTATCTGGCGATGGAACAATCAGCCCTTAGTGAAATTAAATTGATATTAATTGACTCGTAACTCGCGACCGTTAGCACCGGAGGTCTACTTCGAAGTAGTATCGGCCGTTTCCTGCTACAAAGTTACTATTTGGTTCGGTCGGCTCCGATCCTACACTCCTACACTCTTTCGAATATTGTCTATGGTCCCGACCCAACTGAGCCGATCCGAACTTTTTTCGCATTTTTCAATAATATTCGGTTCGGCCATGTGTCGGTCCGATCCGAACATTCGCACTTTGCACTTCGGAGTAGGCCCCCAGGTAATACCTACTCTAGAAACAATTGCGTTAATATAATAGAACTTAAAAATCTTTGAAAGCAATTCTTATCTACCAATGACTACTATTAGAGCCAGAAATTTGAGATAACTTTCAATTTCAAGTTATGGAACAACTAACTAAATGCCATACTTAACAAAGTTCAAATTCCATTGCAACCAAAAACTTATTAGGACCTTTTTGTTACAAATGGTCACTCAAAAATCAATTTAATTTCACTAAGAGCTGATTGTTCCATCGCCAGATAACTTTTATTCGATGAAGAAAATTTACGTTTGATAGTTTTTGTATGAAATAACTGTCAAAATTATTCTACGAATAAAGTTATCAGATGATTGAAAAATCTGCCCTAAAGTAGATAACTGATTAGGTGGCGATGGAATGTAAATTATCTGAGATTATGAACACTGCTATAGATTGTTTTTCTAGATTAAATTGTGTATTGCAATCATTTGGTCGAACGAAATTCCTTATCGCGCGTTGCGAAAGGGGCTAGACGGAAAAAATTAAGACCAAAAGTTGGAACGACACTTTTTGCTACAAGTAGTTGTAAGCCGTGCAGCGTGCGCGTGTTTCTCTGTCTGTCTCTCTCTCTCTCTTATAGAAAGCCAGCCAGTTATACTTCGTTCCATTCGGGTGTCCCTTGACACCTCTCAAGTTTTTTTTAATAAGAATTGGGCAATTGGCCACAAACACCAGAAGATAGGAATAAGGACAGAAGGGTGGCCTTTGGCCTGCAGTGAGACACCGTTACTGTAAGCCTGCATCATCCCACTGTTGGGCAAAGGGATCTCCCCATGACTTCCAGCTCCTTTGACCCAAGGCTAAGGCAGTGAGGCAGAAACGGTAATAATAATAAATGTTGAGTTGGCTTCGGCCCCTCGTACGCCTTCCAAAGGGACCAAGACCCCATGGTCCCGAGAAATGTTAAAATATAAATGTAAACAATACAATTACCTAATTAAATCGTGATTCCTCTCATGTTAATTTCGCTTTTACGATCACCCTGAGTAAACTACTAAACTATCAAATATTTGTACAAGGTAACATTTTGCTAGACATTAGCATAAACACGATGTGTTCGTGAATGCAGATAAAACGCTGGAACATTGAGTAATTGTAGTGAGTTCGAAAGGCAAGAATAATTTGATCAATTAAAGAAGTTGGTCCAATTAGCTGAATACTAGTAACTGTGTGTTTTCACTGGTAAAATAGGCCTCTCTCACTCCTTTTCGTCTTCAAGACTTCGGCAAAAGCAAGGACCTTTTTTTTCCCGTGGACATCCTCATGAATCTGCCGTTTAGGTAACTGAGGAGATAGATACCCCCTCACCCCCCGACAAGGAAAGACAGAGGATTATGACAAATTCATACTGACTGAACACGCGGTAGGCATATTCAGTACAAATGGAGGATCTTCTGAACATTCATGCTACAAAACCGGAAAGGCATAGGATTATGACAAATTCATACTGACTCAACACGCGGTAGACGTATTCAGTACAAATTGAGGATCTTCTGAACATTCATGCTAGAAAAGAACATAATACATATCATGAATATATAATATAATAATAATATCCCTGGACATTTCACACAGCGCCATCTAGTCCCAAGCTAAGCAACCTAGGTAATGCTTGTGTTATGGTAACAAGATGGCTGATAAACTACTTATATACATTTTTTTTTTGTAAATACATACATATTATAGATAGAAAAACACCCAGACTCAGAACAAATACATGTAGGACTTACAAAATTTGTTCTGTGCGGGAATCGAACCCGCGACACGCAGCGCAGCAGTCCGATCGCTCAGCCACTGCGCTAACCGTGTTGTCAATAATATAATCGGACCTCTTTTTAAAATCTCATCTCATCAATATAGGTGAGTTTTCCGACATATTTGTACCCCCACACCATACTTTCAAAGTCGTAGCTCAGTAAAAAGAGTATGGTAGACTGCATCTACATAGGTACATATACGCGAATTATGACATATTCACCCTTCAAAAGAGCGAATTTCGTTTATCCGATGAAATGAAGCGCGAGAGCAGATTGAAGTGGCTGGCAACTACATCTGTGAGACGTAAATCTCATTTACCTTTACTACATATTTCCAATAACACTTTTAGAGCACATGCTCTGGAGGAAAAATCTTCATAGGATCAGCCCCTAAGAAGGATTCCTTACTTTGGATTCTTTTCTTTTTTTTTCGTGGGAACAAGTGCGTATCACGGAAAAAAAGTATTACAGCACTAAGGTAGCCCGCGAAATTGATGTTATCAACGTCTTTTGTAATTTGCAGGTCAGTGTTAGGTTGTATGATGATTAAAATATGATTCGCGACCGTATCAAATGTGGCTTTACAGAATTATAAGTCATTAGAATCAGCTACACAACTCCATAAGTTAGAATTGACCTCTAATGTCGAGATTTTATGAAATCCTAATCATTCAATAGGGTACCGAATATAAACTTTTTACGGCCGCGAATCATATTTAGATCGAAATACAACAGGGGGTCTACTCCGAAGTAGTATCGGTCGAATGTTCGGCCGTTTCCCGCTACGAAGTTACAACTGAGCCGATCCGAACTTTTTTCGCATTTTTCAATAATATTCGGTTCGGCCATGTGTCGGGTCGATCCGAACATTCGCATTTTGCACTTCGGAGTAGGCCCCCAGGTTGTATGTCGGTTCAGTATCAGGAATTCAAGATACTGACCTGCAAATTGCAAAAAACGTAAAGAAATTTGAATTTTGCGGAGTACACTGACGCTTTGGCCCTGGTCGTCATCCTTTGCAACGAAAAAAGGTTGATTTGATGAGAAAAAAAAAATACTTGTTTGGTGCTATAAACTTTAAAGTAAGTAGGCATTAGCAAACTCTTTCGGGGAGTGATACACTCATATTATTTCTAAAATAAAACAAACTACAATAGAAATACATTACACTTTTATTTACATACATTTTTCATATTTATATTTACATTATTGTTCACATAAGTTCCCATAATTCATACAAAATATTACACACCATTCGGCACATGCTATGCGGTAAAAAAAATACTTTACATCTGTCATTCCTTCATTGTAAATACATACTTATTTTATTGTTATCACAGTTTTTCGTCATTGTGTTGTATTTACATAATATAATAAGAATAGGTACATGGAGATTGAAGACGTGTTTCACCATAATTTCCATGTCTAATGAAGTTTATGACACAGATTACACCCTGTATAGTTTGAGTTATCGATAGCTATCTTAGTATCCAGCCTATAACTTTTGTCATCAATGTTAAAACAACGTAACATCACACTTGTATTCCGTTAAGGGTTAAGCAGGGGCGCACATAGTACACTGCCATTTCGCCATTTATTTTTAAGTCCCATATAATAGGGAGCGAGGCTATAGCCATCAACCGGCCACAAATTCATACTCCGGGCCGCTACTGAGAAATTCAAGATGGAAGAACCCAAAACCACTTTCCCCGACCCTGGAATCGAACCCAGAATCTCATGCTCAGCAGTAGCACTTGCGACAAACGAGGCAGTCTATCAATGTTCATAAACAATTTTTGGATAGAATTTTTCATAAATAATATTGCAAAGTAGGTATATTATATTATACAACGTGTTTTTTTTTATATCCCGTAACTCTAGGGGGTCATTTTACTCATCATTATGAACAAATTTTACTATGGGACCAAACCTGAAAGCGCGGAAAAAAAATCTGCTGTTCCCTACATTTATGTTCGTATAACTCGTCAAAATGTAGGGAACACCAGATTTTTTTTTCGCGATGTAGATTATTAACTGCCTCAAAGATAACTTATTGTAAGTATACCGACTTGAATATTAATGGCGTCTTTCAACAGGATATAAACCAGAGTATCAAAATGATTAGGTAGGTACAGTACAGACAAGCTACTAGATAGGTACACGAATTCCTGAGACTTCGCAGAGCCTTGTAAAGGAACAAAGTTGCCATATAAGCGAGTAACACGACTCGAATCCGGGCAAATATTTCTAAATCTATACTAGTGTATAAGTACTTAGAACATGGTAAATTATGGCAACAATGTCCAAATAGCCAAATCGCTAACGGAATGTCGTATACAAAAATTATTATTACTATTATATGGTTAGACACACTAGCAACTAATTAGCTGATGCATGTGTACCAAATAGCTTGGAGATATTTAATCTGTCCAGTCGATACTTGAAGCAGTTCAGTGTGAGAGCCGTCACGACATTTAAAAATGTGAGCTAATTGCAAGTTTAACCAGCAATAATTAGTTTATATGACAAATCTTTAATAGTTATTGTATACAGGATCAGCACCCTAATTGCGTAACACACTATCAAACACAATCTCAATCATTTTGAAGGATATTGCTAATCCACTGCTTCATATGTTCGAAAAAATTGTCTGGCAACAACGTAAATAACGCGATGAACGTTGTTGAACTGTCAAAATGAAAATCATTACTACTGTTAGTGTGTTACGTGATTACCCCGCAGATAATCTTTACTAATATGGAAGACGTTGGAGCATCATTTTAAAAATAAAATAATTTTAATTCAGATATAAAGGATCCATAGGTTTAAGGATAGAAAATTTCATTATTTGATGGAACTGCTCCAAAGGTCGCACAACAACGTTTAACTTCTTTTTTAAATTAAGGTAAATTCTTTGCGTATTACTACTTCATAACTTGATTATTATGTTAAAGATTTGCCTTCATTTATAGATGAAACGATATGAATTAAATTTTTGAGTCAAGGGCTCTTGGACACTTCTCGATAATCACTAAATTATACATAATGGTGAAACATGCCTTAATTAATATTTATATACACACTGCATACATTTGACACGTTCATAAATCATGATTTTCATTAATTTTACACAAAAAGGTACTCAGGTAATAATTAAATAATTATTTTGTACAAACAAACGTAGACACCATTTCGTGTTTATATTTTTAACTAATTGTTCTACCTTCTTAGATAAATACGTCTTCTGTAGAAAAACCTTGGTATCGCCGGTCCTGGAAGTAGAAAATATTACATGATTAAAGATGTACCTATGGGCCATAATTTTATAATAATAATAAATCATTTATTTCAGATTCATCCTAAGATTACATCCATATTTGTTAGTAAAATCTATCTAATAATAATAGTAATAATAATGTGGGTGTGTGTGTGTGTAAGTGTGTAGTAATTTATCTTCTCTCTCTTTATTTTTGTTAAGAAACAATATGTACGTGAAGTCTTTTGACAGACAGTGAAGGGCTCGTGACTAAAAAATAACAGCAGCACGGATCGCTCAAAGGTTAAGCGACGCTTGCTGCGGTCGGTTTGTGGATGGGTGAACATCCATTAGATATCGAGACCCCTCGTGACTTGGCAAGCACGATCCCGGTTGTCATTCTTAAATCTTTGACAGTCGTCACAGGAAGTCAGAAGCCCAGTCAAACAACCAGTCTTACCAAAGAGTATCGTATTACGCAGTAATTGGGATATGGAGATGGAATAGGCAGTCGCTCCATATAAAACACTAGTATTCAGCTGTGTCCAGTTTGACTGGAAGCCGACCCCAACATGGTTGGGAAAAGGCTTGGCAGTTTGAAGTCTTCGACAGTTTTTTCGGGAATCCAAAAATATCAATAAGGCATTTATGAATTCCCTAAAAAACTGTTATAGTGTTTGTGATACGATTACCGTTCTCAAAAACGTATACGAGACGAGGGGATAGCAACAGACTTTTGAGTGATGATGAGTTGAAACTTGGAAAGGGAGTATACCTATTGGTTATTGATGTAATGTTAGGACATTTTTTAATTATGTAATGTATTGTGAAATTAAATATTTGCAATTTATTTATTTAATCAGACATTTTGTAACGTTTATAGTGATAACTGAAGGAATATTATGACATTTTTAATAATTTAATTTATTCTGGAATTAAAGATTTGCACACCACATGTACTGGTAGAATGTAAATGGGCCACATTTATATTGAGATCATGTACTACTTTGTACGCACGGCTACACATCAAGCTATACATAACCAGTATAAACTGACTTCTGACTGTACGAAAAACCTATACAATGCGAGGTCAGCTAAAACTGGAAATGTATAGCTTGATGTGTAGCCGTGTGTACACCTACATTTTGGAAAATAAAGTATTATTATTATTATATTTCGAATAACTTCGAATGTTCAGGGTCGGGTTTTGTATCATAGTAGGATCGCAGTAACTGGTTAGACATCCGTATCGGGTTCTTCGGCATAGTAATAGTAAACTACCGAAGATGAAGCAAGACCTTTGTGAGGTCAATGTTAATGTTGTCGTCGTGGCTGGATTCTAGTTGAACCATGTATTTTTTTTAATTGCTGAATGGGCTTGCTATTGTCCTCGATCACGCCCGATGGAAAGCGGTGGATGAGGTCTTCGGAACGAGCGTGCTCAGAAGATGCCTGTTTTCTCTTGCTTTTAAGGCTGACGGGTTAAATGTGGAAGGGAACACAGACGCCGGCAGAGAATTCCACATCAACATGTATAATTTGGAATCATCGAAACGAAAAAGACGAACACTAATCCTCTAAATGAATACCATAACTGTCTGAGCCAAATGGGCTCATGATTATTTTTATGAATGTCTGAGCTTACTCTCGCTTGCCGAGAAGAGAGAGATTTCTGTGTATTGTGCTAAATGATTTTATTTCTGTAAATAGATTTGTACAGACGCCAGCACATCAAGCTACTAAAATCTGTCAAATTTCTTTAATAGATTTTCATCTTTATCGCTTTTGACAGTTTCGGGTAGCTTGACCTGCTGGCGAGGTTGATTGGGAAAATTTGGCAGTTTCGGGTAGCTTGACCTGCTGGCGCCTGTACAAACACGTCAATCATATTTTAAAACTCTGATGAGATCGGCGTTTCCTATCTGACTACTCTGAGAAGAAAGACCGGAACAAACTCAAAGGTTACAGTCACTTTTAAAGTCCAGACGTAATCTTGGTCAGATCATGTGAAGACCGTGTAGATTGATGTCTGAAATGGTTTTTGGACGAAAGAACCACACAGATTGAGAGTTTCTCAGTAATGATCAACTACTTGTAATAGCGGATCCATGTCAGTAAAGCAACGAATCCGGATTCGAACTCACGATTTCCTGCTCTCCTACGCTGTAACTATTGCGTTATTACCGCTTTTATCAACTAAAATACATGTTACCAATATAATTATTAAACTACTATTAAAGCATATCATTACGACAATGTATTAAAGTTTGATACTTTCAAATAATTAAGACCAAAACACTAACGTATATTTGATTGGTTGCAATATTTACCAAACAGACCACAAGGTTATAATCAAAATAAAAGTCAATGTACAATAAATTGCTTGTAATAGATGTAATGTTTTTTGTATATTTCATTTCTATTGTATCGCTTACTGTAATGTATTATAAATAGTATCTTAATTTTTTTTTTTTTTTAATATTTTGCCTCTTAATATTTCTATAGGCCTTCAAAGCATAATTAAATTCGATACAAAATTGAAGCAGTGTTGAAATATCGTGGGGTTTCTCTAATAAAAACTTTGAGTGGCAAAACTTTATTGTCAAACTATACAGGTGACTACACAGGTGTGACAATATTCTCATATTAACCACCGTACATCTATATTAGCCATTGATTGACAATCTACAATAGATAGATCGTCGTAGATAAAGATTTGTATCGGAACATTCTGTGGTGGTGTAGCAATTACATGTCATTTTTAAATTCATTCATTGAATGTGGAGCTATGTCGCAAATTATTATGTTCCACCTCATATCCTGCCCTCTGTGTCTCAAAACAGGCAAAGTAACCTCTGTGGTCTGGACTTACCTAAGTCCAGACTTGTATCATTTTAGTGAATCAGCATCCTAATTGCGTTAGAGCGGTTTTGCACTAGGTACGTCCGATCTGAATCCGAATTCAAGATCCGAGTTTAATCTGAATTGGGAATGTTCTAAATTCGGACGGACTGAGTTCGCATGTAATGCGCAACCCCTCATACAAATAATACTATGGCTACTTCGGACAGTCATTTCTCGGATTCGGATCGGACGTAGTGCGAAACCGCTCTAACACACTTTCAATCACAATTTGAATGATTTTAAAGGATATTGCCAATCCATTGCTAGAGTTCGAAAAATTTGCCTAATCAACAACGTAAATAACGCAATGAATGTTGTTGAACTGTCAAAGTGAATTTAGCGCTAGTTTAGACGCAAAATGATACGCGATCATGCCACGTGCCGTAGCTGATACACCCCGATCCGTATGTAACCGCGTATCTGATACGATTCGTAACCGATATGTGTATCGTAATCGGCAGTATGTACTGTTTCAGGATACGACTATGCCATTTGATACATGATGTACAGTCAACAGCAAAAGTAGATGATCAAAATCAGAAATTCAATAAGAACGGAGTTCGCGGCTATATGGCAGTTGTACTAGTAGTAAATGTTTGGTATAATTTACAATCACATACTTTTGAATCACTTCGACGCCACACAGTTCTGACGTGAACTCCGTTTATTAGTATTGAATTTCTGATTTTGATCATCTACTTTTGCTGTTGACTGTACCACGTTCCACCTTGAAACGGGTTTTCCCGATCTTCAAAGGGGATACGCGTTGCTGACACGCTGACAAGATACAGTATCGATAAGTATGGACGAGGTTTTTGGCCCAATCGGCGAGCAATAAGATGTGTGATACGATGTCGAAATGATAAGAATACTCGATACGCCTGATTTTGAACTTGAAGATGATACAAGTGTGGACCCAGCTTTGGAAGGGGCAAAGTTTTGAGCCAACAAGATTTTAAATACTCGTGAGGCATAGGCGCGACCTACAAAAACGTTCCTCTCTGCGAAATCTTATGTTATCATTAAGGGCTGATTTTACCTAAGTCAGAAATATTTTATCTGTGGAATAAAATTGACGTCTGACAGTTCTAGTATGGATAAACTTCAGAAATTCAAAAATTATTCTATGGACTTATTCTAGGTATAAAAGTTTGGTGAAATTCGCCCTTAGTCATAAGATTTAAGTTGTGTACTAGTGCCATTGTGTAAACTATAGACAATTATAATTGTGACATGCCAACGACACGAAGAAGAAGACATTCCGAAGCCAGAACTGGTTTTAAATTATTTTTTGCATCAACAGCAGAGACCTACCTAAGTATATAATGTAATGTAATATTAAAGCAAAAATAATACCTAACAATAATATCATAACACAAATAAAACTTAAAGTGAACTATTACTAAAAACATATAGGTACTTTTACGAGTAGGAACAACCTGTATCAATTCAAACACCATCCACTACTTTTGTTTTTTGATGGACGGCCGGATTGGTCACTGATGTGCGCTGGTTAGTATAAGATAATAGTATTTCGCTTATACCCGTTGTAATTATATTTTTTTGTTGTTACTTTTTACCTACTTAAGTGGGTCATCATCTGCCTAGCCTTTTCCCAACTATGTTGGGGTCGGCTTCCAGTCTAACCGGATGCAGCTGAATACCAGTATTTTACATGGAGTGACTGCCTATCTGACCTCCACAACCCAGTTACTGGGTAATACGATACCCCTTGGTAAGACTGGTTGTCACTTTCGGGCTTCTGACTACCCGTAACGACTGTCAAAGATCCTCGAATGACAGCCGGGACCAACGGCTTAACATGCTTTCCGAGCCACGGAGGGGTCTCGGTATGTAAAGATGGTCACCCATCCACAGACCAACCGTGGCAAGCGTAGCTTAACCTGACCGATCGACCTGTGCGGCTGTTACTATTTAGCCACGGGTCGTGGGTAAATACTCTAAATGATGTAGTCGATGATTTTGGTACACGGTAAAACTCTAATGAACTTATGTTGGCACCAACTTAAATTTATAAAACGTATGTGTACTACTAAATAAATAAATTAATTTAAAAAATATAATTATCTATATAATAAAGCATCCTCAAAACTTCTAAATCGTGACAGCTCCCTAGCAGAGCCATTCAACTCATTGTTTACCCACGCTAACAATTTAATACAAAATGTTACAAACACATTTAATATACCAAGAATAATCACTCAAGTAAAGTTATATCAGTATTGAACAGTGCTCGAGATCACACACAGGGGATTTTAGAACGTACGAAATTAATTTTAAGGTTTAAAGTTGTGCGGGGTCGTTTGCGTCGGATTTCACGCTTGTCGGCTCGGAAATGCACAAAGTTTCCTTTTGTGGCGTTTCTCATAACTTGATTTGTGACGGGGCAACCCTTCAGCCGGGTTCCGGCGTGGCGCCGCTACGGCGAGACGCGTCACTTCCGTCATAGTGCGGCCCAGGACATAGGATGTAGCGGAGACATAAAGCTGAGACTAATTTGATTAAAGATTTTGGTGTGAAAGTTTTGCCAAATCGGTGGGTTTTGTGTGTGATTTTAACGTAGGATGTAAGTACTTAGTTCATAAGTATAGTGGTTAGCTTGATACGATATTTTATGGTATCAGGTAAGGACGCAACGTGGAATCAGGTTTTCTACAAAATTACTTTAAATGACGAAACATGGATAGGTCTCTCATTAATAACCAATTATTTTAATAACATTCGAAATTATTTTTCTTAATTATCTTTGGTCGTAAAAATAACATAAAAGATACTCGAGATGCACCAGGGTAGCAAAGGATAACAATGATGTAAAAATAAAAACACTAATCTATTGTTGGTTTTTACTTAATTTCATTTAATTCATCATATCGGGCTAAATATGCTCAGCTGGTAAACTCTGTATCCCAGCTTTCAAAGTTACCTTATAAAAACGCTCGTCGCTTGTCGCTACGCCTATCACGATAATCTCGCCCTTATACAGAACAAGCGATGCACGTATTACAGACGTGCAAAGTTTTAAGTCAGACAAGAACTCGTGTTCATTAAGAACAAACCTAGAATTTAATTCGTGTTACAATTTAAACTGACTAAAATGCACGTAGACTAGTTAGTTCTATGCTAATTTTGGGAACAGATAAGGCTTATTATTATTTTAGAAACTACATAACAAAACATCGCGCCCGTGTTCCCCGAAAGGCTAGGCAAAAGAAAAAAAAATAATAATAATATCCTTGGACATTTCACACAGCGCCATCTAGTCCCAAGCTAAGCAACCTAATGCTTGTGTTATGGTAACAAGATGGCTGATAAACTACTTATATACATTTTTTTTTTTTGTAAATACATACATATTATAGATAGAAAAACACCCAGACTCGGAACAAATACATGTAGGTCATACAAATATTTGTTCCGTGCGGGAATTGAACCCGCGACACGCAGCGCAGCAGTCAATCGCTTAACCACTGCGCCAACCGTGCCGTCAGAAAAGTGTACACCTTTGCCTTTTAAGGTGTGTACCTAGTGAAATATGGTTCTACTATAGGTACCTAAAGTACAGGGCTTGCGGGCGGCTAGCAATGCGCAGCTCGCCGATCGCTAAGGACCAGGCCCGGGTCGACGGCGCGTTGTGTTCCACGGGCGCCTCAAAGAGATGTCAGCACGAACTGACGGGGTCCGCCAGGGCCGATGCCTGCCAGGGCCGCGGGTTGTTCGAAAGAGATACGGTGGCCCCTGGCATAGGCAACTGAAGGAACATGGGTGGGTTTTAGTCTGTAAAAGTCTGACACGCCCTCCGGAGACATCATTTGATAATTTCCCACCCAAAAAAACAAAGGTACCTAAAGTACAACCATATTTCACTAGGTATGGTTAAGTCCCATGTACCAAATATAGGGCGGCTACGGAGAAATTCCAGATGGAAAAACAAAATACCAGTTTGCCAAACCCGGGAATCGAACCTAGGTCCTCATACTCAGCAGTAACGTTTGCGACTACTAGACCAACGAGGCAGAGATTCAAGAGAGTACGGTAAGCCTACGTTAGCGTCATCTACTAGTATCATTAATATATGGTGAAGGCATCGGTGTCCAAAAAGTACCCATCAAGTCACATACTTAAATTAAGAAAATCAGAATTCTGGCATATGCCTTATATGCCAGAATTCTGATTTTCTTAATTTAAATTTTCAATTTTAAAATTTTTCATATTTACGTTACTAGATCTAGTTGTCCCAAAATAAAATAATTTGAATTTGTTACGTTTACGTCGCGCGTTTGCGCTACCGCCTCTTATGCCAGACTGGTATTCTTAATTTCAAATAATTTGTGAAACTTGATGGGTTCTCCAGACTTTGCTGCTAAGCCCACTGCTAGGTATCCATATATACTCGAATTACGGCCGTCGAGGTATGTGTTCCTGACACGTCTCAGTTTTATACAAACGAATACGTGTTTTGCGAATTTGATCTTTATTAGCTACTAGAATCGTCGCACTGATATCAGGAACGCATCCTCTCGGCGGCCTGACTGTAAGTACTTTTTCAAAATTGGTTTTAAGAGATAGTCTTCCATTCATTCTACTTCAAACTTTTGTCTCTATAATCGATAAGCTATATTTCTCTCCCTCGCAACAAATTCGTTCCATAATTGATATACTTACATATAACACTTTGCAAACAACTAAAAAGAAGTATACCTTCAATTTCATCTCATAGGGGAACTTTTACAACAAATCTTATAAGAACAATGTCTTCAGAACAATGACGAAGCAAAACAAACAGTTCTTTCATAAAATAGAATACATGTCTGAGTTGTCACAGCAAAAAAGCTTATGAAACTGTCTTAAGTTGGCAACACTGGGGAAAGTTTTCAAGACGTATCCGTTTTTACTCCCCTCTGTTAAAACCATTTTTGTCTTACATGAAACTCTTAAAAACTACCTACTACAAGACAAAATTATATTGGATGATTAAAATAAAAGAAAAATGATTTTAATAAAAAGGCATACAGTGTGCACCTATTTGTTTAAAAACACAAAACTAAGGGTTCTAATTTGAATGAATTAAACAAATACACAAAAACACACCCTTTTTTCGTGTGAGCAAACATATAAATATGCATAAGATAAATATCAGAGGTCTGCCCAGAAATGGCGCAGTCAGGCTCCAATTAATTTCGTAAGTCCAAACTCTTTTATTAAATTACAAAATGTGCCCTGCCCATGGACTTGTGATATGTCAATTTCATAATTAAAACGCATTTGACCGTGTAGGGAGGGCCCGCGAGATTATGAGTAGGTACGCAAATTGAATATTCTGGGCTGAAAGTGAACCCGAAAATATAAATGAAGTCATCGAGAAATTTCGACAAACACAATTAAAAAGGTCCGTTATGAATAATTTAATCTCACTGTTTTGTGTTATTAATTTGACGAAGCCTTAATTTAAGCGAGTGTTTGATTGCAAGACCGTTTCTCGGTATGTTTATTTTTATCATAGTAAATAAAAAATAAAATATTTAAAACTAGCGCGTCCGTTGCGTTTTTACAACTTGAGAAATGGAGGTTCATTTATTTTAAGTAAGTTCTATATTATTGTATCATACAAATAAACTTCCGGAATCAATTAATCTAAATGATGATGAAAATCGAATCAAAATCCGTTGGGTAATTTAAAAGAACAACGCGGTCACACAGGAAGACACGAAAAGCGCCTTTAATCTATAATATGTATAATAAGATTAATTAGTACCGAAATTATACAACCTATACAACCTTTACCTATTCAAATTCGCAGACAAACGAAGCAAGTTGAATTTACTGAGTGCAAGCTGTCTGCAAGTACTTGTGAGGTTGCATTTCACGAACAATGCCTGTTCAAAGTAAGAGACATTTCAACAGCAATGACTGAGCTACTATGCATGTAACTTAAACTGCTTTATAATGTTTCCTATACAATGTTATTACAACGAAATTAAACATAATTGATAGATTAACTTGACGTGTCAAAACGCAATGCCCTCAGGTCAGTTCCACTGTTCATTATCTATAAGGCCCCCTACATACCACGCGAGTTAGTCAACTAACTGGCCATGATTTAAATCACCTGACACATTCACATTTAATCAGTTTTTGTGTGATTTCGCTTTACTCATTGGAGTTCCCGTTTCGGAATTATAAAGGGGTGAATCTATGCAGGTGCAAGTTGTTCATAGTACAAAAAAAACAAATTCTTCAATTTTACCATAATCAGTTTTACTCTAAAATAAAATTGATAACATAAAAAACAGAATTAGCTTCGTTTTCTGGGAGACATCTTGTTTTTTAATCTTCAATGCCGATGATATGATTTTTTAAAATTAACGATTTAATCCTTAACTTTATTACTTTAACTGAAAAACAAACTCAGGCTCTTCTTGCAATGAGAAGAAGGTAACCTCAATGGTTGTAAAAAGCTTATGCGAGGTTTTGTGTATAAACATTAATAGTTTTATACAGACTAGACTATACCGGACCTAACCCTAACCTTTTAAGACCTTCTAAAACAATAGAAAAGTGAAAGATGCTTGGCCCTTTATCTAACAACCAATCATCCAACTATCCCCGTGTATAGACAGCGTAACGTAACACGTCTCAGACCACTCGTTCCAGCAAGTAAGTGAGATGTCAGAGGGCCTAGTCAAAGTGACATTTTATCAGCGATAACGGTGATAGAAGAGTCAAAAATATATGGGACTGACTCATGCCACCGGAAAGCTTATGTCAATTTCGTTGAAAGTCGTTGTAGAAGTCGCTTTGAAAGTGATTTTCACTTGTCTAGGCGCTAAGTTATTATCATAAAACAATTGGAAAAGTCCAGCCGATCTATTTTATAACAATCTCACCGTGAAAACTTAGGTGAACTGAGCTTGAAGTCAGCGGTCATTCCACCTGATGTTAGGGATTGACTATAGACAGCTCACTTCAAACTCTCTCGCCTAAGTTTTCACGGTGAGACTTTTACTGAATACCACTACAATAGTTAAACTATCTCCGTGTGTTAACAGCCTAATGTCAGATCACTCGTTCCGGCAAGTTCGCGTGCATGATCGAGTGACCTTCATAATGCCGGATCAGAAAGCCAGCAGTCGTTTCCCTATTAAGTTTATTTATATTTATTTTCTTTGTCCACTATTGTCGAATCAATCACGACTTTCGACATGGACCGATTGTCGCACAGTTCTTAATTTTGAGTAATATGTCGACAATTCAATTTTTGCGTTCGGCCTAATTTTATTGACACACTTTTATGTTAATTGTTTACCTTTCTACATTTAGTCGTAAATGTTAGCTAATTTGGATCTGGTTATCTGGTGAATAATGAACGACAGTTATTTTAATTTCTTGATAGTGTTAATCTATTTAGAATAATTATTGTAATGCCAAATAGTTTGCATACATTTCCTGGCCTTGTTGCTTTCATTTTTTTAGTATTGTTTAGTTAGAGGTGTCCACAAATTATAATAAGTTGCCAAATATTTTCTTATAAATCTATTACTAGACGTGAACTCATCACTTTAATGAACATGTATTATTAAAAAGAAAACTTGTTTCCGGTTGCGGAAGTCAGAATATTCCAAACAAACAAAATAATGTTTTTTATGGACTGAATTACGTAGTTAATCACAGTTTTTTTAATACTTTAATTTTAATCATTGTTTTTTTTTTATAAATCATCACAGTTTTTTAATGTTAATGTTTGTGTTATTATACAGTGTGGCAGTCATATCGACGTGCAAACTGTATCCATGAATTCAGCACTAGACAGACATTCATTCATTCTAGACTAGAAATTTTTCATCGGTTATGACTTATGTCCTTTCTAGCATAATTTTTTTTCACCGGTTATTAAAAAAACAGCTGTAAAAGAAAAGAAAGAAAGAAAGAAAAGTAGTGAAAACCTACGCGGTCAAAAGGTATGAAACAGCAATTTTTTTTACCGATGATTTTTTTTACGCAGGGTTGTTTTGGAACCATTTACTGAATCCATGGTAAAAGTTTGCTTATCAATGCCACTCTGTATTATTTTATGTTTCCTTTAAATTATCTTAGAGCTAAATCGACGCGACGGATCGCTTTTATGACGTCTTACCAAGCAAATCGTGCAGGAGTCTGGATCACGACTAATTTGACTATTAATATATCTACAGTGTAATTAAAAAAGCTATTAATATACTGTTCTACAATGCTAATTACAAATTTACAATTACATTCTCCATTGTTATTCATATTATGTACCTATTAGTAGATAACTATCTACTTATAACGGCAGTGCAAACATGCGGGTTATTGTGCAACGCAAGGTAAAAAATAAAACAGATAAAAATTAATTCATTTATTTTTATAAATTATAAATAACATGGGCTCTAATCACAACTTCATTCACAACACTTATATAATATACAAATTCTTATTTTTTCAGCTCACATAATATACAATAATATACATGCCTAATATATCAGCATTTTTTTTATATACATACAACGAAACTGATATCCCATTTTCCCACAACAGCGGATCTATTCTGAATTAATCTCACCGTGAAAACTTAGGTGAAGTGAGCTGTCATTAGCGTCAATCCCTATAATTGGGAACAATGACAGCTCACTACCATATCACTGCACCTTCGTTTTTACAGTGAGATTTTACAGAATAGATCGGCAGGTTCGGCCAAAATTATAACCCTTCCCGTGGGATACAGTCAGTTGGGAACAACTCATGCAAAAACTACCCATGCAATTAAATTATACTACAGCAATATTTAACAAAAAATAATTTACAATCAATATGATATTCTCCAATTAATAGTTCTTGGTAGAATAACATATTAAATAGTTACATTTAATTGTACAAACTTGTAACACGAGATTAGAAAATATGTAACTTTCCTACATTGTTAGTTTTACCTTTACGCCAGTCTTCGTCAGATGACTACATTCTCTACTTATAATAACTCGTACAAAAATTAACTACTTTTTTATTATTTTACATAATTCCGATTTCCTTATAAAATCGCAATCATATCCTACACAACTAAGTTTCAGCCACCATTTTGTTAGTAATCCTTTAAAAATTTTGCATAATAATTATAAAGCCAAACTAAACATTTGTCTAAATTTGAAATTTTATAAGAAATAGAGTCCTGTTTGACTATTCTTTGACAAAAATTGTCGAACAGGGGTCTATTTCTCAGGCATAAATGCCCTAAAGAATTGTCCATTGTACAGACAAAAAAAATGATTTTCTAAAAACCTCGTATTACAATTTGTACTTTAATATTAGTGCTAACTACGTATGACTAGGGGGTAATCATCGGCCGTAGGTTTTACCTTGCGAGCCGGGGGGTACAAAGCCGTAGCCTGATGCTCCTACGACCACGCCGCTGGTCTGAGAGGGGTCGCCGCTCGGGGAAGGAGGGAACAGCACTGGACCTGGAACAGTTATACACCTCATGTTATTGGTTGTCTTATGAGGTCATTACTCAGTATGCGAAGGGAAGAGTAAGGGATGAAAGATTTCCAAATGAAAAGAAAAAAATGGAATGGATGTCTGGGGAAAAATTATAACTGTAGTTTAAAATAGAAATTGTCGTTATCCCTACCAAATCCTAATGATGTTGCCTTTTATTTATGTGTCATGTATTATATACAGGCTGCTAGTGTAAACACCGTTGTCACTAAAACCATAGGTAGTTGACTTAATTATAAAAATGTTTATCTGAATTTAAAAATAAATAAACGTTATTTTCTTTCAAAAATGTAAAAAAGTTTCTGTCCGACACCGTCCGTAAATTCATGCGCTTGCTTGCTTGCGGCACGCGCTGCATAGATAAGGGAAGTACTGACGACGCGCTGTTTCCCGCGCTCCGTCTACTTTGCCCTTGCGTGCACTTGTATAGGGTGAAATAATTTTGAGGAAAAATTGAGACTTTACTTTTAAAAAAAAGATTTTTTTTTTCATTGAATTTACGTTCTATAAGTGAAACCAAACCACTGGTTTCAAGGATAACGGTGTTTACACTAACAGCCTGTATATCTTTTTTTTTTAAACGTTGCCCCACACTAGGAATTACTCCTGTACCCTGGGTGCATTTACAAACATCTAAACTCACATACACAAACAGCCAGACCCGGAAAAAGTAGGCAATACAAATATTTGTTCCGTGCGGGAATCGAACCTGCGACACGCAGCGCAGCAGTCGATCGGTCAGCCACTGCGCCAACCGTATATATAAGTTGGTATAAGCTTAGTAGTTCTTAGTTGTGAAAACACGTAAAAACGTAACCTCCATTCTACCTCAACATTAAAAAAAAATCTAAGAAATTAAAACGAACACGAACAAAGGAACGTTTCTTTTTGATCGTACCAGACGGAGCGATTATAATCAATCTGTCAGTTCAAAGATCAACTAACTACCATAATAAAATTTGTCAGCAGTCTGACCAAAGTTAAATCTTTAATCGTTAATCAATTGTCAAGATTTTATCAATTAGGTAAACGTGAATTTGACAATGAAAAAAATAGAACATTGACACTTCTGTTGCTTGATAATTGAATGACAATGGCCTTTGAGCAAAATAGAAGGGGGGAGGCACGCAAATGCGCGCACGCAAATTCTGGGTTATTTCAGAACAATTATTTATGAATCGCTTCATTGGTTTAGTGGTTAGGTTAATTTTGGTTGGTTTGATAGTCAAGGAAGAGCAAAAAGTGTAATTGGATTGAGCTAAACCAATAGTTTTGCTTGACATTGGGAACAAGTTAAATAAGTGTTTGTGTTACCTATTATATTATATTACCTAAGTAAATATATCTAAATGTAAAAATAGTATTTTAAGAAAATAGCTACCTACTTACCCTCAAAATATTCGTAGATTTATTTATGTTACTGTTTTTAACTTTTTTATGTGAGCGTAATTTTTTTAGTTTTCATGTAGAATTTTATTTTTGATTTTTGTTTCTACGATTTAGATTTTTAATAAATATTTATAAGTATAATTTTGCTGTGCCCTGATAGGGTCTACAACGGCTCTTAGCTATAAGCCTTTTGTGAACATCTGTATACCTTGTAGAATACAAATAAACGAATATGAATATGAAGTAACATGATCTAAAGATTGCCTATTTCAGGCTGGCTAACTAGTAACCTTGGTGTCGTCACTTACAAGCTGAGCCTTTAAAACAATCCTAACAATTATGATATAGTGACTTCATCCGCGTGAAATTACGGCTCCCGATCCACCCCATTGCATCGCATCGCCCGCGCTTTTCCTTTTCGATTAGCGTTATTTCTTACTTTTTTTATTTTTGCTCAGCTTCTTAAGTCCTATCGTGATGGTTAATAAAAAAAATAATAATAATAAATAATTTTTTTAATAAAAATGTGTTTATTGCATCATCTTAAATAACTTATTCTAGTTACAATGGGGAGAATCCATTGAAGCAATTAGTTTGCTTGTGTTAGGATGCTCCGCCCTTCCCTAGGTTATAAATTGATTATTAAGTTATTGAGCCTTTTCAAGATAATTTAAACTTATACAAATAATAGCCTATATAGCCTTGCTCAAGAATTGGGCTATCAAATGCTAAAATATTTTTTCAAATCCGACTGAGATTGTCAGAGATTAGCACCTAAACAAACTCTACAGCTTTATTATCAGTATATAATGGCTATTTTCAAATATTTTTTAACAAAGTACTATCTCCTACCTTCAAATCGTATTGCACGCTTACAATTGTAGCATTCTTTGCCTACTGGGTGTGACAGTCTTTAAGATAAATTATGTAGTACTTGATTAAGAAACTTGTTTAGCGCACTCACAAATTATAAGTCCACAAATACGAGTAAGGTACTGAAATAGGCAAACTTGCTAATTTTAAAATTGCTTATTCAGAAGGCTTGACTAAAACAGTTCATTCTTTTTTAATTATTGGGGTTTTCATACATTCATTATGATGGCATTCTTGTGGTCAAGTAATAACAGCTTCATCGATCAGGTTAAGGGCGGGTAGACCAAACGAAATAGGCATTTATCGCAACCAAAAGTTGCCCGCGATTCCCGCGAAGCGAGCCGTGCGCTTACGTCGCTGGCGTGAACTTATTTGAACCCAAACCCGAGGGAAGTGTCACATTATAGGTAAGTAGGCAGCAGGTCAACTTATTTTATTAATTATTTTAAAATTTTAAGCTACTTATGTCAAAGTTGTCTCGAAAAAAATAGGGATAGTTAAAAATAATACAATTGTGAGAAATAAAAGATTTATGTGCCATAATTTTGTCACAAAAATTATAGGTTTATTATTGATTACATTTTTTTTACTTCTATGAAACACTTGAAAGTATACATGAGTGAAAGTATAAAACACGCTGTGAATGTGTGCGTGAAGGCGAGTGGTGTCACATAACCAGTGATCGGATAATCGGGCGCTTATATACCTAAACTTCTTCTCACGAAAGAATAATATGGACATTCCTTTCTGAATAAATATTTTTTTCTTGACGCATACATTCCTTTGCATCGTGGTTTTGATGCACTGCAACAATAAAAAAATGTTCATGAAAAATATTGGTATCAAGTTATTCTACTGTTGTGATTCTACTATGTAACTTGTAGGTATTGATAAAATAAAATGCGTAAAATATTGAACTTTATAGATATTGTTGGTAAACATTGACTACATAAATCTATTAGAATTAGAAAATACCTACTTTGAATGTACGGACGCCAGCAGGTCAACCTACCCGAAACTGTCTGATTTTCCCAATCAACATTGAACCTAATGCTTTAGCAATAAAGTCGAAAATCTATTAAAGAAATCTGACAGATTGTAGTAGCTTGATGTGGTGGCGACTGTACGTTGTATACTTACCGGCACCGATATTGTATGTTTCAAGGACGAAGTGGGCTAGCTTTGCCTATCGTATGCTGATAGATGTGATTTGATTTGATTGTGAATTGTGATGGGAAAATAAATAAAAATTATTATTATTATTATAGACTGATGATCTATTTCACTTCTGCACACATGTGCGCCTAAAGCGTCCTTGATACTTCTATGTCCGTGCCGGTGATTATAAGTACTAGAAATCGGTAGGCTAAACCTATATCCGTAGAAAGGAACAGAGATCCCTACTTCCCTACTAATAAAAAGGAAAGTGTGTATGTTTGTATCTATGTATGTACTATGTTCTGTTTTCACGTCAAAACGGCTGAAATTGTGATGAATTTCGGTACAGAAATAAGTGGGAGGGACCATAGAGCCATTTATAGACTATATAGGGGAGGGGTGGGGGGCGAACGAAGCCGCAGGCAACAGCTAGTAGGTAAATAAAACCGAAAAATAACAATGCACACAGGTGCGGCCGGCAGCGCGGCGCTCTTCTTTTGTTGTATAATAGTAGGTACCTAAATACAGGTAAGAACCGCACTCTTATTGCCATTTCTTAGACATGATGGACAAGTTTCGAAAGTAAAGGTAAAGATAAGACCGTAGGGTGGATTGAAAAATCAAAAGACAATAAGTTGATAATATGTAAATAAATAAAACTTCTTCTTCTTCTTTGACTTGGTCACTTTCTTGTATTTATTTTTATTCGCCATACTTCTGTTCACTAATAAAAACAAATAAACAATAACTGACTACGTGATAGCCGCGCGCTAGAAAAAGGGACATAAGGTAAACGCGGGTGAAGTCGACAGTGACCCAGAAGTCGTCAAATTGTCTAAAAACATCAATATCTTTTGCTACTAAACATTTAACTGGCTGATTTTTGTGGCAACATATTAATGGTACCCTAGTGCACGATTAAAATAGCAACACTGAGTTTTAATTATAATGGCTTCTGAAATATCTTACTCGAAAAGTCTCCCTCACAATTTTTTAATTTTTATGCAAGTTTAGTTGCTAAATGTGACACTCAGCACGTAGTTTTGTCTTTTGATTTGTGAAACTTCAGTGGGGTTTGAGGTAAGTCTGATTATTTGACGAATTAGTTAAGTTAATTTGCTAACGATATTAATTGATATTTGGAATACTTTTACCATAAAAGTATTTTTTTTCGAATGTGACATCTATTGGTACCCAAAAATTCCTAATTGACCCAGAACTCGTCATTTTAAGTACTTTTGTGACGATTACTGGGACACGTTTAATAGTTGTCTCTTAATTCGTCATCTTGTAGATATTTTGTGTTTTATGCCACAAAACGCCAATAATAACTATTTTCGGGACCTTTACATAGTTTTTAACTCTCTTCTATAAAGCGACAAAAAAAAACAGTTTTAGAGAAACCCATTTTTATCGATATATGATAAAACTATGACGATAAAAATGGGTTTTTCTAAAACTGTTTTTTTTTCGCTTCGCTCGCACATTACTTGAGTAAACGCACTCTGCTCAGTCGTGGCAGCATTGGGCTCGCTTCGCTCACTCTGCACGAAACTGTGCTCGCGTTTTTCTTGTGATATGTTATCTCAATCGTGTCGCAGATGGGCTTTCTTCGCTTCCTAGTTTTAAAAGCGTTCATTCCACGCGAACTAGCATCGTCGCATTTTTAGTGGATTTTCGAGATTATTTTATTAAACAATTTAACCAAGATTTAGCTTTAGTTTTGTTTAAGCTATTTTTATTCAACCTAAATTGCTGGTATATATAATTATACTAAACATTTACTCTTAAATAAAAATATTGAGTCGTAATAGGTACTGCAAATGCTGCTACTGCTGCAGTACTGCTATATTTTGTGTTTCACGAGCTGTGTCCAAATAAACTTTTTTTCTTTCTTTCTTTCAAATAGAAAATTAATTGACAGTAGGTCAGTAAATACCAAAAAAAAACTGTAAAAAATAGCAAACAACTAAATACTACCGATCTAGTACTTGGCTGCACAATAATAGTACAGACGCCAGCACATCAAGCTACTACAATCTGTCAAATTTCATTAATAGATTTTCAACTTTATCGCTATAGTATTAAGGTTCAAAGTTGATTGAGAAAATTTGACAGTTTCGGGTAGCTTGACCTGCTGGCGTCTGTACTTTGGGTTAAATTTAATAAAATAATTACTAAGAACCACCAGATATGCGACGTCGCCAGCCCGCGTGGGATGAACATTCTTAAGAGCTTGCTCATCGTGTGATTAAGTGCGCTCTGCTCATGTGTGTCAAGAGTGGACTCGATTCGCTCGCCATATAGTGAGAGTGCTCGCTTCGTCCACTCGGCCTAATTGCGTAACATATAATCAATCGGAATCAGAATTATTTTGAAGCAAATTTCTAATTCATTGCTTCATAAGTTCGAAAAATTTGTCTGCTCAACACGTAAATTACGCAATGAATGTTGCTGAACTGTCAAAATGAAACCGATTCCCATTGATCGTGTTACGTAATTAGGGTGCTGGCTGCCTTACCGAAGAAGGTATAACCGAGCCTTAATAATCCCTGGCTAATCGGTGCTAGTTTCTCACCAGTAACTTGCGTGGTATGCTCACTTCACTCACTCAGATCGAGCATGGATGTTACAGTTCCAATCAAACCCACATATATCATACAGAGGTGTCTTCTTACTTAGTCTTCTCCCGTTGAAATCGATGTACCCAAGCTTTTGTATTTGCTCATAACTAGATTTTTTAGGATTATTTTATTCCTCCTGATTTAAATTTCTTCGATTAATTATCGTTTTATTACAATTTCGAGTAGAGAATTTACAGGCGATATGAGACTAAATCTTTTTATTTTACAGGCTTTTGTAAGAAAATGCACGAAGTATTTGCTCGACACTAGACTTAGTAGGCTCATTGCATTCCATATGAAGTAATATTTTACCGTATATGATATTTTTCATTCCTGAGCAGATTTACGGCTGATATGAGACGACATCATAAACTTTTTCTTTATATAATTATTTTCTGATACTGCCGTAGTTAGGTATTGTATTTACTCGGCAATAGACTTTTGAGCTAGTTGCTTTCATTATGATGAAAGCTTACTTTGATTGAGATTTTTTTAATTTCTGGTCAGATTTACGGTTTATTTAAGACGACATCTGAAATTATTTTGCTATTGTCAACCTCTAATGCATTTTTAATCCCATTTCGGCCAATATTTTTTGTTGTTTGTCTTTATGTTGTGGCTAGCTTTTAGTGCTTTGTTGACTTTGGACAATGGCACCAGAACCACTGTTCTAACTAAACTCAAACTCAACAAGTTTTTTTTTCACCCTGCTCCACACTAGGAATTACTCCTGTATCGTGGGTGCGTTTTCAAACATTTAAACTCACATACAAACAGCCAGACCCGGAACAACTACCTGTAGACAATACAAATATTTGTTCCGTGCGGGAATTGAACCCGCGATACGCAGCGCAGCAGTCGATCGCTCAGCCACTGCGCCAACCGTGTCGTCAATTTATTTCAACTAAACCAATTACAGGCACTTTTGAATTGTCAAGGGTCGGTCAGTCGTGCGGTCCATGGCCCTATATGGGGCCCCGGTATGGGCGCGTTCACTGCGGCTTCGAGCCGCACACTACCTGAACGCGCCCCAAAAGGTGGTAGCCGTAAGGCTGATCCGGGGCTACCGCACGATCTCGGGCGAGGCAGCAAGCCTCCTTGCCGGACTGCCACCATGGGATCTGGAGGCGATAGTCCTCGCGCGCCTATATGATTGGCGCGCGGAGGCACTACGCCGGGGGGAAACTCCGCATCCGCGGCAAACCGCGGCGGAGCGGACGAACCTCCGGCGCGATCTCATGGTGGCATGGAAGGAGAGACTATCGCAACCCAGCGCAGGGCACGCCACGATAGCGGCGGTATGACCCCTCTTTGAGGAGTGGCTAGAGAGACATCACGGCGTTCTCACCTACCGCCTGACGCAGGTCCTCTCCGGACACGGATGTTTCGGGAGGTTCCTGCACATCATCAGGCGGGAGGAGACGCCCGGGTGTCACCACTGTCAGGATCGCCCAGAGGACCCGGTGGAGCATACGGTGGAGGTCTGCCCTGCTTGGGCAGAGCACCGCCGTGTCCTAGTAGAGGCGATTGGCAGCGGCAGCGACCTCTCGCGTCCGGCCCTGGTTCAAGCCATGGTCCGGGGTGAGAGGGAGTGCGTGACGACTCCCGGCCACCGTAGGCGCGGGCCTGCGGGCGGAGAGTAATGGGTAGCTCTCCGTCCGATCAGGACTAGGCCCGTGCCGGACGGCGTGTACGTGTTCCACGCGCGCCTCAAAGAGATGTCAGCAAAAGCGACGGGGCTCCATAGGGCCGAAGCCTGCCAGGGTAGCGGGAACATCCGAAAGGGTTTACCGCTGCTCTGGAACATAAAGGGCTAAGGAAGGAACACGGGTGGGTTTTAGTCAGTAAGAGTCTGACACTCCCTTCTGCACCACCCAGAGCGGGAGGAGTCATTTGATGATTTCCCATCCTCAAAAAAAAAAAAAAAGGGTCGGTCAGTCAAAAAGATAAAGCTAGTTGCCCATTCCAAAGCGTAGTAGGTACCTATGGAGAAGAACGGGCAAGAAACTACATGGACACTCTTTTAAATCACAATAAACATGTTTTTTGCGCTATACTAAATGGAATTTCGACAGATAGTGAAAAAGAGGGTCGTGCGCGTGCGTCTGCACTTGCGATGTGATCTTATTGGCAAATTAAATCCTGCCTCAAAATTGGTACAAATATGACATATCTTTTGAATGCTCAACCATTGCTGTAACATTAAAATTATCGTAGCTATTAGCGGTTGGAATCTTACATGTTTTTGTTGGTGAAAAATATTGAACTGGTGGAAAGTATAATATTTACATCAAGCAGGACACCGACCGAAAATTAGTTTTCAAGTAAAAATTTATTGTGTTAAAAAGTGATTCAATGATTCTAAGCAAAAATATATTAGAATTTAAGTTATCCTGCTGTTTTTATTACCAACCTGCTCTGCTTACAGCTTTCAACCTTTAGTAATTTCTTGGGATATGGTCGTCTAGCTACCTTTCGTTTCTTATACTTGCCACTTATATCCAAAACGAACACATTTTTTAAATGTGTTCTTATCTTGAACTCTATGTTTAAGACATTAGAGTTCATATTAGCATTAAAAATTGACGACTACTGGGTCCTTTTGATGAGTAATAGTACAAATCAGACGACTACCGGTACAAATCGCCCTTTTTTTACATTTGCTTATATAAGTATTTATTATCACACTAAATTATAGAATTGAATTACTTATTTAGAATAACGGATAAATTATCTATTTCATTATGTAAAATATTTCATTCTAAATGAAATACTTTTCACACAGCAGTTCTTCAAAGTCAGTGAATTTCGAAACCCGACGAGTATTGGTACATTTACCTTAGGTCGTACCTCGACAAGCCCTAGCGGGTGACTGAAGTGACGGATGCGAACCGCTGTGTTATATAATAATTTATTAGTAAAAGAATTAAGCTATTTTGCAAAATGTAACCACATATTATTTTTCTATATGTTATTGTCTTTTTTTTAGATATGGTTTTTAGTAGTAAAACTTTTATAAGCTTTGAGAAAAAAAAGAAATGCTTAAAAAAAATATCGAATTAGGCTGTTTTTCGGAATTTTTTTTGATCGAGTGATGTTTTCGATATCGTGTTTTGAACCACAAATTGTTCAAATATATAAAGTCAACTTCAACAAGTTTTTTTTTTTGGCTTTAAAAAATCACGATTTCTTTGTTTATTGTTGAATCCAAGTGGTGTAAAATTGGGAATACCTGGCCTTAAGCTACGCTAGCCGCGGTTGGTCCGTGGATGGGTGACCATCTTTATATACCAAGACCCGTCCGTGCCGAAAGAACTAAACCATTATTGGTCTCGGCACCTGAACAGTCGTTACGGGTCGTCAGGAGCCCGAAAGTCCACCAACCAATCTTACCAAGGGGTAGCGTTTTATCCAGTAACTGGGTGGAGGTCAGATAGGTCACTCCATGTCAAATACAGGTACTCAGCTGCATCCGGTTTGACTGAAAGCTGACCCCAACATAGTTGGGAAAAGACTAGGCAGATGAAGGTGGGGTTGTTCAGACATTCCTAACATCTGTTCGGAAAATAACCTACAGGTTATAAACGTTTCTAAAAGAAAATATTTCCCTTTTAAGGCGAGAACTATGATCAACAATCTCCAGATAGATTACAAAGACCCACAATCAAGTCCATTGCCGACGATTGCTTCAGTTTTTACCTCACAGATCTACGGCCGATAACGCAAGATAATCAAATTATACCGCTAGAAACAAAGTTTCAATAAAGGCTAGATCCTAGATAAACCATAGACTAGTTCAGAACACTAGATAAACACCCTTTCCTTCTTAACATAGACAAAATGCTTTACTACAGTTTCATGCCGATATTATCTACTAAAGTACTCAATCAGACGCAATTCAATATAGCGGAATAAACTTTATTTATACCGTGACACGATAATGAAGATTTGCTGCCAATAATTTTATCGGTAATTGAGATATTATGCAATTACGTCGTATTATGTAAAACGAACCGGATTAAGACTGTATTCGGTTGCGATGAGATTTTCACATTTCTGTAAATAACTGCTAAGTTATGTGTCGTCATTCATATTTGTAGGTATGTTTGCAGTTGGATCAAAACTTTCCTTGTATCGTAATTGCCACACAGAGCGCATCGTGGTCGAATCGAATCAAATTCTCTACGGTAAGCTGTCGCGCTTGCTGCCAGACCAACTAGACTGTCTTTCCATTATAACATAACATCACGCCTGTGTTCCTGGAAGAGTTAGGCAGAAATGGACTTAATAAATGATTTTATTTTGTAAGTAGGTTTGTACAAACACTTTTACACGTCAATCATATTTTAAAACTTGATGATTTCGGCGTTTCCTATCTGACTAGTCTGAGAAGAAAGGCCGAAACAAACTCAGAGGTCACAGTCTCTTTTAAAGTCCAGACATAATCTTGGTCGGATCATATGAAGATCATGTAGGTCGATGTCTGAGATGGTCTTTTGAGGAAAGAACCACACAGATTGAGTGGACCTGTCCAGTCAGTGCACGCATTTGTCAGAAATCGTGCAGCTCAACTCAAAACTTAAGGAGCTCAACGATTTGACGAACAATACCAAAGAACAATACAATACATTTGGGTAGGCCACATTAATTACTAGTACCCACAATTCATCAGTTATGTTTAATTCCCATTTATAGGGGACGAGCCTATTGTCATCAAACAAGCACAAATTCCGAGAAACTACGAATTCCAGATGGAAAAAACCAATAAAACTTTACCCGACCCGGGAATCAAACCCAGGACATCAGCAGTCGCGATTGCGACCACTAAACCAACTAGGCAATCGTCCAACTATATTTATGAAGATATACCATTCACCCATGCTAAAAGGAACCAAGTAGTCATGAGATTATGTGCAAGGGCACGACGATTAATTCTTACATCCATACTATGCAAGGTTTTACTACCAACGTATAATCATAGCAATCTGACATTCGTCACCCTTATTTGTTCCGCGTTTCCGTATGACTGTATTATGACAGTTTCTAAAGGAATTCTGTTGGCACCCTTGGAGTATCTGAACATTGCGGGTAGGCCTTTTAGAAAGGCCCCGGACGCTTGTTATCTCCCCTTTGGATGATGAGCGTGAAGGTCCTGGGCTCAATTCCCGACGCTAAGGTATTATCACCATAGATTCTTCAGGTTAATGTAAAGGCATGGCGCCCTATTAAATAGGACTTGATCATAATTGGTATACATATTATACCGCGTGAATCAGAAAGCTATGATCAAATTTAAGTGACCATGTAACTTTCTCCATAGGACCAAAACCATAATTGCGAAAATATTGTCAACTGTCCCACACAAAACTTCAATATCTACAGACTCGACCCAAATGTATGGGACGATCATAATTTTTTGGGATTACAATGTTGGTCTAATGGAGAAAGCTGTTTAGTTTGATGGTCCGTATCACATCCTTAAATTAGTCACACATTTCTGATACATGCTGTATACGATACACCTCTACCTGAGCCCTATGAGGTATAAAAGCGCAATGCTATGTTGTGTTCGATGCCCGAATAAAAACGAGCGTCTCTATTTAGGAAACGTACAACTCCTTATGCGCGATATATTACTTGCTAAAATACGGAAGCATTAACAATTTCGTCATACCCGTCTGTATAATTTCCTCTATCAGCCATTAGAACCTCACTCACAAGTTTATTTTTTATATTTCCTCATACCAAGCGTACATACTGTCTTCATTATATGATATTAATGATATGCTAAGTTATTTACATTAATTATCTTTAAGAGATTAATGACGTTATCTATTAAAGAGGTCGATGCTCTAAATTAATTTATATAAGGGCAGATTTTTCAATAGCCCGATAGCTTTTATTTGAAGAATAACTAACAAGAAGAATAACAGTTTGACATATTTTCTGTCAAAATGCAATATTAATTTATTTATTTAACACTTCCAGCACACAAATATACAGAGGCGGACTTAATGCCATAGGCATTCTCTACTAGTGCAGTGGTAGGTGCAATCATGAAAATTGAGGAATAAATATTTTAAATATAAAGTTACGCATACACCTATTAAAACTGTAAAAATAATGTATACCTAATTACATATTAATATAAGCACAAATAAATATACATAAATACATGAATATACGAAATAAAACAAACAATGAGAAAATATTACCGTTGTGATGACAGTTTCTATCTCCTATGATGAAAGTTATCTGACCATTGAAACATCAGCCCTAAGTGTTGTATTTTTAATTTCTCTCATTTGCTTTTATAGATAAACATAGTCATAGCAGCTTCGGCACTGGCTGCTATCATTTCTGTTTCAAAATCTTTTAAAAAAAGCTTATAATTTGTACCCTGTGGAAGCTAAATACATAATCTGTATTAATCTACTACCACATCTGATTAGCAGTTAAGAAAACTATAAAGCTATCCCAACCGACCGAATATAATTACTTGCGATAAAAACGTAGATAATTACGCCTACCAAAAAGAAATCCTTTCAAATTAAAAGTCCTTGATAGACGTGCTAATTAGCGAACAATAAATACGTCCAAATATGTACAGCTTAACATACAATTATTACACAATTGATTTCAAATGTAAATCAGTAGCACGATAAGCTTTCGTTAACCTTAAACTAATTGCTAATTATTTGTACTCTAAATTATAAGGCAATGAATGTTGGTCTGTGACAAATAAGATGTTAAGACATAAAGGCCCTGCTCCACAGCAGTCCACGGCTTTGTTACGCACGGGGGCCTACTCCGAAGTGCAAAGTGCGAATGTTCGGATCGGACCGACACATGGCCGAACCGAATATTATTGAAAACTGCGAAAAAAGTTCGGATCGGCTCGGTTGGGTCGGGACCATAGTTAATATTTGAAAGAGTGTAGGTGTGTAGGATCGGAACCAACCGAACCAAATAGTAACTTCGTAGCAGGAAACGGCCGAACATTCGGCCGATACTACTTCGGAGTAGACCCACAGGTTCGTATAAAAAACTTGAGAGGTGTCAAGGGACACCCGGATGGAACGAAGTATAACTTGCTTTCTATAAGAGAGAGAGAGAGAGAGACAGAGAAACACGCGCACGCCGCACGGCTTACAACTGTAGCAAAAAGTGTCGTTCCAACTTTTGGTCTTAATTTTTTCCGTCTAGCCCCCTTTCGCAACGCGCGATAAGGAACTTCGTTCCAAAAATGTAGGGGGGAACGTCCACTGCGACCTAAAGCCACGCTACAACCCATTCACAGTTATTTTACGTCTGATTTTGCATCACTGTCAAAATCACTGTTATCCTTATTCTCGTTACAATATGGTTGCTTTTGGGAGTAACCCGCTGACAAGTCTGTCAAAATCACTATGTCTTTATTAACGTTGCAATAAGGTTCCTGTTGGGTTGCCTCTATCAGGGGTATAATAACTGTGAACCGACTGTACGCACGAATGCGAGGCCGGCAAACAAATGAACTGCACAGCTAACATGGCCATCCTCTTCATGCTTATCTTACGTAGCAGTCAGTGGATGCAGTGGTCGGTCCACGGGAGTCGTAATGGAACTATTATGCCATTATGTGCCACTCAAGGATAAGTCGAATTGTAGATCAAATTATTAGCTATAGTTTTTGCTGTATTGGGACATACTTAATTTATGTAAATCATTTGTTTGTTTGTGGAGATAAAGCGTTCTGTTTGTGTAGGCGGAAAATATTGTAGTAAAACTATAAATAGTTTGATGTAGATAATGACTTTTCATTTCGTTTTGCAAGACAAGTGCTCTTAGTGGGTTTTATAGCATTTTTATGATCGAAAAATGCCTAAATACTACGTTTAGTTTTCGTAAAGTTCCGAATCGAGGAATAGATGTCTGGTTTCTAATCTTACTTTCCATAATGTTATGTACCTGTGTTTTTGGAACGAAGTTCCTTATCGCGCGTTGCGAAAGGAGGCTAGACGGAAAAAATTAAGACCAAAAGTTGGAACGACACTTTTTGCTATAGTTGCGCGTGTTTCTCTGTCTGTCTCTCTCTCTCTCTCTCTTTGAACTTCGTTCCATCCGGGTGTCCCTTGACACCTCTCAAGTTTTTTATACATATGCGTACGTAATATAAAGAAGCTACTAAGATCAAGGATAAGTTTTAATTTATTCACATACGCAATCGGCTTTCAGGAAGTAAGACTTCCTAATATAAATTTATTTATAACCTATAAAAGCCTTCTTAAAGTTTTAAGTATTAATAATAAGACTATTTATTGCAAATAACTTTGCTCATAAATGTCTTCATTTACTGGTAATATTCTAGAGTTACGTCTCTATAAATAGATTTTTAAGATGTCTAAATAAACACTAACTAGGTACTTCATTATTTACCGTTGATAATAAAAGACTTGTCTTAAAAATCTTACAAACTGATAATTGTTACAACACAAATGGAAACTAGGTGACGGGTAAAATAGCTATCATTTAAATAACTCTCATCTCATTAGTCATTAATTTAACTTAGTAAACAGTGTAAATAGTAAGTTCTGTTACCATGAATTCAGAACACGAAAAACGAAAAAAATTCAACTTAGGGGAAGTTTAAATATTTCGTCGGTTATAAAAAAAGGTTCATCATCATCTGCCTAGCCTTTTCCCAACTATGTTGGAGTCGGCTTTCAGTCTAACCGGATGCAGCTACCATTATTTTACATGGAGCGACTGCCTATCTCACCTCCACAACCCAGTTACTTTCTTTCGTTGGGTAATACGAAACCCCTTGGTAAAACAGGTTGTCAGACTTTCGGGCTTCTGACGACCCGTAACGACTGTCAAAGATCCACGAATGACAGCCGGGACCAACGGCTTAGCTTCCTTTCTTAGGCACGGAGGGGTCTTGGTATGTGAAAATGGTCACCCATCCACGGACCAACCGCGGCAAGCGTAGCTTAACCTGATCGATCGACCCGTGTGGCATAAACAAAAAGTTGTTCCATATAATATTAAACTTTCTGTGTTCTACACTGCAAACTAAATAAATTAACCTAACCTCCCAATGGATTTGGCATAGTACACCCAATGAAACCGTTAAACAAAAAAATAATCTCATCTTAAATAGCTACCTATTATTTAAATAAACTCAGGTCCTACTTATCTAGGTCAGTGGATCATTTATTTATTGTAAGCTAAGCTAGGAAACCTAACCCAGTGCTTCCGTGTTTACAATCAGCTTTCATCACAAACCTAAGCTATTGGAGCATTCAACCATATCTCAGATCCTATTACGTCAAAATCTATCGGATCTTAATAGAAAAAAGACCTAATTATTCTTTAATAATTACATCTACCACCTACGCATTTCATAGTCCATTATTATTAAATTAGGTCCCTCAAAAAAAAAGGCTTTTAAAATCACAAGATTGGCCCCCACGGCTATTTCAGTGGCCCACATACGCAATCAAAGATTGTACACATTATTATAATAATAACAAACGCATAATTAATAGTATCGTTATGGCGAGACAATAATCTGATGAAATATTAACCTAGATATTGTGGACACTGTTTTTGAAAAAAAAAAAAGCGGTCATGTCCGAGTCGGACTTGCAGACGAAGACTTCACCACCGTACAGTCACGAGCAAAAGTATGTATACATTCGGCGTTATTCAAAAGCGATTTACTCCTTTATTTTTTTATGAAATTTTATGTTGTTACGAACATAGCATTTGCAAACCCATAGGTTTATGTAATGTGCCGTATTTCAACGTTGCATTCGTTATTTCACGAAAAAATCGCAATTGAAAGTTGCCAAGTGTTGACATATTGGTGCTCGTGACTGTACAATATTATTTTAACATAACATATTTCTTTTACATGTTTCTTGTATGTCTTCTTACATGTCCCTTTAATGTTTAACTATATTTTATTTTTGTAGTTTATATATTTGTTGTTATAGGTAGTGGCCATACACACACTGTGAACATTTTAAGTGTCTACCTATTACGGTTTAAAAAATACAGCGGTGTAATTGCGTAACACACTAAGAATAGCAATGTCTTTCATCTTGACAGTTCAACAACATTCATTGCGTTATTTACGTTCTTGAGCAGACCATTTTTTTTTTAACATAAATGAAGCAATGGATTAGCAATATCCTTCAAAATGATTCAGTTTGTGCTTGATAGTTGTATTACGCAATTAGGGTACAGCTCTGTGACAGACGGACGACCGAACAACGGAGCCTTAGGTCCTGTTGGCACCTTATGGGTATGGTATGGAACCCTGAAAAACTGTAAAGATTTCCAAGAGTCTTACGTAGGAATACCTCATAGAAATGCTTTATATCGATATGATATTACAACATTTACATTATTTGTCATTTTCGAAAATGCTAAATAGTTGTATCGGGACGAGCTGTACATGACCAGCTGCTACCAACTGAATAGATTGGTCAGTCAGATAGACTGGCAGTCAGCTGCACTACCAACTGCCGGGTAATTCTTCACAAACTATCTATATAGCACTTCCGTTCCGTTCTAGCAAGTTAACATTTTCTCTTGCCATAATATGGCTGTCTGTGTCCTTTTATCAATGAAAAAGTTTTGGTTGATATTATTATATTATAATGGATTCTAAACATCACCATTGAAGTTTTTGTCGTTAGAAAAGGATTCCCTTATTTTAACATAAACACACGTAACATCACACTTTTATACCCCGAAGAACGAGGCAGAGGTGGACTTATAGTACAGTACCGTAATTCCCTTTATTTTTATATCCAAAAATTCACGTCATAATCGAAACGATCTAAATAATAAGTAGTCCAAGCGACTATTGACGAAATATTTACAGATAATTATTTTCTAATTATAGAAATTACAAAATGCAAAAACTAAGGCCACAAAAAAACTTAAATATGCAACTGAAATTCATACTTGGCCTCTTTTTGGATCTGATATACATAGTTAATTAAAATTATATACATGCGTCTCTTTCACTCTCCTTTCATATCCTGTTGCTTATCCATGTGGGTGGTCGTTGATGTTGGTATACAGGATGTAGCAAAAATATTGGGACACAAAACTTTGGTTAAGATAAATGCCATGCAGTTTACTAGTCAGAGGGTCGAAGGAATTAAAGTGGTCATTATTCACTTCACATTTTTTTTTTGGCAAAGTGGAAAAAATAAAATTTGATTTTTGATGGGTATCTCTGCATAGCCCCATAATTGCGTAATACACTATCAATCACAATCTGAATCATTGTGAAGGATATTGCCAATCCATTGCTTCATATTATGTTCGAAAAATTTGTGTGATCAATAACGTAAATAACACAATGAATGTGGTTGAACTGTCAAAATGAAAATCATTCCTACTGTTACGTCATAATTCCGCTTGAGTGGAACAGAAAAAGTTTGATTAAAATTGTAAAAAACTAATACTAATAATTCGATTTGATGAATATTTCTACACTAAAAAGCATTATTGAATAGATACTCGTATGTGCTAGGTTATTAAACTCAACCTCAACAGCTGATTACCCCACAGTTTACACAATTACCTGTATAATATTATGTACGTGGGTATAATTTACTTCCGAGATACATACCTAATGATAAATGTTATTGTCTTTCCATTGTACTTACAGCACGCGACATAAACGTTCGTTGCGAAATGTTTGTCCTTAGGAGAGCTTAGGTATGTACCACTGTGAAGTAGGATGTCAGCTGTGATACTAAATAGTTCGTGTATTACAAACGTTTGTGAGTCATTGTTGCCCTTTGTATGGTTACGAAAAGACATATACAATAGGTACAGTCAAAGACATTGAAAACACAAGAATTGTTTTTCAACTGCACGTTTAAAATGTCAAATAAAAAAACGGCTTCTACATCGAACAAAAATAACTGCGAATAATCATCCATCTCAAAAAATAAACAATGAGTTTCTTTTTTTAATTCTACAGCTATTACAGACAATTACAACCAAAAACAAGGATTTTAATTTCTAATTCCACCAAAACAATCTAACTACGCATGAATCTATGAACATCTAAAAAACTTCACGCAACGAGAATCATGCTCAAATTGCAAAACGAAACATCGCCATGACATTGAAACAAATGAAACAGACCGCGTGAACGTATTAGCAAATGCTAAGCTAATCGTGACTGTAACACGAAACAATTAAATTACCCACACTTACATGATATTATCTGGTTTATTTTCAAATGAATTGTAATTAAAATTCTAGACGAAACCACGTTCTAGCGCTAGATGATGGCAATCGATGTTATTAATGAGGATTTTGTAAAGGATTTTATCTGGTTTCAACTGTTTTTCTGACTGCCTTGTTAGTCTAGTGGTCGGAAGCGCTTCTGCTCAACATGAGGTCGTGGGTTTGATGCCCAGATCGGGCAAAGTGATATTGAGTTTTTCTATCTGGAATTGCTCAGTAGCAGCCCGGAGTTAGGATTTGTGCTAGGTTGAAGGAAATAGGCTCGCCAATTATTACAAGGGACTTAAGCCGGTCGAAACCCAACAAGGTTTTGAAAAGGCAGGGTCCAGACAAGGACACGTGTGACAAGGATGGTTTCATCAAGGTGGAGAAGAAGAAGAAGAAGAAGCGTCCTTGTCAGAACCAGTGCGGCACCGCGCCGACAGGACCCAACATGCTGCTGCGTCCAGCAATCCCGACGACGCAGCTGTATGTGTCCAGACTGCACCACTCCACGAAGGTTGAGGAGATCGTGGAGTACATGCGTGTGAAGACCAACTGGACTTTGAGGGTCGAGAAGTTGGAGTCACGTCACAACACTAACTTCAAGTCGTTCGTGGTGCGTGTTCCAACACATATCTCGAGAAGTTCCTCAAAGAAGAGTTCTGACCGAAGGGTGTTGTGTACCGCCCGTTTCGTGGCCGGCTACATGACACCAGTCAGCGAAACACGACGCAGACACTTCGTGTGCGTTAGTTAGTTCTTAGTGTAATTATAATGTTGTATGTATTTATAGTATATTTTTAAGTTATATTAATATTGTATGTGTTTGTATGGGCCTTGTTGCCTGAAATAAATGGATAAATAAATAAACCTAACTACCGAAATGCGGAAGTACTACCTATCGGTACATCTCTGCTCAACCCTTTGGGGAAACCAGGCGTGATGTTACATTTATCTGGCTTCAAACCTTGAAACGTATTCCAATATGCAGCTCGGCTTCCGTCAAAGGTTCGATGAATAAGTCCTTGAGAGGAAACCGAATTGGCTAACGTAGGATACGGGATGCAAAATAGAGATGTACCGACAAGATCTGACTGAAGTGGTTAAGGTAGATAAGAAGTGCACGGCAGAGGATCGTGGAATGTAGACCAATATCCTCCGGATAGGGCCCTAGCTTGAGAAACGGCCATTAGCTTTGTCAGTGTGAAGTTTCCCGCCAGAGAAGGGAAGATCAAGGAACAGAGAGAGAACGGACAACTAGTTGGTATGAGTATCTGCTTATTGCAAATTCACTGTTTCTTTTTAGCACAGAGCTTTATGAATTCATTAAATTTGAATATGAACTTTTCAGATACCTCTAAAACGCTCACTTAAATAAATGGGATGTCTAACACTGATCTCTTTATGAGCCGTCTGGTATTTATAGAATTCATTCGAAATCACCAGTAAATTCCAAAAGTTATTACATTTATATTACCAATCGACATCTTTACGCAATCATATAAAATATACGAATCGACAAATATACAGAATTTATCAAATGTAAATTTTATGTTTGCCGCGTGGTTTGGTAATTAAATCGAGTCAATTTGGATCTGGAAGTAGAAGCAAAACAGTGTACAGAACGTTACAGATGAAAAACGTGTCATTATGGAAGTCGTTTAGTGATAGGCACGGTCACCAAAGGGAATAAGTAACCAGGGTCGTCGGATATAGTTGAAGTTTATAGGTTAAGAAACCGATGCATGTTTTCGAATAAAATTTAAATTAATTAATAGAAAACAAACAGTTCATTTATCAAATTATAAATTTCATTCGAAAACCTCCATCGGTTTCTTACTAAACTTCAACTATATCCGACGACCCTCGTTACTTATCTCCTTTGGTGACTGTACATGGTCTATAATGAACGTATGTCAATGTCCATTAACGGGTTACTATTGTGTTTTTATGGCCTCCTAGTACTTCTTAAGAATATATTTGAAACCGCGAATCGGCAAACGTAGTAAGGTAGTACGCCCTAAGGCAAGGTGGAGACGATCTTCGCAGGGTAGCTGGTAGCAGACTGGATGAGAGTTGCCGAAAATCGAGTTGAATGGCTCGCAATAGGAGAGACCTATGTCCAGTATTGGACTGCTGTAGGCTGATGATGATGAGGTATATATTTGTAACATACCTAGATTTAAAATTATTTTTCTAACTGAACAGACAGCTGTGCTGCTGGGGAGTTTGTTGCGCCACTTCTTCTTCCCAGCGATAGCACTGAAGTGGTGAAGGGCGGGCATTTTTGGGGGACTGTCTTTTGTAATTTTGACGTTCGAAAAGTGCTGATTCTCAGCCTAATTTAAATAAATGACTTTAGATTTTGATTTGATTTAAAAAAAGACAAATATTCTTCAGGTGTTTCGATGATGAACTTGGTAACATAAGCCAAACGTGAAATACTCGAGCAATTGAAAATTTGAGCTAACCCTAATTGATATGGTAACTCAATACTTGGTGGGGTAAACATAAAAACTATTTAAAAAGAAAGCCTAAAAGCTTAATCTAGCTGATAAAATAATCATACTAACCCAACCAAAACTGCCACCCAAATAATACACCACACAAACTTTATTTATTTAGGAACACAAGCTGCCATAATTAATTCTGATTGAGGGATGCGTCTGTCTAACGCGGGCTTGCAAAATGTCCTCGGTTTTTGCTCGACGGAGCATGATTCTGTCATTAGGACCCTTCTAAGACCGTGTCACACTGCGGTTACGCACGTTAAAATTGAACGGAAAATATGCCATGGCTAGATGACCAACGAGAGCATGTATGGCTTAATTTGGCTCGTTATTATGGACAAGTGGTGTTAAATTGCTGGCTTATTATCTTCGTCTTTAGCTATTGGCTTGGAAAATCGGTGTGGACACGTCTGTGGCCAAATTTTGTTTAACATATTTTAATTATTTACACTGAATTCCTTTTACACAATGATGGACCCCCTTTGATTCTAAACTCGGCAATTCTTCGCTTCAAAACATTTAAAAAATATCTAGGTAATGAAAATCCGACTGAGAGGAGGTTTGTGTTCCAGTAGTCCGAACGGCTGATTATGTTATGCATGCATCTGATCAACATAACATTTTTCTGATTGGAAAAAAAAAGCTAGATGGATCTTGACCAACGATGGTGTTGTGGCGGAGCCTGGAAGACGCCTATGTCCAGTTTTGAACTGCGATAGGCTGAGTAAGGTCGCTTCCAGTGCTATACCTTCATATCTATCGACAACAAAATCGAATGAACCAAAGAGTCTCTAAGCAAGCGTATTTACAGAGAAATAATCTTGCCTATTCAATACTTCAAATTACGTGGCACTACGTGTAAATAAATTTCTAATTTTATGTAATGTTTTATGCCCAACCATTCAGCGTATTAGTGTTACATTTACCTATTAACGTTTAACAGCACCACTTGTGACAGAGGCATGTGTCGTTGTTTCTAACATAAAGAAGTTAAATCATGTATGTAATACACAGTTGGGATCAAGGCCCGAGTTTGTCCCACATTTCTGTCATTTACATACTCCTGTGACTTCTAACTTTACACGAATCAAGTAACCCGTAACAAACGCTAAATAAACAATATCGTTAAACTAATTGTCGCGTAATTTAACACTGCAATGTTAAAAATCTATAGGGCAAGATAAAATATTACCAAGAGTAGAAAAAATTAAAGACAATGCGAAAATTATGAGTCAGCCGGTCGTTAAACTCATTCACAATCGAGCCCGCGCTTTTTCACACAGATAATGAAATATTACTGAGAATAAAACAAACAAGAAGAAGACATGACCGTTTTGGAATGCATTATGACAAAAAATAGAAGAAAAAACATTTAAGTTTTCTGGCTTTGTGTAAAAAAATTACAAAAGAATTAATTTTGGAACGTTATACTTACGTTCCAAAATTAATTGTAAGCCTACAAAAAAAAAAACAAAAGAAAAAAACTATGAATAGATAAGGTGATATTTTGCACGACATTATGAATTTCTTTCACTGCGGTTACAAGACGCCCTTGTAAAATATAGACTGCCCACAAAAAGTATTATCGGCTATTATGCATGGTTCACTACCGTCTGGTCTATTGTCCATTATTTATTCACAGAAAAATAATTATTGCCTTAACCAAACTGATATTGAAACCATCTTAATTAAGAAATCACTGAAATGGTTTAACAAGATTTCTATTTGTTGAGATGACAACCAGAAAATCGTCCTACAATATAAATATATTATTCACGTCATTATTTTGAAGACGAAGTTTGCAAACTCAACATTGAATACAAACAACAGTCCTTGTCCTGATACTTTATTTAATAAGGACCCCGCGGCCCCGTACCGAAGGTAAGCATTGGGTTGGTCCTTCCAAAGGATCCAATCAAGACATTTTCTAAGAAAATGACTGTCCTAGGGGTAATTCCAAATCTGAGAATTGAATAAAATCAACGTTATCGAGTAACCTTGTTAAACCTATAATCGTCTTTGTAAACTAAGGTGAAAAGCTATGGACCTATCTTGTTGTGAACGGCTTTCTTGATGAAGTGGAAAAAGGAAAGTGTTAAAAGATGAGCTAACAACCAACATGTCACTGTATTTCAAAGAAAAAATCTTATAAATCCTTTCAAACTGCTCTAAATAGAACGCTATCCATCGAAATCCAGTCGATTTTCTTTTCCCCTCGCTCCAATTTACACAGATCTCTCTCGATGTCTTACAACAATCCAACCGAGATAACTTACATTCAAATAGACTAACAACTGCGGTTTGTTTAACCGTAGAAAAGGACCAGCCATTTAATTATGTTTAATTTCCATACAGCAAGGCTTGTATCAATCTACAGAGGTTCCGTAACAGCGAAACTTTGTTCGCTTATTCCAATTTGTTTTATTGCACACAACTTTAACAAATACTTGTTGCAATGTACCTATATAAACCACAAATAAAAAGACCAAAGTATTTTATAAACTTTCCGGAAATGTGTTCTGTGAGCGCCATTTTTTTTTCCGCCATGTTATGCGGTAATACTAAGCCTTGTACTTAATGCTTCTACGTCCCGGAATTTAGGTGTGTCCATTAATCAAAGTGTATTGGATTGAATGGATAATTAATTATAGGTATAAGCTTAAAATCCGAGCATAGGCTGTGTTAAACGCTTAATCCACTTCCTGTAATGGAGTTTAGGGCGCAAGGTGGTCTCGTAAATTTAATCACGTTATAAAAGGTGCGATTTGTGTTATAACTGCTGTCTTTAAGTGCCCATTTTCTTCCCACTGCAAAGGAATTCAATTTTCGCAATGCAGCAGTGCAACTACATCGATTTACTAATGGTGGAACTCGACAAACGACATGAAAACAAAACACAACGGGGGGTTTATCAAACGACACAGGACATTAGCCAAAGAGTAAAAGGACCAGCGCTTTGTACTGGTAACAACAAAGCGTTTACCAGCGACGACTGTTATATCAGTTACATGCAATTAATTATAGTACAGTCGTCTACAGTCGTACTTCCTCAATTTCATCGCTACGGACATTAGTGAGTGCCGCGCCTTAGGGAATTGCTGCTTGTGTAACTAGAAAAACGTCATTATGGTGCTATTTCACCAATAACTACCTAGTAACTAGTGAATACTGCCTGAGCAAGATCTAGTGCGAGAATCGTCACATCATGAACAGATCATAAACTGCTAACTAGTGGTTTGGTAGCAGATAGTTTTGTAGCTAATTTCCGTCATACTAATAGTTACTTATTTAAGCTCAATCAAACTGGTGTAACTATGAAATCGGAAACGAATTATTCATCCGGCCATTCGAGACAGTTTGACTGTTTCACACGATTTTAGGTAACTTTTCGTTAAAAAAAATAGCTAAGTTTCTAGTTTGCGTATCCGTACTTGCACAGAATGAATAATAAACGTGTACTTAACTGCCAAAAAATGTACGCAATATGGACTTTTCGTAACATTCAAACGCGATATATATCTACATGGGCGAGTTACTTATCAACCATGTCCGTTTTTGACTAACATTGTGAAATGTTTTGACCAAGCACAAGTTGATTGAATAAATCGCAGAACTGATAAAATTACGATGACTGATTGCGATACCGGAATAATTATTATTCAGCAATCGTTTGAATGGAGGAATGATATTTGCATAGTTGTAGGAAATTGTGAAAATTAGTGATAGCGTGTCTATGTTGACTTGAATCAATGTTCCCGTGCATGCTGTAGAAGTCGATGAAAGTATTCTGGCATAGGTAGATAAATAAATAGCTACTTGTCTTATAGTATAACTCATTGGCAACAGAAGTCTAGTGCCGATTATAGTTGATATTAGCACTATGCAGTCCAAGTCTTTTTGTCTTTTTAAATGGTTAGAATCCCAAAAGGCTGACAACCAGTCTTACGGGGTATCGTGTTAATCAGTCACTAAGTTCTGGAGGTCAGATGATAGTCGCTCCATGTTAAATACTGGTATTTTGCTGCATCCGGTTAGACTGGAAGCCGACCCCAACGTGGTTGGGAAAGGCTAGGCCGAAATTAAATGATAGTGCAAGTCTTTGCTTGCTTGTGCCAGAAGTGGTGGTTCGTTTTATGGAAACCTTTTATAGGCTTCTTCTGGGCAAGCTCGTTCCACCGTAGATCTCATCCCTGCCTCTGGGCTGGATTGAGGTCAAGAGTGAGCCCAATGTCAATAAAAAAATAAAAAAAACCTCGGTGCAGGTGTTTATTTAATTATTCGCCTCCACACCTGGCAATGTCAAGCACACTATTCACTACCAGCAAGTCCATATACTATCCATTTCTCACCTCTACCGTGCAAGAAATGATTAGGCGCAGTATGCAGAAAGATTTGGCAACGACACACGGTAAGTATTTTTAAAACAAGACCAATGCGTCAAATTGGACAATTATTTCTCGATTTTTTTTTTTTTACAAAAACGAAACCGATTTTCAAGCTCGAAATCGTGTAACAGCAGCCGTAGACGGCATGGGCTAACATTTACGTTTCGCAACTCCAAGATAACCATCGGACCACAATGTTCTTCACATGACCTTGAGATGGAAGTATTTGTGTCTCTGTCTTAATAAACAATTAAACATTAGGGCAACCGTTACGTTTGACATTGTTTTAATACCCAAAACAGTTGACATTTTGAATGTCTTTGAGGTTATTTAGAGGCTTGAGAATAATTAATGTTTGTCTTGTTATAATGTGTGTCATTAAAAACTAAGTCTAGTACGACAATGTTATGCATGGAGATTTATTTTATTTGAGGGTTACGGCAATTCTTTGACAGTAAATTGCAGTACCTATCTATAAATTTTTACAATAGCATAACTTAGTTTTAGCAAACACAAACTTAATGCATTTATTTCTTACTAATTATGAGGCACTTTTGAATTGTCAAGGAGTAAGTCAGAAAGATGAAACTGCGGAGTAGAACAGGAAAGACACTCCATGGACTCTCTTTCAAATCAAAATATTGGTTAAATTACACAGTAACAGCAGTAATAGTTGCAAACATATAAAAAATAACCCTAAACGTACCTAATTATTATGACAAAATAATAATACAACACGCATTTATAAAGCAAAGTAAATAAACATGCAAAACCATATCCCTATTCCATTCCATTTGCATTTAAACGAAAAGGCAGTACCTAACAATCCCTGACGGATTTAGCAGTAGGTATTATAATTAGTGCCAAAGCAGTGACTTTGAAACCACAATGATTGTGTAGTGAATAAATTGCGTTAAACATGCATTTTAACTTTAAGATTACAATCAATTCTATATTTTTTTGCTTAGGTATATTCAAGATTTTACTCAATCTGAATTATTTATAATAATTGTATTTCACGTATGCAAAAGCCTCTTTTCTGACCGTTGGGTTGGATCCTACGTTGAAACATGCAAGATAAATTAAAAGGCGGCTTGGATAGACTTAATTCATGCAAGTTTGGAGAAGCCTATCTCCAGCAGTGGACTGCGATAGACTCAGTTGAATGGTTTATTGATTTCCATTACACCAAACCAATACCAACCAGCCATGCAATAATAAAAATATATAAAACCTTGGAATCCCTTACCGGGGTTAGCCCTGGGGTCTCTCGCTGCAGCCGCGAAGTTATTGTAACTCGGGGCTCCGAAGCTAGTACCGAAGTCGGAAAAGTCGACATCGTAATGTCCGAACTGTGCCGACGTCAGCGCTATGCATGCGCACACGACTATGGCCTGGGGACAAGAGAGAAACATTGTTAATAAAAAGGAATATAAAGTTAAATTCGGAGCGTAAGCTTTCTACTAATACTCCAACAAGTTGGTCAGAAAGGCAGATGACCAAAATTATCTTGACGTACCGTCAGGGAAATTAATTGCTAAGCAAATTGACCCCCTACGTCAATTTGTCGTGTTATAGCCATTCCAAACAACTGTCAAAGAGTTACCGTTGTGATTTGAAAATACGGACAATTAAATTTGGTTAACAATCAATTTACTCGACTTCGCATAACAAATGAATAAGGTACCTAACCTGCATTCGCGACATATTCGACAAAAATGTAAACAAATATGAGTTTATGGAATAATAACTTTAATTCCTACACAATAAATTTCAGTATACGCTACAACTTCAAAAAAATTTATAGCTTTCTCAATAGTGCTAGTCACTCTGAAATAAACTTAATTTTCATTAAAATAAACTTGATATTTGTTTAACTTGAAATAACGTCAATTTGAAACAAATAAAATTTGAGTATATGTAGATATAGTACTTGAATCAACCCACGAAATAATACTGCTATCCTCGTCTCATAACACAATGACAATAGAAAACGCCTTTGGGAAAAATGAGGATACTATTATGAAAAATTAGTAAAGTGATAGGGTTAATTTTGTCGAAAACTACAAAGACCACGTAAAATATAGTTATAGAATAATTTGCAGGTGGTTTACCTTTCAAACTTAGCCAACAGTAATAAAAATAATACAAAAACTATGTAAGTACACGCAAAAAACAAGCATATAATAGAACGCGTGCTATTAAATGTCATGGGTTCTTAACCATTTCAACGCTCAAGAATGATAATTTTTTGTTATAATTACGTACTTGTTTAAGAATTTTTAATCGTCATGTAACAGAAAAAATATTCAAACGTTAAAGTTTTAAGGAGGTATTACGCTATAAACACTGAACATAATGACTTTTAAGCAGGTTTAAAAGAAAAAAGCGTACCTACAGCAATTCTTTGTATATTTACAAAAATAAATATTATTTAACCTCTTAATCTGTGCGTTAATACTCGTAAGGTTACTGAACTGAGTCTTACAAAGAATTCGCAAGGACATCCGTTTACAGAGCCATTTTTTCTTCAACAGAGCTCAGAGCCTCAGAGCTATTTTTTCTGCAGTAGGATTGAACTAGATAACACTGTCAGAAACCGTGTAAAAAGGTACCTATCGCCCAATAAAGTAGCATTTGAAACTATATTATTAATAAATAACTACACTAACTAACCTAACTAAACTAACTTAGAAAATTCACACCGCTTTGATTGTATAAATTGTAGAACAGAAAAAACTCGAAATAACAACAATCATTGGGAATGCAGTGATATTTAATTCTAATTTGAACACAGACTTAATGGTCCAGATCACAATCTAAGATACATTCAAATGATACATGAATATGATGAAGGAAAAGACATATCGAGCGAGCAAAAACATAAAACAAAATCGATATATCTCGTAATCAAATTTTAATCTTGTGCTGATACAAAAATATTTCTTACATATGACCCGCAACATATACATTATCATTATAACAAAGAGCCTTTTAATCGATATGAACATGTTACAATTTAGTAACATGTAAAACATTATCATTAAGTTTAATCAGTGCAACGTTCTATCGAAATATGTAACAATTTTAAACAAAAAAAACACAACTTTGAACGCGCTCTGCGTTGTTTTTTTTTTGTCATTTTTGTTAACCTTACATCAGCCATGTTAGAGTTAGCTTTCAGTTGAACCAGAAACACACATTAACAATCTACCGGATAACCGGACCTTACAATATTAGACTGGTTGACAATCTTTCTAGCTCCTAATAGAATGCCCAGAAAAAACTCACAAAGCAGACAGATTGGCGACGAAAAATAACAAAAAAGAGGACGCGTATCCTTCTGCCAGATAGCATAGCAACTCAACGACCTTCAAGACTTTCCAAAACTATTTTAAGACTACAAGTACTCCACATACTTCATAAAAAAAACAATACAACTTACACAACCGGCTTTTATCAATTCACAATTGCGATAGTAGGAAGGTAATACACGGAAACGTGGTGACGTAAGCAATGCATACATTCATACGGACTCGAACTGGTTTAGAACAGATTCAGAAACAGGTATGTGATCTTGATATGTGACCTCAAACGGGGACTGGGCGTACGTGAACCCTGTCTTGGCACTCAGCTGATGTGTGCACACGTGTTTGGGTGGGCAGACCGGCGGTATAAACGACTATAAGATTAATTTTACTTTCAATAATGGTAGATACAGATTTTGTTTTTGTTTTGTTAATGACTTGATGTTTACCAGGGAAGTAAAGCATTCAATCTATGGTCTACTTACCCTTATTTAGAAACGGAACAACTGAAGCCACTTTTTTACTAACTATTAATTTCTATAGTAAGTATCAAGAATGAATGATGAAGTGTCAATCAAGCGTACGATTTACTTTACTCGATTTTTAGTTTTTAAGTTCTTCCAAAAGAAAAGGTTGGAAAAGCTTTCGTAAACAATGGCCAGTTTAATTAAACCATAAGCAGTAACAACGAGAGTTATAACTACTTATAAATTGATTGCTTCCGTATCTAGAAACAATTTATCTGCTACTGAACTATCTTTCGCAACTAGTCTAGACCACACGCCCGTCTGTATGGCCCTACGCAACATACCGTACCTGTTGGGGCCTGTTCCCATTTAAGGACACGTTGTAAATGCTTTCTGAATCGAATATGGTAATAAGTTCGATACACTTTGCTTTGCTTGCAAAACTGTGACAAATTTTATTGCTCAGTAGGTAAGTCACAGCCCTTCAGAGGTGTCGCAATTACCTAGTAATGGTTATTGTTTTTAAATGTTCCTTTGGTTAGTCGCAGCGATGGGTGTCAAGGCAGATTTGAATTAAAAAAATATGACGAATTGTCAATTGCGGATCAACTGTGGTCTAATTTCCCATACTTAACCCAGTTTAAGGTTATTTGTAAAAATACTTTAAGTAGATATAATTTTTAACGAATTTCCAATTTTATTTTTGTCTGCTCCGTCAGAAGTAATCATCAAACCTACTAGCCATTTTTAACAAAGGTCAAACTTCTTTTTTGTCTGTTCCGTCAAAAGCATAACTATCATCTTCTGAAGTAGGTATTTGCACATAATTAGTAGGTACTATTTAAACACTCTTTTAGTCTCCATCAATCACTACATAACAGTTAAAATTGCACTTAACTAAAACAGGTTAGAGATTAGTTCATCGCGTTTCCAAAATAATCGGGGTCCTATCAACAAATCGCTTTCCTAATACTAGCTGCATGTACACAATGGTCCACGCTGGTCACTTTGCATTCGTCCATCGATCTATTTGAACCAGAAAGTACTTATTTCACACTCAAACTTTTGCCAGCATTAACAGAGTACTGGCCGGAAAGAATACATTATTATAAGTTGGAAACAGTGTTAAAAAAATTGATCTCTAATGTCAGGCAAGGCAGGAGGGTCTATACTCTATTTCCTCATCATCATCACCCAAAGTATTTTTATTACTTTTCTCCCAAGGCCCAACCCATTATTGCATCCTTCCTTTACGGATATAATTAGTACTATTTAAGTAACACTGTTTAAGTATCCATCAATCACTGCCTAACAGATAAAACTGCACTTAACTGAAACAGGTTCGCGATTAGTTAATCGCGTATCCAAAACAATTGGGGTCCCTATCAACAAATCGCTTTCCTAATGCCGCAACACAATAATTATTCATTATGAAATACCAGTCATAAATAAAGTAAATGGAGTAAAGAGCAATAAAATAGTTTAAATATTCTAACTTGGTTATGTGAAGTAACGAAGCAAGTTTAAATGCTGTCTAGGAAGTTTACCAACTAGAGTGTTCAATTGATGAAACTGTTCGCGATAAAACTATACAGATAATTGTGTTATACAACGGCTTTTAGAAAGGCTTTTAGGGTCTGGTGGGTGCCTTACTTCTAGAGTGGTGAAAGACTTATCATCATCAAGTGTCTGAAATATATCTTAAAATGTTTGACATCCCTGAATATTAACACGACCAATTGTGTATCAACGAAGGTATCGTCAATCGAGTGGAACGCTTAATTAGCAAGATTATGTTGTTTCGTGTGATAATACACGGAGAGGTGATTATTTTTTCAGCTAAGTAATGCCTTGGAAATTGATAGTCCAAGAGGTAATATATATTAGTCCTAAAGCGATAACATGGCTACGTAAATGCCATTTTACTTTTTCATCATTACCGAACCAACCAAGACGACTCCCGCAAATTGCTTCATTGACTTCTATTTAATTTATAAAATAATTTACGTAAATTCTTATTTGACAAGTATAATGTGACTTTCAGATTACTAACAAATTGCTAAGAGTGGGTGAGACTAGTCGTTGCAAAACTGACAGGGTGCAAGTTTCGATAGCACTGAAGTACTCGATAATTAAATGACTTATAAGTGGATTGTAAACTCGAGTGATATGAAAATTAGACCCTATTTTATGTGCGCAGCTGTTTTCTTTAGATGATAAAGACGTAATTCAATTACAGACCACGCGCAGCCTAAACCACTGGGCCTAAAAGCATGAGATTTTGCGCAGAGTTATATAACAAAGGTGCACTAAGGAAAGATAATTGAAAATTCATCCCCTAAAGGGCTGAAATTCGCCGAAATCCGTACGAGCGAATCCGCGGTTTGCCTGCGGATTCTCTAGTATCTATATAGGATCTAAGATCTAGTAGGCTATAAAGTCAGTGATGTTATCAATTTTCGCTTTCTGCCTTCAATGATTGATTTAAAATAATTATTTTATTATCCTACTAAGCCATATCTCTCTACTTATAATTATATCTAAGTATTTTCTTTGAATTTAATGTTAAACTTATGGCTTTATGATTATTCATAGTTTACGCAAATCTCGAAACAAATTGCTATCGTTTGTAAGTTAAAGTTATTCAAGTTTATGTGGCTTGAGCCTAAAAGCCGATATTAAATTCGACACAATTAACTGACATTTTAACTTTAATTATGAATTGTTTCATAAGTTCCTATAATTTTGCCTATACCTACGAATGGAGAAACATTCTTATTTACTGGCATCACCAATATAATCTACCAGAATCTACTCGCTGAAGAGAGGGTATACTAACCTAATATTGACGTGTAAAAGTGTTTGTACAAACCTGGTTACAGAAATAAAATCATTTATCATTTATAACCTAAAAACATACCTGTCATCTTAAATTAAGCTTAAATAAATCTCACATAATAAGCTTAGATTACCTAAGAGTTATTCTGCAAACCAAATAGTTATCTACATAGGTACCATAAATCTGTCTGAAGTCTTACAAACAACTCTTCCTGACTAGTATCTACCTCCCTACTACTGCGTCTACTGCTAATTGATTACTCAATCCAATAATACAACTTATTCAAATAACAACAAAAAGGTTCTATAACCACAGTAACAGCCTTTTCACTATTATATTGACGTCTGTCGTAATAAATTATAATATCGAGACAAGTGATATTAAATTACGCAAATGTAAAGAAACTGTAACAGAGTTTCTAAAAATAAGCTTTTGTTTGCTAAGGTCAACATGTTATCAAATAATAGCTGCATGTACACAATGGTCCACGTTGGTCAATTTGCATTCGTTCATCGATCTGTTTCAACCAAAAAGTATTTCACACAAATTCTTGCCATCAGTACAGAGTACTGGCTGGCAAAATACATAATTTTTAAGTTTGGAACATCAGCATTCTCATGCCCTTGTCCCAATTTATTTTGGGTCGGCGCAACATGTCTTTTTCTTTCATACTTCTATACTAGCTGCGCCCCGCGGTTTTACCCGCACAAGTTTCGATCCCGTGGGAAAATCGGGATATAAAGTATCCTATGTATTAATCCTGGTTATAAACTATGTGTGTGCCAAATTTCATACAAATCCGTCTAGTAGTCTTTGCGTGAAAGAGTAACAAACATCCATCCATACAAACTTTCGCGTTTATAATATTGGTAAGATTAGTCGTCATCTCGGTAGTTACTCCCTTCTAGCCTTATCATCTCTCACACAGTCCATCCATCTTAGCTACCCATTTAGAACAGTGATACAAAATTAAATCCGTCTAATTTCAAGCAAAGCAACAGGCTCTATTCCCTAATCATCATCACCCAGAGTCTTTTTCATCCATTTTCTCCTAAAGGCTCTTCCTTTTACGCCATTGTTTCCTTGTTTGGCGAAAATCTTGTTTGTAATATATATCCTAAGTCGTCGACCATCTTTTCTATAGTCCTAACTAGACTAAGCGGTCTACTGTCAGTTATTGCGTAATTCTGTCCTATTCTGATTCTCATCGCAAAATTGCACCAGAATCAACAAGGTCCTTTACCAAAGTCTACGTGTACCGTGTACAGACAACGGCCGGTCAGGTGATCTAAATAGCATTCTCTTAGTCAACCCACTCGGTACGATTTCGGGAAATAATCGAATAGGACTGTCCGATTTGAGAGTCAAATTGGGTGGCGAATCGATTCGAGTTAGTCCATTTTTTTATTTTTATTTAATTTATTATGTTTTGTTGCGTTATATGCATCCGTTATGTGAGCCAACATTGGTTTATTTATATCTTTAAAACGAAGGCAACCCAGTCCCATCTTGTTTGATTTAATAATACTCATATACATATAATATCAAAAACATTTCAACATTATTAAATAACTATCTAAAAGGTATTCTCCAAGTATTAATAGCCGCAGACTAATTTCTCATGTCAGAAATTAAAGCAAGGTTAAACAGCGTTATTAATTGACTGACTAAATACCTGTACTTTAAATTCTTGGGATATATTAAATTCTTTGTGTACATATTAAGTACACTGCACATGTGAAAAGCCAGCCACAGAAAAATGAACCTTATTCAAAAGTGATAGTGTTTAAAATTACGTGAAAGGTAACTCAGTAGCAAATTCATTTAATGACTTTAACACATGCCTCAGGCAAAGTTATATGTAGGAAATTAATTATATTAAAAAAGCTACTCTTGATACATGCAGAGTTGAAAAATGATCTGTAAATTAATTTATAATGGTGAAACATTTCGTAACATATACGCATCATTGCTAACTTAGAGTAGGTGTAACTAATGCCTTACGTCGCTAGCTTAAGTTAGGTGAACATAAGTTGCATTTCTCCACATTAAAAAAAAAGGTGAACATAAATTATTCAGATCATTAGGCATAAACATGGAGATGAATTGAAATTTACATTAGTTTACTTGTTTAACAACCAAAGTACGGTCTGAAGGCCAATTAATTTCTCGTAATTAATTTAAAACGTTAAAAATCTTGTCGCAGTCTCATCTCAGCGATAAACAAATGTCAAAAACTTATCAAAATGTAGGAAAATTTGAAGTGTTTTTTGACAGATTGAGATTGAGATCAGACTGTGAACGGTCTTAAAATTACGAGAATTGCCCCTCTGATATACTGTGGTGAAAAACTTATAGGTTAACACTGTAGAAGATGTATGATGATGACACCAAATTATAATATGCAAAACATCATCAATAATTAGGTAGTCATTACATATTCTGATCGTTGAGGCCATCCTTTGAGGAGCTCTATGTCCAACAGTGGACATATAATGATGACATTCAACAAACGACGTTATCCAAAAAGGCAATGAAAAGAATTTGTAGAGGTTCTTTTAAATCTCATCCCAGTTATTACAGACTTAAACAGTCAGAATATTTTAAAGCAGGGGAGCTCAGAATCATGTACTATATCCATGGTACAGGTGCGCGTCTATGTCCTTCCCACCCTGTATATTCTGTTCATGAAGCTTGGCCTCCATAAACGCCAAGACTTTGAAAAAATAAAGACCTATCACTAGATGAAGCAATGTCATCAATTCGCCAGTGTACACAGAGCCTATGCACTATATATGTACGTTAATTCACAAATCACGCGCATGCGTGCGGGGAAACCGAATCAAGTGTGAACGCACCGAGCTGCGCTTGCGACACTGTGACGCAACTGTCCGACGGCCATTGTGTCGAGACACTGTTGTAAGCCCATATTTAGCATTATTCGTCTAATGGTAGGATCTTGGGCTAGTTGTAGAATTTCCCGTATATACTTAGATAGAGACAGTTATCTTAACACATAACATAACATCACGCCTGTGTACCCCGAAGGGTTAGGCAGAGTTATATGTATCTATAGTACACCCAAATTCGTCGTGTATGTGTAAGTCCCGTTTCACAGTGGGCGAATCTATTGCCAAAAACTGGGTACAAAGGCAGACTCCGAGACACTACTGAGAAATCATCAACAGCTATCATTTGTGTTTTTAAAATACCTTCAAGAATATCTATTATCTCTTCAATTTCTGGTTCAACTAAATCTAAAAGCCTCGTAATGCTTGGAGTCAGGGAAGCATCTCTTGAATATAATAATAATAAGTTTAATAAGTTAATTGATTTAAAAAAAAACAAGTGTTACATATAGGTTTGATACTGGATCCCGCACCAGGATACCCTGTGTCGCAGGATCCAGTATCTTTCGACAAATAGTGTGACTTCAAAAAGTTAACAAATGCAACGGTTTCAGTATAGTATATCTGAATGAACATCACCTACGTACTTTCACGACTGTTCCTCAGAATTTAATATCCTTCTGAATTTAACATGGACATAGAGGTTTCTGACAAACATAGTCGCCGCGTGAAAACTGTTCATAAATATATGTTGTGTATCAGCCAGATAATGGACCATAAAAATAGCACAAGAAAACGATTGTAATCAAATTAAGTGGTTATAATGTACACCTGTCTCAAGAACCAGAATTACTGATTAAACTGGCCGCCTAACCCACTGAACAAAAAGAGTTACACACGCATTTTATTACGATCACACTTCAAGAAGCAATCGACAGTAAAATTACTATTTCAGGTCTATGAAATAATACTATAAATAGCATATTATGGAACAGTTACATTTATATTGCACAAGTGATTTCGGAACAGGCAAACTTTGCAATTGTTATTCGAGGTAACGTGTTTAAAATTCTTAGTGTATGCTTGGATAGAGATAAATGGACGATGTATGGTAATAGACAACTGCATTTCTCTTTATTAAGTCGGCTATATTGGCTAGTGTTAAGTCAATAATCGCAAAGGTTTGTCCCATAGCTCGATGGATGGCGTTGCGCTTAAAAGCGGGCTATGGTTTCGTTACCCGATTAGCTATAAGGAACCAAATATTATTAATTAAATAACCCAAAAACAGCACCTCTTTTTTTTTTGCTAAACCACCTAGCAATGTGAAGCATCTTGGTACGGCTTTGAACATGGTCCTTCGAGCCGGATAAACCAGCGACATATGAATATGATTTTAGACTCGTTTACCTAGACAAGGATATTATGATGTAAAACTGTAACTTTCGAGGTAGATATCTTCAAACATCACATGATGAAAAGTGTGCTATGGTGTTTTTATTGCTGGGACCATTGTCTGTGGGGAGATGCGGCATACGCACTTAGATCTGAGCCCTCCATAAACTTCCATCTCGAGAAAGATTGCTGAACTTTTAGGGTAGTTTAAATATTTAGGACAGTCTCCTGCTACAGTCCTTCCGTCCTTAAAGGACATTATGCTGTACCTGAGGACTCAAGCACAGCTGGAGATAAGGTTCAGCAATATTGTGATAAGGCGAGACTACAAGATACACTACAGGGTACGCCAGTAACAACTACAGACCAGCTTCTCTTAAAATCACTGCTGTAACGAAGGAAGTGAATTTTCCGGACTTATTCCATATTATAGATAATGTACGTTACTTACGGCTTCGAGCAACAAAACCGAAAGCAAGTTATACTAATAACTCATTTTAAATACTGAATAACGGATATGCCTCGGATCTTAGCACATAAATAATACTCACGAATCTAATCCATCTTGACTACTGTATGAATTAAAGGATTTATTACTGGCACATAAGCCTCTCACTTCGAAGATGATCGGGTTTCTGGTCTATGCTATGGTTGCTATGGTTACGAGTGCACGACAAGACGAACCTGTTTGTCTATCTGGGAGCTCGTTTAGAATTCTAACTTAATTTAAATAATTGCTTCAGTAATTGTTTGAGGAATGTTAGGCCAACGATCCCGGCGAGGTCACTTCTTCTCCTAATGAGCAGTTATTTAGGAAGAGTAAAGTACCTGGTATTTGCTGACAGGCCCACACTATCCTCTCATATATATTAACACAATAATTTAAAAACATTGTAATAGCCAATTATTTTTAAAAGAGTAGCCGTGGAGTTTCTTGCTGGCTCTATAAACTGTGCGCCTAGCTTCTGACGTTTCATAAGTGTCCATGAAGATTTATGTGTAATAAAAAGTATTTGAATAAGAAACATCTACTAATTCCCACAAAGACGACTCGGGGTTTTGTTTTGACACTATCTCTAATCTCTGAAATAATACATGCTCTTCTAATATCAACGTAGCTTTACGAAATAAGTAATGCCGCTCAGTCTAATTGATTAAAATTGAACATCAATATGTAACACGAAACAACAGTACGAACGCAATTATACTGCAATTAAACTTATTAGTCATCTGCGCAAAGCAAACCTTGAAACGCAGAGAAAACAATAGACCTTAAAAATGCCCAATAAATCTCAGATAGACCTCATAAATATTATAAGTGGAAACAGTCTAGCCGATAACATCCTCATTTGTCATGAATCATAGGCAATAATTCACGAACACAAATCGTCTGAATTAAACAACTTGAGCCTTTAATAATCATGTAATTGGTAATTATGTTTTATTTATGCGAAGATGATTTGGTGTTAAGATAATTATCGGAGCTTAGGTTAGCACAACAGATGATTTTTATCACGAATACCGGATATTGTACAGGGTCATGCAATATAAAAATGTTGAACATCACGCGTCCAGTTTCACCTATTATTTTATGATAATTATTGATTCATATCTGAGTTATGTTTTATCTGAGGTCATGATTATTGCAATTATTTAGAGCACTATAAAATCAAATCGAAATCAAAAGCCATTTATTCAAATTAGGCTGAGAATCAGCACTTTTCAAACGTCAAAATTACCTAAGACAGTCCCCCAAAATGCCCGCCCTTCACTACTTCCTAATGCTTTCGCTGGGAAGAAAAAGTGCCAACAAACTCCCCAGCAGCACAGCTGTCTATAGTGCGAGGTCTCCCAACGAATACTCGTATTGTCTAATGTATCGTGAATTCGTGAGAAACTAAGTTAAAACAGGAGCCTGCAACTGAACCTACAAGATTCCTTAAAAGGCAACAGGACCTTGCCTGATGTAGGAAAATCCTTCCAACATCCGCCTTGTTTCAAAATCCCAGGACAGTCAATAAATAAACCGAATCGAATGCAAAGAAACTGCACCCTAATTGCGTAACACACGATCAATCGGAATCGGTTTTATTTTGACAGTTCCACCATTCATTGCGTTATCTACGTGTTGAGCAGACAAATTTTTCGAACTTATGCAGCAATGGATTAGCAATTTGCTTCAAAATTATTCAGATTCCGATTGATTGTGTGTTACGCAATTAGGGTGCTGGTTCTACGATTGCTAAGCGTGAATAAAATTACCGTTTTCATTTAAAAAAGTACGCATCTCGTCAACAGTAACTTCGGTAGTACAAGTGAAAGTAAATGAATAAGTACACAGCAGCATTTTCCATCATCTCGTATCTGTACTTACGACTTTATGCCTTATGATCAGTTGTTCTAACGATCCATAAAGAAGGTTCTATGTCCAGCAATAAACGTTTACGGACCATTATCGATTCGTATCAAAGTAATATGTTGTCTAAGGTCATACCTATTATAAGCGCTATATAGGGCAAATCTGAATATTGTGTATCATGATTTACGACATCAAACCTCTATTATGCTGAGTACAATGTTTATTACGTCAATAAATACTGGTGGTAGCTTTGTAAGCTCAGAGCTCAGTAAGATTTTATTAGTGGAGCATTTCTCCATAGGCATAAAGCCTTAACTCCAATCGTGGACAATTTTGTTTCCGTATTTGAGAAATAGCTGAAATTGACTGTACAGCTTTCCTTGGAGTGTTATGTGACTTTGGCTTTGTAAGACCGGAACATAACTTAGCATGACCGAAAAAAACTACACCAAGACAAGGAAAAATGGACCTAAGTGATAATTACTCTTTACCGTCTTTTCAGAACAGCTTTTAAGGCAAAAATGTACAAATATCGACGTCCTGTTCCAAAATCGAATTATACAGCAACTGCATTTTTCGCAATGAAATTATCCTGTTGAATATTAATAATTATAGCAACGAGGTCGTTTCCGTTTTTTCAAAATATCCATGACGTTCGTAACGAAACTTGTCTGCATGAATAAAAGTTTGAAATGCACTTGTTTTAAAAGGTGCTAAGTTATAATTCAAGCAAAAGGTATGAAACTGCCAATTGAATGCTTTAAATGTTAGGTACTGTGAATCTGGTATACCAATAAGCTAGTTATTTTAAACACTTATGCTAATTTAATGCCACTTCTGTAGCTCCTGATTGACTATAGTCCATTCACCAGGTATGACACAAAATGTAAACAAAAAAATGTCACACTAAATCACTTTGGTTTATTCAAATTACAGCGTTGATTGAGTCGTTATCTTTTATTCAAGTTCTAACGTATAGCCCATGTAACACGTGTATTTAATGTATTCGTTCATGCAACACAAGTAAAACTGAATCTGATATCTGTTTAAAATACAAATAACACTACGTTTTTTATTAAACGTTTCAATTACTTTTGTACAGTGAGCCGTGGCTGTAACTCAACATAAAAAAATCATTATGCTAAACCATAGACAATTAAACTAAGGTCAAACAATAGCATCTTAGTACACTTGAATGAACAAACATCACAACATAGCGTTGACATCTTCGATGAATGCGATGCTAATCTCGAACGCCAAGTGTCACCTAGATACCCAAGGTTAGCACCTACTACGTCACAGCGGTCCAAGCCAACATCATTATAGCCACGCCTATTCCAAGCTACTAACTTAAATAAGTAAGTAAGTACCAATAACAACTTACATTCGATTATAAAACTGTCCACAAGTATTGAAAGCCATTCGAGAAGGTCGCATGTCCCCAACGACCGATTTAACGTATTATGTAAAGACTTTCGATGTTTATTTTTAAATTAAAGTCTACATTGTGCAGTGAAGGACGTCTAGAGCCTATTTTCCGAAAGAAACCTAAAGTAGTTTCACTTTTTTATGAACATTACACAATTTTTCTAGTCTTCTGGTTGCAATAAATAATTTTCGTTAAGTATTTATTTTGCGATTACATTTTTTGTCGGTAAAAAGTCTGTTCAAACACGATTATGATCGCTAATTTATGTATAATCTAGCCATTTGTTTTGAACTGCTCGTTGGTTATAATTTATGGTCTTTAATATCCTCAAATTGACAAGCGAGAAGTGGTAACAATGAGGTATTTATCAACGTCCCCTTGGCATGCCCTAACGACCAACACTAGTTTGTGATAGCTGAATTATGATACGATGCATTCACAGACATTAAGGCTGTAGGCTATACCGACATTAAGTACCATTAATAATCATCAAACTAACAATATCAGTACATTGATATTTATGTACACGCACGTTTCCGAGTGGTCTCGGATACGAATGAAATATATTACTTCCCGTGGATTTAACAACTTTTTTTTTCTCACGACGTAAGAACTGACAAGACGCGGTTTCCGTATCAAAAATCAAACATGAAGTAATACGAGTATCATTAAGAGGTTTGTAACACAGACAATAAAACAGAACTAAAAAAAAAACAGCAGGATATCAAAACACAATTTCAAAATGAAAGTGTTCTTGGATTTTTTCAATCAGGAATTTCTGAGCAGTAGCCCAGAAGTCTGCATTAGTGCCCGGTTGAAGACAAACTCACACCCTACTAAATGAGACTATAACATAATAAAATTGGCCAAATGTGGATGTACAATCTGACTAAGCACTTAACTGCTTCGGAAAATACAAACTTGACGTTATGCTAATTCCAAAGCGACTTTTAAATTATTTCTCAATCAACACCTAGTACAAGCTGCACATAAAACAGTTGTAACCATCACTTAACTATGACCACATAGCCCGGAGCCTGCACTGAATAATCCACGAATATTTATTAGGTCCACGGAAAGTTCCGCATTCCGACCTACCAGTACCAAACCGATCTGTGGTCTACCAAACGAACGGATTTCTTACATTCTCGTATTTCTTCGTATTATTCTATTACATACGGATATGTTTCTTTTTCTATGATTGCGTATGTTGTTAATTGTAGCTAATTAGTATCGTCTCCGTGATAATAATAAATACTTAATTGGATGTCTTGAGTCCGTTTGTGCTTCTTGTAATCTCGGAATCTGCTGAGTTGTTTTTATCATTTTCAGGCGACCTAGCATTTTATGAAGATGGGTTTGGTTAAAGTTTTATTCTAGCAGCCCTTGGATGAATTCAGCTGTTCTAATCTGTTAAAATCTCACCATGAAAACTTAGGTGAAGTGAGCTTGAGCCAGCTATTGCGTCCATCCGGTGGAATATCAGCTCACTTCAAGCTCACTTTACCCAAGTTTTCACGGTGAGATTTTTACATAATAGACCGGCTGGTATGTAATAGAAAATATTGACTATGAAATCAACTCAATGTCAAGCCAAAAACTGTCTGTATACCCTGATACAGCTTAAGCTAAGTAAAGATAATTTTACTTGACATTCAATCCAAGTGTGTGCAGTACTTACCTACACATACTTATATAGGTACCTATGTATGTGTGATCTCTTTAGTAATGCTATAATAATTCTAAGCTCACTGGACAGTGAAATACAATCTCATTGAGCAAGAAATTCATTGTTTTATTGCTTGTACAGACGCCAGCAGGTCAAGCTACCCGAAACTGTAAAATTTTCCCAATCAACCTTGAACTTTAATACTTTAGCGATAAAGTTGAAAATCTATTAAAGAAATTTGACAGATTGTAGTAGCTTGGTGTGCTGGCGTCTGTACATTTCCAAGTGTCGGTTTTTTTAAAGTTGCGTTAACAATGTCATATAAACCAATCAGTACCTACGTATAAGTGTCAAATTAAAACAGAATGTGGAAGGATTTTATCAAAATTGAAAGTTTATTCTTGTTAAGTATATAGTATTTCTTCACAAGAAGAATGGTCCCTACAAAATATCTTTTAATGTAGATAGGCACTTCTTGAACGCGGTTTACGAGTGCGGTTCGCATTCAGTTTCATTGGTGAAATCCGCACTAAGTCTTTTACTGCGTAATTGCACGTATTGCATAAATATAACTTAACTGAACTAAACAAATATTGAATTAAACCAAAGTATATTAATGCCTATTTACCGACAATTGTAGATCAGCAGCTGTGCGTTAAATTATTCCCAATAGGTATCCACATTTTTGTAACATTACATTTCTTACTTTTCCGGTCGAACAGGGTACGATAAGTATGATTATTTACGTTAAGTAATCATAAAGCTAAACGTTCTTGTCATGCATTTTGAAACTAGGTTAAGACTGTTAAATACCTACTTTTAAGGACATAACTATCGACATATTTGTCTAAGTCGATGACTTATTTGAATAAAAGAATTAGTTGAAAGGATGATTAATCCAACAAATATTATAAACGTGAAAGTTTGTTTGGATGTATGAATAGAAAAAGAAAGAGAGAAAGAAAAATATTTTATTCTGCACAAACAAAACGCACAATTACAACTAAAACAAAATAATAATAGTAAATAAAAAGACATAAGATACACATAGTCAAAAAACTCGTACTCAGTCATAAAAAATGTTGACACTTTTGTCTATTGATTGATGTCAAGGCCAGGGACCAATGACAACTCACATTACTTGACATTGACAAGACGATATTGGCAGATGGCCACAAAACAATAACAATCATAACAAAAACAAAAATGCCAATTGCAGAGTGGCGAAATAACTAGTATATTAACTACTTGAATGGATTTTTGTTACTCTTTCACGCAAAAACTACCGAACAAATTTCGATGAAATTTAGCACACAGATGGTTTACAACCAAGATTTACATACAGGATACTTTTTATCCCGATATTCCCACGGGATCGAAACTTATGCGGATGAAACCGCGGGGCATAGCTAGTAAATAAATATAACCAAAACACGAATGATATGAAATATACAATATGGAGACAACAATACGACAGTAAATAAAAACATTGGCAATACTAATGCATAAGAATAATTTGGAATTATCAAATAAATCCTAACATCGAATAAAAAAATAATATGTTTTTTTTTCAAACAAACTACTTAAATAAGATGAAAAAGTGATGCGCCGACTGTGGATATTGCCAATCTTTGACTAGCTACCTAAAGTGACCAAACAATTGGATATATTTGGTTGAATTTTATTATGCATAGGTACTGGGAACGTCATCCGTTTCATTTATACGCAGTTTAATTTATTGTCATGTTGTCGTCTCCTCCTTGAACAGGAACTAAAATAACATAAAATATTTGGAAATTATTGACGTCATATGTTAATAATCCTGTCATTTAACAGCTAATAATTTATATTTTTATTGAAAATATCATCAATCATTTATAAGATCAGTTTTTATAATTTTATAATTTGAAATAATTAATGGCAGTTGCGTCAAAAAGTGTCTTTTTTAAGAATAATTTACTTAAATAAATGGTAATTATTAACATTTTTAAATAAACATATAATTAAAACAGTATGACCGCGACCTACCATACACGCTGACGTGGAGTAGATTGAGGCGAATAGGGTAAATTGGTATTGCACCCATACACCATAATTATTGGGATAGAATCATTATAGGTATCTATGGGTAGAATAAATAGTTTTGGACTTAGATGAAACTACACGTTACAAAATATAAATACATCCTACAAAAAAAGCCTCATTAAAAAAAATTGACAATTTTCTTTTCTAATTTTCCATTTTCCCCTACACGAACATTACAAATCCTGAACATTAAATTATAAAATCTAAAAACTCGCAGCAAACCAGTAGCTTATATCACGTAATAAAAAGCTTGCACGGACCATGAATGGGCAGCGTATAGTACCTACGTCACATAGCGGGAAGCCGGCGCGGGTGCATTAAAATACTCACATGATAAAGGGGCTCATCCACTAGGCTGAATTCAGTCATCTGAATTTTATCATTTTTTTTTGGAAAGAGATGATTCGAAAGGATCTTCAGTGCGATTCTGTAACCATATCACCATGAAAACTTAGGTGAAGTGAGCGTGGAGTGAGTTGTCATTCCAACTAATGCTGGATTGATACTATTGACAGCTCACTCTAAGCTCACTTCACCTAACTTTTCACGGTGAGATTTTTACAGATTCGATCGGTTGAGCTCAGTAACAGGGCCATTTAGATCGACTAAATTCAGTCAAGTAGACTAGCACCTTTATAAATGCTCACATGATAACGCGTGCGGACCGGTCCTAATACTACCGTCACTACTTCCGCCTTCCGACTACCGCAGTAACATTTATCGATACTATATTATTCATATTGTTTCTATATTTTTAATTCGATAAATTTTACGTCTAATCAGCTGTGAGTACTGTGACGATCTGACCTTTAAGTGTCAGGAAAAATACGAAATAACGATGAGGTTTTGATTAAAATATTTTTATTACTTGTTAATGAACTCTGCTTCCTTTGAAGGAACCTTGATTATTATTTGAACTGTAATGACCCGATTGAGTTAAAGTAAGTTAAGTTCAAACAGCTTAATAAGAATATAAACAAGTATTTGCTTAAAATTAACAGTCATTTCAGTTATTGAATTTCCGTCTGACTGCGGCAAGAGGCTGCATAGAAATGATTTCTTTCCTCACCTAAAAAATAATCTGTAAGAAACTTGCTAAACGATCTCGTTATTTTTATTTTTTTCTTATTTTCTGCTCACACACTATAACTAATAGCGTGATCTCTCACATACATATGTCACACATATCTGCAGTAGGTACTAAACTGGCCGCATGCTACAGACATAAGTGACGCCTGCGCACTCTCTCCGTTACATCAGTAAAGAAAAATACAAAAATTTCTCATCAGCCGTACGTTGCGAAAACTGCCGACGGTGGCATGACTTGATTCATTGATGAATTATGTAATGCGATGATTTTATATGTAAATTATAAAAATAAATGAGTAAAAAAGCGGTTTACAGACGTATCCAATGTAGTTATCTGTCCATTAGAGGTAAATGGCGCTTATTATAAAAATTGTCGAAGATATAATCGGTATAACAGACCTTCCATGTGCATTTGTAAACATTTCCGAGATGATGCAAAGAATATTGTCAATAAAAACATCGTTAGTTTTAATAGTTGATAATAACGTTACAAGCAAAGAATTGAACCCTGACTAGCACATTAACCGGAGTGAAAATGTGCAAAAAAACATTGTGCTATTCCTAGCCGAAACAATATGAGAAAATGGTCCTTAGAGACTTAAAGTCATCAAATGACAAATGAAAACATTACACTAATAATCGGTTTAGTAAAAAAGTTAACGATCGAAAAAGAAATAAATAGTCACTCAAAAATCTGTAAGTAGCGTCAAAGGACCAGTAAACTTAGAAACAAATGAATAAATTCCACAATTCCGTTGTTCAAAACACGTGATACTCACACAGAACTATTGAAAGATGTCAATTACATAGAAACTGCATTTGCGAGGTCGACATTTATGTAAACAGAGAGACAAGGCCTTTATAACGCATTAAACGACATATTTAAACTTACCTTGACAACAATGAGGCCGTAACCCTTGGATTGGAAAAAGGAAGTGGACCTTTACAATGGAAAATTCGCCCATTGACTGTTTAAAAACGTCGTTTGACGAAGGCTAATTCCTTATGGCATTGACACCGTAAGATTATGGTATTAAAGCATCGTTAGCTCTACTTCCCATATGATTTGAGTCATTCAATTGTGTTGTTGTGTAGTACAAATTATAATAAATATAATAATAATATCAGCCTATTACTGTCCCACTGCACGGCAAAGGCCTTCTCGAACAGAGATAGGTTTAGGTTTAAAGATATTTATTCTCAAAAAAGACAATGTCACTTACATGAGAACAATGGTTAAAAAAATAAGTTATATAAAGTTCGTCACAGACGTCACGGTAGCAATTATGATACACCCATCCAATGCATTCAGCTTTTAGGAAGGGTGTTATTTGTGATTAAATATTCAGCTAATTGAATTTTGAATGCATTGAATGAGTGTAACCCTTTTATACGTGAGGGAATTTTGTTATATAATTGTGCTCCTTCAAAAGTTAACATTTTTTGCCAAACTTAGTTCTCATCTTCGGTAAAATCAGAAAACTAGCTCGGCGACTGCTACGTTGGGTTACTTGTTTTACTTTCTTATACGATGGATGGAGATGGCTCAAGCATTGTTCACCACGCTAGCTCAAGACCGGTAGGCGATCTCAGACGTAAATTAACTATAAGTCCAGGTTTCCTAACAATGTTTTCTTTCACTCAGAAAGTTTATCTTGGATATTACTGACATTATAAGACATAATTCTTTACATTTTCTATTCTATTACATCGATTCTGGCCAACCCTAACATAAACATACACATATTAACATTAATATTGAATAGCAGGAAATTGTTCGGGCAATCATAAACATATATCAACAACATTACGGTTTATAATTCCCATAGAAACAGAAACTAAAACAAGCGTTGAATGCTATCGCTGATTTCGCTTTCTACGTTTTACGAATGCGCTTTCTGTGTTACACAATCTTACAACACTGCTCTTAAAACTGCGCTAACCCTATCATTAAAGTCCTATTATTTTGGTCACATACGAATTGTGACCACATTATGTCCGCAATCGCTTGTTTAAAACTGGGCATAGTTTTGTGCTTTGTTTCAAATAAAATATCAACGTTGTCATACTTCAATAGATCGTTAAAGAACACGATAATTACTGCAGATAAAGACATCACGACCATTAGGTTTAACACACAATTAACGCACTTACAGCAAAAACGAAGTCAACATACTCCATCACACACAAAATAGGTCATTCACCCACTATACGTAAAGTCGTGAAGGTCGCTTTTTGCATATCTCGGTCACGAGTCAACTTGATGATCATCTGGCGATCATGAATTATACAATTTATGCGAATAAACCACACAAAAAAATACTGCAATTATTATGAGAACCATTGTCTGTACACGACACCCTTGGCCGTAATTAATCAAATACTTTTGTTTGATTAATGTATGGAGGTAGGAACAAGTGACCGACTTGTGAGCGTATAACATGGAAACTGTATTCATCTTAGATAATTAATTAATTGTCTGAATACGATGTTCTGTCATTGCCTAACGAGTGACTAGGAAGCGTGCTCACTGGTGATGCAACAGCATACATGGTTATAATACTTAATAAAATTGAATAAGTAAATCAACGTGTATTGAAAAAGGATATGACGTAGAATTAGTAGCATTCAAATAATTAAAGTCATTTGTCATATCTGATTTACAGCTCAGACTTCATATCATCAGGAAGTAAGTTACACAAGATCCACCACAATTGTTTTGAGCTTCTTTTCAATAAATAATATAAATACATGCTACTACTCCGTGTGCAGATTAAAATCAAAATGAAGTTTTTTCATAAAACAAAAGTCACTAGGTCTTACTGTTTCCACCAAGGTCTCAAGCGGAATGTAAATAAGGTGGTTTAAACTGACGTTTACGCCAAAGGAATAATGCAAATAGTTTAAAATTCAACTAAAACTGACCATGTCCAAGCGATGTTGAAATATGCACAATTCACTGTACTATATGATGCATTAGCTATAAACTACACTATTGTCATTAATGACATTAATAGCCCATAGGTATTCCAAATGGCATACATATGTCATAGGTCATTGTCACCTATCAAAGATTTGCTCCCTGCTCTAAAACGTGCATGATCATATCATAATTTTGACGCATAATATAATTTGAAACTTGATTTATCGCAGCAAACAATTGAACATGCTTGGTACAGAAATAAATAAGATTGGGCAAAACAAAAAAAAATATCACGGTAAGTGAGAGGTTTGGGAATAGTTTAATGTCATTGTTATGTAGATTTTGTGGTTTTTAATTCTATTAGGAGTTTGAAAGATATATTTAAAGCGGTTTCTGTGTGGTTTGATCTAAACACCACTGTATTTACGAGGTAGGTTCAAATATTTTTGAAAATGAAGACGATAGTAATCGTATAAGGGCTTGCGTTACGAATGCAGCATAGTTTAGATATGTTATACATCTTCACATTTCTTAAGTCATGTGAGAACTACAGTTACCGACATAGTTTGCAGAGTGTAAGCAAACTGAAGTGGCAGTGGGCTGGCCATGTTTGTCTAAGAACCGATAGCCGGTGGAGCAGACGAGTCCTGGAGTGAAGACCGCGTATCGGTAAGCGTAGTAAGGGACGACCCCCAACTAGATGGACGGACCAACTAAAGAAGGTGGCTGGGCAGACTGGACGCGGAAGGCAGAGGATAGGGTATTGTGGCGCAGCCTGGGAAAGGCCTATGTCCAACAGTGGACTGCAATAGGCTGAGATGATTAGTCATGTCAAATATCTATAGAATTTTCTTAAAGGCTAGACCTTCAGCAAACCTGGCCTTACATCTTTGTGACAGCTCTTACGTGTTGTCAGTTTACCCCACAACTAAGAACAAAGCATCATTTACATTTATGAAGTTCCATTCGTTAGTTTTCACAACACATAACTGGTTTTTCGCATACAAATAGATATATCATTTCATTTACATAAGTAGGTGTTAATATTAATCCATCATGCAAATATTATGAAAAGGTCTGTTTATTTCTAATTTTACGGAAAAATGGCTCAATCTGAATGATTTGCTTCTGTAAGGAACACAGAATTTCATTTATGAATTTTAATTGGTTTTCAGAGAATTTCGAGGACCAACGTTACTCTCAGTTTACGGCACGCTACGTTCTGAAGGCTAATTCCCGTTATTAAAAACGTTCAAAAGATTTTGAACGTTTAATAACGGGAATTACGGAACGGGAATTATTTTACGGGACTAGATAGTCGCACTCTCATCTCAGCGACAATCAATGTCAAAAACTTGTCAAAAATGTAGGGTGAGGTATTTTTGACAATTCGAGACTGAGATCTGAAGGCCAATTCTCGTAATTTAAAACGTTCACAATCTAGTCGCAGTCTCATCTCGGCGACAAACAAATGTCAAAAGCTTGTCAAAATGTAGGGAAATTAGAAGTATTTTTTGACAGATTGAGACTGAGATCAGACTGTGAACGTTCATAAAATTACAAGAATTACCCCTCGACCATCAACATTATTAAAATTACAAGAATTGCCCCTCTGTTGTTTCAGACTTAGATTGACTAGTTCGGTCACCTTATAACCCAGGAAATGAGCATGCAGCCTAATAAAAAACCAACATCAGACCACAAAAAAAACAGAACAAAAGGCTCTACTTTTCAATTGATAAATAACAAGTAACAATTTACACCGGTGAACCCGTGATAATTTATTCAAACAAACAATTACTGAAACTAGATTAATTCTTCATAATCTCAGTGATTATTTCTAAGTATTTTCTGCAATTTATAAGCTTGGAATCGTAATGGGCAGTTATCGAACGCGATCGTTAGAAACAAGTCTATCGTTCCATCGCGAATCGCGATATGAATTGTGAAACTGTTAAGTACTGGATAATGGTTTGATATTAAACTATTTTACCTTTGTATTATCAAAATGTAAACGGAAAATTGTTTGTGTGATAGATATTGAAAATTGTTTTAGAGGTGTGGCGAGAGTAACTATTTCGTTGGGTTATTGTATTAGGTATATTATGAGTGTAAACTGATATATTTGCCTTACCTACAGCGATTATAATATTATTTATAACCTTTATTTCAATGTTGTTTACATTGAAATAAAGGTTATAAATAATTTAAAAAATATAAATTATATTTTCAAATATTAGAATATAAAAACATACCGTATCGGGAACAGGGTCCAAGCTAAATAATATAATTACAAATAATGTAATATTATTTATAATATTATTAGCGTCACTACTATTTATCTGGAAAATCTCATTGAGAAGACCAGTCCATTCAAGATAATATAAATAATAATAGGTAACTAGATTGTTTTTTTTATCAAAAAGTTCTAAAAGTGCTTTTTAACTATTTTAAAGTTGGTATTGCTTTATTAGAGAAAGCTAATCAACTGTTAGAATCTGATAAATACTTTTTCATATTCACGTCTCCAACAATACAATACCTAAATGAAAGAATGACAATGTAAAAGTCATTTGAAACCAATTAAAACTTATGTAATAAAGTCTTAAAACTTTTCAATACATCTTATCATTATGAAACCGTCAATTTTGAATGATAAAGATGAGCCAGCTTAATTAATTTTTAAATTCTAGGTTTTGAAAAATAATCAAAAGTTTGAACATAATCTATGAGTATCAAAAGATTCTGTTATCTATAAGTAAGCAATATGATTGACATATAAAACTGTTTGTACAAACCTTCTTACAGAAATAAAAATCATTAAAAAAAAGATTTTTAAAAACTAGATGAGGTCTTTGTATCTTATCCGACTGAAAAGAAAAGACGAAACAAACTCAAAGGTCACAGTCTCTTTTAGTCTAGACATAATCTTGGTCAGATCATGTGTATACCATATAGATTGTAGTGTCTGAAATAGTCTTTTGAGTAAAGAAAAAGAACCACACAAATTTGAGTGGAGCTGTCCAGTCAGTGTCATTTGCCATTCATAAATCAATGAATAGAACTTATAACTAAAAGACAGTGGCGTGCATTGCATAAAGGCATATAAGCAGTGCCTACCTCGATAAATCACCATAAGCCTGTCAATTACATTTTAGTGTGTGTGCCCCATACTTAAGAAACTCACTAAATTATCATACCTAACAAAAAACAAAATCTTCATACAAATACGCGCGGCATTAGGCAGTCGCCAGACGGCCTACTCGGAGATTTTTTGCAGTTAAAGTTCATAGAAGGCAAAGAATAATTTTTACATTCAAAATAGATATTTTTGTTTTATATTTCTGATTAGTGACCGCGTCTGCCTAGACTAGACACGGCCTACTGCCTGCTTACCTGTTCTGAAAACCAATGCACGCCACTGCTAAAAGATACTTAAGTACCAATTTCGTATTTATGCAATTCAAGAGAGGCATAAAAAATCTATTGGATATTAACTACTGAATAGATTAAATAAACTGGGTGTCTTTAATTGAAAATACTTAATTGCAGTCAGACTAACGAAACTTTACCGTAACGTAACTAATTACGTTTATGTAAACTAGTTTAGATCATAAACAAATAAAGTAGGATTACTTTGCAATTAAATAATCATTTAAAAGACCTAATAAATTAACCAATACTGAGCTGAACGGATAGTTAAAATAAACTAAGTTTTAATTTCGCACTTGTCAATAACGTGTCATAATTTTGTAAATTATGATCCGGATTGAGAGACCTATAATTTATGTAAATATATATTATTCATAATTTAACAAATCGGCAACAGGCGTTATCACGGAAATCCGTGTCCTAAGTTATCGATTGACTGATAAATGTCTACGACGGTTAAATGACTCACTCTAACAATACCAGTTCCTTACGGTGCCAATATAATTAGAATTTATTTCGTTATTACTTTTACCGGACCACAAAATAAGTCTGTTCATTAAAATAATTGTTTAGCGATCTTATCTAGGAAATTAAAACTTTAATGTAGGTAAAATAATATTGCCCTAATGTAGTAGATATCTTTGGTTTAGATAAGATTATTAAAACAATATGAATGCCATAATTTCGTGGAATGAAAAGTACTTTTTTATTATTTCGGTATTTTTCTATAAATATATCTAAGGGCTGATTTAAATCGACAGATAATTTTTATTCGCTGAATTAAATTGACGTCTGACAGTTTTTGTATGGAAGAAAAAATTCAAAATTATTACTCAAATAAAATTATCTGGCTTTGGAAAAATCAGCCCTTTTAAGACCCAAAATATTTAAAGACAATTTTGGAATTCGTCTATAAAAAAGTAATGTTTTAACTGTCGTAAATCTTTAACCTCCAGAAATGAATCAGTTTACAACTCTTAATCTTATATAAAACCCAATAATACATTATTTAATTTCCATAAAAAATGTGGTTACGGATAATAATCCTTGTCAAAGGAACTGGTTTTATGTTCTTACATAAGTTGTGAAACGCAATGCGTAAGTTATGCATGTGTTTTGTAATTAACGTGCTACTAAAAATATCTTACTTACTCAAATTATAATTATTTTACTAAGAATTAGTTTATTGACATGTAAAACTGTTTGTACAAACCTACTTGGGCTGATTTTTCCAATGCCAGATAACTTTATCAGAGGAATAATTTTGAATTTTTGACAGTTCTTCCATACATTATTGTTACTGTTGCAATTTCAGAGTATTGAGTTTCACCATTAACAATAAGTTTAATTTTAAGTTTGAATGAAGCGCATGTATTTTAAACAAATCAACCTTGCTCCATTGGTGTAATTGCCGTATGGCGTTCCGGTGTGAGGATAAATAAATAAATAATAATAATAATAATACAAAAACTGTCAGATGTCAATTTTATTCCGTGAATAAAATTATCGGTCGATTGAAAAATCAGCCCTTACAGAAATAAAATCATTTATCATATTAAGAATAAGATCCTAACATGAAATGAAATAAAATTGTTTATTCTGTAAATAGGATACCGGAATCAATGTTACCTGTCATATTAAAAAACAAAATAGAGTCAACATTTCCTATCTGACTACCCCTGAGAAGAATTAGCGAAACTAACTCAGACGGTTACTGTTCTAAGGATACTTCTATCATATTCTGCAATTAAACTATGTATTGCCTTTTATTTTCAGTGTCAAAATAAATAAACGAAGAATAATTCTGAAAATATCGTTCAGTTTGTCAATTATTATAATAATCGCTCTCTATCTAATCTTTTCTCTTAAATAAACGAAGAATAATTCTGAAAATATCGTTCAGTTTGTCAATTATTATAATAATCGCCCTCTATCTAATCTTTTCTCTTCACCATCACCACCCTCAGTTGACTGATAGAGAATGCCTAGAAGTCCACCTTTGCACCTTGAGTACGAGATATTTTAATAAATAGCAGTGCAAAATGAAAAACAACTTGCTTAGTTAGCTGTTAAATTTAACTATAAAATTTCACACTGAATTTCAAACTCACAAAATGTTGTTCACGCAAACATTTTATTATATTCTAAGTATCACAAAAAATGCGTAACAAACACACATAAACTACGAAATCTACGAATAACCATTATATTTCATCATTGTTTTTCAAGTTCATCATATAAATAAAGTGATTTTTTTATAGCCGTGTTAAAGAACTTGACATGATTCAACAAAAACTGGATCATTGACACTTTAACACTTACGACTGCAACTATCGTGACTGACTGACATTATTATTCACGAAAAAAAAATTAATGGATTACGTGTTTCCGTTTATTGAATAATAATTGTTAACACTAGTTCAAAAGTTATCTAAAATTGTTTGTTTATATATTACAGCAGCCAAGTTCTTAATTCAAATTAATTGCTCTAACGGCCAGTAATTTGAATAAAATTCTAATCACCTCAACCACGAAGGTTGCACTTTTTAATTGGCAAACAAAAGTAAAATTACTTACGATTTTCACGTAGTGGTTCATGTTGATATGGTTTACAAGTACTGTCACTGTCACAGTATCACTGTGTTGCGCGCGCACTGTGTCCGAGTGGTAGATGCGTTCGCGCAGACTGACGGGTCTCGGAGGTGCAGGACTGACCGCTCCCGCTAGAACCAAACGTACAGTGGTGGGTCCACAATTACCAGCGCAACGACACAACCGGACTAACTTAAGTAGTCGATACACACGCTTTTTGAGAAATAAGTTTAAAAGTAACCTTGAAAATTGTAATTAATTAATGTTATGTTCTTTTTTTTTTATATCCTTTATTACGTACAGTGTTTAGTGGGTGGATGTTGGCGGCGAGCGCGTGAGTGTGGTAGTGTGCGCTTGGGCAACTTGTTCACATTATATAGAACGCTGCGCGACCTCCGACACGCGGGAAGTGCGTCCGCGCACCACGTGGAGTTGCCATGGTGACCGCTGCAGTTTACAGGACAACTGAAAAAAGGCTGTTGGAAAGCATTGAATCGGTTTCAGGAATAAGGTTTCCGGGGTGTCCCGCAGGTAGTTTAAATTTTAGGGGAAAAGCTTTATTTTGCTTATCGCGCTCTTGCCTAAGTATTTTAGTGGGTGACATTGGACATGATATAATTTTTGTACTACATTTTTATGTTGGTAACTCAAGTTTCCAGGGCGCCTAATATTCTAGCAAACTTACGAACGTATTCTTTTTGGACTTATGTAGTCTCAACCATTATCTACTAATTATCTACAATGTCGCGTTACTACCCTTGGGTGCCCAATTTCCCAAAGATAATTCAGTATAGACACCAACGAATATTCGTCAAGGCAACTACCTACCTTATTAACCATTGCGATTGCCAACATTTTATAAAGGAATGCAATAAATAAACAGAGTAAAAATAATAAGAATGTAATAAAAAAAAAGTAAAATAATAAGAATAAAAATGTAATAAAATAAGATATGTAAATAAATAAACGAAATAAGAATAAAAAGTAAGTAATTAATATACCAACATCATCTGCCTAGCCTTTTCCCAACTATGTTGGGGTCGGCTTCCGATCTAACCGGATGCAGCTGAATACCAGTATTTTACATGGAGCGACTGCCTATCTGACCTCCACAACCCAGTTACTGGTTATACGATACCCCTTGGTAAGACTGGTTGTCAGACTTTCGGGCTTCTGACTACCCGTAACGACTGTCAAAGATCCACGAATGACAGCCGTGACCAACGGCTTAACGTGCTTTCCGAGGCACGGAGGGGTCTCGGTATGTAAAGATGGTCACCCATCCACAGACCAACCGCGGCAAGCGTAGCTTAACGTGACCGATCGACCTGTGCGGCTGTTATTATTTAGCCACGGGCCCCTCCAAGTAATTAATATACGTTCCCAAAAAATACCAGCCTATTTTTTGGCCCACTGCAGTGCAAAGACCTCATCCTATACAGAGATGGCTTTGATCATCACGCTTGCTCAAGACGGGTTGGCGATTTCAGACTTATATTTACCTATTAGTCCAAGCTTCCTTCGCCGATGTCATTAATTGATTAGAAAAACTCAGAAAGTACCTACATACTTATGAATCCATAACATTACGCCTTCAAAATAGCTAGCATATAGCGTTAAAACCTAAATATTTGCAGCCTGGGAACATCGTAACACAATAGAACATAGTGTGAGCCACCTTCGGAATCTGGATTAGCTATAGAGGTCCTTACGATGAGCCAACAAGCCGACATCGACATGGTTGTGTGACTAGTAAACCAATATGTACCTACTTATTGCTAAACCAGACTTTGAACGAGAACGTTATGCATTGATTGAAGTTCTGGTGTAACTCTTACAAGTTTTTGGTAAGAGTTTGACTCGCGGGTTTCCAGAACTTAAGACCATAAGTCGTGACTCTAAACAACACTGAAATAATTTATTTGTCAACTATACCCCTCTGCCTTACTTATTTTTTTTATTTATTTATTAAGCAAGGCACACCAAAGATATATTTACAAGGGTAGTAACAATAAGCAATCACGACTCTTCAATTCTGTGTAAAAGGTACCTACATCACTTATAGGCATGCACAACATTCACATTATAAGGTTAACAATTCATTAAATTATTAGAATATTAGCAAAACATATAATTTATAAATAATATTTAAGATAGATTACAAAATAAAGTAAAAAATAATACATTTATGTAGTCACATTGCACTAATACAATACAACCATACAAAATCATAATAAAATAATTGCACATAAGGTAAGAAAACTGGTAAGTAATAAAAAGACGAAAAAAAAACCCCTTAAAAATACCCTTCAGGGCAGGCGTGTTGTTATGTTATACTAGCTGCGACCCGCGGTTTCACCCTCATAAGTTTCGATCCCGTGGGAATAACGGGATAACAAGTATCCTATATTGTAATCCTGGGTATAAATTATCTGTGTGTCAAATTACATCCAAATCCGTTCAGTAGTTTTGGCGTGTAAGAGTAACAAACAAAAATCCATCCATCCATCCAAACAAACTTTCGCGTTTATATTATTAGTAGGAAGTAGGATTTTATCCAGTAATTACCATAGATATACTTAAGGAGCACCTATCTACCTATAGCACGAAAACCTGCTTTTAAGCATACTTTCTGGAGTCTGAATTAGCTAAATCAAAATCAGTTTTAAAATATCTTAGGAATTTAGATTAGTTAGCTGTAGATAATTCTTGTTGCGATGAGCTAACGCAACGCAATGCATGGTTGTGACTTGTAAACCAATAGGTAGGTACATTACAACACATACCTAAGTATTAATGCACGCAGGCTAATGTGAGTATATATTACCTTATGCACTTTCTTCCTTCAAGACTCATCTTGGTCACCAACGGCAAATATGTTTAAAAAAATGTTTGCTAGGAATGGAATTAAGTTGCTTTTGGATACCAACTATACTTACTTAGTCACCTTCTTCGTCACTTACCTACGACATAAAATTAAAAGAGTATGATTCACTAGCATTTATATAGAATCCCTCGTGGAGACCCGCCGTTTGGAGATGACCGAAGACTATTATCTAAGTACCTATATCGGCCTCCTGAAGATACAATCCAGAAATCATACTGTTTAGAATGGAGGCGAAGATTGTTGGTTAATACCCTTAATGCGAAATGTTGAAATACGTTGACACCAGCCGGTCGATTCTGTAAAAATCTCACCGTGAAAGCTCAAGTGAAGTGAGCTTGATGTGAGTTGTCACTAGTGTCAATCCCTAGCATTGTTTGGAATGACAGCTCACTCCATGCTTACTTCACCTAAGTTTTCACGGTGAGATGGTTACAGAATCGCACTGCAGAAGTGTTTGATTAAATTGGTCTCATATTTAAATAAGACAATATTCAGTATATTTTGAAATTACAATGCCTACTGAGCGGAAAGTAGATCCCAAAAAAACTTGTAAAGCAAAATGGAACCAAAAACAAAAACTAATCGAGGCCCAAGGGCCTCTCCTTACAAAAAAAAAAACAAAAGAAAACTAAGAAAAATATAGAGCACGACCTTTGATATAAATTGTAGCACAATGTCAGGACATATAATAAATATATACATTTATTTATACATATATCAAGTAACTTTCGTATATATAAAACTGCAAGTTGATCTTGCCCTTGTTGATATTGAAACGTAAAATCGGTTCGTAACTGGTAGGTTAGCTTCCGTGTTTGACATGGAAGGTGAATGCCCGTGGGCTGAAAACAGGGCAATGTCAGAGGACAGTGAGTGGGACTTTTTAAAATCCTTCTCCATATAATAATTAGTTCTTTTATTTCATAATTTTTGCCACGGTTAACTATCGATTGTATTAATTTAAGGTGATACTTTTATTTAATTGAGTGATAAAGATATTTTTATGTTGGAAACATTTATTTAAGAATGCCTCTGATAAATTTAAATTCACTGCCTTTAATTGTTGTGACCTTTAGAAGAAAAGACTAATAATAGGTACAAATTGGAACACTGGATCTTTTCCATGTGATAAGAATCCTACTAATGCGAGTATTATAAACGCGAAAGTTTGTGAGGATGGATGGATGATTGTTACTCTTTCACACAAAAACTACTGAACGGATTTGGATGAAATTTTGCACACATGGTTTATAGCCAGGATTAACAGGATACTTTCTTCCCGATATTCCCACGGGATCGAAACTTATGCGGGTGAAACCGCGGGGCGCAGCTAGTAATAGAATAAACAAACTAGTAAACGTGGAAGAGATAATTTTTTTAAAAATTCATTTAATCATTAAATTACTTACCTATTCTACCAAATTAACCTTAAAACTAACCCTGGAAAAGGCTATAGACGAAAACGTGAAGCTGAAACAAAGATAGGTAACTAGTTTTCCTAATTCTACTGAATTTCTTAACTTCCTCATTCTAAAATTAGGTAAAACTCAATGGTACAGACGCCAGCAGGTCAACCTACCCGAAACTGTCAAATTTTCCCAATCAATCTTGAACCTTAATACTTTAGCGATAAAGTTGTAAATCTATTAAAGAAATTTGACAGATTGTAGTAGCTTGATGTGCTGACGTCTGTACTTTTAACTTTTGTCTTTACAGGGACTTAACACTCTCTATCAAAATTCTTAGACAGCTTAGGGAAACAGTCTTCAGAGCTGCCAAGGTCCGAGTCCACAGTCCAGCTCATTCCGCCAACTCTGTCTGGGCCTGCCGCGATGTCGTTTGCCATTAAGCGGGACCCACAGAACAACACACTGGACAGAGAGTGGTGGAAGAAGACTAGGGAGGCCTTTGCCGAGCAGTGGGACATTAACGGCTAATCCTACTAAATATTATAAACGTGAAAGTTTGTATAAATGGGTGGATGGATGGATGTTTGTTACTCTTTCACGCAAAACCTACTAGACGAATTTAGATGAAATTGGGCACACAGATGGTTTATAACCGAGATCATAGGATACTTTTTATCCCGATATTCCCACGGGATCGAAACTTATGCGGGCGAAACCGCAGGGCGAAGCTAGTAAAAAATAAAAATAATCAGTCTTCTACTGGATTCTTTTAAACACCATCCACACCATAAATCCGATCCTTACTCCATCGCTGCTGACCGTCATTGAATTTCTAGACAGGTTCCGTTATGCTAAATTGCTTTTCCTTCTACTAACGGTCGGTGGTCAGAAGCTAATCAATTAACACTATGTCTATTATATACCTGACCTAGACCTGGATAAACACTGCTTACGAAATATCCTGGACTGGAATTGCAACACTTTACCACATACAACTCTTCCGCCTGTCTAAACGAAGAGGTGATTCTGCCGAGCTGGCGGTAAACCTTCAGTAGTGGAGCGGAGATTCAGTAAAAGTAGAAGACGATTACAAAACGACACGTGCTATTGCAGCTGAATACCAGTATCTTACATGGAGCGACTGCCTATGTGACCTCCACAGCCCAGTTACTGGGTAACACGATACCCCTTGGTAAGACTGGTAATCTATATCTATACTTATAATAAATCTGTAGAAGTGAAAATTCTGTACATTGAAAATATCAAAAAAATAATTTACAGGGGGTGTTACTAGACCGACACCGAACCCAAAAATGTGATTAAAAAATTTTTTGTCTGTCTGTCGGTCTGTCTGTCTGTCTGTCTGTCTGTTTGTTCAGCAGGCATCACGCAAAAACTACCGGTTCGATTACGATGAAACTTGGTATAATTATTCTTTAATATCCTGGGCACCACACTGGGTACTTTTTATCCCGGAAAAGTATATACAATAAAAAACAAACTTAATTTTGCGGTTCGATCCCTACACCCGATTACCACTGTCTGTACTGTACCAACCGCAAATACTAAGTTTGTCGTAGGTTGGGTCACCCGCAGTGGAGTTCATTTTTATTCCTTTTAGTTTTTAGAGTTATTTAGGTTTATTTTTATATGAGTCTTAGGTATAGATTTTAATTTTAAAGATTAGTTATCATCAGAAATAGGTTTATTTAGGTAGGTATTTAATTTTCTGTTATTGAGTTTTTTTTTTAATTAGGTCGGTACTTAGGTAAAGATATCATATAGGTACCCTCTTAATCAACACTAATGAGACACAATTGGTTTTCTACTGTAATTAGCCACAAAGGGCCCGCGAGATAGATGGCATTCTGGGGAAGCACATACATTTTATCCTGTTAGCACGTTCCCGTGGGATAATTTCCGACATCCACGCGGGCGAAGCCGCGGGCAGAAGCTAGTCGTTGAATATTTAGCTAAATATTAATATGTAGTTACCCAAAACTATCATACCTTGTACAGAAACTGTTGTAGGAGCACCAAGAGTTCGGAAAAAATGATACCAGTAGCACAAGAATAAATTAAACTAACACCCGGCCACTATAAAATTAACTTTGTACTGAAACACAAACGAAATAGGTACTGAAAAGAAAACTGGTAGATATTTCATCATTTTTAACGGAAAATCAGTGTAAAGAGTTGCTGTATTTTTATTAGTGTCATCGAACTTTGATTCGGTCATGGCTAATGTTGCAGATAAGATGGGGCGATGCTAGATCGAAAGTTAGATCTCTCGAAAATCATAGTTAAATTGTATACACAAACACACCACACTCACACTCAGACAAACACACATATGTTCATACAGTCACGTACTCTCACGCACAATAGTAATTAATAAATTAATTTCTTACTTAATAAATATATAAATATTGTAGTACCTACATTTGCTCTGCACCACATTTGTAATGGCAGCTCGGTCACGGTGGTGACAGAAGTAACTGGTGCTTATAGCACAGGAGTCTTCCTAGTTTAAGCCCAGTTGCACATGTATAGTATCTTGCCACTAAGTTACAGTCTAAATTAAGGTACAAAATAGTATGTAAATAGGTTTAAGTCTTGAACGAATAAATATTGTCTATTGTTTATATTGTTTATTGTATATTTTTCACACACACACGGAATTAATTATAGTGACGTTTTACTGAATTGGGGACCTGGACAAGAACTCCTATATCTACATATTATTAAGTTGCTTTTTGTATCTCTCTGTGCGACCACGTTATTCCCCTAAATTACGCAACGGATATTTACGCGGTTTTCACCATCATTTAGAAAATTAATTCCGGAAGGTTTACGTGTTAAATATTCAAATATTAAACTTATATAAAATAAAGAAATCCCGATGTTTTGTCAAGTGGTAAAAACCGTGACAAGCGGAGCGGGTCTCTAGTTGATGATAAAAATACAATTAAAGGTGCAGAGTGTGGTGATGAAAAGGTTGCAAGAACATCTTGTAGTTTTAGTCAAGAAGAGTCTGACAGTTTCTCTTGGCCCCAGAATAGATGGTTATTCGTTGGATCTAAGTCATTTATTGTAACTTGTCTTTTAAAGATAAAATTCAAAATATCAGCATCACTTTACATCAAAATTAACCAAGTTTGGTGAAACGTAAACCTAACCAATCATCATCTGCCTAGCCTTTTCTCTACTATGTTGGGATCGGTTTCCAGTCTAATCTGATGCAGCTGAATACCAGCATTTTACATGGAGCGACTGCATATCTGACCTCCACAACCTCCTCCTCCTCTGGGTAATACGATTCCCCTTAGTAAGACTGGTTGTCAGACTAAACCTAACCAATATTTATGAAAAAAAAAATTACGAGTCATCCGTACGGAGGAAAAAATATGTAGAATACTGTCGATGATGTAAGAGAATCGTAATCATGTGGTATTATGGTCATTATTTTACGTGAGTTACCCACATCGATATAAGAATGCGCTGACATAAGCATGACGAAGACAACTCTAAAGATGGCGTATTTGAAACGATCGAACACAAAAATGTATGGTTATCGATCACCAAATTAACCATTACAGCTTTCAGTTTCAAATAACATAATAACACTATATTCCCTAAATATTCGTCTTGAAGACCTAGACAAGAATGCGATCTCTCGCGTCAAAAGATCAAAGAGATGTCAGCATGAATTGACTGGGTCCGCTAGGGCCGATGCCTGCCAGGGCCGCGGGTTGTTCGAAAGAGATACCGTGGCCCCTGGTACAGGCAATTGAAGGAACATGGGTGGGTTTTAGTAAATCAGCTCTTCTTTACACGGTGTGACCGGGTTTTCAAGACCAAATTTGGTTTTACAAGTCATGAGAGAGCTCACGAAAGAAATGGAAATTAGTCTGGGTCGCTGGCATTCGGGTATCGCAGCGGAACTGAGTCATGGTACCCGCAGATACCGTGACCTGTAGCAGTATGGCAGGAGTCGCATCAGGCGGTCCTGGCAACCGCGGCAGGGCTCGGCGCGCCTGGTGCCGCGGTCACACAACGTGGACCGACGTCGCCCGCCCGCACCTCTGGCCAGCGTCACTGACGCAGCCCTGGATGAGCCCCGTGCAGTGACAACGCGCCTTTTTCTTATTTTTTCAAGTGAACACTCCTTTAGCGGTGTTGTGCAGTTTTTTTGTGATGGGTAAAAAATGTTAAACTCGCGTCAGGACACGTGACCTGATCGAAAATTCGTAAGACGGAGCTCGTCAGGACACGTGATCTGATCGAAAATTCGTAAGACGGAGGGAGAGTAGACCGTATTCCAAAATATCAAAAATGCACAACGTTAATATTCAAGTTTTCACTTCTGCCGGCACTCCCGGAGTGCAACCCGTTTTTTTAGTTATTATAAAGTTTCTACATGGCTTAATAAAACATAAGATTAGTTTACTCGGTGGTGGTGTAATAGATAATACGTTGATGTCATCCGTTCCTGTGAACATAGGCGGGCACAATATCACAAACACTTTTCCGTAACTAAGTTGAAATATAGTTCCGTATACACATACAAATAAGTTTCATTATCCTTTCAAAGTCAGCAATAGTTACTAGTGAAACCAATTTTTTATTGTTTTTTATATTTATTTTAAGTCTACTGATAGTGTTGTTTACTGAACTCTCGATGTAAGTTTTCTTACCGTCATCCGTATCACCGTAAAGTTTGTTGACGGAATACCTACTCTTGACATGTTATACAGAATTTTAAAAAAAGTCGTATACGGTAAAGAGTACTATAAGTATTTTCCCTAAAGAATAATGCGGATGACTGCCAGCGGTCATCCGCATTTTGCCAGCCATGTTTTAGTCGTATTTACTACTGAGAATATCCTAATGAAAAATACTTTACATAACCCGAGGATCGAATCTTTGACCCACCACGCCCAGCAAGCAAGCTTCCGACCACTAGACAAAAAAGCCAAATGGAAAAGTAAAAAAACTAAAACTAACAACGAACAATACAAAAACCTAGACCTTACTACGCGAATGGATGTTCCAGCCTTGGATTTACGAAACAGTTATATAATAAATAACGTAAAAGTAAATATTTTTTGCAGTTCTACAAACATTGAACTTGAGTAAAAATAGAATGACATCGACCTAATTAATACATCCATGGTCTGGTAAGTACACCTTTGTAAGTGAGTTGGTTGTAATTAAAAAGTCTTTTTATAAATATGTAACAATGCCAGTCGGGCTATAAGGCTGAAAGCCTGATAAATGGTAACCTTAGGTTATCTGTAACAGTACAGTTTTATTTGGATCTACATTTACCCTCCGGTTGTAAAGGATAGATTATTGATGGTCAGCTGTAAAAGATTGATATACCTACAGACAATACGAGCTCTTTCGAAGAAGTAGTACCAGTACCTACAGTCATATCACAGTTATTTTACCTCTGAGGCTTTCAAGAACGAACAGCAGTAACCCAATAGCAACCTTATTGTAACGAAAATAAAGATCAAAGTGATTTTGACAGTGATGCAAATCAGAGGTACCTTAATCGACTGTGAAAAGACTGTAGGCATACCCATGTCTGATGCCAGGCAGCGTTGCGTTTCGGCTTGCTGTGGCAGTTCAGCAGCACATCAGACGCTTTGTCTCTAGCATGGCAACGCACTCGCAATGATTCTGATATTGCAATGTTCACAGGCCACCTTGACTAAAGGCTGATTTTTCAATTGACCGTGGAATTAATCGTGGAATAAAATTTACGTCTGACTGTTTTTGTATGGAAGAACTGTCAAAATTCAAAATTATTCCTCCGATAAAGTTATCTGGCATTGGAAAAATCAGACCTAATTCCCATCAGGTAGTCCGCCTGAATATTGAAACCTATAAAAAAAACTGGATCCGGTTAGACTAGATACTGAACCCAGCTTGATAGAAATAAAAGCTCTCCCTAATTACAAGAAATGACAATTAACAATGCATTTTGTAATCAATCAGGGAATCAACAAAGTCGTAGAATTACTGAATTATTAATCAAAGCGTGGAAATTGGACCTAACCTTGTTTCACACAAATTAGTAAGGGCCACCATTAATTTATGAGATGTCACTGTCACGCCATTTCAACTCACAATCGACGTATTTCCCATTTTACTATTCTTAGGAATCTGGGTATTGAGGTAATTTAATCACTTAGAAGATAAGGAGTGACCCAGATTGGACCCGTGCCTATTACAATCACGCAAACCTAAAAAACTGCAGTACAACCTTATGCCATAGCTAAACTCTACTGTACCTGATAACAAAAAGGTTATTACATCATTTTAGGTAGGTAAGTAGGGGTAGGTGAGTCTAAATTAATATAATATTATGGACTTGCCTATGTTAGATCATAATTGTCAGAAACCACCCAAAAACAAAAAGTGGCCTCTAACCGGTTATTCCGTTTATCTACCCCAAAAAATCCACCACAAGGTGGATTCGCAGAAACGCCAAGAATCCATCCTAAACCTAAACATTCCGTTAATCCAACTAGGACTATAGATAGTGCAATTTGCGAAGACGCGCCCCACTACTCCTAACCGTTGCACACATAATATACTGTAACCGGTTAGGAGGAGTAGTGGGGCGCGTCTTCGTGGAATGCACTATCTATATGGTAGATTCCCGGATATGCGTTTCCGCGTATCCACCTTAGGGTGGATAAACGGAATAATCCTCTCTAACTCTCCAATCATTTTTAATTTATAACATAAGTGGTTAGGTACCGTGTATACTATAACTACCTACCTACCTAAGGGGATGTTTATAGTAGGTATCTAGGTATACCCACACTTTACCGGTTATGTTACACGCCATAGCTAATAGAAGGTGAGCTCCGGGCACAGATCAAGACGGCTGCTAATGAGAATTTCCTTATGTTAAAGACCCGACCCAGACCCCACGCTCAGCAGTTGCACTTGCAACTAAGTACTAGACCAACGACACACGTATCTTCATTGATGATCAAATAATAGGTATCATGATCTAAGGTCAAACGAATCCAAACCAAGCATCACGTCATTGAACTTATTGAACTACCGATACCATCGTACTGATCTTCATCGGTGAACTATTCCGCTGCAAATATTTCGTACGACACGGTACATAAAACATGATAGGTATACTCGAAGATCCTTCACCTTGCCAATCTGCCAATCAAGCGTGACTTCGAAACGCGAAAAAAACAATTATTACCTAATAAGAACAGAATTATGCCAAGTTCATTGGGTATTATGGCTATTTCGATTGTTTGAAATAAGTTTGAGACAATGCAGCCGATTGTCGACAAAATAATGCAGTTTCGTGTGATTTTTCCCTTCAAACTGGTCGACACATTCGTTTATTGTTAATTGTTGTGTTTAAATAAGAATGCAGACAAATTGAGAAAAAAAAAATAGAAACAAATTAATTTCTTATTCTGTATTTCAGATCTTGTTAGCCCTAAACTTCGCCATTTCAAAGGTGTCGTCGGTGGCTGTGCAGAGTTCACGTTGACTGCATGTTTTGGGATACAAAGAGAGAGCTAGGCTAGACTATGAGCTAGGCTCACAGGATAGGAGGTCGAGCATAGTTTGCGAGATAAGTAGCTCTACATCTACATCGTTCTGCCGTTCCATCGAGGTAACTACGAGTATATGTAGTGTGGATATGGAAATAGCAATGAAACCAATTAAAGTCAGCCTTCGTAGTCCATTAGTCGTCAGTTTATAGCTAAACGGAAGGGTTACTAATATTCGCTAAGAATGGCGCCCACGGACAGACACTGATCAAAAAAAGACAGCTGGAAGGCACGTGATGAGGAATGCGGAAAAACGAGCTGTGGTGCAATTTGGAAAATACTTAATATGAACTATGGTAATAAGTAATAATTTGTCTTCTATGTTGACCAGGATAAAGGCTTGAATTCATTAATTGAATCGCCCGTTCAACCTCCGTAACATTGATATCTACATACGTATCAGGATATTGATGACTTTTCCTGACGGAGGCTAGGTACTTGAAGTATGCGTTGATAAGCGGGGATCACCTCAGAAGTTAATATAATCGACAAAAGTGTGTCAAAGAACGTCTTCGTTTTCAAAATGAATATTGATTAATCTACAAAATATTACATACCTAAAGCAAATAGCGATAACTCTAAATGAATTATGAGACAGACAGAATGTCCACACCGAATTAACTCAAACGTATGTCCTCGACACAACATTGAAACCGCAATGGACAAATATAAGTAACGTTTAAATATACTAAAACATTCAATTTGCATGCAATCGTGCAATAATTACCGAGTTACGAATCAAACTTTGAAAAAATGTATAATTAACACGACATTTTTTTCGCGGTTACAATTGTAGCGAAATAAGTGAATGTCGCGGCTATATTTTGAATAATTTAAGTTCCTACGTAAGGTAGTATTAGGATATGATAATCTTAAAGCGGAAGGAAGGATGACGGTGGCATAGACCTTGCATCTACTTCCTTTAACGTAATCGGAACTAGTGCACTCACTATCAACCTCCACACTCGACGCAATGAAACGTATACCGCGTATGAACTAGTTAATTTCTTATTAAAAAAACAATGTCAACCGATTAATATCGTAGAAAAGGCTTGTTTTTAAACTTGTTTTACTTGAAATTACGGTATTATGCAGCCGAGGCTTTATATACAATCGCGCCTAAATGAAGATGCAGTTTTTTCACATTTATCATGACATAGCTAAACTAATAATCTGAGGGGCCCGTGGCTAAATAATAACAGCCGCACAGGTCGATCGGTCAGGTTAAGCTACGCTTGCCGCGGGTGGTCTGTGGATGGGTGACCATCTTTACATACCGAGACCCCTCCGTGCCTCGGAAAGCACGTTAAGCCGTTGGTCCCGGCTGTCATTCGTGGATCTTTGACAGTCGTTACGGGTAGTCAGAAGCCCGAAAGTCGGACAACCTGTCTTACCAAGGGGTATCGTATTACCTAGTAACTGGGTTGTGGAGGTCAGATAGGCAGTCGCTCCATGTAAAATACTGGTATTCAGCTGCATCCGGTTAGACTGGAAGCCGACCCCAACATAGTTGGGAAAAGGCTAGGCAGATGAGGTAAACTAATAATCTAGGGTCGATTATTACGAATACTGTTATGCAATTTAATTTTATTATTATAAAACACGTCAAGCTAGAGTATACCTGTTTGTAGATAGCATTATTTATATTTTACGAGTAGCGGTTGACTGATCATTGACACACCGTTCCTCGTATGTAGGCACATAATTATTTCTTTCTTAGCAAATAAACGATTATGGTTATAATAATTACCTACCTTTCTTTAAAACGACCTTAATGCAGAATTAATTAATACGATGTTATACGTACCTAAATCTATAATCGCCAACCCGCCTTGAGCAAGCGTGATGATTAAAGCTTGTGCCTTCTCTATATTATTATGAGAAGAGGCCTTTGCCAGCGTTATTCCGTTTGTCCACCCAAAAAAATCCACCCTCCCTAGGATACGCGGAAACGCATGTGCGAGAATCCACCCTAGTTCATCCACCCAGTTAGATAAATGGAATATATAGACTTAGGGTGGATTCTCGGACTGTAATAATCTGGTAAGTATTATTATTATTATACGCATATCTACAAGGTGTCGTTTTGCATCCTCGTCAAATTCAAGGAGTTATTAACTAAGCTACTGATTCTCGACACGAATCAGTAATAAAATAAGTAGGTAATTTTTTCCTAATTTTCGGAAATCGGCATTTGTGGGACATGCATTTTAAAACGCGGTCTGTGTGAGACCGCACTGTAACTGCCCTTTTACACATACATAAAAACGCGGCCGCTTATACGATACCATAACGCGATTATGTTCTTTGAAAGCGGTGTATTCTGAAATACTGTCAAACTTAAATAACTAAAAACACAAGTATGTATTCATTCTTTACCACGGATCGTAATTTTATTTGATTATTTAAGTATGTCTTCCACAACAGCTTCCTGAAATTTGACAAGGATGCAAAACAACAGCTTGTTTAACAACTTTAACTTTTTTTATTATCATAGAGGTAACTAGCATACTTTAGCATCATTTCTTTTCCTGAGAAAGCTAAAGGCAAGAACCACTCGATATTGTCGCGGTTCTCGATTGTCAAGTTGTTTAGTTCGTCAAATCAGGAACCATGTTCCAATAGACATGTGAGCATAACATAGTACTTTAAAACGCGGTCCACATAGCTGTGGTTAAGCCCTATAGTTACAAAGACAGTAGGTAGATCTCAGACAGGCGTACGTGACCACTTGCACGACTCACAAATCGTGCTAAATCCATGGTGATAACAAAGATACTTTTGCTGTTCAATGAATCCTGATACAATGAAATACGTACTTAACTCCAATGTCTTAGGAGAAGAAAGAATTACAATTACAAATAAAATTATTAATTCAGTATTTTTTTGTGAATCTTTTTTTTATACTCGTGCTCACTGTGGTAGTGTTTGGATTTTGAATGCCATTGATAAAGAAAAAGTAACAAAATATTGAATTTTACAACCTAACAAGGTTGTACAGCGTATTTGCTGAACCATACCTGCTTAGGAATGTATACCTACACATTGTATGCCTATTTTATTATTTCCTTTTGAGCAATTTTTAATTAATAGATGGGTTAAAAAAATCTCCAGCAGCCATTTATGGAAACTAGACAAGTATGTTTTTCTGCAAAGAATAAAATTAGGTCATTCTCTTCACTTCCCGTAGCGGACTACGATGGGAATACGGGTTCTATTCGCGTAGTGCTTGTAGCCCTTATCCGACTACGGCGTAGCAAGGGATGCGTAGCTGCGTATCTTCTCACGTAACTGTCGGCTTATTTTGCCTTGTCAAGTAGGTATAGAATCTTTATTTCCATGCCTTTTTTGAAAGTAAACCCTATTTTTTATTTTGAAATATTAATGCTACGAGCAAAACCTCAATCGTGACGTTTTGCTCGTATTCGTGCAAACCCAAACTCTGTGTACAAAAAATAAACCCAATAACATTTTGCTCGACGAAGGCATCTAATCCAGGATTCCCTGCAGTCACGCTTGCAACTCGTATAGCGAGTCAGTATTGATTGAATATTCTTTATTGCATTTATCCTACTTCCTACTAATATTATAAAACGTGAATGTTTGTATGGACGGATGGATGGCTGTTTGTTACTCTTTCACGCAAAAACTACTGAACGAATTTGGATGAAATTTGGCACACAGATGTTTTATAACCAGGATTAACATATAGGATACTTTTATCCCGATATTCCCACGGGATCGAAACTTATGCGGGAGGAACCGCGGGACACAGCTAGTCTATACTAATATTATAAAGAGGAAAGATTTGTATTTTTGTGTGTATGTTTGTAATGAATAAACTCAAAAACTACTGTGCCGATTTCAATAATTCTTTCACTATTGGAAAGCTACATTCACCCTGAGTGACATAGACTATATTTATTGCTAGAAAAGATTAGGGATCCTTACTAAAACTTAACCACCCGTGCGAAGCCGGGACGGGCCGCTAGTGTCATTTATAAATTACCTACCTTCTAACACATAGTAACAGTTATGTAGTTGTCGAAGTGAAACGCATTATTATATTTGAATATTCGAACATGCAACAGCGGCCTCTAGCGGAGTATTAAGTAATTAACATGCACTCTATGTCGAGACGGTGTTGAGGCCGCACGAAATAGGACAGAACCGGCGGAAATTGTTCTACGAGTGTTTTATTTACTAATATTACGTAAACGCTGTGAACTATGTCGTGGTGACGGTGTGGGGATTTGTGATTAGAGGGTATTTTTTTACATATTACAAGGCTCGCCTTGACCGCTGGCTCACCTGATGGTAAACGATGATGCGTTTGACAGCGTTGCACGCATGCCTACAAGAGACCCACTTATGTTATAGCTACTGGGAAATACACTCCGGCGCACGCAGTGGCGTGCATTGCATAAAGGCATATAAACAGTGCCTACCTCGATAAATCACCATAAGCCTGTCAATTACATTTTAGTGTGTGTGCCCCACAATTAAGAAACTCTAAATTATCATACCTAACAAAAAACCAAATCTTCATACAAACACGCGCGGCATTAGGCAGTCGCCAGACGGCCTACTCGGCTCCTGTAGGTACTATTCGCACATTGTCATTGGTCTTTACTCGTTCAAGTTAATACGACGAAATTAATTAAATTACTACTATATTACTGACTACCTACCCGTAGCGACAGTCAAGGATTTACGAATGACAGCCGGGACCAAGTGCTTAACGTGGTTTCCGAGGCATGGAGGGGTCGATATGTAATGGGTGATCATCAGGTTAACCTAGTCTTGTAGTGTTGTAGGTTAAGGGTGACTTAACCTTCAAAGGACCGTGCGTCTGATATTATTTACCCACGAGCCATTAAGCGTCATCATGAGATTATTCTTGTTTATTTATAAACTAGCTGCGCCCCGCGGTTTCACCCGCATAAGTTTCGATCTCGTGGGAATATCAGGATAAAAAGTATCCTATAATTATGTTAATCCTGGTTATAAACCAGCTGTGTGCCAAATTTCATCCAAATCCGTTCAGTAGTTTTTGCGTGAAAGAGGTGAAAGAGTAACAAACATCCATCCATCCATACAAACTTCCACGTTTATAATATTAGTAGGTATTTTGAGATTTTCGACGGCACGGTTGGCGCAGTGGTTAAGCGATTGACTGCTGCGCTGCGTGTCGCGGGTTCGATTCCCGCACGGAACAAATATTTGTATGACCTACATGTATTTGTTCCGAGTCTGGGTGTTTTTCTATCTATAATATGTATGTATTTACAAAAAAAAAATGTATATAAGTAGTTTATCAGCCATCTTGTTACCATAACACAAGCATTAGGTTGCTTAGCTTGGGACTAGATGGCGCTGTGTGAAATGTCCAGGGATATTATTATTATTATTATTTTCAGCATAATTTCAAAATATGTAAAACGCTTTTATGTGTAGAAAGGAAGGCAAAAGGTCAATTCCAAAATAAAACATTTGTTCCCTTAAATATTTTTTTTATTAATTATAATCAATAAGTATAACTAGAGGTACGATCAGGGAAATCATTGTTTATCATATTGACAGACTACGTCAATTTAGCGTGTTATAATCATTTCAAACAACTGTCAAAGATAACAGATGGATAATGTAAGTTGGCAGTCAATTTGATAAACAATTAATTTCCCTGAGTTTACATAGAGATGGTAAAATACGATGAAAACAAGCGAATGTGGATTCTAGTAGACACTAAAACCACAAGACAACCTGTTTTAGATCCTTTTAATATTATTTTTTTGTCCTTTTTTAAGGGACAGGCCGATTATTTTAGCGGTGGCTTTGTTTCACCATTTGCACGCTTAGATTTCATAATTTAGCAGACCTGGCGAAGGGCCAAGCATCGCGTTTTTCACTGCCAAGAAAATATCAACTTGCAATACGTTGAAATAGAGTCAAAAATAAATTAACTTAACCATGTGGCTCCATCGGTTTTGATGCTCTGGCGGACTATGGCTAAGTTCATTGGACCTAAAGGATACCATCGAAAGTAACTGACCAGAGGGGTAATTCTCGTAATTTTATGAACGTTCACAGTCTGATCTCAGTCTCAATCTGTCAAAAATACGTCTAATTTCCCTACATTTTGACAAGTTTTTGACATTTTTTTGTCGCCGAGATGAGACTGCGACTAGATTTTGAACGTTTTAAATTACGGGAATACGGGCCCTGATAAGAAATCTTACACTCTATTGCTACTATTTTGCTACAAAATTGTAATCAGTAACGGTTAACATGATAATTATAAAGGAACCGTCACTAACAAATGGTATGTCAACGCAGATCTTTACAATGGCAGCAATGTATCCACCCATCACGATTCAAGGATGATTCCTCACGTCCCACCCCATGCCACCATAAAGAATCCTAAGTATCGCCACAAAAATCAAGGACTTGACTGTAATCACTGCAAGCTATATCGAGGACACCAATTAACCTTCCAGATGACAATTTCTTTCAATGCAACTTACTCAGAGAATTTATACACAAATCATGATCAAGGATTATTCCTTGTCTATAACTTGGCTCCCACCTCCACCCGCCATTAGCTCTTCCCAGTTGTTGCATTCACTCATTCTAGAATTCATTCACTTAACTCTACAGCAATCTTTAGATGGATTGAGCCGTACCCTCCCCACCAATGTAATTAAGGTAAAAATTATCCTGCTCAGAAATGACAGCAGTATGCTCAAAAAATAAAATTAACAATTTATTTGAAAGATTACTTTTATGCAACTTATAAAAGAATACAAATTGAGATTCGTAGGCTTATAAATAAGAATTTGCTAAAAATTTTATACAACCCGAATCTCTTCAAGGCGAGAGTGAATAGGCTTCTTCTGGGCAAGCTCGTTCCACCGTAGATCTCATCCCTGCCTCTGGGCTGGATTGAGGTCAAGAGTGAGCCCATTGTCAATAAAAATAAAATAAAAAAAATTGCATAAAAATAAATGACAAAATTTAACGAAATGTCAATCTGACTATGTCTCTAGGCGTAGATAATTCATTAGTAGCGGCCCCTCTATATTTTTGGAATAATATCTTGATTTTACGAATTTAAAAATATGTTATTTTTCTAACAACAATCAGAGAATAAATTTAGATATATTGTTAAGGTTGTTTAATTTAATTTGACACAATCCCTGCATATTCATCACGAGACTAAATGCAAATAATATATATTCAGAACAAAGAACACACTTTATAAAATTAATAGGCAAAAAAAAATATTCCTTAAAATTACGATTATTAAATAACTGATTTAATAAGTAAAGAAAAAGAGTTGAAAAATATAAAGTCATTTGAAAAGCAGAAAAACATATTGTTTTGTAATAAATCTTAATCACACAGATATTTTTTTTTTGTATTTTTATGGTTTTATGGTAGGTACTATTTATTTTATTAGAGTGTAGAGTACTATAATATTGTTTTTTTTTTTTTTTTGCTTTTTTGATTTGTGCGGAAATACAACAAATAAGATGATTTCCAGAAATACAAGTTATGATATTGTAAATACAAGAATAATTCAGACATCCAGAATTACAAAAGTTACTATATTAAAGCCTGATTCACACTTTATGGCGGCTCGGAACATGAGGCGAGTCGCTGCGCAGTAACCAAGTCACCTGTCAGCGGGGGTGAGGGGTGAGGTACTGCGCAGCGAGTAGCGCACTTCAGAGCCGCCATAAAAGTTTGAATCGGGCTGTATGTACGGACGCCAGCAGGTCAACCTACCCGAAACTGTCAGATTTTCCCAATCAACATTGAACCTAATAGTTTAGCAATAAAGTCGAAAATCTATTAAAGAAATCTGACAGATTGTAGTAGCTTGATGTACTGGCGTCTGTACTAGGAAATAATTAGACAAAGAACATGCGGCTGAACTGCAGCATCTTGTCGAGGACACGAAGCCGCTTTGGTTTACGTTCCAACTCACGGTTGTCGAATGACTCGCCACTGTAAAAAAAAAAAAAAACTATCATATTTTGCGCCCACCAATCTAGAAATGTAGGTTGCATAGTAAGATGATAAATGATAAATGATTTTATTTTTGTAAGTAGGTTTGTACAAACACTTTTACACGTCAATCATATTTTAAAACTAGATGAGGTCGGCGTTTCCTATCTGACTAGTCTGAGAAGAAAGGCCGAAACAAACTCAGACGTCACAGTCTCTTTTAAAGTCCAGACATAATCTTGGTCAGATCATGTGAAGACCATGTAGATTTATGTCTGAGATGGTTTTTTTGAAGAAAGAACCAAACAGTTTGAGAGGACCTGTCCAGTCAGTGCACGCATTTGTCAGAAATCGTGCAGCTCAACTCAAAACTTAGGGAGCTCAACGATCCGACGAACAATACCAAAGAAAGGACATTTGGGTAGGCCACATTAATTACTCAAACTGCCAGACCACGACAAAAACTAAGAGAACAGAGAGAAAAATAATATAAATACAATGACCCACATAGTCTTCACATTCACAATAATTAAAATAATAGAATACTTTACAAAGTAAGCAAATGTCATAGTATATATCAAATTCATAATATGTCAAAGTGTACATAAAAAAAAAAAAACAAAAAACATCAACAAAACAAAAATAAAAAATAAACACATTCAATATGTAAAAATTGGAAGCAGCTTAATCCCAAGCCTTTTTGTCCTCGATATAAGCCTTAACGGTATAAAATGCTTTCTGGCACAACTTACGTTTAATGAATGATTTGAATTTATTAAGGCTTAGATCTTGAACGGGGCTTGGAACTTTATTGTAAAAGCGTATACATTGGCATCTGAACGAGCCACCTATTTTCTTGAGCCTTGTTGTAGGTAGAACAAATTTGTGTTTGTTCCTAGTATTTATATCATGGATATCACTGTATTTTTTAAACAATTTTATATTTTTATGGGCATATAAAAGATTTTCATAAATATACTGAGAAGGCACAGTCATAACATTAATTTCTTTAAATTTGTCTCTGAGCGAGTGTCTCGGACTTAATTTATAAATTGATCGAACAGCTCGCTTTTGCAAAACAAAGATAGTCTGAATATCAGCGGCATTTCCCCACAATAGAATACCGTACGACATTACACTATGAAAATAGCTAAAGTACACTAAACGGGCTGTCTCTATATCAGTTAAATTACGAATTTTTCTAACAGCGTATGCTGCGGAACTTAGCTTTTTTGACAATTTGTCTATATGTGGACCCCACTGAAGCTTAGCATCCAAAGTTATGCCTAAGAATACTGTGCTGTCTTCAGGATTCAATTCTTCGCCCTTTACCAACACATTAGTTTTCACTTGTCTAACGTGAGGCAACGTAAACTTAATGCATTTGGTTTTTTTCTCGTTTAGAAGTAAGTTATTAACATTGAACCAGTGGACTACTTTAGAGATCGCGCTATTTACATCGTCAGTAACCTGCTGCTGACGTTTAAGTTTAAACAAAAGTGAAGTGTCATCTGCAAACAACACTATATCATGATTATCCTTTATGAGGTACGGCAAGTCATTAATATAAATAAGAATCAAGAAAGGACCAAGAATTGAGCCCTGTGGGACTCCCATTGTTACTAAAGATCCGGGAGATCTTTTTCCGTTAACATCAACGCTCGGAATCCTCTTACTCAAGTATGAAGTAAGAAGATCCAGAGCAGCGTTCCGGATTCCGTAGTGGCGGAGTTTCCTGATTAAAGTTTCGTGAAGAACGCAATCGAATGCCTTGGACAAATCACAAAAGATGCCCAAGGCATCGCATTTGTCTTCCCAAGCATTATAAATATGTCCTATAAGTTCAACACCGGCATCAGTAGTTGAACGACCCCTTGTAAAACCGAACTGTTTGCTATGTAATAATTTGTGTTTATTAAAAAATCTTTGCATTTGTTCTAAAATTAATTTCTCAAAAATTTTACTAAAGGTAGGTAGTACAGAAATAGGTCTATAATTTGTAGGGTCTGATGTACTACCTGATTTAAACAAAGGTATGATTTTACTATTTTTCATAAGGTCAGGAAACTCCCCACTGTCAATACAACTATTAAAGATAAGAGCTAGAGTAGGTGCTACAATGTCAATAATAGACTTAGCAACTTCTACAGAATTACCCCACAGATCTGCAGTCTTTTTTACATTTAAAGTGTGAAAGGTTTTAATTATATCTCTACAGGTAACATGTTCAAAATGAAATTCCGAATCGCAACCATTAACATTTTCCATAAGCAAAGACTCAGCAACAGAAGGTGATGAGTTTAGGGATTTAGTAGTTGAAACGGGAATTATCTGAAAATAAATTTTCAAATGCCTCGGCGACTTGTGAGTCTGATTTTATTATGTTGTCATTAATAGACAGGCTGTAGTCAGTATTTCGGTTACTAGATCTTCCCGCTTCACTATTAATAATAGACCAGGTCGTTTTAATTACATTATTGCTGTTTTTAATCTTTGAACCCAAATAACGTGACTTGGCCATATAACAAACTTTTTTAAATAATTTTGAATAATTTCTTACATACAAATTAAATTCATCAGTGTTTACGTAAGTCCTTTCATTGTACAGTTCATAATAAGTCCTTTCATTGTACAGTTCATAAAGCCGCTTTCTACTTTTATGAATACCAATGGTAGCCCAATCACTGAAACATGTGTTACTATTAACCGAGATAGTCTTGGGAATAAAGGTTGAATTAAATTGTTTACAGTATATATTAAAAAAATTATCATATAGATGATTAGGATCCGCATGAGTGGACAAAACTGGTAATTTATCAGTGAGTTTACTTTTGAAAACCTTCAAGCGACATGCAGTTTTGGGGTTAACAGTGATATCTTTTTTAACCACTATTTTGTTTTGATTTGGAATAGTAATCCTTTGCCCGCAATGATCAGAATCTAGTAAATTTATAATTTCCTTGTGGCTTGGTATAATATCTGTATAAATATTATCTAGGCATGTGGCACTAGTAGGGGTTATTCTTGTGGGCTCCAAAAATAGGTTTACAAGATTGTAGGACTGAAACAGACTTATAATTTTACTACGAGAACCTGAGTTTTCTAATAAATTGACATTAAAATCACCGCAAATGATAACAGACTTGTTTGAGTTACAAATCCTGTCTAACACTTCATCCATTACCTTTTCAAAACAGTCATACAATCCTGATGGGGGTCTGTACACACTTAATACAACAAAATGCTCCAATTCTATACAGGCAATTTCAACTGTACGCTCAACAGATAGGCTCACAATATCGTTACGATCTTTAAATTTGAGCTGGTTACTTACTAAAATTAATGAGCCACCATGTATAGCATTTAATCTGCTGAACGAACTACCAACCTGGTGATTATTAAAATTGAACAAGAACTGGTGGCTTTTCAGCCAATGTTCTGTTATACAAAGAATATCAATACTATTAAAATTCATAAATAATTCTACTTCTAAATCTTTGTTCATAAAACCTTGAATATTTTGATGCACCAGGTTGATGACTAACATGTAATCGCGACATATTCGGCAAAAACGTAAACAAATATGAGTGAGTCTAGATAAATAACAATTCCTACACAATAAAACTCAGTTTACGCTACAACTTCAATAATTTTTATAACTTTGCAATAGTGCTAGTCACTCTGAAATCAACCTTATATCCTTTAAAATAAAGTTGATATTTGTTTAACTTGAAATAACGTCAATTTGAATATAGTATTCCTGCTAATACCTCCAACTAAGCTAAATATGCTCTAGAAGGGAGTTCACTTAAATAGTGCGAGTATGGTTCGAGCACAAACACCAGCCGCTTTGACAAATCGAATTCATTCGATTTTCATTCATTTCCTAGAAAATGAGAATCCATATCATTTTTGTATGATGGATAGGCTGACTGCTACAACGAAAACTGGCCGAAAATAAACAAATAAAAATTAAACTTCGAAATTCGAATGAATACGAGTAATTATTTTGTTTTTCTTTGCTGACAAAAAAGGACTTCAAATAACTTAGAACGTTGAGGGCTGATTTTTCAATCGACGGATAATTTTTATGCATGGAATAAAATTGACGTCTAACAAATTTTGTACCGCAAAAAATTTTAAATTATTACTCGGATAAAATTATCTGACATTGGAAAAAACATTCCTTAGACGTTACAAGATATTTAAAGTCGTTTAGTAAAAAAAAAGTCTATGTGTTTACTTCGGAGATTTTTTTTTTTTTATCTTCGTGATAGATTTTTTTTTAAGTATCTTAAAATAAAATCCATCTCACTTTTCTTTAAATTGTCCTACTGCTGGGTTTAGGACTCCCCTACACATTTCCAATTTTATTTGTATTTTATCTTCTCCGGTCAATCGGTCAGGAACGAGTCTAAATCGTCACACCAGCGTTTCTTAGGCCTAACTAATAAAAAAATATGAAAAAAATACGTACTGAGTAAGAGAACGGGCTCGCATGCAGGCAAGATGCGCATAGTAGGTGGGTGTCGGATAGGACACCGACCTCATACAGCGAGAGTACAAGTGACACAAGTAGTACGTCAGCTGTTCCACCTCATCGTCAGGTATCCTGCCGTCGTTGCAGACGGCGTGGTAGCGGGTCGGACGAGCTGTGCCTTTAATAGCTTGGTGGGATACCTAGAACGAAACGTAACCATTCTTATAACAATTGAAACAGGCATAATATTGTAATTTTTATTATTTTATTTTATGTTTGTATAGTTTATAGATAGTTTATTAAGTGTGTATAACATCGTCTTGGAATACTGTAACATGTTGTACTTATTGGTGTGAATAAATAAATAAATAATTTATTTTTAGTCAGTATAGTAATGTTTTTCTTCCACACATCGAGACAACTGTTGATAAGAATCGTTATCGCAGTAGTCACCCCCTTTCTGGCTATAATAATATCATTCGTCATCATCATCACCCCGAAGATACAGGCAAATGCCTAGTTTGGAGGTTACCGTTCTATCTGTTTGTGTACAGACTCCAGTACATCAAGCTACTACAACCTGTCAAATTTCTTTAATAGATTTTCAGCTTTATCGCTAAAACATTAGGTTCAAGGTTGATTGGGAAAATTTGACAGTTTTGGGTAGCTTGACCTACTGGCTGTACAATATGATAATTAATAAATAAAATAAATTTGAAATCTTTCATCATTCACACACAAAACGGAGGAAGGGTTCCGTCGTTTCCTGGCTCTTCCTCTATTCTTATAGCTGTCTATCAACCACGGAGCACCAAAGAGCTTTAATATTTAGTTACTCGTTCAAAACAGTAGTGCGCGTATCTGTAGAACGCTATCAATCTCACACGTTCGTTCGATGATCACTTACATCATTCCGAAAACCCATTTCGAGAGCAGCAATTTGTTTTATTGTGTGAACAGAGGAGCAATTCCTATATTTTTAAGTTTTAAGAACATTCACATACCAATCTCAATCTGCCAAAAATAGCTCGAATTTCCCTATATTTTTGACATTGATTACCGCGAAAACGAGCTTGCGACTAAATTGTGAAAATTTTTAAATACGAGTATCGGCCGGCCTTTTGTACATTAGAGATTTAAAAATAGCTTACGTACCAGATAAAAGTCGAGTTCAGACGCGTGAACGATATCCGTGTCAACAACTGTCCCCGGTTCAACGTTGTAGTGCATGTTTCCTCCTTGATTGAACAATCTGAAAATAAGTGTTTTGGGGTTACATATTGGTTTATCGAAATCCTGGTACACACGGCGACATACCAAGGCATTTCCAGTTTTAACTGACTGAGCATTGTATAGATTTTATAATGCGATGTCAGCTTATACTGGAAATGTATAGCTTCATATGTAGTCATATATATGTCGCTGCCAACTGGTTAAATTAGCCGTTTAGTCAACCGCTTGGCTTTTGGAAGTAGTGCTTGCCTCGCAACTTTCTCTCGGCTCGCACGCAGTTGTTCACAGTTCTAACCTAACCCATTTAGTCGGGGTGCCCTGGCTTAGTTACTGCCGCCGTTTAGTTAAAAGGCTAGGCGGTTAACTATACGGCAAATTAAACCAGTTGGCTGACAAGATGACTGGATTGTGTAAGGGTTGACAGGGGAGAATGGGAGAGAAAGTAATTCTGCATCACCCCCAACTAACATGAGGCAAGGACAAACAAAAGTAGGAAGACCAATCTTCAGCAGTAGATGGTGAATAAAAGGCGGACATTGCATATTAGATACTCTTCACGTAATCACCGTGGTCATAAGTTCAGACGCACGTAATGAAGTGCAATAATAATTATTATCGATATCATAATGAAGTTAGTGTTGTATTCGTCGATAACGGTGAAGTGTACGCTTGCCTTGCTGATTTTGGTCGGATTATAATATTTCTTACCTCGTATGATGTCGTTTCTGCACCAATAGAAACAGTACTTCTGGCTTCTTATTCGGTCCCGCCAGTCGCTGGTAGGCCAAGTGAACTGCTGCCAGTTCGCTGTTCATAACCTGCAAGAGCAAGGATTTTTTCATAAATATATAAAGCAAGCAAGCATTAGCGTGACGATCGTTGCTCATGTCTTTTCCGTATGAGAAGATTGTGCCCTGATAATTTTTATTAAACATAATTTAAAGAAAAAAAACAGCATATTTTATATACCTAAAACTAGCTTTTTCCCGCATGGAGATCAAAAATTATCCCACGGGAACGTTCTACTGGGGTAAACAGTATCTTATGTAGTAACCAATAATTCCGTAATACATTGTTCTCATATTCTATTGGTTTACGCGGCGCAGGCCAGTAAAACTCCCAGTCGGAATGATTTTTTCAGCCGATTTACCCAAACGAGGAACTTTGTTTTATAATCAATCTTCCTAACCTTTTTCCAAATAAGTTGGGGTCGGTATCCAATCTAACCGGATGCAGCTGAATACCAGTATTTTACATGGAGCGACTTTTTTAGTTTTTTTTCTCCGTCCAAGCCGCGAAAAACAGACATTCTATATGGTGTACGCTAATAACTAAGCAATATTTTAAGACATTTCATTCCTTTGTATTTTAGCTAGTTTAGATTTGTAAAAACTGTCTCTATTGCGTAATATGAAAGTATTACCTGAGCAAATTGTCCTTCAGATACGCCATCGCGGAAAACAAATATCTTCCTCGGAAGCATGTTATTGTTGCGTTCCTTGTACAGCTTCAGGTGGTCAAACATCATGTCTTCAAACTCAACAATCACCTCTTTCTGTAAACATAAGTACGCAAGTTAATTAGAAGCAAAGCGTGACCATAATCAGCCTATATTGTTTCCACTGCTGGGACACAGGGCTCCTCTCTGTGAGTGGGAGTGGGCTATTATCCACCACGCGGGCACAGTGCAGCTGATCGCTCACTCCACGCTCACTTCACCTAAGTTTTCACGGGGAGATGGTTACAGAATCACACTGCTGGTGAACAATTCGTGTGCCCCATGGAGTTATGGAGTTTCATATCGTTAAAAACTTCCATACAAATTTTCATCGCCTATTTAACCCAACTGGGGACGAATTTCCAAAAATCCCTTTTCAGCTTATCATATCATAATCAGCCTATATTGTTCCCACAGCTGGGACACAGGCCTCCTCTCTTCGAGAGGCTTTTATCTACCACACGGGCCCAGTGCGGGTTGGTAGATGTCACATGTCTTCGATTTTTTTATTCTAGGACATGCCGGTTTCCTCACGATGTTTTCCTTCACCGTTTTAATAGCAGTGGTAATGAAATAATTTACACAAAGCAAAGCGCCTGTCCGGGTTCGAACCTACGACCTAAAACTCGTAAGTCGGGGCCGTGACGACTGGGCCACCACAGTTTCTTCTCAGCTCACTTTCCTTATATAAAGAGCGTTTGTGGAAAATTCCATACTTCTAGACCCAGGTCCCAGTGGTCTAAGCTGTGCGTGCTTGTCTGTCAGTGAGTCGATTTCATTCAGTCACCTCACGAAGGTGACACTCGATTTTACCATCTCTGGTAAAAACTTATTTTGCAGCACATTAGAAAATGTGGTCCATATTCTAATTTATTTAGTGAATAGTGACTATAGTGACCAAGATTATGTCTGGACTTTAAAAGAGACTGTGACCTCTGAGTTTGTTTCGGCCTTTCTTCTCAGACTAGTCAGATAGGAAACGCCGACCTCATCTAGTTTTAAAATATGATTGACGTGTAAAAGTGTTTGTACAAACCTACTTACAAAAATAAAATAATTTATCATTTATCAAAATACAGTCAACCAGGCCCTAAAATTCTAAATTTCTATTTGCCCAAAAATTGAAAAAATCTAACACTGTATACACTGTGTACAGAATACACTCTGTCATAAATAGCGTATGTATTTATTACATTATAATTATATATATTTTAGTGATATTTATGTATGTTGTAAGTATATTCTCAAGTTGTATATTCAAATTTAAATTAGAGAATAATTTTTGATTTTATGTATTTCTTTTCCCTTCTACTCTTGCGCACGTAGTCTACATATATTTTTATATACTCTCCTATCGCAGGTATGCTGGAAGACATTACTTTAGAAGTAAGCATGACCTTTGTACGTATTTATGTACTTACATAAATGGTTAGAATAAATATGTTGCAATTTTCGAATAACTTAACATATTATACACTGAATATTGAAGTAATATGGAAAATAACTTCTATGTAATATTCTAAATCACAAGTCACGTTTATAAATCTAGAAAAGGCTGGTTACTTACCTTTGGCGTTTGTATGCTGAGCTCAATGTTATATATAAAACATTTGGCATCCAATGACGCAGTCACTGCTGCAATGCTTGGTACATTCGACTGAAAGAAAAATAATTCAGTTATGGTATGTGCAGACGCTTGCATTACTAATTGGTTCATCATCACCACAAGGAGTTCATCATCATCATCATCATCATCATTTCAGCCGAATGACGTCCACTGCTGGACATAGGCCTCCCCCAAGCACCTCCACTTCGACCGGTTCTGTGCTTCTCGCATCCAACGGGTTCCTGCGGCCTTCACAAGGTCGTCGGTCCACCTTGTGGCCTTGAGGCCTTGTGGCCTTCCAACGCTACGTCTCCCGGTACGCAGTCGCCACTCCAAAACCTTTCGGCCCCATCGGCCATCTGTTCTGCCGCCAAGAGTTAGAGCGACGTAATGAGAGTCAGTGCTACAGCTTTGATGATTCTATTACCATTTGCAAGGTCGTACTTGTCCGAAACTGGCTCTTACGAGTTGCAATAATTATAATTAAGTCTAAATACAGATCACAAGTCAATTCTGGGAAAGAATGACGGTAGCTATTTCAAAAGTTCAGCCCCGATTTGAGAAGGTTACACAGAAAAACAAGCTCATTTTATTATTTAGCTGTTATTATTTTAGCCCGTGGCTAAAATAATAACAGCCGCACAGGTCGATCGGTCAGGTTAAGCTACGCTTGCCGCGGTTGGTCTGTGGATGGGTGACCATCTCGACATACCGAGACCCCTCCGTGCCTCGGAAAGCACGTTAAGCCGTTGGTCCCGGCTGTCATTCGTAGATCTTTGACAGTCGTTACGGGTAGTCAGAAGCCCGAAAGTCTGACAACCAGTCTTACCAAGGGGTATCGTATTACCCAGTAACTGGGTTGTGGAGGTCAGATAGGCAGTCGCTCCATGTAAAATACTGATATTCAGCTGCATCCGGTTAGACTGGAAGCTGACCCCAACATATTTGGGAAAAGGCTAGGCAGATGATGATGACACAGAAAAGCAAGCTCATTCGTCTCATTAATTATACGTACTGTTTGTCGTTTAGTATAGAACATAATAAATAATTAGCTGTTACTACCTGATCAGGCGAAGGATGCGTGACGTCAGCGCCCACGATCATGACCCCTCCCTCCCTCAAACATTTGGGCATGGTGACGGTATCTATTGCTTGGTTTACACCCATCAGCTTCGAATTCACCTGTTTTCAAATAATATACTTATCATAACTGCCACCCTAAAAATATAGCAGATTATAAAGTGGATTTAGAATATTTGTGTTCCTTAGGGTAAGCACAGACAGCAGCAAACTGGTCTAGCAATTTTATTGATAGATTAATAATGAACTCAATCGCAATTGAAATAAGAGTTCAAAATAGATTGCATGCGATGATCCTCGTGGCGTGTTCGATTATGCTTGTGCAAATCTTCACTGTGCATTTTGCTGCTCTGTCTGTGCTTACTGCTTACCTTTAGAGGGTGTAAAGGTAAACAAAGAACAGTAGTTTGGACCCCGAATGGTTAAAACAATGGAGCCATTAAGCCTTCCTTAGAATATTAATCCATACTATTATACAGGGTGGTAGGGGCATCGACGCAAATTCTGTAACCATGAATATAGCACAGTATAATTCTAAATCTACTAGCGTAGAAATTCTTCGTCGGTTATAAGTAAAAAAAAAAAACAGTTTGGAGGTATGAGGAACAGGGTGTAAAGTTCACTAAACCTCCATAGAAAAGGGAGGATCCTCCGACCAGACGGATGTAGTGTCTGGCGGGCTATTGCCCAACGATTGATGTTGGGAAATTGTATCTATGCTAACTGCGCGTTAACTCTGCTTGCGAGATGCAGGATTTGCGTGACGTCAGTATGACGCGTTGTTCGCATATGGCGTTGTAGATACCGCTACATCACTCCCCTCCGGAGACCGGAGGTCGATAGTGAGCTGAGTCTTGTGTCTTGCTACGCTTGCCAGGCCAGCTGAGGTTCCAGTGAGTCGGAACCGGTTGTCGCATAGTTCACGGTGAGTCGGAACTGTCTGCGGAGATGTCCCCAGTGAGTCGGGGTGGCGCTGCGTTATACTCCAGTGCGTCGGATGTCGTACAGCGCCGGGTTGAGGCTGGCTGCTGCGTCGACCAGGAGAGGGTGCTCTGCTTGTTGACTGGCCGAAGGTGCAGTGTGCTGTGCCAAGGTTGCTGATGAGGCTGAGGGTGATGACCAGGTATGCGCGGACGCTGCATGCTGGTGGTCAGGATACCCGTTGAAGCCGTGGATGCTGGCTGACTGGGTGACTCGCCGCTGAAGCTTGCGGGAGTGATGATGATGACGTCACGCTGAAGTGTTTGCACGAAGGCTGCGCTGACGTTCATGTTCGGGGTCACCAGTTTAGAGGCATGAGGAACAGGGTGTAAAGTTCACTCATCCTCTATAGAAAAGGGAGGATCCTCCGACCAGACGGGTGTTGTGTCTGGCGGGCTATTGCCCAACGATTGATGTTGGGAAATTGTATCTATGCTAACTGCGCGGTAAACTCTGCTTGCGAGATGCAGGATTTGCGTGACGTCAGTATGACGCGTTGTTCGCATATGGCGTTGTAGATACCGCTACAACAGTTTCATAGAAAAAATGTTTTTTTTTTTTTAATAAACCTTGCCCCAACCTAGGAATTTCTCCTGTATCGTGGGTGCGTTTACAAACATTTAAACTCACATACACAAACAGCCAGACCCGGAACAACTACTTGTACCCGCGCGTGCGGGAATCGAACCCGCGACACGAAGCGCAGCAGTCAATCGCTTAACCACTGCGCCAACCGTGCCGTCAAAAATTAAAAACTTACGGGGTCAAAATGTGTGGAAAAGCAACTTTTTTTTTTATCATCGACGAAAAATTTCATCGCTAGATTCAGAATCTTGTACTGAATTCATGGTTATAGGTTACGAAGAAGCTAGTGTTGTCATAAAACAATATTCACCTTCAACAGTATATTTTTAGCGGTCATCGGGTTCATTCGACGCGCTGTCATTTCCTTGACGCACTGGGTCAACATACCCACTTCACGTTCAGCCAGTTGCTTCACCTATTCAAGACAGGGAATATATGAAGGCAAAATCGTTAGGGTAGCCTGCGAAATTCAAATTATCTCTTAGGTTGTTTGCAATTTGCAGGTCAGTATCAGGTTGTGTGGTGATCTAATATGATCCGCGTGCGTAACAAATATTTATTTATAGAATTATAATCATAAAAATCACCAATACAACTCTCTAAGTTCATATTACCCTTGTACGAGCTACGCTGTACATTGACCTTTGTGGTATTCAATGACAATTTGATGATATCATGACATTTGAGGCCAATTCTAAGGAGTTGTATTGCTGATTCTAATGATTATACTTCTGTTACCCCCGGGCTCTATGTTGCTATTATTCTGAAATGATAATAAAATAATAACTTGACCGGTTTTTTTTACTACAATGCTGCATGCATTGTAGTAAAAAAACCGGTCTAATTATAATAATTATTATAAATGTAGTCTATAAAAACTAAAGATTAACTTTGATGGTATGGGTTTATATACATCCATGAGCATTGTAGTTTATAATCCATCTATCTCTCTGTATATATTTTTTTTAATGATTAAATGGCACAATACCTTATGGTAGTCATCTCGGCCTCTTGCAGAAACTATGATGAACATTAAACGAACATCTTTGTACGCGTGTAACAGAATGCTGCGCAAATTATTCATTTTAGCATTCACATTCAGCATCTTAGGCTTCGCAACGTTCATACCCAATGCCGTGCCAGTGCTTATGATCTGAAATGTAAAATATCATTACGAATATGTATTAAAAGGCTGTACTCTACAGGCCGTCGAGAGAATGCGTTCCTGACACCTGCCAATGCGACAATTCTGGGGTACATTCCGAATTAGCCATAATCGCTTACAGCACTCACATGCGTTCCGATTTAGATAACACGATAATCGTGATATCTAAATCGGAACGCATAGCTGAGGGCTGTCAACAATTCGGAACGCTCGTGAACGCGCTCACAGTGCTCACTCAATGTCAAAACGATATTACAGTATTTCTTTGTGCATACACCACAAATTTCTTCTTCTTCGCTTAAGTGGCGACTGTAGCCAGAAGCACAATTTCGAAAATGCCACGTTAGTTTAAAGATAATTATGATGCGACTCAAAACAAAACAGCATTACAGTCATTTTAGACAGCGCTCACGGTGATATTATTTTAGGGCATGCTCGTCGCTATCGCAAGATGGCGCATGTCATGACGTCATCTATGACGATTCACGGGACATCGTTATCGCGCTCACGCTAATTCGGAACAAGTAAAGGGCACGCTCAAATCGATTACAGCGCAACTCGGAACGCACTCCTAGTAGCTAGTAAAGATCAAAAACACAAGTATTCGTTGGTATGAAATTGACAGGTGTCAAGAACGCATTCCCTCGTCGGCCGCACTGTAGTGATAATATTACTATAGTCAGAAGATTTGTCACATCGCACAAAGTTGAGACCTACAGCCGCGGAATGAAAAGATTAGGTACATTTAGATCAATCTCACTTGCACTTTGCATGCGATTTACTTTTTTTTCGACTACGTACTACCCACATTTTAAATGGTACAACCTTTTCGTTTCGCATATGTACGTAATCAATAATAGGGTGCTCAATCAGCTACAGAACTCCAGAATAAGATGATAAAAACTTACTAGTTCAACCATCGAGTTATAATCATTCCTTGGGTCGGTATCAACAGCGATGAGACCCCAGGATTGAAGTGGTTCGGGCTTCAAGAGGCGGTTCGCTTGCCATTGTCCGTTCCTAGAAAATTAGATACATTTTTATGGCTGTCTAGGAACTCCTTTTTATCTCAATATCTGTTAATATGAGTAATGAACACAATAGTGGTACACTATGTCCACTAGGTTAACCGGTGGCTGGTGGTGTTGTTGGTGTATGTGTGGTGGTGGTGGTGTGGTGGTGTGGTGAGGGGTGGCGGTGGTGATGGTGTCGGTATGGGGATGTGTGTGTGATGCATATAAATGTTGATGTATGGAGAGGGAGAGCAAGGCAAAAGCAAAGATGGATGGATTTGATAGCATGAATATTTTGGTAGATTATGGGTCTTAGTCTTAGCTAGCAGACATACTACTTTTAGCATCTATATTAAATTTCGAGACTGAATCGATGCGGCATCGCGTTTTAAGCTACAGTTCCCTAGAAGAGCGGTGGCCGTACTTAACGGCCAAAGTGACGGCTGTAATAAAAACGACAACAGCGACAAAGATTCAAATCGTTAGATTTGCTCTAACGCATCAAAAGTTAATCGCGTTTCTGATTCGTTTCGACAACTCTGACTCAATGACGCAGTGACTTGATTGTCATGAAAACTCTATTTAATCAAAATAACTCTATTTTATCTTTTTCGCGTGACGTCAACCAATCAAATGGCTTTAAACGAGTTTTAAGTAATGCTTGAGTTTTGAGTGAGGTTCTGTAATACGGGCCTAAGTACGGTGCGGTGTGAGCAAATCTAGCGATTTAAATCTTTGGGCAGCGGGGTTTGGCTTAATGTTAAATCCTAACTAATATTAAAATGCGAAAGTGAATTTGTTTGTTTGTTACGCTTTCACGCTACAACAACTGAACGGAATTGGATGTAGAAAAGAATACTCTTTATTATGTACACCATATAAATTACCAGAACATATGTATATACATTTTACAAACGGTGACACAATGGGCGGTCTTAACGCTAAGAGCGACGTTTTAAAGACCACCTTTGAAATCATTTTGGATATAACTTTCCATATGGGTAGACCATGGCCTAGAGAAGGACAAAGGCTTCTTTTCACCCTGGATCGGAGACAAATTCGCGAGCAACAGCTAGTACTGGTATAAATTACAGATTTTTATGATGGGCATTATAATATGACGAAATTGCTCTTCTAGGCAACCAAAGCTTAAGCAAGTCACTGTGTTTGAGCATGGTATGAAAATTGCTCATTTTCTATCACTGCAACTATATCTCTCAATAATAAAACTAACATATCTGCTTAGGACTTCATTAAAGGAGATGATATGCAACATACCTGGGTGTAACTTTGCCATTTCCAATCTCTAAGACGGGAGGGTCCAAAATTTTTGCCTTGACAGTGTAAAACTTATCAGAGATCTCCAAACCAAACTTCTTGAAGTCTCGGTTTTGGGAATATTTCATCTAAAACAAATAAGTGAAGAAACTGTTGTTGAGACGAATGGCATTTCATAATTTATATATCTCATTAAGTATAACTTGACGTGGGCCACATGAAATGTTTTGTCTAAGAATACTTATTCAATTCAATTTAGTTCCAAATTTCATTTTAAATAGTACTTTTTTCTTATTTTTTGGCTAATATAAAACGTTTACACGTATTTTTTTTTTTTAATTAAAACTATATCAGCTTTGCTATTCTCAACCATTGGATACGCTTCCGTGCCGTATCGAATATCAATAAATATAGAAGAAATACCGAAACAGTCTGAGTTCAAAGTCTCTCTTAAAGTCCATACAATTAAATTGTAATGGACCTATAGGTTAATGTCTGAGGAAAGCACCACACAGCGGGGTAATTGCGTAACACACTAACAGTAGCAATGGTAGTTCATTTTGACAGTTCAACAACATTCATTGCATTGTTTACATTGTTGAGCAAACAATTGTTTCGAACATATCAAGCAATGGATAATACGAACATATGGTGCAATATCCTTCAAAATGATTGAGATTGATTTTGTGTTACGCAATTAGGGTGCAGGTTTGATTGGCACCGAGGAGAAATACTTTTGTACTTACGTCGGAAATAACTTCAGTAATTTTCTTCAAACGCTCGTTGGGTGGAGTAGCGGCTTCCCTTACCATCTTTGATACTTGGAATTCGTTTAGTGGCCTATTCAAGGGCTGCAAAAATGCGTTTATATTCAATTCAATTTGTTATCTTAGGCCCATTTGCACCACAAATGACTCAATTTAAAACATCGTTCTGGTTCTGTCAATCGTTTGAAAACGATAGAAACAAAATGATGTTTTAAATATAATAAATATGTTTTATTTAGCGTTAAACGTATTTAGTGATATTTGATGCAAGTGGGCCTTAGTCTAAAGTCTGTTTAGCAAGTGAAAGTGGTATTATGTTTCACACCAGTTAACATAATATTAATTTAAGGGCTGATTTTTTAATCGACAGATAATTTTTATTCGAGGAATAAAATTAACGTCACAGTTTTTGTATGGAAGAACTGTCAAAAATTCAAAATGATTCCTCGGATAAAATTATATAGCGTTGAAAAAATCAGCGCTTAGACTTTTACCCTTAGAGAGGATATAAGATTATTAATTTAATTGAATATTACAATAAATCATGACATACCTGCCCTTCTGCCACTTCTAACAATTCTACAGGGAAATAAATGCATCTGTCCCTGTTTCCCACCCACAAGCAATTAAGGTTTGGATATTTTAGCCTGAAAAACAATGATGCATTAAGTTATGGCTCTTGAAAGAAAGAGACGATAATGAATAAATCAAAAGTTGAAAAATCAATGAACCCCTATTTTTCTACCCTTAGTGGTAATTTGCTTTTTCAATTTTAAACGGGACCAACTTCGGGGTATACCCTCTCCAACAAAAAAAGAATCGTAAAAACTGAACGTGTATACAAAATTTCAGCTCAATCGGTTGAAGATATCTGCTTCAAAATTGAGTTGCAAAAGTCCACCCGAACAAACATAGTTACATACATACAGCGCAAGTTAAATAAAAGCTTGTAAAAATGGGACTACTCTGCAAAAGTTATACGCGTCGACTTGAGAACCTACTCCTTGTTTTCGCCGTTTAAAAAGAAAGAGAGTTATAGAAGAGTTTAACCCTTTCTTTTTGCAGGTTGCAAATAAAGACTCATGTTAAGTGATTCTACAAACTGCTCAGTCGAAATAAATATTCCATAATTCACAAAACCCGCACTTACCTATAATTCTTATGTATTTTGAAATAATCAAGAACCGAGATCTTTTGAACGCGACCTTCAGATATATTCATGTTGAAATATAATTTATCAGCCGGTCCAACAAGGGCGTTGCAAACGAACTCGCGACGATGCCCCGCCGAAGGCGAATCACCGACCATCGTTGCAACTACCTGAAAAAGCAAAAGACTGGAAACATTCCGTGTGTTTATTAAGCCCTTTGTACATGGCACGGTTTCTGTACGGTACGGTCTGTAAATTGCGCCGTAGAAAAAACTTGTCCGTCATCAAGCTTCCACGAACCGTGCCTACACATGGCGTATAAACCGCGCCGTAGTAAAAACACAACACACGGCGAATAAACCATTCATTTTTCACGGCAAGAAAAACTTGTGTACGAAGAGTCTTATGGTCCAATCTAAACTCCCACCTTCATATAATGCTTAGATGTGTCTTTTTAGTATAGGCAATGGGCATGCTTGCCAATGCATGAATAATGACCCGCTTTCACTAACGCCTGAATATTATTGCATGTTGGGAGTTTAGAAAGCAGGGTTTAATCTGCCAAAGGTTTCGCTTTCAGTGACATATTTTATCACTACTTAGTATAAATCCCCGCCTCGCGTCTGTCCCTTATCGCGCGTTGCGAAAGGGAGCTAGACGGAAAAAATTACGAACAAAAGTTGGAACGACACTTTTTGCTATAGTAGTAAGCCGTACGGCGTGCGCGTGTTTCTCTGTCTGTCTCTCTCTCTCTCTCTCTCTTATAGAAAGCAAGCCAGTTATTTTCGTTTCTATTTTTCGTTTGTTTTAGTTATATTTAATATTATTATAACTTAAAAAATATAAAATTTTATCACAATTCCTTCACTAATTAATCGAAAGGAACTTCGTTCCATCCGGGTGTCCCTTGACACCTCTCAAGTTTTTTTATTTGTACACATTTATCTATCTTGTATTAGTACCCACCTGCACTAGGCCCACCTCCCTCTCGAAAAGAGGAGGCCTGTTTCGCAGCAGTGGGAACATTATAGGCTGATTATGGTATGTATGTTGTAGATTAGTTACCTTGAGGCCTTTTACAAAGGCTGCGAAATAATCACCGCCGCGTTGGTGGTCGACCAGACGACTGGGGTCCAAGTTGAAATCTTTTGTGAGAGCGTCTAGCAACTTCTGGTGTTTAGGAAAGCCTTTATGAGCAACTGAAACATAAATACTTACGTTAAATTGTGGACTTGTTACGTATCATTAATTCATTATACAGGGTTATTTGAAAAACACCAACAGCCTCTTAAGAGGTCATTGTACTCGTCATTATGAACAACTTTTATTATGGGATCAAACCGGAAATCAGCAAAAAAAAAAATCAGCTGTTCCCTACATTTTGACGATTTAACCGAACATAAATGTAGGGAACAGCTGATTTTTTTTTTTCGCGATTTCAGTTTGGGTCCCATAGTAAAAGTTGTTCATAATGACGAGTACAATGACCTCTTAATAGGATGTTGGTGTTTTTCAAATAACCCTGTATACAGTCGACCGCACATCGGTGACCTTGACTGCTCAAGGTCAAAGTGCACCAATTACATTTATACATTAACGCTCCGTATGACGCTAGGTGCAGAGCTAGCGTAATAAAGAGTCTCAATAGAATGTATTATAATTTATTTTACTATTTTTTTATTACAAAAATGACTGAACATAATATCAAACTCAACTTTTAGAAAAAAAAACGAAAACTGTCATAAACAAATCTTTTAAATGAGTACTAAAAATGTTTATTCACTCACCATCAATGTTTATAAAGGACTTGCTTGTAAAAATGGCCGATTGGAACATTCCTGTCCACATTTCGTAGCCATAGGTTAAATCTACAGGATGCAGTGGCCGCTTGAAGAATTGACGACCAGCCTAATAAAAATACAGGAACATTATTGGGTTGCCAAATTTCTCTTCATATAAGCTGCTGCAGTTATTGAAACCATCAGTGATCAACCGCAGTTTGTTCCGTTCATCAACAACATCCAGGTATTGTTGATGTAGGTCTACTAGTTCCTGTTTTAAGCTTTTATTTTTGTAAACGACCTTCTCGACTTCCTAATCACTATCATCTATTTGTTATTTAAAAAGGCGTCAGGGTTGTTCCTCTTACAGTTTTTTCTTTCCTAATCTTATTATGACTAAGGTTGATATTTCTGCCTCCCAAAAATACATACCTTTACATATGACTCCAAAGCACCCTGGCGCAGAATGACGTCAATACACTGGACCTCTTCAGTAGGATGGCAAAGAGACGTAGTGCGATTCACCATGTAACTATAACATAATACCGAATATCGACTTTAAACGAGTAAAAATTCAGTTGATTTTAGAATGACTGGTAGTATTGCAAAAGTTGCAGTGGAAACTAAACTTTATATGTAGACATTAAAGTATTTTTCCCAAAATCATATAAATTTGAAGCAATCGTGAAAGCAGTTTACAATAAAGAACCACTCACCGCCTAATATTATCGAGATCTACAACACCAGTAGCTTTCATTGACACTTCAAATTGCATGGGCTTTCCATTTGGGTCTATTATCTCGACCTGAAAAAAAAAATTGCCGTTATCTCATGCTTAAGATTATTGTATAACTTGAATATATGCAGAAAAAGGACTAAATAAAAAATATACTAACATTTGTATTGAAACGCTCCGACGATGATACATTCTTGAGTGGACGCAAAGAATAACAATTCTTCATTTGATCAAATGCAATTAATTCCTTAGCGAAAAACTTAGCTTTGACTTTCGTGAATATCTCTGGTAACATCTTCTTTGGTTTGTCGGGAGTAAAGGTCACATCATAACGAGACTGCAAAAAAAAAATCATATCAATGTATTTGAGGAGATGGAAAAACATTGGGTTCAATTAATATAATTATTTTCAAATGTTTACAAAATCAGGCTCCAGGAAATATACAGGGTGTAGAAAGATCCATCCTTAGCACAGGGGTCGTGGGGGTAAAGTTGTGTACATTAAAAACTCGTTTTCGTAAAAAAAAACGTCAGTAAAAGTTGGAATTTTTACCTCTAATCTCTCCGTAACCTAAAGGTTCCCAAGTATGGCACAGTACAAAAAAGTTATTACAATGACGGGCAGTACAAGTGACTCTGCTTCGTTAAGTGTCTTTTTACAACCGTTATATCCTTAATTAAAATAAAGGATCTCCACTATAACAAATAGTGTTTGGGAATTGGAATAACCATGTACATGCCAGATTTTAAACACGTGAAGTTCGTGTTTGATTGAGGCGTGGGACTTTAGGATAAACATGTCAAAGCACATTCCATAATAAAAATAAATGAGTTACTTACTATTTTAAGAGATTTAAACTCCATTTCCAGATAATTTACCAGTACTATGATGTTTCTGGCACGAACTATACCACCAGGAATCTTATTAGGTATCTTGTATCGGCATAGAACAGGTTCTAGAGATTTAGGAGGACGATTAGAATAATATTCTTGTTGTTGGCTAGAACTTGTTTGCGTAGACGGCGCTGGTGTTGGCGTCGGGGTGGGTGTCGGTGTGACTGGCGTTTGAGGGGTTGGCATGCCGGGGGGTGGACCTGCAGTCGCAGCCCAGCCACGTCCAGCAGATTGCGGTTTTGGCGTCGGGGTGGGTATCGGTGCGACTTGCGGCATTTGCGGGGTTGGCATGCCGGGGGGTGGACCTGCAGTCGCAGCCCAGCCACGTCCAGCAGATTGCGGGCCTCTGCCCCAAAGTCCCGGTGGCGCAGTTTTCACAGGCTCTGGCATTTGCACGAGTGCAGGAGCAGGTTCTGAAACGGACACAGGCGCAGACTCTTGCTGGTTCGAGCCAGATACTGACAATGCAGCCAATTCTTTGGTTACACTGGTGGCCTGTACTTCCTGGGGAGTCGATACCGGCTGGGCTGCAGTTGGTTGAGCATCCCCCTTCTTCTTTCGAGGTTTCTTTTTCCTGACTGGCCCTGTTAAGCCTAAACCAGCGTCATCCGCTTCTTCGACTATTGGTTCCGCTTTGGCTTTCGCTGGTTCTGCTGGTTTTTCGGGTGGAACATCAGCTGAAGCCTCAGCTGGTGGTTCAGGAGCCTCAGATTGAGCTCTAGACGGTTGTTCTGATGGAACTTCGGATTCGGTTCTAGAGGTAGATTCGGAATGTGACGATGGTTTCCGAGACGCTTGCAGAGCTTGCAAAGCCTGTAAAGCCTTTTCCTTCTTCTCTTTCTTTTCCTTTTTCTTACGGGCAGCTCCCGTAAGACCTGAGTCATCTTCTACCGCTGCTTCTGGTGGTTCGGAAGTAGATGGTTCTTCAAAAGTCTCAGTACTTTGTGAAGGCTCTTCTTTTGGAGCATCCTTTTTTCCGCCTTTTTTTTTCGCTGTGTAAAAAGTTATAAATTATCATTTGCATTATCCCGAGTAACTGTTCAGCTGTGAATAGTAATACCACACACATAATGGAACATCACACCTGTATTTGCGAAGGGTCACGCCGTGTCCTAGACCTAACCGAAAGCTCTGCCTATGACGTACTCGCGCGATCAATCAAATCGCGTTTGTAGTTTGTATGTGATAATTCAAGTGAACGATCACGCATTCGCGCGTCACGCCTACATTTACATTTTGCTAATTATGTTTAATATTAATAATATCTGCCGCACAGGCCTATCAATCAGGTTAAGCTACGCTTGCCGCGGTTGGTCTGTGGATGGGTGACCATCTTTACATACTGAGGCCTCCGTGCCTCGGAAAGCACGTTAAGCCGTTGGTCCCAGCTGTCATTCGTGAATCTTTGTCGTTACGGGTAGTCAGAAGCCCGAAAGTCTGACAACCAGTCTTACCAAGGGGTATCGTAACCTATTACTATTAACCCATAGGTTAAAGTATGAAATTGCCGTTTTATTGTAATAGGTACTTCGAATTGACATAAAATCTTCATGGTTTGAGATTTTTGAGTGAAACTTTTTTCACATGGTACCTATGAAGTTCTTCTTTTATAAAATGTGCAACGTTCGATTATCGACTTTCAGTTGTTTTTTTATTCAGCTTAGACAAGATGGATACTTCGAAAATTCGAGATATTTTTTAATACGAGTTCCGACGCGGAACTAACGCGGCAGAAACAGCTCGCAATATCAATGTTGCGTTTGGAGAGGGGACTACTAATGAACGCACCGTTCATTAGTAGTCCCCTCTATCTCAATTTTGGTTTAAACGCTTTCGTGATGGAATCTTTGATTTGAAGAACGAACCACGTGGAAGACCGCCCACACAGGAATAACAATGAATTGAAAGATGATGAGATGGTGGAAGTCGATCCGAGCCAAACTACCCAGGAATTAGCGGCATGGTTTAACGATACCTTACCAACAATATTGACTCACTTGCGTCAAATCAATAAAATAAAAAAATATGAAATGCAATGGCTGACCCCAGGTCAAACGCCGCAACAGTGTCCTAAAGCAAAGCTTACCAATAAAAACTTATAACCGATTTGGTTTCCCCCCCCCCCCCCCCCCCCCCTCCTTGTCACAGTACAGCTGCACCCTATTTGCGTAACACACGATCAATCTTAATCGGTTTTGACAATTCAACAACATTCATTGCGTTATTGCGTGTTGAGCAGACAAATTTTTCGAATTTATGAAGCAATGGATTAGCAATTTGCTTCAAAATGATTCTGATTCCGATTGATTGTGTGTTACGCAATTAGGGTGCGGGTCACATTTGTGAGACTCTCCCCTCCCTAGTGTGACGTCACGTATTTTGAATTTTTTAAATAACATTAACATCAAATCAAACATTCCAAGAAATTAACAATACAAAAATCTAGAATTTCTTAACGACAACATATGATATCATGTAACTAATATTATCAATGCATCTTTGACATGATCATAATAATAAACCAGTATATTTGCATTAATATACTGACTAATAATTAAATTGACATTTTGTAATTGTAATTTTATTTAAGACTATTTCTTTTTTTGTCTACCAAATTAATTTTTAACTACATAAATATTATTTTGTTTAAATTTATCAAATTTTTATGTTATTTACTGACATTAAAATATTTGTACGCCACTACGGCCAAACTGATCTATTAATGTATTGTGATAACTTGCATGCTCTTTATGTATACTCATGTTTCCACAAATAAATATTGAATCTTGAAAAAACGATTAAATATATCTTCTATCTGTTCTGTGAATTATATTAATTAAAGATACAAAACTTATCATCTTGAGCCCATGGACTTTCAATCCACTCCTTTAAATTATTTATAACTGGAATAGCAGCCACTTCGTTCTCGTTTGGGTTGTTAATGTCAGGAACATTTGTTGTGTCAACATATTTTTCATCCAACCATACAGCATCATCGTCATCATCTAAACAAAGAATTTCTCTGGCACGTCTAGCAGCAATTCTTTGAGGACGAATCTTCGCGATGGGCAAAACTTCTAGTTGACTCTTATGTTATTGCTTGTGTTGATTAGTGGCCTTGTATGATGCAAAATATAGACCATAGATGCCACATGATCGCTTAAACAAGTATGCCTCGACACTGGGGCAACAGCTATCATACGGAACTTGCTTCAAATGTGATGACGCTCGGAGATCCAAAGCTAGCTGAAGTTACAGCGGATTTACCTTCGGAGTGCACACCCGCGCTAAAGGGGTTACATACCCGCGCTAAAGGGCGCTTAGGTGGTCGGCACGTAACACTAGTAGAGCGAGTGACCGACAAAACAATTTGAACCTTATTCATACAGAGAGTTGCAAATGTTTTTGAGATTTTCGTTAATAGTGCAAAGTTTATGTTTTAACACTTAGATTATAATAGATTTTGAAATGTGACGTCACGAAATTTAGGACCCCTCCCACCCCCTTGTCACACAATGTCACACTCCGTCGACCCCCTTTTTTTTTTTTTTTTTTTGAGGATGGGAAATCATCAAATGACTCCTTCCGCTCTGGGTGGAGCAGAAGGGAGTGTCAGACTTTTACTGACTAAAACCCACCCGTGTTCCTTCCGTAGCCCTTTATGTTCCAGGGCACCCCCTCCCTCCCCCTTAACGTGTGACGTAATTTATGGATGGCCCCTTAGATGGCAGCAATGTATAGATAATAATGGTAATTATTTTGATTAAATAAATATGTTTAATTTAAAAAAAAAACGATTTTTCAGTACAAATAGGCAATTTCATACTTTAACCCCTAATATTAGTAGTAACTGGGTTGTGGAGGTCAGATAGGCAGTAAAAATACTGGTATTCAGCTGCATCCGGTTAGACTGGAAGCCGACCCCAACATAGGCTAGGCAGATGATGATTAATATGCTGAATTATGAATTTTTTTATTGGAGAATTCAATGGTTTGGTCTAGTTTGTTCACTAGCTATGACGCGAAGTCGGTGGTTTTGAGTCTGGCTTTTTATCACCAGAAAAAAATATCACAACCTAACTTTTTTTAGTACTAACATTATGCTTCATACTCTTGACTATTATTCAATATTTGTTTATTTATGGCAACCAAGCCCAATTATTAACTGTTTTCCCGAATTATTAAAATAAAATAAACAAAATAAAAGAGGTTGTTTTGGCCCGATTTATTTTTTTAATTTATGTATTACTTACAAGTCATTTGCCTGATGGGAATTTCTATCGACAAAAAAGACGAACTTCCATACAAACTATTTGAACTCAGGGAATGAAATCTCAAAAATCCTTCCTTAGTGCTCATTTGCGTTCTATAAGGAACTCTTGGTACAAAATTTCATTCTTCTAGACCCAGCAGTTTAAGACTTTAGACACCCATATTAAAAATACTTTATTCATTTCGAAAACATATGAGTGAAAGATTGACCTTCACTCATATTGATAGACAGAAACTTGTACTTTGAAGAATCTAGAATACAAGTCATAAGTTTGAGTAAACATAATCTTTATTTATCATAACTGGCGAAATGTGGGTCTACAAGTAGGTAGGTACTGTCGCCAAAACCTATATCTGACCAGAGAGACAGAACCCCGTGAACATGATGACCAAAGCTGCATTTGTAAGTAAAACAAAAGAGGATCCTTTTTAGGTTGACTAATAATATGCGCTGAAAGCAGGAACAGACCTTACGGTGGGTGGTCAGATTTTGGACCTCTGCTAACCTTTCGGGGAAAACAGGTGTGATGTTATGCTACCAAGTTGATACTCTGGCTATGTATAACTGGACGTAATTGCACAATTTGCACTGCAGTTGCATCATCATTTTTAATCTTCACTATAGCCTATTGATTTCTATTTTCTAAGGAAGTTTTCAATGCAGTTTTTAATCCAAGCATCGCTGTTTGGGAATATTTCAATGTAAGCAATAAAATTATGGAAAGGCAAGTACTATTTTATACTTGCTACCATACTAAGTGAACATCAAGATATTACAAATTCAACATCGATTTTTCTTAAATGATATTTGTCAATTCACTGCTTACCGACTTTGTTAATATTAAATAGAAATACTCTATTTATTCATATTAATAATAACATAAGGTATGATTATTTTACTTACGTGGTTTGCCCATTTTAGAAGTTTCTCACTATATGTTGTAATCAAATAGTCTATGGTTGTAATCTGTAATTAAACACAAAAACTATTTAAGTATTTAGTTTAAACGCGTGCACTATTGGACACTTGCAAGTTCAGATTGAATTATTGTATTTAAAGACAATTCTTTCACCACAATATGTCAGAAAGGTTACTTCTTTCTAGGGCATAGTGTTGTGAAAATGCAAGGATTCCCCAACAATAGTGTTGCCACTTAATTTTTTTTTTAGCTAGCAATTTTTTTATTATTGTCATGTTCTTATACTATATATTTTTATAATGAATATAATAAAATATTGTTACAGATCTATGTATATTACTTCAGTTAACATTTGTCAGAAACCAACCAGCATGAGGTGTTTAGCAAATAAATTATTGTTTTATGAAGTGAATTCATTGTGTATTAATAAAGACAAATGATATTAATTATTTTATAAGTTAACATTTAAAATAATAATATTATGTATAATAATATTAATATTATGTGAAAAAATAAGCAAAAGAATCATAGGGCATCAAAAAATTTGTCCGCATCACTGTCAAAATGGTGGGATCAAGTCTCCAATTTCCAATGTATCACATTAAAATGTTTGTACTACATATGTACTAATTGTACCCTAAACAAGACTGCTAGCAGCATTGCCACGTTGTATGGCGATGCTAATTCTTTGGCCAAGAAACAGGCCAGCCCTCTGGACACGTGAAGAGTCGACTCACCGCTTGGTGATATCTCGAAAAACCAAGCATTCGAACCCCTTGGCCCTAGTGTTTCAAACCCAAACGGCTTGAACATATAACTCCCAATTAGGTTGGAATATTTTCGGCGTTTGAGGTTTTCTGCACCAGCAGCAGCCGCTCCAACACAGTCCGACATGCTAGGAAGATGGAATGGCGCAATTGGGTGTCGACACATGTTGCATCCCACACCAAAGGTCTGCCTAACTTCCAGGGCATTATGGTCATTCCCATCACCTCTTCGCATCTTTCTATCGTCGCGTGCCAGGCCGTTGGGTTCTAAAACAGCTGGCACCCTGGCGGTGACAAGAGCAAGTACTTGTTTAAAAACATTTATTTTTATTAATTTACAAATGCTGCATATTACTATTTATATTATATTTTAATCTGATCCTGGCGAAGGCGACCTTGGTGGACCGAAATATAATGGAATAATGTTCTTAGTGTCAATTTCCACAGTAGATTCATTGTTATTTGTTACGTTGTTGTTTGGAAAGCAGTTTAGTCATTGGTCCCGACAGTCATTTGTGGATCTTTGACAGTCGTTACAGGTGGACAGATGCCCAAAAGTCTGACAACTAGTCTTACCAAGGGGTATTGTATTACCCAGCAACTGGGTTGTGGAGGTCAGGCAATCCCTCCATGTAAAATACTGGTATTCAGCTGCATCTGGTTAGACTGGAAGCCGACCCCGACATAGTTAGGAAAAGGCTAGGCAGATCAGTTTACAACAGCTGCCGACAATAATTTACGCGCTAATTCCCTTCCTTGTGACAAAGATTCCACCCAAATTATTATCCTAGAATGGCGAATGGTCACGACGGACACAACGTTAATACCTGAGCTTGTAAGTCACAATCTTTGTATTTGCTCCGTGGTCACAATAATAACTATAATTAGCTCAATAAATAACAGAAGATGTCGCGATTTGAATAAGCAGAATAGAACTAGAATTTGGAACTGTGACGACATTTTGGCAATTAGGTACATGTTGCTGTTGCTGTTTGCAATAAGACCATGTATGAACTGATAAAGTATGTTTTTACGCAAAACAGGGTGTATCAAGTAGCTAAATGGTAAAAGTTTACTTACACAATGCTGTTTTGTTTACTACTTTTTATAACGAACCTGGAAATCCACTCACAGATGATGCAATTTTATTCGCCTTCGAATTTATTTTAATTAATTAACTACTTCACATAAAACCGTGCACCAATGGCCGGCTAATGCAGAAGAAGTATCAATAATTTATTAATAATCTCCTGATTTTATCGCTGTCTATGCAAATTATTACTCTTTGTTGTTAACAGTCGCCAGGAAAATGTATGTACTCTGTGGTCGCAGCGATCAATCAATCAGTAGAAAATAGTAGAAATTAGAAATAAATAGTGATAACTCGATTCTCGAAACTCGATGGGATGTTACTATATTCCTTAAGTCTGTTCGATACATAAATAACTTCATAATACATATAGTAGTCTAACATCGAACATCGACTAAAATGATGACAGAGTTTAATGCCAAGTTTCTACACTAGAGGCGCTACATTGGGTTCTTTATTTACCACAAGATTTCTAAGGTTTTTCAGTGGGCAGGTGCCTAGCAAATTCTTAAAAGCTGTCTACAGCTGTATGTTCGCCTGTAAAACGTTCTATTTATTTTAATTGACTTTGGTAATTTCAATCACGGCGACCAATCTGAACCAGAAAGGAGCCAGGAAAATGATACACAATGTACGCGCCAACACAGGAGGGCTGTCCAATGGGACAGCAATCCGTCGCGACCAGGGAGAGATCAGGAGCAGGATCAACGGCTTTACAATGCTGTCCGGGTCATGAAGGAGGTCTCGATTTGTTAAGAAAATGGTCACCCAACCCATCCATGGAATGACCACGGCAGAAGGCTATCGATCGCTCGGTTGTTTAAGCCACGAACTCCTGGTTAGAACAAAAACTAGAATTCAGTGGGCTGTGCTAACTAATGGCAACACAAAATCATTTCCATTTTGTCTGTGGAATGTGGATTGAGCATTGACATCATTGACATAGAAAAGTATGGACTGGAAATACCTACGAAAAAAGGGTGCATACCTACAACTCATATTGTCGCATAAAATGGCTGCCATTGCTAGGGTTGTGTCAATCAAGGAACAACTGTTATCTCGTTGTTACTATAACGAGTAACGATACTTTATACGAGTTTTACTAGTTATCACGTTTGGATCACGATGGATTTTGGTGCTGTGAAGTGTGAACCACAGGCCGGACCTAGCTAGGTCACTCGGACCGAATAAGACGCAAGATTATTTATGTTAACATCGCAGAATATACGGATATCGTTTCAGCGGAGGAACTAGTTTCGGAAACTATTACGGTAAGTCGGCAACGGTACAACACTATTCCATTATGACATCTGTTTGTAAACAAACGAATGAATTAACAAATATAATAAAAAGGCCTGTTATATGGAAATGAACCCAAATATCAATACTTTAGCCATAAATTCATGATCGCGTTACAATTGTATCATCGATTGTGTATTATTGTATGTATTAATGCATAAAAACCGGCTACTAACCTGTGCAAAGACAATTGAGGTTGATTTTCATTCTTTCTTGCACCACACTTCACAATACAACACACAGGCATGTTGAACTTCGGTTTTCCAACATTTACATACAGTTTTAAAAGACAAAATCCTCGTAATTTTCTCGCAAATCTCAATAATACAAAAAACAAACAACCATTTGACAGCCAAACTACCATGAAACTCGTAGCATAAGATGGCTGCTACGGTACTTACCTACAACTGTCACTACGTCAAGACAAAATGTTGCCATAATTAGCAACAACTTAAAATATAGTTGTCTCTTTTATCAAATAAGATTATCTCACTAGAAAGAATGAGACATAACGATATTTCAAATTCTGAATCATTTTTCACTCATATTTGTATAAGCAAATGTATGTACAGAATAGCGCGGCATCTCCATGTTTTTCCTCTCTCAATGATTGACATAGAAAAGTAATGGGGCATGTTACATTTGTCAATATTATCACGATCCTAATATCGCGATATCGCAATTATTGAGCACGATACTGTGATACGGCCTATTATTCCATCAATATTACCACGGTATCGTGATATTATTGACAATGTAACATGCCCCATTGAGTTAGGTGAGTTCAGCTGTCTGTATTTAAGTTCTGTGGTTCAGCCACAGGCCACAGAATACTAATACCTTTAGCTAACAGCTTTAGTCTCATTGACATAGAAAAGTATGGACTGGAAATACCTACAAAAAAAGGGTGCATACCTACAAATCATTTTGTCGCATAAAATGGCTGCCATTGCTAGGGTTGTGTCAATCAAGGAACAACTGTTATCTCGTTGTTACTATAACGAGTAACGATACTATATACGAGTTTTACTAGTTATCACGTTTGGATCACGATGGATTTTGGTGCTGTGAAGTGTGAACCACAGGCCGGACCTAGCTAGGTCACTCGGACCGAATAAGACGCAAGATTATTTATGTTAACATCGCAGAATATACTGATATCGTTCCAGCGGAGGAACTAGTTTCGGAAACTATTACGGTAAGTCGGCAACGGTACAACACTATTCCATTATGACATCTGTTTGTAAACAATCGAATGAATTAACAAATATAATAAAAAGGCCTGTTATATGGAAATGAACCCAAATATCAATACTTTAGCCATAAATTCATGATCGCGTTACAATTGTATCATCGATTGTGTATTATTGTATGTATTAATGCATGAAAACCGGCTACTAACCTGTGCAACTACAATTGAGGTTGATTTTCATTCTTTCTTGCACCACACTTCACAATACAACACACAGGCATGTTGAACTTCTGTTTTCCAACATTTACATGCAGTTTTAAAAGGTAAAATCCTCGTAATTTTCTCGCAAATCTCAATAATACAAAAAACAAACAACCATTTGACAGCCAAACTACCATGAAACTCGTAGCATAGGATGGTTGCTACGGCACTTACCTACAACTGTCACTACGTCAAGACAAAATGTTGCCATAATTAGCAACAACTTAAAATATAGTTGTCTCTTTTATCAAATGAGATTATCTTACTAGAAAGAATGAGACATAACGATATTTCAAATTCTGAATCATATTTCACTCATATTTGTATAAGCAAATGTATGTATAGAATAACGCGGCATCTCCATGTTATTTCCTATCTCAATGTTTAGTCTATATGTCATAATGTATATAATTAGTAGAGTTGCCCAACTATCAATAGTTTTACTATCGATAGATGACCTCGAAAACTAGTAACAATATCGATAGCGCTATCACAAATTAACTAATACTATTGATTGGAAGCAATAGTATCGATAGGCTCGATACTATTACATTATAATACTATCAATAGTATCGATATTTTTAAAGTAATACTATCGGTACTATCGATATTATCGATAGTATCGTTGTATTAAATAATTAAAACTATCAATACTATTGATAGTTTGTAAAACTATCGATAGTATTACACCATCGATAGTTTAATAACCGCCGATAGTATCGTTTCCCAATTATAGCAAGTAGTGTTATACTATTCTCACTCACTGTGCCTTATGCTGTGTCACCGTTACTAGCAAAACTGGTAGCTGATTGTAATGATGGGTAAGTTAAACATATTTTAAATTAATATCCATATGATTTTACCTAATAAATGAATTGAATATTGGAAGGCAATACTATCGCCGTTTATAAAACTATCGATAGTGTGAGCTATCGATACTATCAATACTATCGATAGTATTGCTCCTAAACATATGCTCGTCTTCGATAGTATCGATACTATCGATACTATTTTTATCAATACTATTGCCCTGTATAGAGATGGGCAGAGGGTTTAAACCCAATGGGCGGAAACGGGTTTAAACCGGGTATTTTGGGTTTAAACGGGTTTAAACCCGAGTAAAAACCCAAACAGCGGGTCTAAATTGAATACTTTCACTAATATCTTCAATCGTGGACCTAACACGATTTAGGTACTTCTAGTGTTTTTTGGAGTATAAATTTCACTGATAGTGCTGCATTTAACAGCACATCAAGTTTGAAAACTTACTCTTAGAACATGATATTTCAACAATTGTATTATTTATGCAAGTATTTCATCACAGCCCATTATATGATGGGCCGGGGCTGCCTTGAGGCGGCTCCTGCCCAATCTAGGGGGACCAAACGCCTCCTGCCGGAGGCTCTATGCGGGGGTCGTGCGGTCCATGGCCCTTTACGGGGCACCGGTGTGGGGGCGTTCCCTGAGGAAGCGACCAGCCCGCCTGTTGAACGCGTCCCAAAGAGTCATGGCTGTCCGGCTGATCCGAGGATACCGCACGGTCTCCGCTGAGGCGGCGAGCCTCCTTGCCAGATTGCTGCCATGGGATCTAGAGGCCAAGGTCCTCGCCCACATATGGGAGTGGCGAGAGGAGGCAAAACGCCGCCGGGGCGTAACTCCGCTGCCGCGAGAAATCACGGCACAGCGGACAGAGCTCCGGCGGGATCTCATAGCGGCATACAGAGTGCGATTGTCGCAACCTAGTGCTGGGCACGCCACAATAGCGGCGATATGTCCCCTCTTTGAGGAGTGGCTAGAGAGGCGCCGCGGCGCCCACGCCTTCCGCCTGACGCAGGTCCTCACCGGACACGGTTGTTTCGGGAGGTTCCTGTTCAGGATAAAACGGGAGGAAACGCCAGAGTGTCACCACTGTGTGGATCGCCCGGAGGACACGGTGGAGGTCTGCCCGGCTTGGGCGGGGCAACGCCGTGTCGTCGTGGCGGCGATCGGCGGCAGCGATCTCTCGCGTCCAGCCCTAGTCCAGGCCATGGTACAGAGCGAGAGTGAATGGGAGGCCGTCACCTCCTTCTGCGAAGCAGTTATGTTCGCAAAGGAGGAGGCGGAGCGCGTGAGGGAGAGGCAATCGCTGCGCCCTCACGCCCCTAGCCGCCGTAGGAGACGCCCTGGACGGGAGTCAACAGCCGACTCCCGGCCACCGTAGGCGCGGGCTTGCGGGCGGCGAGCAATGGGCAGCTCGCCGCCCGGTAAGGACCAGGCCCGGGTCGACGGCGCGTTGTGTTCCACGCGCGCCTCAAAGAGATGTCAGCACGAACTGACGGGGCCCGCTAGGGCCGATGCCGCCAGGGCTGCGGGTTGTTCGAAAGAGATACCGTGGCCCCTGGCACAGGCAACTGAAGGCACACGGGTGGGTTTTAGTCAGTAAAAGTCTGACGTCAAATGAGTAAGTGATTGAATTTTTAATCAAGTTATACATATAACATGAGCAATTTATATTTATTCAGAGTCAATGTCGGTCGCAGAATTAGCATTATCAGATTGTCCACAACTTATGAATTCTAACGCATTTGATTTCGTTGCTTCCAATTGAGATGGCGCGAATACTTCGTCCTGAATTGCATTCGTTTCGGTTAGCGGTGAACTTCTATGTGGTGTTGGAGTTTCCTCACTAATCTGATCATCATTTATACTTTCGTTTACAGTCTTTCCGTGTAAAATATTACAAACACTTCTATTTCACAATTCACTTCACTTCACAAGCAAGCGGAGACTGTGACTGAGCAGCCGCGACCGACTGAGAACAAAAGCGTTACAGCCCCAGCAGTCTCGACATTCATAGCGATCGCTTTACGACCAAGTTCGGTCGCAAAGTCCTGTCACTCCATACATTTCACCTGTCAATTCGGGACTTTGCGACCGAATTCGGTCGTAAAGCGATCGCTATGAATGTCGAGACTGCTGGGGCAGGGGTGCGGTGCGCGGGCGGCGCGGTCCTTATTGCTTGATAGAAAGAGAGCATACATGAGCGACATAAGTGCGACAAAGAGCGGCATATTTATTTCTCTAACTCGTCGTCTACCTGTCGCACCTTTTGTTTAATTTGAAGAACATCTATCAAAAAGATTATAAACGATAACTATATGTAAATATTAGTGAATAGTACTAGAATATTCACAAATATTTACATTTACCATGTTAAAATTGATAAATTTCCCCAAATCAATAAACACCCGAATAAAAATCCCGTGGGAGGGAATAAATGGGTTTTTATTGGGTTTAAACCCAGTAAACGGGTTTAAACCCGGTTGATTGCCCGCCTCTAGCCCTGTATCATACTATCGATACCATCGATAATATCGATACTATTGATATGACGTCAACTATCGATAGTTTAGCGATAGTCGACTATCGATAGGCAACACTTATAATTAGTCTATGAGTTCAGCTTGGTTGATGGTTCAGCTCAAGCAAGTACTAATGTGAATGCGAAACGAATTTTCATTTTGTTTGATGGGCTAAGAAAAACAAAACATAATTTATATAGGGTTAACTCAATTAGCGGTTTGTGGTAATAGTGTTTTCATATGGGGATTATTAATTTATACGTATCCAAACTGCGTAATTTTAGTCATGTGTGTTGAACTGTTTACGGCGCCGACATTCGACAGCATTATCGTGACTTTATTTGAAATATGGCTTTTTGCGATACCGGCAAAGATGTAATGATAGCTAACGTATATGACCAACCCACGGACCAACCTGATGACACAAATATTACGGACAATCCTACAATCATACCACTAGGAAAAGACAGTTTCGGTGAGTACCTCTACAGGTAATCAACATAGCGAGTCTAAAGATCAATTATTTAGTGTTATTATTTCAGCAATATGCGAATTATGTGGTCGCATCGGTCGACGTGGACAGTTTTACACAAGAAACAATAAGTTTTGTTCGCTCAGATGCAACGTGAGTAACATTAGAAGACGACAGTGTCATTGGAGGTTCAGGTTGATGGAAGGTACCGAACACATGGCGGGTATGATACCGATGGAGCCACTGCCCCAGCTGCAGCACTGGCAAACTTCGGTGAATGAGTTAGAGGTAAATCAATATCAGTCAATAAGTAATGTGCTCTGTGATAGATAGCTTCTTTACATTGTTTCAGCTGACTGTTGACAGCACAAAAATTACTTTTATTATTTATACTTTATTATTTTGTATGAAAACAACAAACAAAATAATATTTGCAAAGTATTTGTATTTTATTTTATAAGTAACAGAGTTCATTGCAGTTTGTAAAAATCATTTGATGTACATTTTATCATGGCAAGGACTAACCGGATGCAGCTGAATACCAGTGTTTTACATGGAGCACCTGCCTATCTGACCTCTATAATGGCCGGGACCATGGTCCATGGTATTATGGCAACAACTATGCCCTAGCTTTCTGTAAAGAAATAAAGAATAATGTTTATCTCGACACAGTTTGTGAAACACAAAGTACAAATAACAAAATTTGAAAATAATGTTTTTACAACAATAGTGTGCACCTCATGACTGGGCCAATAAGGTTAATTTCAGCATTAATGTCAGACAGATGCTGTCTGACTTTATTCTGTAATAATAAATGCATTACAGTAGTAGCCGATACTGTTTAAAGTTGATTCATGAAAACCACTTTTCTCTTAATATTATAATCACACATACAAAATGTTATTAGGCTGGACCTATAAAACAATCAGCTGCAGTAATAGCCAACAGCTATGAATGGAAGGACGAGTTGTTTGGCTGTGATTTCCTGGCTGCACCAGTGAGCTTGTTCAAACATGCTCCACTTCATGAAATGTGGGACAGCACATTCGAGGGCATGAAAGTGGAAGTCAAAAATACTGACAATGAGAAGTTTGGTGACTATTTTTGGGTAGCTTCAGTATTGAAAGTAAGTTTCATCTCTTTATTATTAACAATCACTGACCCTGCAATATATCGGTTTTAGCAAACCAATAGAATTGTGACAAAATACATACAAAAAAATATGTAACAATAATAAATAATTAAAATTTGTAACTAATACTGCCAATATGATTTGGTGACAATGTTTTTAAAAATTTCTTAGATAGTGTCAGGTCAGTGCTCATACACTAGCAGCACGTACCAATGGCAGAGGTAACTGCAGCCGTCGACACTCGTCGTGGCAGCTGTAGAGCTTGTGTGTATGAGTACCAGTAAGCTGCAGAGTGTGTATCAAACCCTGCTGGTTATTGCTTGCTTTTTCAGGGTTACCGTTTTGCATACATGTGTTATACTAGTCAGTTACCAATTATGTGTTTCAGCTTCATATTTTTTTTCCTTCTCTGTTAGTTTTAATCATGATCTGTTGTGTTAAGTTTGAGTAATTTACGCGGCCTACCCAAATGTCTATTTTTTGGTATTGTTCGTTGAATTGTTGAGCTTCTCAAGTTTTGCTTTGAGCTGCACAATTTTTGACAAAAATTCATGCACTGACTGAACAGGTCCACTCAATCTGTGTGGTCCTACACGGTCTTCACATGATCTGATCAAGATTATGTCTGGACTTTAAAAGAGACTGTGACCTCTGAGTTTGTTTTGGCCTTTCTTCTCTGAGTAGTCAGACAGAAAATGCCAACCTCATAGTTTAAAAAAAATGCGATTGATGTGTAAAAGTGTTTGTGTAAATTTATCATAGTTAGATCTGGGCATGAGTTACTAATATTATAATCACTTCATACTTTCAGAGTACCCAGTGTGCCAAATCAGATTTAGACAGAATTGATGCTTTATTGTACACCAAAATTTAACAAAGCTCATTTACAAATCCACATTAGCACTGTATTTAACTTTTTTCAGCAAAATATTATTAAATTTTAAAAGTTAGCTTAAATTTTTTAACCTCTTTTGTACAGGTGAAAGGTTATATGGGACTATTACGCTATGAAGGCTTCGGCAGCGATGATTCTAAAGACTTTTGGGTCAATCTATGCTGCTCAGAAGTGCATCCTGTGGGTTGGTGTGCAACTAGGGGCAAGCCTCTTATACCCCCTCATAGTATTGAAGATAAATATACAGACTGGAAAAGGTAACTTAGTTATTACTACCACAATGTTTTGTGAATAAAAAATAATTCAATTAAAATATTGGGTGTTGTGTTCTCAGGCTTGATGTATTTATAGTCTTCAATTGCAAGTTGCAAGTGGTTACTTCAATCATGATTATAATTAGAAATAGTATAAATTAATGAATACAAAATATTATTTCACTTGATAATAGAATAGCATAAAGTATAGTGAAAAGTAGTGCTACTACATTTATGTTATGAGGTGCATGAAAACTTAAAAAAGTATTTATTATTTATTTATTCAGTAGTAATGTAAATGTAATAATGTAGTAAATGTAGGTATGTGATATGTGTGTACATTATTATTACATTTAAAGTTAGTGTGAACATAAACTCATTTCATCAGATGTAGCAAAAAGTACATGTATACAGTCAACAACAGAGATAAGTATGCAGGGTCGTCGAAAATAGTTGAAGTTTAGTAAGAAACCGATGGATGTTTTCGAATGTAATTTGGTTTGATAAATGAACTGTTTGTTTTCTATTAATTCATTAAAATTTTCTTACTAAACTTCAACTATTTCTGACAACCCTCCATACTTATCTCTTTTGTTGACTGTACATCTGCCTGGATAGGTTTTTTTTTTTCATATTATTTAAATCATATCATCATTAATTATGTGAATTTCAGGTTCCTTGTGAAGCAGCTAACAGGCGCGAGAACACTACCTGCCAATTTCTACACTAAATTGAACGATAGTATCGTATCTAGGTTTTCTATTGGTTCTATCATGGAAGTTGTTGATAAAAATAGGATCTCACAAGTTAAGGTACATTATTAAAAAAAAAAAAAAATACTTGGTCATGTAGAATACCAATCTCTGTGATAAAAGGCCTGTATTCTGTGACAATTAATTCTTAAGCATTGATCAATGTATGTTTTTAAACATTGTTCAGTTTCTAACTAATGCATGAGTAATCTATTTCATCACCACTGCTTTCAAAACTGAAGGAAGCCGGCATGTCGTAGAACCATAAAAAAATCGAAGACGTGACATCTACTACCCCGCACAGGGCCCGTGTGGTGGATTACGGCCCATTCCCTCTCACAGAGAGGAGGCCTGTGTCCTTGCAGTATAGGCTGATTATGCATGAGTAATCTGTAGTTAAAATAGAATACTCCTGCTTCTATGTAAGTCGAAGTGTGTGCCTGCACGATAATTAAATTAGTTCTTTTACATTCCAGGTAGCTACAGTGTGCGAAATGATAGGAAAACGATTACACGTGAAATATTACGACAGTTCTCCGGAAGACAATGGTTTCTGGTGCCACGAAGACTCGCCACTCATACACCCTGTTGGCTGGGCTTTCAGAATTGGCCATCCTTTAGATGCGCCTCAAAATTATTGCCAAAGGGTGGCCGCCGGTCGGGAGATACCGAGTGACAGTACACCTGACATGTTTTACAAATACCCAAGCAATGAACCACCATTGTTTGCAGAGGGGATGAAGCTTGAGGCTATCGACCCTCTAAACTTATCAGCTGTTTGTGCTGCTACAGTGATGCAGATATTGAATGAAGGGTACATGATGATCAGGATAGACTGTTATCCTGCTGACGCATCAGGAGCCGACTGGTTTTGCTATCATCAGAGATCTCCATGCATATTTCCTGTGGGATTTGCACTGGCTAATAATATTCCTCTTGTGCCTCCAGCTGGGTAAGTCAACTTATTTATTGGCCATGAAATGGCAACAATATTTAATCCCTAAAAAGCGAATATTTTTGCCGTATAAAGTAAAAGTAATTCTGATGAAGCCCTTGTCACAGTTGGGTGTGACTATACCTTCAGCATGACTTAACACGAGTAGCAAATAATAATATCATACTCATTCTATTCAATCTGATTAAAGCTCAAGGGCTGATTGCAGATCGAAGAAGAGAGAAAAAAAAAGAAATTCTCATAGTTCGGCTATCTGTCAATCTCTCTTCATGACAGTCAGACTTTTTGTAAAAGGAGTTGTAAATGAGATAAGAATATTACCAAAGGATGCCGTTTATTCATTTGGAAGCCAGATTTTACGATAAACCAAGTACCTATCTGTTTTCAGGATAACTGTGGAGGAGTTCAGTTGGGAGCATTACTTGACAGTATGCGGTGGGCAGGCGGCCGATCGTTCGCTGTTCTCTGCGCGAGGTCACGTGGTGTCGCACGGTTTCGTCGCGGGCATGCGACTCGAGTGCGCTGATCTTATGGACCCGCGACTAGTCTGTGTCGCTACTGTCGCTAGAGTTGTCGCTGATTTACTCAAGGTTTGGTTATTTTATTTTGTTAGATGGTAACAAGTCGACATTCTAAGTGGTTACCATCGCCTATTTGCTATCCCTTAGTTTACCACATAACAACATTGCGTCTGTAATCTGCGAAGGGTTAGGCAGAGTTGTACACACGGCTACACATCAAGCTATGCAAAACCAGTATTGGCTGACCGTTCATTGTGAGAAAATATCATACAAAGTGAGGCCCAGACAAACTGGTTTTGTATAGCTTGACGTGTAGCCGTGTGTACCTAAAGTGGGTACACCCACGTTTCTCCATGTAATAAGTACTAATCCTTATTAGTACTCTGTCTCCATTCTATGTATACTAATTAATTTGAGACACCAATCTACATGGTCTTCACATGATCTGAGTTCTCAGATTAGTCAGATAGGAAACGCCGATCTCATCTATATAGTTTTTAAGATATGATTGACGTGTAAAACTGTTTGTACAAACATATTAAAATAAAATATAAATATTAATAATAATAAAAAATATTAGCCAATAAGCCTGATATAGTGGTGGTGGATCGATCAGAGCGACGCGCAATGATTGTTGACATAACCGTCCCGCATGATGAGAACCTCGTGAAAGCCGAGAAAGATAAACAAATCAAGTATCTTGACTTGGCTCGCGAGGTTGTCGACATGTGGGATGTGGACTCAGCGATCATTGTGCCGATAGTCGTGACAGCCAATGGCTTAATAGCCAAGAGCCTCGACCAACACCTGAAGAGGCTCTCGTTGGGCAGCTGGATCAAGGGCTTGATTCAGAAAGCGGTACTTCTGGACACGGCTCGCATTGTCAGGAGGTTCCTCTCTCTGGAGCCCTGACCGCCGGTAGCTTGGACCCTGTTCCCGATACCGGTGGGCTACTATTTTTTATATTTTTAAATGTTTTTTTTGTTTTTATACTAATATTTAAAAATATAATAAAATAAGAAGTTAAATGAATAAACGACAAAAAAATATTAATTATTAATATTATTTTTTTAATTAAAAAAAAAAATATATATTTTTAATTTAACCATTTATGTACACACACATATATAAACGTATAGTATACGATAGGAAAATAGATACAGAGATGTAGACACCTTTTGAAAGAGTAAAGGAGACAAAAAAACAAAACCTACTTACAGAAACAAAATCATTTATCATTGAATTGCTTTATCAAGGTCCACTTCGATGGCTGGGGCGTGGAGTACGACCAATGGCTGTGGGCGCACAGCACGGACGTGTACCCGGTGGGCTGGTGCCGCGCGGTGGGCCACCGGCTCGAGGGCCCGCTGCAGCCGCCGCCGCGCCCGCCGCGCAAGCTGCCTGCGAAGCAGCCGAGACGACGACGAAAACAAGGTATATTCAAATTTTATTTATGTTTCCAATTGTCGTTATTTCAAGTAAAACAAATATCAACTTTATTTTAATTGTAATTAAGTTGATTTCAGAGTGACTAGCACTATTGAAAAAGTTTTAACAATGCTTGAAGTTGAAGCGTAAACTGAACTTTATTGTGTAGGAATTAAAGTTATTTTTGGCGAATATGTCGCGATATTATGTTATGAACTATGCTAAACCGCGACCGCGAGTTTTCGCAGTGACCCAAACGGTAATCAGTCGCGTCTACGAGTTTTGTAAAAGGAGTCTCAACTAAGGGGACAGTTACTTATCTGTGAAATATGTCTGAACAAAATGCGCAAACCAAGAGCTTCATCTTCGATACCTGCTTTCCACTACTGTCCTTAACTGTCACTGCTTATTCAAAAGTATTAATACATACCTTTATTGTTGCCAATATACCTACATAGTCAGGCTATAATGTTCCACTGCTGGGACGCAGGCGTCCTCTTTGTGAGAGGGAAGCCGCCATGCAGGCCCAGTGCCAGTGCAGGTTCATAGATATACCTATACTGGTAGAATAATAATAATAAAATAATAATAATATCCCTGGACATTTCACACAGCGCCATCTAGTCCCAAGCTAAGCATTAGGTTATGCTTGTGTTATGGTAACAAGATGGCTGATAAACTACTTATATACATTTTTTTTTGTAAATACATATATGTTATAGATAGAAAAACACCCAGACTCAGAACAAATACATGTAGGTCATACAAATATTTGTTCCGTGCGGGAATCGAACCCGCGACACGCAGCGCAGCAGTCAATCGCTTAACCACTGCGCCAACCGTGCCAGAATAAGAAGTATTAACATACTTACATGTACACTTTCAGGTATAAAAACAGCACAACCGCCAAACACGGCAGAGGATAGCTCACAGAACTCAGACATGGGTGATACAAAGAGCCTTTCCCCCCCTACAAGTGTGTCTGAAGTGTCTGTAGATGCCCCGTGTCTGCCTGAAACTGACTCTAATCCAGCCAAGATGGACGTCGATACAGAGTCCAAGGACTCTAAGGATACAGAGTCTAAGGACTCTGAGCCTTCTGAAGAAAGGCTTGTTGATGTGAAGCCAGACAGCCCGGTAAGTTGAGAATTGCTCTTATGTCTACTGTCTATTCCAAAATTAACTGATGAAAATGTAAACTGTTGAATGGAACCTGTGGATGGGAATTATTTTTTTCAATACTTGCACCCGAAAAAAATTTAAATCACCTTAAAATTGATTTTCATTTGGTTGAGGTTAATTTTATAACAACTAAATTTTCGTCTAGATTTTTCAATTACAAAATTATCCTTATTTGAATAACATTATTAAAAATTTAATAATGTTATTCAAACAAGGTTTCGGTTAAAAAGTGGCGAAACCTTCGGCCCGATCGAAATCTGGCGTTTGTGAGCTGTCTGTTCGGTTTTGATAGAAAACGAACGAAACAATTGACAGAATGATAGCGTAGACTTAGTGATGGGGTCCCATTTTCACCTTTCATGTACAAAACAACCCAAAAAAATTAGTGTCTACTTATAAATTGAAGTTATTTGGGTTCTTAGCATCAGCTAGTAGGGCGGCAGCAGGTGCATCTGCATCATAGCAAGTCTGCGGTCTATCTTGATAGCAAAATTACACGTGTCAGCGATTACTTTGACATGCTGCATCGCATTTTGGCGACTCCTACCGTTTGAGTATGGTTTACAAATTGTGATTCCGAAAAGCAATTAAATGGCTGATTTCTAATGCTAAAACTAAGCGGTGGTGTTTAGAGCTCAGTCGCTGGTTCCAGATTCCGAAAAACTTAATGCTATCAGTAGCATAGCTGCAAAGGCTAGCAAGGGTTGATTTTTCAATCGTCATTTTGAACTTTTTCTTTGGGTAAACGCAATCTTATAATTTCAAAATCAATACTAAACAAAATTATTTGTAAGAGTTACACACCTAGTTTCGTAGGTTTGTTACTTTTACTGTCTAAATATGTATTGATGAATTTGTTACTTATTCCATTTAGTGAGTGTTTATGGATAAAACAGGGTTTGTTTACAGATTCAGCAGATACTTTTGGAACAGACATTATTTCGAAACATGAATCTGTAGAGGCGAATATTACTTTCCGTGTAAAACCTCACTAACACCTTCTTGGCTGGTGAGTGGCTTTTGTTGAACCTAAATACCTAATGTTTACATTTTATTTATTTCAGAAAACGCCTACAGACGAATCTCCAAACACACCAACCGATACATCTCAGAACACACCAACCGATACGTCTCAGAACACACATGATCACACTGACAAATCTCAAGATTCAAGTCAGGACATACCGCAGCTTTCACCGGTTGCTTCCATTGAGGATTCAGATCCTGACAAGGTGATACCTAGACTAGTCAATACATCAGTACCCTTAGATGTCCTGAACTCAGTTGACCCTGAAAACTGGACCTCAGCAGACGTTGCCAGGTTCCTCACTGTCAATGACTGCCAACCTTACTGCATTAACTTCTCAAACATCACCGGCCATATGATGCTACAGTTGACAAAAGACGAAATTATCGAACTACTAGAAATGAAAGTAGGACCCTCATTAAAAATTTTCGATCTGATACAACAATTAAAATGTAAAATAAAACAACCTCAATGCAGATTGATAAGTAGTTTTAAGTAGTGTTTATTTGAATAAGCTTCAGTTCGCGTTTGTAAGGCTGCCAATCTTGGCGCTGACAAAATCATCGAATAACAAACAAACGATGGAGCAATATCCATAGAATTTAGGTTCTGCCCCACAGGCGCGTTATTATTGGTCGATGATATCGGATGCGTTATTGCGATATCCGATTTCAGTACATTTCGTATCTTCGTGGTCGTACACATTGCTACGATAATAACGACGCAATAGAAGTAGGACGCTGGCGTTCCTCCGCCTGCGATATTCCGATATGAGTTTAAAAAAAAAATTGTATTAGGACGCATACGATCTTACACACACCTGCGTTAATAACATAGTAACGCCTAGCGCCTGCGGCTTCACGTACACTTTAGAAATATCGGACGATAAAAACGCAGCTGTGTGGCAAGGAATTGGGACGCATTATCGCAATAACGCATCCGATATTATCGACCGATAAAACGCACCTGTGGGGGAGAGCCTTTTTAATTGAATTGATTGACCCACAGTAGTTCGCAACCAGCGGCAAATCATGGAGGACTTTTCAATCGCATACTACACATACGTCATACGTGTAACGAAGTAGCATAGTAAACATTAGAATATAATTTAAATACGATATTAAACATATTCTATTCCCGCCTATATTTTGATATCGCATAATAGCCGATGTTGTTTTTGTAAAATAAACATATTTTGGCCAGTCACTAATGTTCGATATCAGATTTGTGTGTAAAGTTGCGTACACACGAGTGGCTCGCGACAAGCTGCAGCAGCAACTGCAGCAGCTCGTGACACGGGTCGACGCGTGTCGACTGCTGCAGTTAGGTACCTCTGCCGTTGACGCGTGCCGCTCCTGTGTATGCAAACTAAGGCAGTGTATGTCTTATATTCGCCATTATTTTAATTTTCATATTTATTGATTTTCATTTAAAGTGTGAATGGCTTTGAAATTTTACCGTACCAATGTAGTTTTACTCTTCTAGATTAGGAATGCTCTCATCTTAGCACGCGGGTGTGATTTTTATCGTTCCACAAGTACCTAATGAATAAAATCAGAACAGATTTATTAATGCAACTATGAATTTAATACATTTTGTCCTATTTGGATCGAGCACTGTATATGTGTTTAACTTATTTGTGAATGAGCAGACTTGGATGTATTACGCAATTTTATTTTGATTCGATAGCTTATTCCTACATTTTACTATAAGCCTACGTTCGATCAGGCGCTTTTTTCTAGACGTTTTATTACCGCGTAGGCGCCGAGAGTTGAAAATACAACAGTGCCCTTTTCTAACTCACAAGTGCTACGCTCTTTTGGATTCTTAACGTTCGGTGCAACGCCGAGAGTTGAAAATCCAGACCGAGGTAAAAACCGTCGCATTAAAAAATGCCCGTGCTATTAGGCTTACGGTACCCTAAAAATGAAGTTGTGTTTTTTAAAATTTCGTGTATGTACCTACATAAATATAAACTGATCTCAGTATTTCACAAATATATTCAGAAAATATGAAAAAAAAAAACTATGTATTTTTTGTGTCCAAGACAAGTGAGTGCACTTTGACCTTGAGAGTTTTTAAATGAATTAATAATTAAGGTGTTTTTTTTTTCTGAGTGAAATAAATTGTAAATGTATTTGATGAAACTTTTATGAACTTCTCCTAAATATTACATTGTAATGAATATTTTTATAGGAGTTATTAAATATGTGTTGTTTACATTACACATATTTGTGAATATTCTAAAACTTTAAATTCTTCAAACTGCAATTATAGCAATATAGACTTAGACATCCATATAATATTTTAAATCTCATCATTTACATATTTGTAATGACAAATTATATCGATATAATTTATTTGATGTGTAGGTAAATCGGTATTTTGTATTACATTGTCATTTTAAAATCATGAATCTTGTATGAAAATGATTAGTAGCTAGCTATCTCTAAAATTCCGTTGAACAACCCGAAATTATGCAACAGAATTGTTATTGGAGGAAGATTATTGTAAATATAGGAATTATGGCATATTCCTCATTTTAATGTATCATTGTGGAATTATTGTGTTAATTTTAAATAGGTATGACCAAACGGAATTTTAAGCTTAGACAAAGAGTATATTCAGTGATAATTACATTGCCTTTTTAGAGACTTACTTAGGAATATTTATCATCTAGTACCATCAGCATAGTATGTGTAATAATTTGAATGTTCAGGTATTAAAAGCGAAACTATACATAAAAATGGGTTTTTTATTCATTTAAACGTTAGCACATCCCTTTTCCTACACGCTTCGCTCAGTGTCGGACCGAAAGGTTTATTATGGCTCTAAATATACTAAAGATGCTATGTCGACAACTTAGGTTCTCTGCCGGATCACCTCGTTGCGGATTCGATCCCTCAGAGAGACTCCAAACATATCCATAGCTCGCTGAATTTATGGACCAGTCGTACCGTGAGCGTCCACGACCATTTCACCAGTAAACGTCTTTATTAGTGCTCAAATCTTGCAGAATTTGATTTGTTATTAATCTGAAACAAAAATCACAAGTAGGTAACATTAGTCAACAATCCATAAAATTTCATGAAGTTTATCGATTTTGGGTTGATTTTTTATATCTAAATCGCCACATGCGAACTACGCATTGACGTCACGCAAAAGCCTGAATCGTCTACCGCGCGACTATTCGCTAGCATATAATTATACAACGTCCCGACATAAATCGTCGGGTAGCTGGTAGCTGCACACCAGCATAACTCCATAGAAAAGGGAGGATCTTTCGTTTTCTATGGAGGATGAGTGAACTTTACACCCTGTTTCCTCAAAGTGGTTTTTTTAAAACATCGTCTTGCATACCTTATAGTCTGCATTTGTACTGTTGATGCATAAAGTGTGCAACACAAAAGGTTTCCAGATCTCTGTGCGTGACATTTGTGGTATTCTGAACACCAGTAGGTCTCGCACATGTTCACAATCTCCTCATTCATTCCTGGAATTAAATAAAGGTGAGAAATATGACCAATACAATCAAAAATCTTCGAATCAGTAAGGTGTAAAGTTTATCAACTTTGTATTCCTTAAGATAGTCGAAAATAAAATACCGTGACTCGAACATGTGACCTGTTTGCTTTGATGCACTCTCGGGATAATGGAGAATTATTTATTTTGAACTTTATTTTAACAAGTGCATGTTCGATATTTGTTTCTTCAGGTCTGCATCGGTCCTAACAGTGTTAGGTCCCGCAAAACGAACACATTCTAAAAATACCTTTATTATTCCCGTCCTTGAGTTTCAATTCCGGTGCCAGATCTCTCACAGAGGTAACATAAAAAGTCCTCAAAATGTCCATTCTGTGTGCCCCTGACATCCCTCGACCCTTCTGATTAGATATATGCAAATGGCGCGAGAAAACACATCGTCGCTTATTTATGTTTATTACGAGTACCCTGAAATAAGAACGGATGTGTTAGTAGGATTTTATTTGGTAAATACCTTCCATGGATCTGGTACTTGATAATAATATAATCATCCACAGCTCTGTTAGCCCGACTTACTCCACCCACTGCTGGGCATCCTATACCCTTTCTGAGGGCAAGATTCACAGACCATACTTTGACTTTACTAGTAAAGTAACCGTGTCATGCGAAAGAGAACCTAATTCTTATGAGTGTATTGTTTATATTCCCATTAACGAATTTGCGTCATACGACTATGAACATTAATCTATCACGAATAAAGATTATTTTATGAGACCAAAGTAAAGTCAAAATACGGCCTGTCAGTTTTGCTCTCAGATTGTGCCATCCTGCCTCTCTCTTTAGACAAAAGCTGGTATGAAATAAATATTATTCTAGGCGTATGAATTAAATAACTATATGGAGTCGCGCTAAGACGTCACGGTTGGCGATTGACTGCTGCGCTGCGTGTCGCGAGTTCAATTCCCACACGGAACAAATATTTGTATGGCCTACAAGTTGTTGTTCCGAGTCTGGCTGTTTGTGTATGTGAGTTTTAATGTTTGTAAACGATACAGGAGAAATTCCTAGTGTGTGGCAACGTTTTTAGAAAAAATAAAAAAAAGGGTTCAGCTACCTACCCTAAGACACATGGCTCAAATGTCAAGCTCATTGGAAAATTTCGAGGGTGTGCAAGTTTAGCTTCTTTTATAATAGATGCATAACCTTCCCAGCACTGCAGGACTATTTCATCTATCTGTGATAAGGCAGGGGTCGCTCCACACACCACCAAAATGTAAACATCTGCCAAAAGTTTACAGGTCACTGCTCTGAAGGCAACCTGATGAGAACATAAAAAGTTGACTAGAATTAGGTCACATTGAACACTAGTGAAAATTTTACACAGTCCTTGTTCTGGTGGACCAGGAGTGACTGACTGACTATGAGAGCACTCTCGTCCCAACTCCAGTTGTTGAATGAACACCATGTGGTTTCAGTGTCAGTAACAGTCAGACAGAAAATCAAGGTTGGCTTTTATAACCCAGGTTGGGTATGTGATTCTATACTAATATCCGTTTTCATTAACACTAGACGACACCTAAATTAATGCCGAAATAAAAGCGAGCTGTTGGATTTTCAACTTTCGGCTGTAAACGAAGCCTTGAAAATCAAACGGAGCGAATTGATTGATTTATCAATTGATCATTTAATTTTACTGCATTTGGATACTAACATTAGGGCTCATCTGTGGTAAATACACAGGAGTATCTCTCAGCGGTGCGCCATCTTGAGCTGCAGCAAGCAGTAGCATCAAACGGGCTTCTCGTGGATCCAGCTCGCAGAAGTCTGAACTAGTAGCAACCAAGTGTCCGTGAATAATAAGACAGGCCCATCTACCTGTCACACTTTCTGCATAGTTGTCGAGAGCTTGCTGAAATTAATTAGTTATGATTATTTTGTATTTTTTTAAATCATGCTAGAAAGTATTAAATAGTTCATGAATTCATTTAATCTGAGGGGCAATTCTCGTAATTTTAAGAACATTCACAGTCTGATCTCAGTGTGAAAATGTAGGGAAATTAGAGGTATTTTTGACAGATTGAGCTATCAAAAATACCTCTAATTTCCCTAAATTTTTGACATTGGTTGTCGCTGAGATGAGATTGCGACTAGATTTTGAACGGTTTTAATTACGGGAATTGGCCTTCTGATGTTGGGTGAGACTATTATTATAGTAAGTTCTTGACATCATGGCTTTAAATATTCAACATGCAATTGTAAGTCCGGTGCTTGAGTCCTTTGCCCGGCAATAATAAACTATTGTTAGTAACATTTTAATTAAAATTGTTTAACATTATTAAAAATAAAGCTCGAAGTCATGGGGGCCTTTGCCCAGCAGTGGGATGATGCAGGTAGTAACAGTAGTATTAAAAATAAGAAAAACACCTGTAATTGCTGGGCCTGAGGGCACAAAATACTTTGTATCAAATCCAGCACCAATGTTGGAAGGGGACTGGACAATGCATTAGGATCCAAAGACTCCAACAAATAATCCAAGATGGGATAACATTGTCTCAAATCTCTTTTTATTTGGTCAATGTTCTTTAAGTTTTCCAGCTCTTTCTTTCCAATGCAGAAGACCATGGCATCGTGGACACTGGATAAGAGAAGTTCTAGATCACATTCCAGTCCTCCTGTTGCTATGCCGATTAATGTTACACTGAAAGATTTACACCTACACATTACTGCTGAGAATTTGAGAAAAAAAAAGAAAAACTCATAAAATGGGAATAGGTTTGTGTAGCGTATATTGATATTTTTGGAAGCTAATTTTAATAACTAATGATTTGGTCAGATTCCATCAGAGGGTCATCTTAGGAGTGGGTTATTTCTTATTTAACTAGGAACAAGATCTAATGATAAACATACCTTTTACAATATTCTTTCCAAAGAATAGCTCCATTATCAACTTGAGTGTCTATCATGGATAAATTGTGGCATTTACTGAACATATTGATGCCATGGAGGGAAGCTATGGTGGAGAATTGGACCTAAATGAAGAATGGAATAGTTCGTCAGTCAGTGCAGTTTGTTCTAAGAAATCAGTACTATACAGTTACTATTTTAAATATTTAATTTCTAGCAAAAAAGATATTGCTTTTTTATTTTATCTTTTGAGACTATTTAATTTTCTAAAGGTATCGGAATTTTGTTCATGTCTACTTACACTTTCATTATTACCGCGTTTTCTTGAAAAAATGGGAACACCACTTTCAGTGCCTACAGCAATTACGACAACAGACATTTTAATATAAGTAAAAATATAACTTTAAATTCATTTTTTTATACAAGTTTTACAAAGTTGAAAAAGGTTTTGAAGTTATAAAAGTTTATTGACCCGTCAGAATTGTCAGAAATTCAGAATCCTCAGATGACATTGACCATCCAGTGTTGCCATAACCGATGCAAAAAAACTCCACTCATAATACTTTCACATTATTAGAGTTTTAGATCTCAGGTTTCTGCATAAGCGATACTGATAATTTTCATTTCAAATGGTAAAATCTTTAAAAATGTGTGCAGGTTACCACCATCCCACCGGCCCATTCCATCGTAGTTATTTATAAAAGTTCTACAAAAGGGTTCAAATAACAAGGTATTCAAAATTGTTCTTATAATATTATTAAGTAAATGTATAATATGAAAAAAGGCACAGTGAACACACACATTATTATTATTACCTAAGTATGTAAAATTTATTGATAAAATCAACATCAAAAATATTCTATTATATAAGTAGGACAGTAGGTATGTACTACCTGCTTAGTTATTTAAGTACTTATTTATTATAGGTCGCCAACGTTGTATAATTTATTTATGAATGAGGTAACTATTCCCGAGCATAAAATCTAGTTGACTAGGTAAGATCTCGGTGTAATTATTATTTTATTTCGTAAGTACAGGTGACTAAACCTCTTTTTCTCTAATATAAAAAAAAACTTAAAATTAAATAACTGCTATAAAATAACCAATAATAGAAGGTACGAAGTAATGAGATAAGATAGATTACGATTGTCATATTTGAGTAGACTGTTGATTTTCTGGATCTGGAATTTGTATATCGTTAGCTGTAATTAAACGAAGCACCACTTTAGGACCAATATCTTAAAAAAACACGTAAGTACATTTTTTAGTAAATATTTGTTGCTTACAGTTATCTTTAGTGAGCAATTTAGGGCCAGCAAGAGCAATGAGTAACGCTCCTAGAGGGGCTGATATCATTACACTTAATACACTGACAGCTAAGATTGCCTTGGCATAGTATTCTTCATCTTCTTTAGTAGAACCTGATGTTTGTCCACTATTAACTAAGTCCAAAGCAGCTGGTCCTAATGCTGCCTGGAAATAATAAGTGCAGATTAATCGAAAACACAATAAAGGTGCGATTTAAGTGTGTACAGTTACGAGCAAAAGTATGTATACACTAAGCTTCATTCAAAAGCGATTTACTCCTTTATTTTTAAAACGCACCGTGTACCAGTACTTATATGCGGAGAAATGAGGAAAATGTCGTTAGGAAAGTCTTGCCATTGCCAAGTATGAATGTGAATGACTGTAAGAGTAGGGAGACCAAAGAAATGATGGAGAGACTGTGTGAAAGATGATATATTATGGCTAGTAAGGCTAGACTACCGAGATGATAAAAACTAGAGACGAGACTAATAGAGAAGTTTAGAAGAAACAGATATGTTGTGCCGATCCTAAATAAATTGGAATAAGGGCAAAAGAATGATGATGATGACCAATAGATTTATGTATTAAAAAAGGCTTGTATACCTGTACAGTAGCTTTCGCTGTCCACGTGAGACCAATGAATATTTTCTCTTTACTATTGAGACCGCACCCAAAGCTCACAAAATACGTGGCGACACCACGTATCGCTAGACAGGACACGAGGCAAATAGTTGCCATTTTTATAACTTGTGGATCTAAGGCACTAATCTGTTGACAAAATACATTATTCTTATTAAAAAGCTCAAGATTATTAATAATTTTTTTTGCGGCTTTTCTTACCGTGACTTGAGCACCTGTGAATGCAAATAATATGGGCTCGAAGAATATCCACAAGATTCTAAAAATATTACTGATTGGGTTTTTGTTTACAGGCCAGCCCTGTTTTTCCCAAAAGTATGCCGCTACGAATCCCGACGATACTATGGCCAGGGGACCTAAAAGTAATAATTAAATCATAGACGTCACTTTTATTGAAGTTTCGAAATTCTAAGAGCTTAAGGAAAAGCTTTAAGAATATTTACCTGCACCACTCCATCCAATCATGCTTGATATAAAATAAGAAAAAAGGCCTCCTAGGAAGAGAGCTAAGAATCTTAATGGCACTACATAAGTGTCCCCTTTTTCGGGAATAACTGACGTCATAGCTCCCCAAAGTGATCCGAGGGCTACACCAGCAATAATGGATAATGGGCCCTGAAGGTCAAAAGAAGATAATGTACTTAAGTAAATTTAAAAAAAAACTTAACTTGAGTATTTTTTGCCATTAATTGTATATTTGCGGTTTAGTTATCTATGTCAGCGTTGAATTGGCATAACTCAAGAAAAAAAAAAACAGAAAAAAAGCATACGAATGCCTGCCTTACCTTAACGATATTAAAAGTGGCGGATCCTGTTGAGAACATAGCGTTCAGAATAATGGCGAAGATAGCAACGCTTATGGAGTCATCCACCGCAGCAGCAGCAACGACAATTGTTGGTATACCCTTGGAAACTCCATAACCAACGTCACGTAACCTGAATAGACATGGGACTACCACTGCTGGTGACACTGAAGCTATCATTGAACCTAGAAGAAAGCCTGAAACACAATGATGAGCATAAGAGATCGTTGTATTGTAAGCAAATTCGGCTTAATATACATGTCTAGCTTCTAGCCAAAGGACCAAACATTGTACTAGAAGTCTAAACAAAAAATTAAACCTACTAACCCCATATCCAAGGTAAATTCAAAAGGTAATGTGTGCTGACGGTGACTGCTACGCATTCCACTAACCACGGTAAGAGACCTAGTTGCAGCACGGCAGCGTAATGTTTCTTTAAAACAGAAGCATCCAGACCAAGTCCAGCTCTGGTTAGGATAATGACTAACGCAATTTTCCTGAAAAGTTTGATGAACAATAAAAATCTTGGCGCTAACACTGCAGAGTGTACCTATGAAATGTACGCTCACCTCAAATCTTGATTGAGTTTTCTGTAAGAATCCGTCATATGCACCAGCTGAAGATTTTGAAAAGCTATACCAGTAAGCAGCATGCCTATTAGCGCTGGCAGTGTTGTGACCTTCAGCCATATCCAGCCTATTAAGTACGCGGAGATGACTAATAGTGACATACTAAGTAGCTCGCCATTTAACCCTATCGACTCACCGAGCTCTGCATACAGAATACCCCATGTGAGAAAGACTGAAACCAGAATCAAATCGTATTGTTCTAAATAAAAGGTTCAGTATCATAGGTGTCATATCATCGCGTTTCATTGATTGATATATATTTACAAATACGACGACTCGTGATCGTATATAGGTAGCGACAGAATAGTCAGGTGCTAACAATAGAATTGAGTCAATATCAGAATACACAATAATTTTATTGTGAAGGTATAACGTTGACGATAGGTGTGAGTGACTTAGATAAACAGAACTTTATTAAATTAGGTATGTTAAGGTCACAGCAGTCTCCCGCGCTGACACTGGCCGCATTTTACAGCCGCACTCGAACGTCGTACCTATTTCTTTTTGTTAGCCTACATTGTGTCCCACTGCTGGGCAAAGGCCTCCCCTTTTTCCTTCCAAACCTCTCTGTTTTCCAGAGGGATCTCCTGTTACTTATTAATACTCGTATATATTTAATAAAATGTTATTAGATGAATTCTCTTTTTTATGTTTTGGTTATAGCATGATATTGAACATATAAACAGAGATAAGCTAGATCTCTTGGATAAGCAGAAGTCAGAACAGCAGATATGTAATCTCTCGCTATTTCTAAGTATGTTTGGTTAGGTACCTAATCTTCGTTAAATGCAAAATAAAAACTACCTACGTGGACTGTAGAAAACAAAACTTACAGAACATTATAATGCAGATTTGTTGTGCCGATTGTCTGTAGGTAGAAAAGAAAGGAAAGGGAAAAACTTTTGACCACCATGATGGTTGCCATGATGGTGTTGAGTCTTCTTGATGACATCGTAAGCACAATTTTTCCCACCATCTGTAAGTTTAATATTTCAAAATAAAATACAGACCTTCAAAATAATTGAATATTGGGGTAAAAACAATATTTTCACTTACGTATTATGACTTTTTCGATTTTTTCCATTGTCATCTGTAAAAAATATTAAAATAGTAGGTAATGTGCCAATGTGAAATACGTGCATACATAGTGTAGGTATCTTAAAATCATGCAAATATACAGAAAGACAGGCAAACAGACAAATCTAGAAAACGAAAAAATAAATGTCAGCAAGAAAACAAATAAGACAATGAACCAACACAGAGTAGTAAACAAATGGAGACAATACATAATTATGCAACGAATGCAAACGTAACGAATATGAAAAGCGGCATTTCTTTCTTGCAGAAAATAATAACAATGAATATGATGGCGTGTGTGTGTGTAATATAATATACTCCATTTATTTACTATTTGCATCCAAGCGAGGCGTGCAATAAAGTCCCGAATCACAGTTTGTTAAAGATTTGTTTACCTACGAACGTATATACCCGAACACCTATAAACAGTAAACACAAAAATGAATGAGATAATGTATATGTACGACGAGACACATAGTTAGAGAATACAGAATAAATAATAAAAATAAAGTATTTGTCTGACCTGGAGTTTCAGGATTTTGTTCCATATCTAAGTCTATGTAACCAAGCCGCTTAGCTGAAAACATTTTGATGGAAACACTTGAAAAATAATTTATCTACACATGTCTAACGCGTACCTATCACAAGAGCACAACAATAATTATGAAATACATAGCTCATAGATAATAATATGATAAAACTATCTTATGTAATTTGATTGGTGCAAAGAATGCACATAGAAAAAGATATCGGTAACTACGTACGTACGTAGTGCAATTGTACGGTGAAACTAACATAAATATTAAAATATGTATTATAGCTAAGTATTTATTGAACGTATAATATTTAGGTACAGACGTCAGCACATCAAGCTACCCGAAACTGTCAAAACCCAATCAACCTTGAACCTAATGCTTTAGAGATAGAGTTGAAAATCTATTAAAGTTTGACAGATTGTAGTAGCTTGAAGTGCTGGCGTCTGTACTAAGCAGAGGATTAGACTAAATAGACTAGTAACGTACAGACGCGAGCACATCAAGCTACTACAATCTGTCAAATTTCTCTAATAGATTTTCAACTTTATAATTAAAGCAAGAAGGTTCAAGGTTGATTGGGAAAATTTGACGGTTTCAGGTAGGTTGACCTGCGGGCGTCTGTACAAAATAAGAAACATTTGGCCCTTCAAGTGGATTACTAATTTTTAAGTATTCTGTATTGATCTCTTGAGGTTTGCACTTGTACCTATACGTCTCAGAATTTATATTTAACACTAAGCAAAAACTTAATGTAATGGAGGTCTTGAACTTATTCAGCTCCAACTATAGTAGGAATCACAGAGCAAAAACAAAGAGGAGATGTTCTAATTCGATTTCCTTAGGAAACAACGCGTGACACTACGGGGTGAGGGGGATATTAGATCCCGCCCACTTCTATTTTCCATCTACCAGTCAATAGCAAAACTATTTGCTCGTTCTGTCGATTTTACTTTGTAGTTACGTAACTATCTCGCACTAGATGTCACCAAGTGCAGGATACAATGCAACAACAGGGTCGTACTCAGGATTTTCATACCAGGGAGTTGTTCATAGTTGACGATAGATGGCGGCCTGTTTACAAAATGATATAAAAACTACAAAAATAATATTTTGGCCATTAAAGGGTCTTTAGGAATGAATGTTGAACAAACTTCAGTATTAAGATTATTAAAATATGTTAGTTCTGAGCTCTACGTACCTAAATATTTTTAGTTTCCATGACGCCAAGTGTCGCCATCTAGTGTCGGGTAGAATTATGTTTGGAAACGCCGACGCTAAGAGATTTTTCTAGAACTATTTTAATAAATTACGCATAAAATTACGTGTTTTTAGGTGTCATATTTCACGGTAAGATTGATAAGACAATGTAATTTGAAAAGAAGAAAATGTTTGAACTTTTTATACCTAAGCCCGTGACACGAGTTTCAAATAGGTAATAGGATTGTAAACCAGAGTATTTTTTAAAATGAACTATCACGCCATCAGAATTTAATAAATCACTTTACTTAGATTAAACGAAGGCCTTCGACAGCTGTATCAAACATTCCGAAATATTTAAATCTTTATAAAACCAAGAACTGGAACAGCAATATTTATGTATATAGCAACGCAGACATTAAACTTCATTCTACAGAATCTTCGTTTAGCATACAAACGAGTGATAAGTAGAGTGACACGCTCTCTATAATTGAGGTGATATTTAGAACACCGGTACCCTGATAGACAACCAAGGGTATTGAAGTCGGCAGCAGGGGCTCCGATTAGCTCCGCGGCTCCGGTTTGCCAACGACAGTCCTTATTGCTCCCACAGCTCTGGAACTACAGACTATGTTTCAAGATCTAAGTACGGCAACCCTCAAGGTTGGACTTGCTGTGAATCGGCCTAAAACAAAACCCACGCTGCTTGGAGCGCAGCGGGGATCGTAAACCTAGGCAAAAAGGCTGCTAAGCTAATAATGCTATTGGGCGGGTCACGTCAGCCGCATGCCGAGGATGGCCCGGAAAGATGTGGCGAGACAACCTAGATGCGTACTGCAAGAGTTGGATCGACGTGGCTCTGGGAAAGAATGCCTGAAAGGATTTGGGGGAGGTCTTTGCTCAGTAGTGGGACAGTGAAGGCTAACATAAAAAAAAAACATCGCGCCTATATTTCCCGAAGTTTTAGATAGATATAAGTAGGGTAGTGAAGGTGTGGGTACACCTTCATTGAGCCGGTTACGTTGAAGTTCGATGTAATGGGGAAGATGGAGCTTATTGATTGATTGCTATGACCAGGTACAAATTCATACTCCGGGCTAATAAGGAAAAATTCAATAATGTAAAAACCACATTTAGCAAACACGCTTACAACCACAAAACTAACGAAGTGCGAACCTGTACTTGGGTCATTTTCACAAAAAGTGTACATCGTGTTTTCGGCGTGTCCCACAACTTTTGTTAAATATTTAACAAATAATATCCACGTTCAAGAAAAACTACACTAAAAATAAGGACCTGTGGTCAGTTTTTAACAATATTATATATTGTTGCTACCTAAAAACACATTCATATTAGCTTAATTTTCAAAATTTCTTATAGAAAGTGTCTATTTTAGCGCTGTCCTACTACCAATTTCATTAAAATAACATAACTTTTATATATTTTGTTGACTTATTTATACTAATGTGATTGATTTTTCGGAAAGTATAGTTATTTACGATTTGTTTTATAACTGTAGAAACAGTGTAACATTACACATAATATTTTAATAATTATATATATGTGAGGACATAAATTAGCTAAAGTGGAAAATTCCGTTCCGAAACCACATTTTTTACGAAAGATCGCAAACAAAACTACCGTTTAAGCATATTTTTTGTCGATGGGCAACATTTGTAAAGCTGTCATTGGATTCCCACAATGATTTGTCCATTTTGACGGCGACTAGCGGACGACGAGTGGCGCACCTCAGTAACGGTCCGTTTTTGATATTCCACAACCGCAACCAATTTCAAAGTAAGTTTACAAGTTTATTTCTTGCAAATTATTTTGATATCTTTATAAACTTTCAGTGATCCGAATTTGATACCAAGCTTGTTGATCGGATGTGTTAGTTAAAGATAAATGAAACAAAAATGTGCAAAGGTAGACTTCCGATACTTCCGTTCCGTAACCAAAACGCTGGTAACGTAGAATTGGAACTAAAAACTTTCGGAATGGAATTCTTAGGAAGATGGTACATTATATTCAAGTCGATTTATTATGACAATTTACTTTGTGTCTCTGATTAAGAATTCTAATATTGAGAAAGTATTAGGTATAAATGTTCATAACGTACTCAAATGACACAGGTACTAGGAAAAAAGTATTTATGAATTTTTATAATATTACTACAAATTGGTTGATAATGTTACATAAGTACCTACCTCATATTTCTTTTACAGGTACTAAACAAAAAGTTTGTTGCCGCAAGTTGTACATGTCGAAAATATTTTGGTGAAGAATATATTATTTTGTGAAAATTTGATCTCATTTTTTCAATGTGCAATAAAATTATAGCTTTGGAATAAGTAACAATAATATTGTTTAAGTAATAATAATAATTATTGTTTTAATATGTTGTTTTTTTATACTTATTGTAATTTTTTGAATGTGCACAGCTTTAGAATAGGTAACAATAATGTTATTTTGTATATTGTTTTAATAATAATGTTGATTTACGTAGTACGTAGTATAAATTGTTCATACTGTATCAGAAGAGTACAATTTGCAATATTTTGAGTATATCATATTTTCAAGTTTTCTTGTTAATGTACAATATTCTTAAGAATTCTATTCCGTTACTGGAACAGTCAATTCCGTGACTGTCCTATTTTATATTTTTATTTAAATATTATTTTTAGAGCGAAATACCATCTGATTGTAATCAGATTTTGATAATTTAGAGGCTAATAATTTGATGAATATAATTAAAAAGAGTTCCTATAAATTGTGTCCTAATTGAGTAACATACCAAAAAGTATTAAACTAATTTCGTCCAAAGAGTAACGTAATGGACATTAAATTCATCAAAAAGTGTGTTTTTTATTATTGATTTTAATTTTAATTTATTTTGTATTGAAGTACAAAATATTATTAACAAATAATACTAGTTGAATAAATCCAAGTGTGTTTTATTTTATTCCTATAACCGAAAGTTTATAGTTGCGGAATGGAAGAAATTTTGTTCCCCAAGGACAATAAATTACCTATATTTAACTAATTAACAAAGATTATGAGGTTTTATTCTTATTTTCATATAGTGAAAAGAATATCGATTGTAAATTTAATGAAAATAAACGAATTACAACAAATTATTAAATTTCGACACATTTAAAACAGTGTACACTTTTTGTGAAAATGACCCACTTTCGTAGTCGTTAGTAAATAGTTTGAGCATGGCCCTCCAACTTCCTAGAACTCATAGATATAGGAAAGAAGCTAGAACTACAAAATTTCCAGTTTATTATAACTTGAAATCTTGGAATTCTAGGAAGTTCGAAATCACTTCTCCTACAGATGCAATGGTGAATGCAACAGAAGGACGACTCAGTTCAACCTCTTAACAAAGTCTAAACTGACTTATATCTAGGTAGGTATATCTATATGAGAGGCTTCCCTGTTATTTTCTGGAAACCAACTTTAAAGTGATGGTTGTTTATGAGAGATCTAATTCTCCATTCGATTTTAATTCAGCGTAAATAGTACGAACTTAGTAGGTATCAAACAATCAAGTATTACACAAGAAAACAGAAAAAAAAAATAGAGCGAAACTGATAAAATCGTAGGCGTACCTATTCTAACTGTACTTCTGCCTTCTCTTTTATTTATATTCTAAAATACAGTCGCTAGTCGTGGTGTTGTGTTAGAATAATAATCTATATTCTGCCCAACCTAGTGTACAACAACAAAAGAGTATCTAAGACATTGCTGATTGTAGCTACTGCCTGTCTTGGTCTCAATAAACAAAAACAACAAAAATATTTTTATAACTTACCACTTGTAAACAAGTGCCAAATAATTTCAACTAAACAATAAACTTTGAATAACAATATAGTAAAATCGAATTATATTTTAAATGTACTTTTCTGAGTGAAAAACTAAATGTTACACGGATTTACGAATTAAAAACGGAATATACGAAATTCTAAAATGCCGCAAAAATAATAATCTGCTCGGTTTCACTTTTGTTTAACAACTAGTGTCCAGTTGTTCACTTGTATGCAGTACCTATATCTACGACGTTTACATTATGGGAGAAGGCCGCCTAAAGTCAAAAGTCAATAAGATAAAATGAAATAACTGAAAACATGTGGTTCCTATCGCATGTGATAAGTTTATTTGCTCTGGCAACACTAGAAAATGTAAGTCACAGAGGAGTGCAACCGGTCCGGTACCTCAGACTAAGGAAAAGAATAGACATGACATACCTATGAAAAAAACGTGCATAAGGTCAGGTGGGGTAAGTGAAACATACTTTACTTTTAATTTTACATAAACAGCTCTAGCACAATAATATGAGTCGCATTTATAATAACGATTGATGCGAACTACTCTTCCTTTAATCGGTCATCTATGATACGAGTTCCAAGCTCTATAGTCGTTCTTAAATCGATAAAATCATCGAATTTAAGCAGACTGTGGTTTTGTTTCACTTCCCCCGTGTATGGGGTAAGTGAAACTGTCGCCATAATATGTATAATATTGAGCCTGCGAAACTAATAAAAGGGCTAAAATGACGTGTCAAAATGCTTTTATCTAATATGAGTTGTATTTCGTCGGAATAAGTTTTAATTTAGGATATACACTTAAAAAATGTAATTTGGGGTAAGTGAAACTTAGTCACGGTGGTCAGGGGTACTAAACCAGTGCAAAAATCGAACAAAAATTTACAACTAAAATAAAATTGCGAAAAGATTATAAAACATATCATTGTGTTTATTTAGGTGCTCATTGAACAAATTCAAGTTTTCTTACTTAATTCACTTATAATTATGTAAGTAGTATGTAGTAGATTTATTTTAGATTTGTCGTCTAAAATAAATCAAAAATTAAACTCAAATAACAATAAAAATATTGCATTTTGCAGTTTTTCATCAGAGTAAGCAGCTTTATTAGTTTTCCGGATGTAATTTCGAGGCATGTTTTACAAGACCTGGAAAAAAAATCCGATTATAACATAAATGAATTAAATTAACTTCTCCGTTAAGCTAACAACTCTAAAAATAGTTTATCAAAAAACTCTCATAAAAAGTTTATAAGTTTTGTTTGTACAATGATTAATTGCTGTCTGTTAATAATTATTTTGTTAATTGATGGCTCTACCGAATAATATTGGAGGTCCTCGAACGGTTTTTTTGATTTTTGTCGGTTTGTTCGGGATTCTTGCAAAAACTACCTGCAATATTAATAAAAGTAAACAAGTACCTTGTAGTTCGACTAAAAACTGGTAAATGTTTGGTCAAAATCTATTGGTTAGGTTACCTTCTGAACGAAATGCAAAGATGATAAACAATAAATTAAGTACCTAGTAAAACTAAACATTTTACGCGAGATTACCAAAAAAAAATGTTTGTAAACTCTGGCACGGGGGAAGTGGGCCATATGTTTCACTTACCCCGGCCATCACTGTTTCACTTTCCCCAATCAGTACTTTTCGAGGTTAGAATTTCTACAACTTATAATTCAATTGCCTGCACGTTTAAGCTAGAAAAATCTATTAGAACATGAAATCTACAGTTTGAATACGTTCCTTACCTATAAAAATCTTCAAAAACACTATTAAATTGCTTGACACCAACGAAAAGATTAGGCACGTCCAACTCGTGTTTTGAAGTTCCAAAGATGTCAGATTTCTTTTTTTTATATAACCTTATAGAACTATCGTAGCGACAACTGCGCTAGAGCATTGAAACCTCTTCGTCGATCCTGTTTTATCGACCGATCACTATTAGAGCTGAACTCTATAGCTAAATAGATAGGGTTGGGTGTTTCACTTGCCCCTTCGTTTCACTTGCCCCACCTGACCTTACCTAAAATGTGAATCTGGCACAAAGATGGCGGCTTGCGGCATGCGGCAGCCTAACACACTGCACCTACCCATAACAAATGCAGTCTTATGTAAGTTGGAACACTCTATACAAGCAAAATTTTCGCCTAATAACACAAAATTTTCTTCAAAACACTGAATCAAACAAGTCGCGATGACAACTGATGTACTTGTTGTTGAACTTGTTGACTGTGACAAAACATGGCGACCGGCCGCATCACATTCCTTTATCTATTGTCGTTATGCCGAGTCCTTTATTTCCTTAGTCTGAGTCCGGTACAGACCTATCTTAAAGTACTCTTTGGAGTGCAAGTACATACATACTATACCAAACAACCATGAGATCTTCAGATAATTTATTTTTATTGATTTACTTATGTATTGAAGTACCTATTAAAGTTATTTAATAGTTTTTCCTGTACATATTCGCAAAAATGATATTCTAAATAAATTAGATTTTATCTGGTCGTGGCCGCGCCAGCACAAAACCATTTAGGTGCCGACCAAAGACTACAATCACAGAACATATATACCCTATACAATAGTATACTGTCTTGCCGACCGTTTATTCAATGTACTCTGTGTTGCCGACCTACTTCAAAGATCGAGGTCACAGAACACTGATGGAGGTCCATAAACTAATTTTGTGAAACCAATGTGGTTTTTGATGGACTTTTATAATAGGAGATTACCCGTTTTGCTACCAAACCTAAGTACCTACCTATGTTTCCCTAAAATTAAGGTATTTTTTTTTAAATTTTTCTGGCATTTTTGGCAAACAAAGTCAAACAGCTATGTTTTGACAGCTTCGTACCTATTTTTTTTGTTTATTTTGGCGAAAGTGTTGTATTCGTAATTTCGTACATTTCATTCAGAAGGAAAAGTTTTAATTTAATACCTTCAGCCCCAAAACATTCGTGTTTACGTAAATATAAGGACATAACCTCAAAATGTGTCTGTTTTATGCCTGATAGATTAATGTGCAAGCTAGACATTTTTTTTTATTCGGATGTAATTCAAGTAAATACATACCAAATTAAATACCTGCGATGTGCAGTTTATACTCAAATAACTACATTTATTCAGTTTTGTTTACCACAACACAATTGCTAAATAAATTGTTAGGTACGCAAATAGAGTTACAAAAATAATTTATTGTCTTTGAGAGTTACTAATTTACTTAGACTCTGACGCAAATATACTACTTTTCCAACTTAAATACTAAGTGTCTCTCAGTACGATTTCAAGGGACTTGGTAATATGATTTATGAGCATAAAAATAAAAGGTAATTATCTATTCTAAAGAATGGTTAATTTCCATTATTTACTTCTATTACGTAAATATTATGACAGGCACTTGAGCATAATTATATTGACCAATAATAGTTTGGCAGGATGCCGCTAGATGTCACTGACTTAAATAATTCAAAGCTTTGTTTTTTATTTCGAAAAGAGGAAAAAGTCCCCAAAATTTCCTAATCCTAACTAATATTATAGATGCGACAATGACCGGTCTTAGGACACGGATACATTTTATCCTGGTAGTACGTTACCGTAGGATAATTTATAATTATGTATATGTTATATTTTTTATGAGAAGGAGACTATTAGGTGAGTAGGTAATTGTGAATACTCTGCATTGTTTTAATATTTACCAATAAGCTTACCTACCTCCACATTTTGTGTGGGTTACGGATTCTAATAGAGATTGTGATGTTGTTATTAGCTTTACCTCTGTTTGCGTTTTAACAAGGATTAATTAACTTTGTTTACATAAAGTTAGTAATTTAAAATTCTTGATAGGTAAGTAATACCTACGTAGAGAAAAACAGAACTGTACCTATTATTTTTCAGACTGTTCCTTCCAGACAATCTTTCTCAGGCAGATAGGTTTCTCCAAAATTCTCCGTAATTTTTTTGTGGTCTGTACCTAGTGTCTCACAGTTGTACAAAGGCCGGGTCCACATTCTTCTAGGTATGTATTCTTATTATGTGCCACCTCGAAGCCTCGAAGCAGCCCTCATGGTGCGCCGGTGCGCGTCCAGGGCTTTGAGGTCCAGCATTTTACCTCATTTCATTCTCAGGGCCGGCACGCCCGCCACCGGCATCTTCAGTCACGCGTTTTACCAATAAAGTGGATTAAAAAAAAAAGTACATAGGACGTTGAATGAAGACTAGATCATTCTATGCCATTACGTTTTTTTCCTGGAAAATGGATTATGTGAAGGTCGAGATCCTGATAGTCGGGAACTAGAGAAGTCTTATGTTAAGTAGTGTGCTGATCTGAAGATGCTTCTGAACTTCATTACGACGAATACATAATTCCCAAGTTATTACTTAGTACATTTGATTTTATCGCGTCCGGAAATATACTAAAAACTTAGGCTGGTGGTTAACTTAGGTTGTGCTGGTTAAACTTAGGCTTTATAAACTTAGGCTCCACGAATAAATGCTTTTTCATTTTTTTTTTCAATAGTTATAAGAAAATAATCCTGGTCATAGGTATGACCAGATTATTTTACCTTTTAACAATATTCACGGCGCCATTTGTTATGAAAGAGATTCAAGAAAGAAAGGATGTAAGGAGCAATGAACGCAAGTCAATTGTGTTGGTCGGCTACTGTGTAGAGGCAGGTCAACAGCAGTTTACACCGCAAATCGCGATCAAGAGGGGCATTTTACTTTTCTCTACGTGTTGATTTCGCATCGTTTGCAGCTACAGCGCTGCACTGGCAGCGCGCGCATTACGTTCCGTTTATAAATATTTAACTTTTTTATAAATAAACGAAGAATCCTCAATGAGGTGATAATAGTTTTTTTTTTTTGAAAAACTGTGTTCTGTGCCTGTGATAATGTGTGTAACAAAGTGCGGGATATTATTAGTTTTAGTTCTTGTGACCACGGAATTAGGCAAGTATTAAAACATTGAAAATGTTTTTGGATTTAAAATATTCATGCTTTTGAAGTGTAGTTGCCTTGGTATGTACAACCCCGTGCAATTCCGTAGGTATCTCTCTATGGGAAATGAATGCGATGAAAAAGAATGCGACTAACAATCAATTAGAAGGGATAATATCATGCCTGTTGGATAAAATCATAACTGTTTACAAAGTTTGATACGATCTTTGTCTTGTACCTACCTAGCATGTATTTATAAAACAGAGACCAACTCTACAATCTATGAGCGCTTCGCAAATACAAATAATACCAAATGCATCCATGAAATTTATACCTACTCCCACCATAGCTAAAGGGGTATCTGTACCGATCTAAAGTTCTCCACTTGTTTGTGGTGTTTGCAGGAACCCCGCCCGATTATTACACGGTAGCACAAACTTCTGAGAATCAATCAATCAGCCAACATCAGTACTTGAAATTATCATGTGCAGGTTCAATGGTTTAGCCACTAGCTGTAATTTAACCCGTTACTGCAGCCACGTCAATAACTAATAATACGATTTCTGTTTAATAATACTTACCTACATGCAATCAAGACTGATTTTACCACTTTAATGATGTTCGCTGACAATCCGAAGATAAATGATGTCTCTTTTAATTGGTTTAAGTACACACACATTGTAATTTCTGTCTTCATCTAATTACTTGGCCATTGATGCGGACAGAACTGCCGATCTATTCTGTAAAAATCTCTCCGTGGTAACTACTGAAGTACTTATTACTACCTATAGAAGTATCAACACCCTTTCATGCCATAGGGCGGAGAGCCTGTTGCCGTTACTGGGGTAGGTACAGACGCCAGCACATCAAGCTACTACAATCTGTCAGATTTCTTTAATAGATTTTCGACTTTATTGCTAAAGCATTAGGTTCAATGTTGATTGGGAAAATCTGACAGTTTCGGGTAGGTTGACCTGCTGGCGTCCGTACTAATTCAGACTCCGGGCTAATACAGAAAAAATCCTAAAAGACAAACCTCGAACCATCAAACTATTTCTCTGACCTAGAGATCGAATCTAGAACCCCACAAATAGGTATTATACAATTAATCACTGTACCTATTGATGTGGTTGAACAGACACAATAAGTTACAGACTTTCTGGACCAGACTCATACAAATGCTATACCTACAGTAAACAGGTAAAATAAAGTCAGCAAAAAACAACATAATCTGCATCACATTACATGAACCGTATGACCGGTAAAACAAACAGAACAGGCTATCTTTGCACTACATAACTGTGAAAATACTAAAGAAAAATTTATGTGCCGCTATGCACGCATCACAAGGTAGTTAAAGTAGGTACTTAGTGTGTTTAAATCAGTATGAATACATACTATACTTATTCAAACTGATTTAAATTATGAATACATACTACGATTTGTAATAGAAAAAAAAATTAAGCACAGACTAAAAGACAATATGTAGGTATATCAGATAAAAACAAAAAACGAAAGATCAAATCAAAAGTGTAAAGTCTGATATAAGAAATTAGCAGGAAAGTGTGCCTCACGGCAAAAAGCAAAAAGCTGGGCCAAAAAGACACAGTTCAGCAAAAATACCAGAAAACTAGTGCCTAACGCTGGTTTTCAACTAGACCTGAAGGCTAATTCTCGTAATTTAAAACGTTCAAAATCTAGTCGCAGTCTCATCTCGGCGACAAACCAACGTCAAAAACCGGTCAAAATGTAGGGAAATCAGAGGTATTTTTGACAGATTGAGACTGAGATCAGCACCCTAATTGCGTAACACACAATCAATCGGAATCGGTTTCATTTTGACAGTTCAACAACATTCATTGCGTTATTTATGTGTTGAGGAGACAATTTTTTAGAACTTAGTACGGAGGCGGGGTGCTGTCTGTCCCCGTAAGGGGAACCTGACCTATTATACTGACATTTCCATATAATTAGGAAAAACGAAAATTTTATCAGCCTAGGGTAATTTAGGAACAGTCTCATGTAAGAAGCAATGGTTTAGCAATTTGCTTCAAAATGATTCAGATTACGATTGATTGTGTGTTACGCAATTAGGGTGCAGACTGTAAACGTGCTTAAAATTACGAGAATTGCCCGTCTGATGTGTAGGTGAAGGTTAAATACTGATTAATACCATATGATCGCATTGACTGAAGTCTTCTTAAAAATGGGTTTCACACTTGCGCGATAAAGAAAGGTAACAAATCTTGTTTGGACGATTCCATTGATAAATGCATTGTAAGTTGTAACTACAAACGCAATGATGCTGCACTGATCTTCATAATATAAGTATGTATTACCTATATAGTCCTCTTCACCGTATTCGTGGACAGCGACTAATTTTCTTTCCTTTCGTGAGCTCTTTGGTGACTATTATCTTCATATAGCATCAAGGAGCCTCCCATGTTATGCTAACTACGTGATGGGATCCACTGGTTCTTCATCCTGAGGCATTTTCTTCAAGTCGCCGAATTCCTTAGCAGAGGGGTAAACAACTAATGCAGCTGGATGTACCGACGTAATTGAAGAGAATGGGAAAGAGAAGAGATGTTTGCTCGATTGGATTTGCACCCTAAGGCGGATCACACACTACAACGCGCCACGCGACGGGACGCAGATAACGCGCCCCCTCGCGTGATTTTTGGAACGAAGTTCCTTATCGCGCGTTGCGAAAGGGGGCTAGACGGAAAAAATTAAGACCAAAAGTTGGAACGACACTTTTTGCTATAGTTGTAAGCCGTGCGGGCGTGCGCGTGTTTCTCTGTCTGTCTCTCTCTCTCTCTCTTATAGAAAGCAAGCCAGTTATACTTCGTTCCATCCGGGTGTCCCTTGACACATCTCAAGTTTTTACATACAAATTCAACAAAAACACGCTTTCGCGCGGGGAATTGGCCTCCGTTTCCCGCGCCCCGTTGCGTGGTGCGCTGTAGTGTGTGATCCGCCTAATTGCGTAACACTCTACCAATCATAATCTGAATCATTTTGAAGGTAATCCATTGCTTCATAAGTTCGAAAAATTTGTCTGCTTAACAACGTAAATAACGCAATGAATTTGGCTGCACTGTCAAAATGAAAGCTACAATATGTAGTTGTCGTTTTATGAATAGCTTCATAAACATATCATCGGCTACTTTCACTTGATTTGCTATCAATGCAAAATTAACTTTGTGTTTGGCACTTTAGCAGAGGAATTCAATCAGTGTTGTAGATGATTTATTACTCTTAGCAACACCGTCGTCATTACTCTTAGGTACAGTCTTGCATATCTACATTAAATAATATTAAAACTGCGAAAGTTACTCGTGGTCTGGTCTGTTTAGCATAATCAGCCTGTACCGTTTCCACTGCTGGGACAAAGGCCTTCTCTCGATGAGAGGGAGTGGGCCGTTATCCAGGGGTCCACTGCGAGCTGGTAGATGTCACATGTCTTTGTGTCTGTCTGTTTATTTGCCACTTACATATTAGAAGTATAACATCTCTTAGGGTTAAGGTTTAGCAGTTTGGCACCTGAAAGAGAAGTGCTAAGCATTGGTGCTCTTGGGCAGTCAGTTCCACAGATTGGTAAATGTTTTGACTACGACACGAGCTAATAGATTTTCTATTAAATATAACAAACGACGAAACTAGATAAATACCTATAATACATACTACATATTTAGGTAAGTCGGAATTTAAAGTTTATCGAACCGTTACAAAGTTTATAAAACGTAATTTAAATTAAATCACTATCGTTTTCTTATAACTGCCTCTTATGTCTCGACTGTTAACACGCGAGCCGTAACAAAGATGAATTTATTTTGTAACTAAAAAAGAATTTACTGTTTCATTTATAACAACTAGGTACCAAAGAAGCGGTATCAATGGCATAATAATATACGATCGCATTGTTCTGCAAACAATAACAAGGTAGATAGGTGCTCCTAAGTAAACATTGCCTTGAGAAAGTAAAAGTGATTTTTGTCATACAATAAGATTACTAAGTCTATTATGATAGTGCAATAACCCCTTATGTATAATCAATTCCCTTCATTATGTATTGTTATTTGCAGTCTAGCAGAAGACACACAAAAACGTAGGTTGCACATGGTTGAAATTTCTTAGGCTTCCGGCGATATAAAAGAACTGCACCAGTCTGTGTCAATTATTGTCATATCACTGTTTGTTGCATACACATTTTTTTTTATTGACAATAGGCTCTCTCTTGACCTCAATCCAGCCCAGAGACAGGGATGAGATCTACGGTGGAACGAGCTTGCCCAGAAGAAGCCTATTCACTCTCGCCTTGAAGAGATTCGGGTTGTATGAACTCGGGAATGCAGACGCAGGCAGACGATTCCACTCGTTAGCTGTGCCTACATTTAAAATGTTTGTATAGAAATTTTAGTGGAGGGGTGCGTCATTTTAAATTAGACGATCTCTAGTAGTCTGGCAATTAGAATCGTTCCAAAACACCCTGTTTTGGAAATTATGGATAGGTAGAGCCAGACCTTCATCAGCCTAGTTTAGGAGTCTACTGTAAAAATATACCACTCCACATGCCCGTCGTTTAACTCGATCATGTGTAGGTCGTCGCTCCACTTAGCCTGGGAGCCTTCTACACATTACATTCGCGGTCTCTACTAAACAGTATTCGTTTACCCTAACAGTTATCGGTTCTATGGCTAATATGGCCAGCCCATTGCCACTTCAGATTGCTCATTTTCACATTAGATCCCTTCAGAGTGAATTCAAGATGTATAGCAGACGAGATATTCTAAATAGCTCGTCAGCTACAGAAGTCTTTAGTTTTCATTATGGTTACCCAAAGCTTTTCAGATTAGGTGATAGGTACTATAAACCTTGCATACCCAACAGACCCGTTAGCAATATTTTTGACCAATCGCTAGATGAAAGGGATAGTGAACCCACCGCCGTGAAGTTTTTTATGAATAATTATGTTTTATCAATAACCAACCAAGTGGATACCTGATTTGATGGTGCATAAAAAGTGGAACAACTCAGAGAAATCAAAATAAATTGTCACTACGCTGGCAGTGTACGGAATTTAACAAGAACGAAAGTACTTGCGCAATGCGTTTGCGCGTTGCGCGGAAAGTTTCGTTACCGTAGGTCGGATCGGATCGGTGGCTGGATACGGACGGATGAGAGTGGCTTAAGATCGAGTTTAGTATCGTGCTTGAAGAGGCTCATGCGCAGCAGTGCAGATCTGCTATTCCCTGATGAGATGAGGAGGATCTGACGTGGTGACGTTAAATCTAGTTCTGACATTTTGTTTTTTTTTTTCGCTCAAAAGGAGTTGAGGCCATGAGAGCCACAGTGGCCTAACTGTCATTTTTTCAATACTGACTTTATTTGAAAAAAAAACTGCTCTAAACTGTAAAAGTCATAGCGCCACAGTGGCCTAAAAATTAGTTAAAAAAAATTCTGTTAGGCCACTGTGTCTCTCTGCTCTAAACTGTAAAAGTCATAGCGCCTAAAAGTCATAGCCACAGTGGCCTAAAAATTAGTAAAATTTTTTTCGGTTAGGCCACTGTGGCTCTCATGGCCTCAGTTAGTAATTGAGTTGCGCCATGTAAAATACTGGTATTCCGCTGTATCCGGTTTGACTGGAAGCAGACCCCAACGTACCTAACTAGTTTGGAAAAGCCTAGTCAGATGATGAGATGTTGGTATGTGGTATCAATGGTTGGTATAAGTATGTTGGTATGTATGGTTGGTGAATATTCTATTTATAGAGAGATGATTCACCGAAGTACAACACTTTTAGTCGAATTATATAATTGAAATATAAAAATAAACGACATAAATATGCTAAGCAAAGAGCGTTTAATTTAATAGATAAAATATTATTGCACATCGACTTTCTATTCGTCATCTTTTGCTATATTATAAAGCATAGCAATTTTATTTTATTTAATATAATATTTGCAAAATTCCGACGATTATGTAATGTACTTTTTTTGATAACATTGGCATTATGCAGTGAAATTTTCTCCAAGTGATACAGGTTACGAAGTTCAGTTTCACATTGACATTTTAAAAGGGCATTCTTGCCTCTTATGTGATCCGAATTGTTTTGGCTCTTCACTTGTGTATTACGTCAGTCAACATGTTTATCGCCACAATTAATGTCGTCTTTGGTATTCGAAGCAGTGCCCGAGCCCGTTAGTAGTGCTGTTTAGGCATGGGTTCGATATATCAAAACGTAACTTATATCGGATATGTGTTTAGTATCATACCATATCGATATCTAAATATACATAACCGTTTTCACAAAAACTTCATCGAGCTATGGTTTCATCCATATCCATATCTGTCCATATCGCAACAACGAAAACGAACTACGAAAACGCAAACTTCACATCACGAGCCGATATGACATCGACGGTTTTCATTCGCTTTGTCTCTGTCTTACCATTCAATGTTTTACTGGCGTAAAAGTGATGAAGCGAATATTACGTAACTTCGGCTAGTGATTTGTTATTTGGTTAATAATAGTGCGTGTGTAATATCTATATCCTAATGCGCTAGCAATAAGGTCTAGTTTCTATTTATTTAGTTACTAAACTTTAAACAACGAAAGTATCTAAATCAATGTATTAACGTTAAAAGTGTGAGTTTGCGTTTGTCGTTAGTTTGCGTTTCGTTCGTTTCAGTTACTTGTGCAAATCGTACTACTGATATCGATATCTGAAAACGGTTTTCGATATCGATATGAAAACTGAATATCGGTTACATATCCGTTAGCAAATAAATACGAAAACGCCCATGTCTAGTGCTGTTATATTCAGCTCAGTCAGTTATGTAAACATTAACTACGTGTTTGAAATAAATACAAAAGAAGAGGAAGACCCACGATGAAAGGTATCGGGTCGCTGGCTGTACTAAAATGCCATGTTTTACCTACAGTTTGTCCAACAGAAATATGATTTAGCTTTTTATAGACTTCACTCGCGTGGAGGTCGGAAATTATCCCACGGGAACATACCTACTGTCGGCATTCGTGTGTCAAATCCGTTCTTTGTTCAGCCAGCCTGAGTCACATGGCGATTCTAGAGTCAGTAACAATTAACTTGTTTGTTTCATTATTTGTAGCATGTCCAGTCTATAGCGTTTCTAACAATGTAAACAATATTCTGTAAAACCTGAGGGGCAACCCTCGTAATTTTAAGAACGTTCACAGTCTGCAGTGCGATTCTGTAACCATCTCAACGTGAAAACTTAGGTGAAGTGAGCGTGGAGTGAAATGTCATTCCAAATAATGCTAGGGATTGACACTACTGACAACTCACATCAAGCTCACTTCACTTGAGTTTTCACGGTGAGATTTTTACAGAATCGACCGGCTGATCTCAGTCTCAATCTGTCAAAAATTCCTCTAATTCTGACAAGTTTTTGACATTTCTTTGTCGTTGAGATGAGACTGCGACTAGATTTTGAACGTTTTAAATTACAAGAATTGGCCTTCTGATTGTGTGCCTATTTGCTTCAAACTGGCCTGTCCAGTGGTAGGTGGTGAAAGTAGAGGTTATGCTAGTGTGTTCCCCTTCACTCTCCTTGATAAAGTTTATAGGTATGGGAGCATCGTTTATAATGCCTTTTAATGATGAGGTTTATTCTATTAATCTACTTTCGCTGTTACGTCGACGTCAAGTTTGCAAACTTCACCTAATAGCTAGTCTACGAGTGGGGTTATTCCGTTTATCACCCCAAGGTGGACGCATGTCCGAGAATTCACCCTAGGCCACACCAGAATGCATTCTCGGACAATGCGTAACTTGGGGTATACATCTTAGGGTGGATTTTAACGGAATAATCGTACGTCTGATGAAGGTTTTATGAAAATCTCTTATGTCAATACTGTGTTAGTATAGTAGGTCAAACCGTACCTAAATACCGCGAAGACTTAGCGTGCGGTCTTGGGTTTTGAGTCTTTTTACATAGTCAGGCAAAACTGTTTCTCCATTAACAAATTCTCAGTTGCAGCTAGGGGTTCCGCACCCTAATTGCGTAACACACAATCAATCGGAATCTGAATCATTTTGAAGCAAATTGCTAATCCATTGCTTCATAAGTTCGAAAAATTTGTCTGCTCAACACGTAAATAACGCAATGAATGTTGTTGAACTGTCAAAATGAAACCGATTCCGATTGATCGTGTGTTACGCAATTAGGGGCGGATTTGTGTACGGTTCAACCCCTAATACATGGGACTTACAGGAACTTACTCTTGTAGGTACATACCTCTGCTTTACCTCTGCTTCCCTTTCGAGGTACAGGCGTGTGTTACCTTAGCTTTACTGTTTCTCACGGAAGTCTGCAGCAGCGTGTACGTGAACGTAAAATAAACTGTTTCGTTTCTTTTAATTGCAGTATCTGAAGTTGATGGCGATCTAGCATCCATGTTGGATTTCCGTTACTTTCGATGTGTTATGAAGCGAGAGTGGACGTGTCCGGACAGCGAGATTAACTTTTTTATGTACACACCGTAAGTACTTTCTATTTATTGACACATCAAACTACCCGAAACTGTCAAATTTTCCCAATCAATCTTGAACCTTAGTGTTTCAGCGATAAAGTAGCAAATCTATTAAAGAAATTAGACAGATTGTAGTAGCTGGATGTGCTGACGTCTGTACTTCAAATCCCTTTTTGCCACAGACTTATAGTCTGTGCTTTTTGCAGTTTTGACATTTATATTTCCTGATAAAAAAATAAAACGAAATTCGTTGGACTATTCGAATATAGATGTCCTATCCCGTTGCTTCTCAGTAAGAACGACCGTTATCTTCTAAACATGACGCGGGTCCAGTACAGCGCGTAGATTTATTATGTGCGTATCATATGCGTACTAATGATTATTTATTACTTTTAGTTATTGGTTAAAGTTAACGACTATTGTATCTTTACCAATAGGTAAGCCAAAACCTCATCATAGCTTTGCATAGTAAAATCACACACAGGTCACAGGTAAAATTAGGTTACGAATCTATTTCAATAAAAAATGCTACCAATTCTAAACAAAACGATTCGTTTTTGTTTATAGCAGCCAAACATTAGTTGATCATAAAGCGGTCTATAAGGAGGGGCCCGTGGCTAAATAATAACAGCCGCACAGGTCGATCGGTCAGGTTAAGCTACGCTTGCCGCGGTTGGTCTGTGGATGGGTGACCATCTTTACATACCGAGACCCCTCCGTGCCTCGGAAAGCACGTTAAGCCGTTGGTCCCGGCTGTCATTCGTGGATCTTTGACAGTCGTTACGGGTAGTCAGAAGCCCGAAAGTCTGACAACCAGTCTTACCAAGGGGTATCGTATTACCCAGTAACTGGGTTGTGGAGGTCAGATAGGCAGTCGCTCCATGTAAAATACTGGTATTCAGCTGCATCCGGTTAGACTGGAAGCCGACCCCAACATAGTTGGGAAAAGGCTAGGCAGATGAAAGCGGTCTATAAGGAACCTCATGTACAGGATCAGAAAGGATTAAAGCCATGGTGGTGATGAAGTACCTACTGCCAGTATCCTATTGTAAGATACTAGATCTTAATCTTCTTCCTTGTAATATTCACAGAGAACATCCAAAACAACATTTCGTGGATCCTCGACATCCGAAACTCCTTCGCGATTACGGTTGGAAGAAAACAAGGAAGAATGTTCTCATCATCCACGGCTTCAACGGCACCTACTCTAAAACACCGATGACTTTTATTCGAGATGGTGAGTTTAATTGCATGCTAATGGCGCCGGTTCCCTTGTTCACAAACTAAACTAAAGGGTATCATTCAGGTTTCATACAAAGTTGGGCCCAAAATCGAAAGTGCCAACGAAAACAGATATTTTTAATCCGTTTGGAACATCATCCTGGGCGGTTAAATAAACGGCTAATTAAACCAGTTGGCTGCGACATATATAATATAATTTCACTTACATAAAAGAAAACTATAAACTTCACAAAGTATCGGTTAACAAAACATCCAGCAGTTTATCATGCATTCTTCTCACGGAAGGATTAAGCACTGCAGTTTCGTTATTTCAGTGACAAAAAACAACCAAGAGAAATAGTTGAGAGTATTCAATGAAAGTGTGAAAGTGATAAAGAGACGACCGACTTTGTGCGCGTGATCATACAGAAGGCGGAACGCTCGATAAATCTTCGCATGATGTTTTTATTCTTTGATGGGAATGTTATTTGCGTTACATCAATTATCTTCTGTCCAAGTAACATATACTTAATATGGCCCCATATTATGTGCAGCATAAGCTTAGCCTACTAAGTCCCCACTGCTAGGACACAAGGCCTCCTCTTTGTGAGAGGGAGTGAGCCGTAGCCCGTAATCCACTACGCCAGTGTGGGGTGGTGGATGTCACATGTCTTCGAATTTTCGGTTCCCTCGCGTTGTTTTCCTTCGCCGTTTTGAGAGCAGTGGTGATGAGATACATTCGACTATGAATGTATCTCATCCTCATATAGTCCAAAGTAAAGAATCATGCTTTAGGCTTGGTTATTTAATTATCATTAAAATAAGTTCTAGATTTCTTAGAAAGTTTGGTCTCTAAATAAAAAAAAAATAATTACGTATATAATAACTATGCAAAATAAAAAGGCCTGATGCATATTCCATAGTCCACTTACTAAGTCTGCGGTAACAATTACATACCATTCATTACATCACCACAGCTCCGTTCCGCTTGTATATTTACCTACATTGTCTATATCTGTCTGTTTATCTGTTTTCAGCGTATCTATCTCGCAAAGATTACAACGTGTTCATGGTAGACTGGTCGACGCTCACCAGGTTTCCTTGCTACCTTTCTGCGCTGTCTAATATGAAGTAAGTTGATTTGAAGTGATCACGAGGATTATTATTCATCAATATAATACACAGCTTCTTTATAGTGGATTTGGTAAACACGAGAAAATTACGAGTTTTCGTATCAGCTATTATGACATGCATCATATTTGTAAGCCAAATAAGAAAAATACACTTTTTAAAACACTATCTCAAAGAACCCTTTCACCATTTATGCCATGCCTAAATCTTATTGCTGATCGATGTTCTGGCTATATTTGTATTACCGGCTCTACAGTATTCTTTTTCTTTCGAGTAATGGTTTTAATCTTTTACATTATTTTCTACCTGATACTAACAGTTATACCTACATATACCTGGTTTCTTTATCTGGTTTTATGTAGCCTGCATTCCCAGTTTAACTTACTGCGGTGGTCTGAGAGAGGCAACGACTAGATGGTGAAAGGCAATTTCTACACGCTGAATTATAGGTACCGACGGAAAAAATAGCTCATTCTACCATTTTTCAGAAAAGCTGCTCAATGCACGGCTCAGCTCTACTCAGCGATCACGCAAGCTGGGGCATTAGCTAAGATGATCACCTGTGTAGGACACTCCCTGGGTGCTCACGTCTGTGGCATGATCTCCAACCATCTCACCGAGAAGCAGTACAAAATTGTCGGTGAGTTATTTCATCCCTCGTCTGATCGGTATACTGTTTTTTCTGTTCTGTGGTAAGAAGAATGTTGGAATCACGGAATAGTCAAAACCGGCCAAGTGCGTGTGAAGATGAAAGGTTCCGTAGTTGGAATGAATTTTATCCCAAGAACAAACTTAACATTGCAGTTGAAAATCATGTTCTCCCATACATTGCAACTGCAAATGTAAGTTGGTCGACTATTACTCGTAAACTTGTAAAGCCTACTTAGCTGTGATAGTTTTCCTTTTAACTTCGTTATATATACTACTTCCGTGTATTTTTTCACATATCCAAAAACAACCATTTAGCCGGCAGGGAAGGGGGGGGGGGGGGGTTAAACACTTGACTAACAAAAAATTAGCACTTTAAAGCTTAATTTTTCACAAACGCATCCCTGAAAAAGAAAATTTTCACAAACCCGCAATATTTTTGAAAGACCTATCTTACGATACCCTACACCATGGGGACGAGACGAGATAAAAACAACATCCCCACTACCACCGTGTTGCCCTATGATCTATTCCACGATTTCAATAGCTCTAGACCAGAGTGGGACGCTACATCTAGGTACCTAAGTATCCAGTTGTGGAGGCTATTTTAAGACTTAAAGTGATTTACTTTAGGCATAGTTCTGGATCCCCCCCGGTGGGTTCCCGCATTGTCGAGGCGGGGGGGCTCAGTAGCCGTGGCGAGCTGGGCCACGGTGAAGCTAAGAGGAACCCCAGCGGGGGCCGCTCGTCCGGGCTGTGCGGTTTAGCCCGACGTAGCGGCCCACGGGTAGGTTGCGGTGCCGCTTGCGCGACATCGTGACCTACCTGAGGCGGGCCGCGATGTCCCCCGTGAGGGAGACATTGCGGCTGAGGATAGAGGCCGCGGCGGGAGAGGCTCTCCCTCCTTCCGCGGCCTTGACGGGGCCGCCACCGTATGATGGCGGACGCGGCGGGGCCGCAGGGGAAGAGGAGTGTCGGTGTTTCGTTGCCGCTCTCCCTATCCTCTGCGGCCGTAGCTCCCCCAACGCGGGGGGCATGCGGGGCCTGCCTGTAAGGCGGGCGTGGAGGCCAGCAGGCAACGGGTGCGGGGGCTCCGTTGCCTGTTTTGCACAGGCCTCCACCTTGTGGGACGGGAATGGCTAGGTGTTCCCGGCCATTCCCGTAGAAGTATTGATTTCCCATAGCCCTCCCATTACGGCGTTTGTAGGAACACCGCTGAGTCTTAGTGGGTATACTGTCCTTTCCGTCAGGGAGTCCCACATACCCCGTCTCGGTCCCCCGCGAGACGGGGATGCATAAAGCATTTCTCAGCGAGAAAAAAAAAAGGCATAGTTCTGGATAGTTAGAAAGTCAACTCTCGGCTTCACAATATACGTGGAGCATTGGCAAAAACTTGTCAGAAAAAGAATTCTTCCTATATGGATATATGAAATTACTTTTGCTCGGCGATAACGCAAGCTGACGCGTTTACTGTTGAAATGATCTCGTTAATAGAGCACATTCTCCATTCATTTTAATTTGGAAAAAATCTTTTACTTTTGGGTATCAGACAAATGAAACCATAATAAATTGGTAAACTGAATGCCAGGAGTAAGAGGAAATTTAGTAGCGGGTTGCTCAAATTGTGCGCGTTGGTTTAAAAATACAATTGACTCTTCATTTTCAATCTGTGTGGTGACAGCACCATATCCGTTTAATGCCATAGTAATCTCTTGCCCCTGGCTATTTCTTTATTAATTAAGTTTTAATTTAATTCTATAACATCGATATAATAGCATTTATGTACGCTTTTGAAGCGTTAGTAGAAAAATAATGCTTTGCACCTATACCTAGTTTATAAAATAATAAAAAAAAAAAAATTAAATACGTAACGTTAAGCTTCACAGTTGTGGTTGTTTCGGCAAAGCCAGGGTGACCGTCTTAGTCTCCAAGTATTGGTTGATGCCGTCTTCACCCCTGAAAGAAATAATATAGTTGAGAATGAAGTTGGATGACACGGTTGGCGCAGTGGCTGAGCGATCGACTGCTGTGCTGCGTGTCGCGGGTTTGATTCCCGCACGGAACAAATATTTGTATTGCCTACAGGTTGGCTGTTTGTGTATGTGAGTTTAAATGTTTGTAAACGCACCCACGATACAGGAGTAATTCCTAGTGTGGGGCGACGTTTATTATAAAAAAAAAAGTCACCAACGATTCTGGAGTTTCTTACTTTGTTGTTATTGTTGTTTACTGGTTACTTTAACTTGCCTGACATGGGCATCGAGCCCAGGACCCCACGCTTAGCAGCTGCGCTAGCGCCCACATGACCAACGGGACAGTGTTATTGGGTTTTATCATTAGGAATTTCTTTCTAGCAGCCCGGAGTTAGGAAGTTGGTGGTTTGATACCCCCGTGCCTCGGAAAGGACATTAAGCCGTTGGTCCTACACCTTATCTCTCCCCGGTCGTGTCGGTTCGCCGTCCTATCGGACTATGAGAGGGAAGAAAGAGTGCACTTGTCTGCGCATACACCTGTTCACTATAATAATTAACGCGCCGAAGGCTAGTCTCCGGTGAGATTTGCCGCCAAGACCGAAATTTGGTCTGGAGGACTATTACTTATTACCAGTGATAGGAATAGGTAGTGCCTATTTGCCTAAACTTCGAAGAACAGAGACAAGAAACTGAGACTTCCTTAGAACTAAATTTTTTCCGGGACATCTGTCCCGAAATTCGGGACAACACTTTTAAATACATTAAAAAAATATGTTATTTGGAATAAGTAATTCGTCTATACTTACCTAAAGCTTGCGACTAGACATAACATAATAAATAACATTCACAGTCGTTAAAAAACTTTAGGTAAATATAGACGAATTACTTATTCCAAATAACATATTTTTTTAATGTATTTAAAAGTGTTGTCCCGAATTTCGGGACAGATGTCCCGGAAAAAAATTAGTCCTAAGGAAGTCTCCGTTTCTTGTCTCTGTTCTTCGAAGTTTAGGCAAATAGGCACTACCTATTCCTATCACTGCTCATTACTTTAACGTAGGGTATTTCAATATCAAGATACGTGTATTTTCTCAATGAATTTGCTGTCATGACGTTTTAATAGTAGTTACTTTAGAACATTACCCAATACTTACAATTCTCTACCAATACCAGAGTCCTTGAAACCGCCAAACGGAGTTTGACATGTTGTGTGGTCATACGTATTGATCCTGAAAAGTAACATTATAATTTTTTTCAAAACATTTGACGGCACGGTTGGCGCAGTGGTTAAGCGATTGACTGCTGCGCTGCGTGTCGCGGGTTCGATTCCCGCACGGAACAAATATTTTTATGACCTACATGTATTTGTTCCGAGTCTGGGTGTTTTTCTATCTATAATATGTATGTATTTACAAAAAAAAATGTATATAAGTAGTTTATCAGCCATCTTGTTACCATAACACAAGCATTAAGTTGCTTAGCTTGGGACTAGATGGCGCTGTGTGAAATGTCCAGGGATATTATATTATTATATTATAACTCATGAGAAATATACGAACAGTGTTATGGGTGAATGTAAAGAGGCAGACAAAAGGAAGAAACGAATTGTGTCGAAGATGATTTAGCTAGGAAGGAAGGTAACTCTGAAATGATGGCAATTTTTTTTGTTAGCCTATGTCATGCTGGGTAAAGACCTCCTCTTTTACTTCCCAACCTCCGTGTCTGGTGCGATCTCTGGCCATGTAATATAATGATGGCTAGAATTATGAGAATATATATTTTTTTATTTATTCGTTTCAGGCGACGCAGGCCCATAGATAAATACTTTAACCTAAACATACATATTTTTATTATGAAATAATACGATAGTTAACAAGCCATTATAGAAAAAGGCGTGCTACACCGACATCAAACAAATCGGGACAGAGGTGATCATTATGATGGACAAGCTGCCCCCCGCGGTTTCACCCGCATAAGTTTCGACCCCCTGGGAATATCGGGATGAAAAGTATCCTATGTGTTAATACCGGTTATAAACTATGTGTGTGCCAAATTTTATCCAAATCAGTTTAGTAGTTTTGGCGTGAAGAAGTAACAAACATACAAACACACACACACTCACTCACAAATTTTCGCCTTAAATAATATTAGTGTGAATAGACACATCATCATTCATCATTCTCCTACCCTCATCCCATCTATTTGGGGTCGGTCGGCGAAACATGTCTCATTCTTCCATACTTCTCTATTAGTCGTCATCTCGGTAGTCACCCCCTTTCTAATCATATCCCCTTTCTAATCTTCCCTTAATCGTAAAGCCATTGCATAGGTACTCGAAACCCTCCTCACGACATTTTCCTCATTTAAAATAATTAAAAATGATTTGAAATAAAAAAATTCTGCAAAATATGTAAAGAGGCATAATATTTACCAGATGGAGCCAGCTCGGACCTGCTTGGCGAAGCTAAGAGCAGTAGTGATATCATTAGTGATGACTCCAGCACCGAGACCGTAGTTAGAGTCGTTTGCTCGGTCGATAACTTCCTCAAAAGTGTCGAATTTAAGGATGCTTTGAACTGGACCGAATATCTGGAAAAGAATAATATATTAATTAGACATAGAACTTTAGAGATTTTGAATTTTGTCCAAAATTACATAGTGAAAATCTGTCTTACCATGCGAACGAGTAAAAATAAATAAAAATCTAAGCAGAACTAGTCTTCCTCAAAATAACTCGGTTTAATAATTGAATAAGAATTAACGGTAATGTTGGCTTGGTTTCCACTACAACAATTTTATTGTAGATACTGTTGCGAGTGTTATCATGAACAACGACAAGCAAAAATGATAATGAAATTGATTTCAGACGACATTTTTTGATGCACTTTGTTCATGTGCAATCGAAGCTGCAGTAATATGTCCTATTTTGACGAGAACGTACGAGTAAGTAAAACTATTTATACTTTGTACGCCTTTGTAATATTCCCTTACCTCTTCTCTTGCAATCTTCATGTTATCAGTAACATCAGCAAAGACAGTAGGCTTGATGTAGTACCCCTTATCTCCCACCTTATCGCCACCAGCTACACATTTAGCTCCTCCCTCCTTACCAGCTTGGATGTATCCTAACACTCTGCTGTACATGTCTTTGTCAATCTGCAAATTGAACACATAAATATGAGTCATACGACCCACGGCATGTTTCCCCCAACTATTTTTTTTTTGCGTTTGCTTCCTTTTTATGTTTGCCGCAAATAAATGTATTTTCTTTCTTCTTTCTTTCATAAGATTCATAAGTAATTATACATTCTTTGTAGGGGATATTAGTTCTTGGATAACAAGTGCCTATTTTAACGTAAAATACCAAAGCGCATACATATATTAAAAATAAGATTATGTTTTTGTTGTTGCTTCAAAAAATAAACAGACCATCGGCCAAAAATACCGATGCCGCCTAATGTATTACGACTGCATTGTAATTATCAAGCAGTTTGTCGAGATCATAAATAAATGTGGCCATTAGTTCTATAGTAGTATGTCATACCTGAGGTCCTTGCTGTACATCATCGAAGGGGTTTCCGACCAACCTTTTCGAGGCGATCTCAGCGGACTTTTGCACAAACTGGTCGTAGATCCCAGACTGGACGTACGTTCTTGTGCCGGCGCAACAACACTGGCCACCATTGGCGAACGCTGCAGCATGAGCTTTCTGAGCTGCTTTTTCAACTGGAACGAGAAACATCACAACTGTATCATCTTTTAGATTATACATTTCAGAGACCATTGATTGGTAGCATAAAAAATCCATTGGTGGAAAAACCGTAATACGTATTTTTATCAGTTGAAAATCAAAAACGACTATCATGTTATCCTCAGAATTTAATAATAAACATAACCTAAATCTGATTAGCGTTTATTTTTTTGCTGTTAGGTGCAAAATGTTAAGTTTCTGATCCTTAACCAACAAAGTATTCGTTGGTGTGTTACAAGTAGAGACATTGGCATGGAGTCAAGGTTGAAAGGGATTCGTTAGAAGATAAATTCTAGTTACCATCAGCATCATTGAAGACCACCAAAGGACTCTTGCCACCGAGTTCCAAAGAGACTCGCTTCAGGTTAACAGCAGATGCTGCACCCAAAATCAAGCGCCCTACCTGCAAATATAAAGCAATATGTCAATTCTCTGATGCCATTTATTTCTTCATCACTCTGATAAAATTTGTTAGTAAGTTTGTATGTACAGTCACGAGCAAAAGTATGTATACACTCGGCTTTATTCAAAAGCGATTTACTCCTTTATTTTTTAATGAAATTTTATGTTGTTACGAACATAGCATTTTCGTACCCATAGGTTTATGTAATGTGTCGTATTTCAACGTTGCATTCGTTATTTCACGAAAAAATCGCAATCGAAAGTTGCCAAGTGTTGACATATTGGTGCTCGTGACTGTACGGTGTACTCCTACATACAAACTCGATCTCCGGAATCCGGAACATATGAAAAAATCTTTTTGTATTTGATAGCCCAAATCTTGAGGATGATAATAGAATATTTAACACCACGCTACGACACGAAAAGTCAGAAAGAACGATACCTAAGCGAAAACGAAGTAGTGTGGGTAGTAGGAATGTGGTCCTACATTTCACACAGACGCAGTCACGGGTAGAAGCTAGTTATTAATATAAGAATAGCCCGAATGGGGCATGTTACATTTGTCAATATTATCACGATCCTAATATCGCAAGTATTGAACACGATACCGTGATACGGCCTATTATACGATCAATATTACCACGGTATTGTGATATTATTGACAATGTAACATGCCCCAATGGCTTCAACGGCTTGAATAGAGTGAAGAAAATTCATGACTATGAAAGTCATTTTGATATCCCATCTTTGAGTAATCTTAGATTTTATTACACTAAATAAATGCGACATACCTCGGTAGAACCAGTAAAAGCTATCTTATCGACATCGGGGTGGTGCGTTAGCGCTGCTCCTGCTGTGGGTCCGTACCCTGGCACCACGTTTACAACTCCTGGAGGGAACCCTGCCTCTTTGATAAGGGCAGCTATTGCTAATGCTGTAAGTGGTGTCTGTTCTGCTGGCTTTAAGACTATTGTGCAACCTGAAAACGTAATTAACGTAGTGAAATATTCCATGATCGCTTAAATTCATACAGGGAGGCAGGGACCATTTTTGCCGGTTATTAACACGTTGCGGGACGTTACTGACTTTTTCAAATTATGCGATATGACAGTAAAATTGTCCATACAAGTTCCGACCACTGCTTTATCCGTACCGCCCTAGAGCAATACTAAAGAATAATATAACTAATATAAATAACACAAGCATTAGGTTGCTTAGCTTGGGACTAGATGGCGCTGTGTGAAATGTCCAGGGATATTATTATACTAAATACGATGACAGTACTTTCATAGCCGGATTGATGTGGTATGACAGTAAAAACGGGTTTCCTTGTTCCTCTATACAAAATTTCGCTGTAATGCCCGTACCTCAGTTCCGGCGGTGCCCGTACTGTCATTTTCAACACCGACAAATCTACTGCTAATGCAGTGCGTCCCGCAACGTGTTAACAGCATCATGCTGAGAAGGAGCCTTTTAGCCTCGTATAGGACTTTCTGTTTCATTTTTCTTTGTTACTTTTTTTAAAATATAATTTGGTTTTTTATTTTTGACTGTGTTTAGTTTAGTTTATGATCTTCCTGTATGAGTCGCAATAAATACATTTTCTTTATTTATTGAAAACAAATAGCTGTTCCATACCTTTTGACCGCGTAGGTATTGGCACTATTCTATAAAAGTTTTTTTTTTTTATAATCGACGAAAAATGTCTACGTTAGTCGTTAGGGGGTTTATAATCATGTGCTGAATTCATGGTTACAGTTTACGCGTCATGTCCCCGGCGATGTCTTTCCTGATTAGTCCTAACCTTAGATCAAAATTTTATAATTGTGCTTCGAGTTTCTTCTTTCTACACATAAAATTAGGACACAAGTATATTATTCATTCCACGGAGTACTAACAAATGTTACGAATAAAAAACCCCATTACATTTTTCCAGACTCCGTGATCTCAGGATATCCAGTCATTTATCATAATCCACATTCAAGTCAGCTAACAATGGAAAATCAAATAAGTTGCAATTTCTATATTTACATTTGCCTATAAGATCGTAAACAGTATATAATTAAACACTACGCATGTATAATATTAATTATTGAATTGAAGTAAACAGATAAGTAGTACAATACATACCCGCGGCTAACGCTGGTGCAATTTTCCATGACAACATTGGTATAGGATAGTTCCATGGTATGATCTGTCCACATACGCCAACTGGCTCTTTCAAAGTAAAAGATAATACTTCACCATCTGTAAGAGACATAATTTTATGTAGAACATCACGATTATCGTCAGGCTTAGGCAGTTGTGCAACAGATCAACAAACATCAAATGCTTTGCTAATGGCCATTGCCATACATAATCAGCGTATAATGTTCCCACTGCTGGGACACAGGCCTCCTCAGAGGGAGCGAGGAATAGTCCACCACACGGGCCCAGTGCGGGTTAGGGGATGTCACATGTCTTCGAATTTTTGGTTCTAGGACATGCCGGTTTCCTCACGATGTTTTCCTTCACCGTAATAAGTTTAATACTTAATTCTAATACTCAAAGTAAAAGTGCCTGTCTGGGTTCGAACTCACGATCTACCGATACAACTTGGCCTGGCCCACCACTGCTCCTAGTTGCCATAAACAACACGAAATCCGCAATATTGCTTTCCTTATCATGCTTTTAATAACCGAACCGTCTTTCATCCATAAGATCAACTCGTAAGATCAATTGAACAAACAGTTTCCCTCAAAACAATACTGATAATTTCATAACGGTTGAAGCATGAACTCGAAAAAGAAGATTTTGTGCGAGCAATAAGGCCCGGGACACTTTTTTTTTTTGGGACCCTCATTGCGTAACACACTATCAATCACTATCTGAATCATTTTGAAGGATATTGCTAATCCATTGCTTCATATGTTCGAAAAAATTGTCTGCTCACCAACGTAAATAACGCAAGGAATGTTGATGAACTGTCAAAATGAAATCCATTGCTACTGTTTGTCTGTTACGCAATTACCCCGTGGGTCTTATATGAAATTCGGATAATAATATATGATGCTCAATCACGTTATCTAACATTAACTAAATGGATTCACAATGTAACACATCTGTGCCATAATACAATTAGCAAATGCTGCGAACGTAACCTTGATTTTCAAAGATTATTTACTAGAAGGAAGTGAACAGCTGAGTATGATTTTCATCTAAAAATGCATAACACACTGCAGCACGCTTGATCCTGCTACAAGATCGTGACAAAAGACGTCAGTGAATTATCTAAATGTGGAGAGATGACATTAACAATGCGGATATAATAAATTGTGATCTAAATAATATAATTAATTGTCTGCTATATTTGTAGTGTTGCACATAGCTGTTGGTAGGTACCTATTACTTTTTATCAAATTAATGATCGAATTTCGTTAAGATAATGATATAAACATGATGTAGAAAATAAAATGTTATCTAACTTCGCTATCACCGTGCACCGTATACTCGTAATTATTTTATGTGATAATAAAATTTTGTAATGTAACTCATCTAAACTTTTTATTTCTTTATCTTGTTAACCTAGCGGAGATTTCATAAAGAATTTTTTTTTAAAGAATCTAGCATAATATTTTTTTTCTGTCTCCTTTCATGACTCTTTCGGAATTCGTCCGCTTCTTTTGTAAATCTAGAAGTGGCTTACCTGCAGGGATCGTGTTCCCCAATATTTTGTCAGCTTTGCCGGCGTAATATCTCAAAACAGTCGCTGAATAGTACACTTCCTCCTCGGCGTCTTTGACTGGTTTCCCGCAGTCTAAGGTTTCTAGCTCTGCCAAGTATCTGGCCTGGGATTCTATCAGTTCTGCCAATTTGAGCATGAGGAGACCTCGTTGTGAAGCATCCATTTTGCGCCATTTTGAGTAGCGGGCGAAGGCTTTTTTGGCTGCTGCTACCGCTAAATCTACGTCGGCCTATAAAACACAACTTTGTTGAAAATTGTTCTTAATTTTGACGAAATAGTTATCTGACACTGTCCGTCTTATTCCAAAACACGATCTAAATTTAGTACTGGGATTGTTACTAGGTTTAAACCATGACTAAATAAAACGTTATTACAAAATGAAGTTTATCACTAGTTCTTGAACTAACTAAGGTACTAAAGTTAGTCCGCCGAGACCCCTAGTTTAACCATGGATTTGACATCGGTACTAATTTATTTGAGGTTATTATTGTGTCATTTTATTTACAAATCGTCAAAAATGGATATTGTTATAATTGATTTGATGGATTTGGTTATGCTGGAGACGTCTCGGCGACCTTACAGATGTCGTCATCGTGTAAATCCTTTTAAATTGAGTGACGAAGATTTTAAATATAAGTATAGGTTCACAAAACGTTTTCGGGAAAAAATTGTGGATGTTTTACGTGAAGATTTACTCCACGACCCTCGAGGATGCCCATTGAGTCCTGAAGTGCAAGTGGTTTACGCATAGGACACACGCGCACCCGCGTAACAACGAAATAACGCTGTCGGGATTATTATATTATTTTGTAACATTATTGTATTATGTAAACCAGTTTCTTATTGATAATACAGTCCACTTATTCCGCAAGGATCCAAACCCAACACTTACACAACTGGGCTCGCCATGAAGTAAGTACCCTTGGTCAATGCTAACATTAAATAAAATCCAAATAATATCCCAATATTATTGTTTTATTTGTCATATTAAAATAACAGAGACGAGTCTAAAGATCTAATATGCGGTCACTTATCAGGCGGTTTGTGATGCTGGCCTGAAAATCATGGACATTGTTACCAGATGACGTGGACCATGACTCCAGAATATTCCGAGGATGTAGATTGAAACAGAGGTTTGAGGCTGGCGCTTTATCTGGAATATTATTCGGTGGCTGTGGCTATCACTGCACTCCATATTTATTTACACCATTGCGTAACCCCACAACACCACAAGAAGAGAGGTATAACAGCAGCCATATATACCCGGAAGACGATGGAGAGGTGTTTTAGTTTAATGAAGCAACCAACGGTTTCGTTGCCTATTACGAGGCATAATCGGACACATCCACTCACGGACAAAGCATAACGAATAAAAATAAGAATTGTGTTATTTGTTTCTTCAAAAGATAATAAACATTCGCTTCAAATGACGCGGGCTGTCGCCGAATGTAATTCGCTCCATTTCACGCTAGAGGTGTTAAAAATATAACAACTTGATTATGATCAGCGCGCCAAAAGTACAAGTTGTTCTTATTCATTATATTGTAATCCAAACAAAGAACCATTTATGACATATTTTTGTACTGATAAATAATTATTAAATCATTTCAAGTGTTATTATAATATCACTATTTAGAGAAACAGAATGTTGCTTTAAATAAAGCCTGTACGAACGAATGAAAGAATGCCATTTTTATTTCTTATCTGTGGATATTATTTGAACCATGGACTTTCTTTGGTACTAACAGATCCTCAGATAGTCTTCGTTTTGTAATCGGGACACATTTTGATCCTGGTACTAATCTTAATACCGTCACAATCCTAGACTTTTTAGTCTTGGTTTAAACCAGTACTTAAGCAATTTTTTGTAATAAGACCGTGTGAGTATAATAATTGATCTATCATAATCAACGGATAAATCGCAGGTTGTGACTATAGAAATTGATTTATCAACTGCTAAATCGCAGGTTACCAACTACAAATCATAATCTACATCTCGAAAGATTTCTCTCGATTTTAAATCAATCACCTATTTATAAAGTCAGTATTATTATTGATTAATTAATTTGCTTCCACTACATTAAATTATTACTTATTTAAATACATAAAAAACATTAAGGCACTAAACTATTTATTATCATTTTGAAACAATAACATATTAAAAATATATGTGTAATTGCTATTGACTTGCTATCAAGAAACGATATGTAATGGTACACAGACGCCAGCACATCAAGCTACTGCAATCTGTCAAATTTCTTTAATAGATTATCAACTTTATCTCTAAAGCATAAGGTTCAAGGTTGATTGGGAAAATAACAATGCCAGATCCTGCCCCAATTTACAGAAAATGTAAATTTATGAAAATTATTGTAATGTTTTAAATTAAATTGTTTTTCTTTAGAAGTTGCGGATTACAAATCATTAATAAAAGGAATTCAATCCCTGAAATTCCTTTTTGCCATTTCCTGTTTTCAGGCGATCATCTGAGTTGCGTATTACGCATGATACACAACAAATAAAAAGTTTGAAATACCTGTAAAACAAAAACTCATATAACGTTACTTATATGATTATTTAATATAATAATGATGATGATGCGTAACGTATATTATGTCGGAGTCATTCGTTTGACTATTCGGAACGCTAGCGCTATCTCGTGGCGCTAGACAGAGTCTAGCCTGAGTTCGTGGGGATGGACGGAGAGCTACAGCTACAAGAACGGTGTGAGCAGAGCTCTCGGGATCATCGAAACATCGGACATCGTACGAACAACATGTGTTTAGAAACTGTCAGCGTTCCGTATCGTTGTGTATCTACAGTGTGTGATTCGCTAGTGTGACTGACTTGTTCGTGAATTGTAATCTGATTTGAACTGCAAACCGTTTTATTCTATTGTGCTTTAACCAATACTACCCATAGTACGCCCACAGTAATTAAAATATGCCTGATGTTAACGAGAGACAGACATACCTTCTCCGACATATACAACGTGGCGCTACAATGGCGACATTAATTTAACACACGGGTAGGGCTAGTGGCCAGTAATCATAAAAATTATAACAACATAAAAAAAATCGTAACTTGAAAACTTCCACCTGCGCCGCGCGCCGACGTAGGGCTCTCTCTCTTTCCTTCAATTAGCCTTCTCTTTGCTCGTTAATTGTTTTAATTACATTGATGCGATGTTATGATCCGTGACCCCGGCAAATGACCCCTGCGCTAAAGTTCTTTAAGTCAGGTTGCTCTAAGATGCTATTTTATAAAATTGTTAATAAATAAATAAATATTAATGGTTAATTAAATGAAAATATATTCATAAAACTACAACGCAAAACCGTATACGTGTGTTAAAATAATGTCGCCATTAAAGCGCCACGCTGTATGTTGTTTAAGTCACTTAAGATTATTATGCGAATAGTTATGAAAATATATATATATCGACGGCGAAGTGCCAATTACTCCTAACTTATAATTTTCACGAAATTCACTTTTATCGTTTTGTTTGTAATTTACCAAGAAATTAAACGTTTTTTTTCAGTTTGTGTAAAATTTGTATTTTGTAACTTAGGAGTTATTGGCACTTCGCCGTCGATATATATATGTATAGGCATTTGAAAACCAAGTAGAAATAAGAGGGTCGTAAGTCTTTAAACCAATCAGTTATTTAAATCAACCGTTGTTGTTGAACGATAAGCACACTGCTGTTCATGCAAGTTGTTTATCTGAAATATATGTATATTTAACTTGTAGCTTCCACCAGAAGCTGTAATCTGTAATTCAAGTGATTACCTCAAACTAACATTACACAATATTATTATTTCTTAATAATACTCGTAGTAGTACAGAACAACACTTAACGATATTATTATGAAAAGCAATATTGAAAACTACGAAGTTAGTTGCAACTTTCTATTCTCCTAAGAAAAAAAACCAACTACCTTTAAAAATTCAAAGCCATTGTTATGCATTTAAATAATATTTTTCTTCACAATTGACATCAAGTGATGCATAATTATTATGTTTGCCATTTATGTTGGATGCGTGCCACTCGTCAGGTAGAAAACCGGACACAAATGGACATGCTGAAATAGAGCTTCAACCAGTTGGACCAGAACAATTGCTGGTACCTTGGCAAGCAATATCAGCCTCCACCACGACCTCTAGACCAACAGGTTCCAACAGCATCAACTGATGGAATAATTCTAGTCATACTTTGTTATTAGGATAGGGACTGACTCTAAATAAGTATGTAGTTTCTGTAATCGCAGAATGCCCTCGTAGGGATAGTACTATAGTAATAACACATCAATAATTTATTTTAACAATAAACTGCACCTAACCTATAATCAATGCCTTATTGTTTTTAGATTTAAACATAAACCGCTAGTTCTACAGGCATTAGGACAAATGTTTAGTTATCAGTAATACAAAATCAATAAGATGCTGCATATTGCATGGTTGTAAATGAATTTTATTGACTGGGGCAAAGTTCTATAGAGTTTCTGGCATTGTCCTTTGACAGTTTCGGGTAGCTTGACCTGCCGGCGTCTGTACATTCTAATTGTTATTTACTCACTACCTCACAATGTTTTATAAACTATGTGTTATGTGTATAATAATTATTTCGATAGTATTAAGATTGCTGAAAGTGTGTCAACATCCGGATAAACCTATTGAGGTTTTTGTGATATTTATATTTTGTTCTGATCCCTAATGGACAAACAATTTAAAAAAAGTTCAAGATCGTTAAAGTTTGGTTCGTCGCATTTATTTTAGTTTACCGTCATCTTTTTAGCTTCTATGTCGACACCCCCCTTTTTTTTTTTGGGTGGGCAATTGTCAAATGACCTCTCCCGCTCTGGGCTGAGCGAAAGGGCGCCCGCGTCTACGGGCGGTGGCCCGACTCGGCTGTTGATTATCATAATATGAAAAAAATATTATTCAATTTATCTGATTAACTGCCTTACTAATTGGGACTATTAAATTGTTCATTCCTAGAATCGAATTAGATAGTTACGTACTGCAGTTTACGGCGAAATTATATTGATCGTGAGAAATGAAATGGTTTTCCAAATGAAATCCTCCTATTAGGGTTTAATGACCGTTGTGTCCTAGTTTTGCCGCTCAAATTGTTTTTTAAGAACCGTAATTAATTCTTAGTTAGTACAAACGGAGCAGATGTTTCGGTAATGATGTCGTGATAATTGTAATTGCCGCCATAGAATCTTAGCATTTGTTCAGGTTTTTACGACTTTGTGAAATTAAAAAAATAAAACTATTATATTATGTTTTCTTCAGAATAAAATCCTACTATCCTATCCTACTAATATTATAAAAGTGAAAGTTTGTACGGATGTATGGATGGATGGATGTTTGTTACTCTTTCAAGCAAAAACTACTGAACGGATTTGGATGAAATTTGGCATATAACCAGGTTTATAACCAGGATTAACATATAGGACTTTTTATCCCGATATTCAAACGGGATCGAAACGTATGCGTATACCGCGGGGCGCAGCTAGTATTGCAGTAATCTGACAAATTCTTTAGAAATGTCAACAAGATATATAGCCGCAGCTCCTAAGGTGATTGGAATATCACCTTATGTATTTGACCTTGTGTTGTGACCTATCACGTTGAGATTTGTCCATGAGGGGCTGAATATACTCGTAGTAGTTCAAATATTGTGACTTACCTTGTCTGCTTCAGCCACTTGTGTGATGACGCTCTCATCCTGAGGGTTGATGGTGGGGAAGGTCTTCTTGCTGACTGACTCCACCCACTCATTGTTGATGAACAACTGTGTAAAATAAAGTAAACATGAGTATTTTGTACTCGTATTTTATTATGATGCAGTTCGTACCCAGCACCAGATAAACCGATGTGCATTTGGATTGAGTGATCTTTTTTTATTTCGTGACAAAATGTGATTGTACATTTAGTCAAAAATAGTCAAAACTCATGGCCCAAAGTAAAAAATTTGTCACTCTCAAGGGTCTTCAGTTATTGCCGAAAATGTGGATCACTCAATTCAGACATTTTGCAAAAACGGCTATGAGCGAAATCTCAACAAACACTTACTCTACTGACTAAATTTATATCTTAAAAATTTGTAAAGAATTAGTCACAACAGTTTTTAAGCCCATCAAGGCATTTAAAGGTTCTTCCAGGTATCTTTGGAGAGTATCATTGGATCACTCAGTTCAGACACCATTTCGTCTGAGAGATCTTTGTAATAAGGTTTCAGATGACTTTTTCTATAGATCTATTGTTTATCCTAAAATGTACAAATTCCGAAAATATTTGTACAATAAATATCATAACACAAATACCTTTTGTTAAAAATTTATGAGTGATTCAATGTTTTTAAATTTGCTGAACTGAGTGATCCATAAGAATGCTTAGAGGTAACTTACCTGTTTCGTATTGATTTACACAAACTACGACAAATTTTTGTACAAATTTTTGACTAAAGTTTTACATAAAAATAATTTACGTAGACAGCTTAATTTACGAGATATTACATTTTTAATTTATTGTTAGAGAAAAGTGCAGTAGGGTGACCATATAATATGAGATCTTCGGAAATATAACTGATACAGTATGTACCCACCTATATAATCGTCAGTTGTAATATCAATTAATGTAACCAGGACTAACTTGACTTTACAGGAGAGGCAAAAAACTAAATTCTGTTCACAAAAAGAGTGGTAACTTTTTGTGTTTTCATCCTATTGCAATGCTGTTTAGAGCATTTTTCTCTAAATGTTGTTATCTAAAAGAAACCATAATGAAACGTATTTTTAGATCATTTAAACTAGAAATCAGGAAATTACAGTTCTTAAAATTTTATCCCAAGCTACAGAACGGCAGCTTGGGACATAAGGAGTGCCTACTTAGTCCCACAACGCGCGTCCGCGAAAACGCCCGCGTTAACCCCCTGTATGAAAGGCTGGCCGGTGCAAATTGGTCAAATTGTAGATTTTACGGTTAGTTTAGGTTTCTACAGGCAGACCGATCGGCACATAGACAGACGGCCACATAACTTTTCATTTTAGTTATTAAGCAAATATATATAAAACCCCCATAACAAGCCCTTTCATTTGATATGTCACACGGAGGTACAGCAAGGATTTGTTTTTTAATTTTCTAATTTGCCCCCCAAGTGACCCTATATTCAAAATTAATTTATTTACGTTACACGTCCGTTTTTGTGTCACAGAAATTCATATGTGTACCAAATTTCAATTTAATCGGTCCAGTAGATTCGAATTAAATAAGAAAAGACAAGACCCACAGACACGAGTGATCCTGCATAGGTTCCGTTTTTTCATTTGGACGTACGGAACCATAAAATGTTACACACCTAACCACACCGTACGTACTAAAATGGGTAATTAAAATAATTAATTTCAAAACTAAATTAATTCATGAAAAATATACCAAATAGTTTTTATACAGTTTCTACACCTTTTTTATTTATTTTTTTGCAAATTCCGATTATCGATTAGGCTTTATGAAATTTTTGAATCGAAATAAGAAAATTGTTTGGGTGGTCAGCACTAAGAAGTGTCATGTCGAAACACAATTTTTTGTAATTTTATCAAGATTTGATTGCGTTTTATAAGTATTTAATGTAAGAAAATTGGTAAAAGTAAGAACGCGGTGAGAATAATAATATCTTTATTTATCCCTTTTGCATATTTTCGGCCAGCCTTTCATACAGGGGGTTAACGCGGGCGTTTTCGCGGACGCGCGTTGTGGGACTAAGTAGGCACTCCTTATATCCCAAGCTGCCGTTCTGTAGCTTGGGATAAAATTTTAAGAACTGTAATTTCCTGAACTGTTTTTTTAAGAACTGTAATAACTGTTTTTTCCTGTAATTTAACTGTGATTTCTAGTTTAAATGATCTGAAAATACGTTTCATTATGGTTTCTTTTAGATAACACCATTTAGAGAAAAATGCTCTAAACAGCATTGCAATAGGATGAAAACACAAAAAGTTACCACTCTTTTTGTGAACAGAATTTAGTTTTTTTGCCTCTCCTGTAAAGTCAAGTTAAGTCCTGGTTACATTAATTGATATTACAACTGACGATTATATAGGTGGGTACTTACTGTATCAGTTATATTTCCGAAGATCTCATATTATATGGTCACCCTACTGCACTTTTCTCTAACAATAAATTAAAAATGTAATATCTCGTAAATTAAGCTGTCTACGTAAATTATTTTTATGTAAAACTTTAGTCAAAAATTTGTACAAAAATTTGTCGTAGTTTGTGTAACGCAATACGAAACAGGTAAGTTACCTCTAAGCATTCTTATGGATCACTCAGTTCAGCAAGTTTAAAAACATTGAATCACTCATAAATTTTTAACAAAAGGTATTTGTGTTATGATATTTATTGTACAAATATTTTCGGAATTTGTACATTTTAGGATAAACAATAGATCTATAGAAAAAGTCATCTGAAACCTTATTACAAAGATCTCTCAGACGAAATGGTGTCTGAACTGAGTGATCCAATGATACTGTCCAAAGATACCTGGAAGAACCTTTAAATGCCTTGATGGGCTTAAAAACTGTTGTGACTAATTCTTTACAAATTTTTAAGATATAAATTTAGTCAGTAGAGTAAGTGTTTGTTGAGATTTCGCTCATAGCCGTTTTTGCAAAATGTCTGAATTGAGTGATCCACATTTTCGGCAATAACTGAAGACCCTTGAGAGTGACAAATTTTTTACTTTGGGCTATGAGTTTTGACTATTTTTGACTAAATGTACAATCACATTTTGTCACGAAATAAAAAAAGATCACTCAATCCAAATGCACATGATAAACCGTACTCAGGTGTTTTTCTGAAATGTAAGGGCTTACGAAGTAAGCTTAGAATAGTCTCTGATGGGTAAACTAAGTGCCCATGTTATTTGGTAAACAAGAACTTCGCTTTGTAATTCGTCTGTACGTTGGTCGAGACTTGAAAAGATAATTTTATGAAATTGATCTCATCCTCCCTATGACCTCGTAAGTGGAATAGATGGGCTGTAATGATTAAGGTATTCTGCACAGGAAAATTACCATGTACACACGGCTACACGTCAAGCTATACAAAACCAGTTTGTCTTGGCCTCACTTTGTATGATATTTTCTCACAATGAACGGTCAGCCAATACTGGTTTTGCATAGCTTGATGTGTAGCCGCGTGTATATTAAACTGGTTTCGTAGCCTAGTTCTTTGCACTTCAGGAATTTTACTATATGCGTCTTACTCATCACATTAGATACTAATATTCTTATAACCAATAATTTCGTTCGGGGTTTGCTACTTCGGTTGTACAAGCTGTCTTGTGATAGCAAAGACATTAAATTATTTATTGTACATAACTTAAATCTCTTTGTGTGATAGTTAGATCTCATTCCCATCACGAATAAGGGAACTATTCAGGACCGTTTCCCTGTGAACACATGTCTCACCATGTGCCCGTCATGTGTCTTCACCTTTGATTTTAGATATAGGTAAAATAAATCTTATTAGAAAAATGTAAATAAATAAATAATTATTTAATCACCTTGTTGAACTTAATTTCTTTAAGCATTTTCTTGGTCATTTTACGTTTTGTTTGGTTGTCAACAAACAGAAAATTAACTGATTACTTCATCAATGACTTTTGGAAAAAATGTTGCAATCGTTTTATTATTAATAATGTAATAGGTTGGGGAAAAAGTTTCTTCGCATTTTTTAAGAAAATTCAAAACATTTTTTAATATAGTTTATTTACATTTAACTAAAGTATGTAGGTACCATTTTGTTCGATATCTTTTTGCTATCTTGTAGGTAGGGACATGATCCCATTGCTATAGAAATTTTGGGACTTCTGATGAAAATACCGCGACAAGTGGTTTTGGCAGTCCTCTCGTGATGTTAACCTGACACTGCCTAAAGAATTCTGAAGAGACCAAAACAGGTGGAAATCTGAAGGTGCAAGGTCAGGACTATACGGCGGATGCATTAACACCTCCCAGCCAAACTCTCTTAATTTTTGCTGAGTGGCTAAAGATGTATGAGGTCTAGCGTTATCATGATGATAAACCACACCCCTTCTGTTGATTAATTCCGGCCGCTTTCTCTCAACATCTTGCTTTAATCTCATCAGTTGTTCGCAGTAGAGTTCAGAATCGATGGTCCTGGCTGGTGGTAACAGCTCATAATGAATAATGCCCTTCCAATCCCACCACACACACAGCATCACCTTGTTGCGAGTTAACCCGGGTTTCGCCACAGTCTGTGAAGCCTGACCGGCCTTTGACCACGACCTTTTTCGCACGTTCTTGTCATACGTGATCCACTTTTCATCACCAGTTATCAGCTTCTTCAAAAATGGTTCGTTTTCATTACGTCGTAATAAAGAATCACAAATGAGTACACGCTCCATTAGGTTTCTTTCAGTAAGCTCGTGAGGTACCCAAATATCGAGCTTTTTTGTGTACCCAGTTTTTTTCAAATGCGCTAAAACTGTTTTGTAGTCAATTCCCAGTTCTTCAGCTACGTCGTTACTACTGATATGCCTGATATCTTGCTTCACTTTTTCAAAAATGGCATCCATTTTTCCGTAATACGGCAACCAGAGCGACGTGCATCTTTGACATCAAACTTTCCGGATTGAAAACGCTTAAACCAAATTTGTGCTACTCTCACAGACACTCCACTAGGTCCATAAACATCGCAAATTTTTCGCGGCTTGCGTTGCATTTTTACCTTTTTTGTGGTAAAATTTTAAAATGTATCGAATTTCTTCATTAGATTCACTCATCTTGACAGTACGAAAAACAAATGAAAATCACACATTTTCCTAATTTGAATTTGGAATTATGTTCTTTAAAATTTAAACTTTCAATGATACCAAAACCAGCCAGATACAAATAGTATAGCCAAAGAGATTTTATTACAAGTTCATACATACTATAATGCGAAAAGACTTTTTCCCCAACCTAATATTTTTGCGGGGAAAGAAATGCAATTGTTTTGTAAAAGTGTAAAGTAAACTTGTGGGAATTGGCAAATGCAAAAAAAAACCTTAATATTTAAGAAATAAATGATATACAGGGTGGTAGGGACTTCGGCGCAAACTGTATGAATTCAGAACATGGTCCTAGATTGAAATTTTTCGTCGGTTTTCAAAGCTACCTCCAAGCATTTAAAAAAAATCGTTATAATTTCAACGCAGGTTCAGAATCATGATTAACATAATTACTGATCCAACTTGAGGCAATAGATTGCGCGTCGATGCCCCTGCCTCCCTGTATACTGTAAATTTCTTATTATATCTACTAATATATTTTTATTAGCAGATTTTCTTAGCCTAATTTCCTAATGCTTGTTTATTTTCAGTTTTCAGAACTACAGTAAGACACAGTGGAATTCCGTGGATCAATTCCATAGTTTTTAGAGCCGAAGCATAAGTAAAATGCACGACAAATCCACATTTTATTCTAGTTCATCAAGTTGTTTAAACTTTAAGTATCTCAAATTAGCTACAGCTCAATTTGCACTTTCTATAATATTTGAGCATGGTGTGGAATGGTACGTTCGAGAATATCTACATAATATTCATCCGTAATGACTTTAAAAGAGATCATGACCTCATATTTTGTTGCGGCATTTCTTTTCAGAAATCGTCAGTTAGAGTATGCAGTGGCCATCTTCTAGTAATTAAGAAATACACTAAAACATTGTACCTACTTGTAAACGTGTCTTACAGGAACAAAATATTACCTATGTATAATTTTCATAAGAATTAGGTAAACATTAAAAGGTGGGTTTTTTTCGTGAGATTGTCTCACGAAAAAAACCCACCTTCTTTTAATGTTGTATGTAGGTAGATAGGTAATTTTTTTTATCGGAAATGTAATTTTGTGAAGTAGATAATTCATTTTACTGTCGTCAAGAGCAGTTTGTTTTTCTAGTGATAGCAGAACGGTGGCCAAACGAACAAGATTGGTCAATCATATTTTATGAACACCCGTGTATTTTATTAGTTCGATACTTTCTTTAAAACATATAAAAATAACAGTTGCTCTAAGTAGTGTTAACAATAACCTAGGCATTTCTGTTTGTGTTATTTCGTCTGTACTAAACTACCAGACGTTAAAAAAACGTTATCAACGCGTACCCGAGACTAAGAATCTATAAATATTTAATGGAACAACAACAGATGTTTTACTTCTTTGTTCATTTATATCTCACAGTCTTTATTATTCGTTTAAGCAAATTAACACTTACCATAGTGTATTTAACATCTACTTTCACCATATTTGTAGTTAAATATCAGCTGTTTGTAAATTTACTTCACGATTTACGTACACTCCCTAAGCCGGCTTCAGGCAAACTGATTCGAATTAGTAGTTGCCAGTATCAAAACTTAAAATATTGCAACGTGTAACCTATTTATTTAGAACTATTTAAAAAAAATTGATAACGAAGTTTGAAAATAATAATACCTATAGAGCTGAATATTTACGTAGGTATGCGTATGCATACGTAAATATTCATCTCTATATTATTATTTGAAATCAATACTATGCAAGTATTTGCTTAGTACTTATTGATTTGAAAACGAAGAAAAATATAGTTGTTTCTGCGTTTGTAACCGAAAATATCTCATAACTCACAGTAGTTTTATTAGTTTTACAAGAATATGTTTTCTTTTTGCTTTTTCGTTCTATCGAATTGATTAGGTATCAATTTGCTTTTATTCTTCGCAGTTTTTTTTATTCTGGCGTTATTACGTTCTAAGTTGTTTATGCGGACTTTTCCGGGATCATTTCGTTCTTACGCCTAGAAAGATAAAATGTTATTATCACCGACGTGTTTCCCAAGGCGTACGAGATAGCACCGAAAGCGGGAATTCCGGTTATCTGGCAACTCTGAACTTGAACTTGTCAAGCAATCATCGTGTTTACTGTGAATTAAACCTTATAGCAGGGGCCACAATGTCTAATTTAGCTTGAGTATTAAGCGAGTCATTCAAATAAATAATCGATACTTACCTACAATTTACGACACTTGCCGACAAAATTATCTCATGTTATACAATTTTAAGCCTTATTTCTTTGGCTTCTTGTTTCAGTTTTATTTATACCATCTATCTTGTCAACTGTCTACACAGGAGCATCTTCTGTGTGTTTAGTGTCTAAAGCGATTAGTGGCTAAGTTCACACCAGTCTGGATAGATTAGGTGCTTGCTTGATGTGAGCGTAAAGTTATACCTTACTAACATGAAAATATAACTGGAGGTAACTCTTTTTCTAGTTAGTTGGCTGAATGGTTAGGATAAAATTAATTTAAATTCTACTTTAGTTTTTACCTACTTCTTCCTCTCGCTGGATGTTCAGTGTGTATTTGTTTGATTGCCTTTTCTACTGAGGAGGCTACTCAGTAGAAAAGGCAATCAAACGGAAGGTAGACTGACGACCCTGGGCCCTGTTTAGTAAAAGTTACAATCCGATAATTTTGTGCAGAAAACGCTTAAAGATTTGATGACAATATTGTATCTATAAATTTGTAATTGTAAGTTACAAATTACTTAAAATATAAGTTTTTGTTGAAGATTCTGAAATCGAGGGTAGATTTAAAAAATCTTAGAATTTTAAAATATTTAGAATTGGGTTTTAGCATTTGGTTTACAGAGTACTTTTCTATTTGTTTGATTCTTGACGAAAGTCATGGAGCACAATAAAAAAATCACGTTTCTGTCTCTAATATCCTATTTCCTATTATAATATGATAATATTATAAATGCGAAAGTTTGTATGGATGGATGGATGGATTGATGTTTGTTACTCTTTCACGCAAAAACTACTGAACGGATTTGAATGAAATTTGTCACATAAATAGTTTATAACCAGGATTAACACGACATTATAGACTACACTTATCATATTAACTCCTACAAAAGTTCTTTTTGTAAACAAAACCCGGGTTTCGGAGATTTTAAAACAAACGAAATAACCTAAAAACTAGGTACTTTATTTTGTTTGACCTGTCATACACGAACGGCCATTATTGCTCTAAAAAAATGATAATATAATTTTTTATTTTGATTATTTTAATTTATTAAATAAAAATTCTATTCTATTTTATTCTAGTTATTTTCAATTACTGTAGAATCGGCAAAGTATATTTTTAGACGTGATCATGACACTTTCAAAGTTTAAGGTTATAATTAATCATATCGTTTGAAACGGAACCACAACCGTCATGTAAAGGGAATAAAACAACATCAACACTTTTTTACTTTAAATTAAATTCCCCAAAAATACCCAATGCATTACGCGTCGTAAAAAAGTATGAAAATAATTACTATAATATTTTGATCTTTATGCATGAGACCATGAGACTGTTTGGTACGACTTTTGGTCATTGTCCTTTGTAAGTTGTATTCTTTATTAAACAAAAACTTATAGATTTGTATCTTATAAAATACAATTACAATTTACATTTTGTAACGTTTATTAAACGGCCCAGTACCTACCCCAAATTTTTATTTTTAGGGTTCGTACCTCGAAAGGAAAAAACGGAACCCTTATAGGATCACTTTGCTGTCCGTCCGTCCGTCTGTCTGTCTGTCAGACCCTTTTTCTCAGGTACGCTTGGAGGTATCAAGCTGGAATTTATATCAAATACTCAGGTCTACTGCGCCAGTCTACCCTTGGAGCTGTGAAAAAATCAAACTTCTAAGCCAACGCAATCAAAAGATACAGCCGTTCATGCCGCAAATTTTCGACACTCGCAAGGGAATCAAAACCTACAGGGTACTTCCCGTGAACTCAGAATCTTGAAATTTGGTACGAAGCAACGTCTTATAGCATAGATAGAGGAAAAATTGCGAAAACCGTAAATTTTTAGTTACATACCTACAAATTTGTACGGTGCCCTCGGTGCGTGAGTCCGACTCGCACTTGACCGGTTTTTTTCTTTCTCTGTTAGTTTTAATATTGATCTGGGCAGTTTGAGTACTTTATGCGGCCTACCCACATGTCCTTTCTTTTGTATTGTTCGTCGACTCTGCGCTCCTCAAGTTCTGAGTTGAGCTACACGATTACTGACAGATGCTTGCACTGACTGGACTGGTCACTCAAATCAGCGTGGAACTTCCTCAAAAGACTATTTCAGTCAATAGTATTGTCTTCACATGATCTGACCAAGATTATGTCTGGGCTTTAAAACAGACTTAGAAACAGAAGAAATGGCAAAAATGGCGATTGACTACTTAAATGACGCAATGAATGTTGTAGAATGATCAAAATGAAAGGCATTGTCATTGTAAATGGCACAGGTGATTAGTCGTTGTAGAAATTCTTGGAGGAGGCTGGTGACATCTTTCAGTTGAAGTGATGATTATGCGATATCATAAAGACGACATTGCAGAATGAACCGTGGTATCATATTATAAATCTTTTGTTCCCAGGATTAGATCCAGGAAGACCTTTGGTATCAGCCTATGGGTCTCGCCAATTCCGTCTGGGTAGAGATGACGCATACGTGGTGCAAGTCATGCATACCAACGCAGGCTTCCTTGGCGAAGATGGACTGGTGGGCCATGCGGACTTCTGTGTCAATGGCGGAAGACTGCAACCTGGTTGCAAAGGACATGTTATGCGTAAGTTAGTCGCGAGTGCTTTGTTTTTTCTGAAGTCACCCGAATGTGGTTCGGACACTTCAACGAGATTGTGTACTTAAATCATTCGGGAGTATAAGCGTCCAGAGTCCAGACCTACCGATGTCCATCGGGATTTAGAAGGGTAAGCTAAGCCTGTGTTACGCAAAGACTACAGCGTTACTAAAAGTCAGAATCGTTAGAATCTGCCTCTTTATACAACCATAAGTTATTGTTCACCATAAAATTCCTCGTTGAATTCCTACAGGTATAGCCCGTTGCAGCCACTTCATGAGTTCATGTTACTTCGCCGCGAGCGTGCGTAAAAAACGACGTCTAGTTGGTATACCATGCGACAGTACATGTCCTAAGGAACGAGGGCATTGGGGCATCAAGTTCGACAGAAAGGCTGTGATGCTTGGTGAAGAGGTTCCTGATTCGTAAGTTATACTATTCAAACTTTTTTATAAGAGAGGCTCCTTGTTTCTGAAAGTCCGTAGTCAAATCTTTTTTTTTGTACACAACAAATTAATTTGCACTGTCATTTAGAATTTTTGGGACAATGGAATAGGTGTAGTGTGGTGTGGGTATTCTATTCTACCTGTCTCCTCTTACACGTATTGGAGTTGAAGTTGTAATCGAAGAGCGGAAGTGAAAATCCAAATTGCACTTAATGATATTATAATTGTCACACACGCGAAGTTTAAATTTAGATTAAAGTTAGGTACACTATTAAGCATAGTTAATAACTAATTAAACTAGTAGGGACAAAATAAACTAATGACTGAAAATCTAGTCCGTGTCCCGCGACGGTTGACAAGCAAGAGAAGGGCGCTACTTAAAGACCGCTACGCTATCATAGCTTACTATTGCTACTTCACAAGGGTGTGCTCTGACTAACTTATAAATACTTATATAAATATGATACAGTCGACGCCACGTAATATAAGGTGCACAATACGGTTCACAAATGCACAATACGTGACGCCACAACTTCAGTGGTCAGTAAGACCTTTCTCTCCATCTGCTCAGTGTAGACTCATTATAACATAATTATGTAGGTACTGCGTCCACCAATCATATTTATGTAATCTTCCACTTATGTAACGAATGCTTTGAATTATATAAAATATTGTTCTTGTTTGTACCCAGGGCACGAGGAATGTACTGCATCAGTTTCGACCACAACGAAGATTGTCCATTCGACTGATTTGCTTAAGGTAATTAATTCATTCGTCTCCAAAGAGATGGGTCATAGTGAAGGGTTACTTTTAAATCGTACGAGTACACAAATCCAAAGTAAAATGTTATGTTAAGTACATAGGTAATTTATTTTATAATTAAGAAATAAAATTAAGTTCTGTTATTTTTGCCAATGGGTTTTATTTCAATTTCATACACAGTGGAGATGTAGATAATGCTACCAGAGTACTTCTGCGATGTAAGTAGATACATATGTATATGTCGGTCATTTTATATAGTCTTTCGAGCCGGAAAGGGCTTTTCAGGAATTCGTTTATAAAAGGGCGATAAATGAAAGAAAACATGAAAAACAGAATTTGAAAACTTGATACTATATTGATATTACATATTATTTGTATATGTCGGTCATTTTATATAGTCTTTCGAGCCGGAAAGGGCTTTTCAGGAATTCGTTTATAAAAGGGCGATAAATGAAAGAAAACATGAAAAACAGAATTTGAAAACTTGATACTATATTGATACTACATACTAAGAGAGAGAAGCATTCACACATAATTGGGTTTGGATATAAAGGATGATGGGCGTTTTGGTACCTCCCCCCCTAACGGCAAGCAGCAGCAGCCTAAAGTAAGGTAGTTTCAATAGGACCAATATTTATTTACCGACTTTTACCAATTCGTCGAAAATCTGATTTGGCGACTTTTACCAATTCGTTGCCCGTTCGGAGTTATCCCTGTATAAACATGACTTATTTTGCAGAAATAAAAATTATATTTTATATTTTTTAGCCAATTTTTATTAGACCAAATTATGGAAACGATGACGAATACACGATAACGTCATTTATTGTTCCACAATCGCAGTACACCGGGAACGGTGGAAAGAGGGAAGGGAGGCCTCTGCCCTGCAGTGGGATAACACAGGCTTATAATAAATAAATAAATAAAAAATTGTTATAAAATGTGTTTGTTTCTTATTATAATAAATAGTATGACCCAAATGATGATGGTGGCGATGATGATGTCCATCAAAACCTGATATTTGATGATCCCTCGCAAAACCGTTAATTCGGCATTAATGAATAATTAATAGGAAATGCCCGCAGCATTAATTATGGGGCCCGTGGCTAAATGATAACAGCCGCACAGGTCGATCGATCAGGTTAAGCTACGCTTACCGCGGTTGGTCTGTGGATGGATGATCATCTTTACATACCGAGACCCCTCCGTGCCTCGGAAAGCACGTTAAGCCGTTGGTCCCGGCTGTCATTCGTGGATCTTTGACAGTCGTTACGGGTAGTCAGAAGCCCGAAAGTCTGACAACCCCAACATAGTTGGGAAAAGGCTAGGCAGATGATGAATTGGAAATAATCAGTAAAAATTAGGATTCAGAATAACTCGAAACCGACGACAAAACTAAACAAGCGCTAAAGAAACTATACCTATTATATATTATTAGACCTTTTTACCAGGATCCATACATCCCATCATCCTTTATTTGTTTAGTTAATGATCCTTTTTTGGAGATATCGCAACTTGAACGTTAGCGCAGGAGAAATTGCAAGCATCACTGTAAAACACTGCCTTAAATGTCCAATTGCCGTATACAAATGTACCACCAAAATAAGACTGTGCTATCGCCGAAATGTCAAGGTTGAATCTGTAGTGTCCCTGAAAAAAGTGCCATAAGATTAGTCATATCTCCCTTAGTGAAGGTGGGTTGGTATCATCATTTCAGCCGAAAGGCGTCTTCTGCTGGACATCGGACTCCCCCAAACACCGCAACTTAGACTGGTTCTGTGCTTTTTGCATCCAGCGGATTCCTACGGCCTTCATCAGGTTATCGGACCATCTTATGGGAGACCTTCCAACACTATGGCTTTTGGTAAGCGGTTGCTACTCCAGAACCTTTAGCCGAAAGGTTCTGGAGTGAGTATAGGGCCGAAAGCTTTATGGCCCCATCGGCCATCCGTTCTGGGTATGTTTGGTGTAGATAGTGATTATTTCTGAGCCATCTGTCAGTAAAGTAACGGCTCAGTTTTTCAATCTATGTTGTAACTGCGGCTACGGTATGGTAACCTCATTGAAATGTTGGAATTTATTCGTTTTATTATGTCACACGATAGGAAGAAATCGTAACAGGTTGAAACTCACTCACTGCACGCATGAACCCACGAGTGCTGTGAGTAAGTTTCAACTTGTTAATTCTGTACCGGCAGTACTGGTCTATACCGACAAATCGGGACCGGGAAACCTGTATCTTTAAGCAAGCACCCTATCGCCACAATGACCTGTCCTACGCTTCCTACATCCAGCGCAGCGGTGACTCACAAACTACACCGAGTCGTGGGTCCACGCTGTGTGCCATGCTGCGCATTGTCCTTTTGGTTGTTTTTCTCGTTAAGTTAATTAGGCACAGACATTAACATTTACTTACTTTTATAACGAAGCAGTCTTTTGTAACGTTCATGATTGCCATGAACAAGGGTCTCAAGAACAGATGCTCACACGGTTTCTTCACTTGCAATCTAAGCATGTCCTTTCCGTTTGTCGTAGCGACGATTTTACCCTGAATTTGTAATTTTAGTAACAGATAAGATTGTTCGATTGACTGACAAAATAAAAGCCATTGCTACAGTAGCAATGACTTTTATTTTGTCAGTTCAACAACATTCATTGCGTTATTTACGTTGTTGAGCAGACTAATTTTCCGAACAAATGAAGCAATGGATTAGCGATATCCTTCAAAAACATTCAGATGGTGATTGTGTGTTACGCAGTTAAGGTGCTGGATTAAAGCGCCTATTCTGTTATGCGCAACTATCAACTTTCTATGCCTTACCTTTGTCGGTGATACGTTCTCAAAAACCGTTAAGTCATAATTTATTGTAGAGTAGTTGTTGATAATAGCTGATGAAGTCGCACAATCTTTTTGTTTTGGCCCTTTGCACACGTCGAAACGTGATATTGCTAAATTGAACACTCCCTGAAAAGTAATATGAATATTGTAAATGATTTAAATGAAGGTCATAAGACAGTTGAAGGGCATTGGCTTACATATTCCTTTAGTGCATTTGGTTCTACGTAGACAGTGTAAACTATGAACACCATAACAAATTTCATAAACATATTAGACCGCAAGTGCGCTGAATGTTTGACAAAGTAAACGTACGTTACATTTTAGGATTATTTTGTAAAAAAAAACAAGTGATTACTGGTCAATGAAATGGTTTGTTGAACAGTGAAATTCTGATTAGATGGATTGATGTGATTACTGGAATTACTGTGGATTATTGGAAACTGACCATTTAATTTCGTTCGCTGGAAATAATCATGCATATTTATAGAACGTCCTGTAAGCAGAAATAAATGATGATAATAGTTACTGATGATACAGATAATTAATGAGATAAGAGGGTTTTTGTTTTGGTAGCTATTAGGAAGTTTCTAGTAGCTTTTACTTCTATCTGAGTAATAAGATTGTAGCGGTATCTACAACGCTACATGCGAACAACGCGTCATACTGACGTCACGCAAATACTGCATCTCGCAAGCAGAGTTTACCGCGCAATTAACATACATATAAACTTTCCGATATCAGTCGTTGGGCAGTTGCCCGCCAGACACAACACCCGTCTGGTCGGAGGATCCTCCCTTTTCTATGGAGGATGAGTGACCTTACACCCTGTTCCTCATACCTCCAAAAGATCAACAATAGTTGCGTCACACAACATACTTGGTCCGCCACCTCTTTGTATCTAATTTAACCCAGTTACCCTTTTTGAATAATTTACTCGAACATGGAGATGATGGAGCAGTGGTAACCCAGTGGGATCGCCCCGACTTACAAGTGAGGTCAAACCCGGGCAGGCAGTTTACTTTGTGTATTTAATTTCATCACCACTGCTCTCAAATCGGTGAAGGAACATTGCGAGGAAACCGATATGTCCATGAACCAAAAATTCGAAGATATCTGACATCTCCCAATCCGCAATGGGCTCGCGTGGTGGATTATTGCCCACTCCCTCTCACAAAGAGGAGGCCTGTGTGGAGCCATTATAGGCTGATTATGCTTATGCTACTCGAAGATTTAGATCAGCTGCAACGAATATCAGTCGTCGGACAGACATAGCCAAGTAGCCAACCCACTGCCACTTCTATGTTGCAAAAATTACAGAAGCTATGCGGTGGCGGGGCTTGCTGAATCTCGGTTAGTTTTGGAGTAAAGTTCCTTAACGCGGCTTCATCATCATTCATCTGCATCTATCACATAATTACACACATAAACACAAATGTAAATGTAATGTAATGGATAAATGGTTGTCTGATTAAATTAATTATATTGTTCCTTTATTTCAATATAAACACATATAAATTATATTTTTAAATATTAGAATATAAAAAGTATAAAAACATTTAAAAATATAAAAAAATTCGTCAAGTCTCAATCTGTCAAAAATACCTCTAATTTCCATAAATTTTGACAAGTTTTTGACATTTGTTTGTCGCTGAGATGAGACTGCGACTAGATTTTGAGCGTTTTAAATTACGAAAATTCTCGTAATTTAAAACGCTCAAAATCTAGTCGCAGTCAGCCTTCAGAAGGCCAATTCTCGTAATTTAAAACGTTCAAAATCTAGTCGCAGTCTCATCTCAGCGACAAAAACCAAAAATCTTTGGTAAACAGATTTGCTGGTCAGCAGGTTCGAAGTGCAGTCGGCTGTCCAGAGCTTTTCAATCGACCGTTTAGACGAAATGATGACGTTCAAATTTCGACAGATCTTTGTTAATTAAATGACATAGACACATAGTTTCTAATGTCTGGCACTTGCAAGTATCTTGACTGTCTTCATTTATATTCAAATCCAAGTCCAAGAAAACACCATTTCCTATAAATTCTCGTCACAGTTCTTACGCTTAGGTCCTTTGCACGTTTCATATTTTGTCACTTTTACGTCGAATTCACCCAGAAAATTAAACAAAAATGTTCTGATTACTGGCGTCTTATACATGAGTGTCAATACATCAATGGCCCAATGAGATGATATGTATACAGCATGTACCAAAACCCTGTCCGATCCCTAAGAGTATTATTCGGCATCGTACTGCGTACACATAATACGTAACCATTTGATGGATTTGAGATTATTATTTATCCCCAGTGAATATAATTAAATAAAAATAAAAAATAAAATCTGATCAAAGGCAACAAAGTTTACGTGTTACTACCTACAGTTTTGTGCGCGTAGGCCGTGGCGTAGGTATCAGCTGATACTGTTTTGTAGGCATAGTGATCCGGATTTCAGAGTACTCACTGTAGTTTGTGTTTCAGACCTAATTCTGTTTATCAAGAAACAATTAATTGAATTAAATGTAGCTCTGATAAGGGCTTTTTTAAATGTGATGTGCTTTTAGCAATGTACTAACCGACTGCACGCATCAGTTTATTAAAACGTTCACATGTTGTTGTTGCATACTTCGGCGATTGCGCTCCACATGTCCACCTCCAACACTAATACACATTCGACAGTGCGCACACGCACTTGTGTGTCCGATTTATGTGAGTCGAAAGCTGCCACAATCCGAGTTCTGACTTCGTTTTCCGAATCGCACTCTCTTTTATAAACTATTTATTTACTTAACATATTCCTGATTGGAATACGACATTTGTCGCGAAACGATACGCGAGCGAAAGAACGAGCGCGTGATACGTACGGACGTCCGATCGAAAGCTATCTCCACGAAAGACTGGCAAAGTGGCAACAAGTAGCGCGCCGGTAGGCAGCCAGTTGGCGACATCAAAAAGTCGGCGACTAGTTCAAAGAGTGCCTACAACGGGTAGTGTAGGGCGGTGTTCTTTGAAATAAAAATAGGTAAAAATAAAAAGATTTTGCCGGCGGGTGGAGTGTTGTCAACTTATGAAAATTTGTCATATTCAGTGTTAAATTTCGCATGGATTATAAAAATAAAAAATCAATAACTTTTGGTTTTTATGAGTTACATACATGTTTATAAAAAAAAAATCTAGTACGTATGTTGAACCAGGAATACGCCTTTATTGTATCGGACAGGGTTTTTGGTACATATTGTATACATTTTATACAGGATGAAATTGAAATCTTTCGACAAATCGAAATAGGAGGTGCAGTAACTGTTACATAATCATTATAAATTGTCATTTCCCAAATCCAAATTCTTGAAAAAAATCCTGTCATTATCGCCATAGATAGTGCAAACTAAGGTAGGTATTGCTTTCAAGTAAACACGAATTATCGCCGTTCAAGATTTTTTTTTTTCAAACCATTGATAGCTAATAAGAAAACTAAAGTACCTATCAATTTTAGTGCGCGCCTTATAAGCAATCCATTCATCGCTGAGTTCACCACATGAAGCAAGTTGGCAACGCGTTGAACTGGTATTTACCTAATTTTGACCGTTCCTACGAAAATAGGGGCGCGCGACGACGTTACCAAATCGCTTGCCAACGGGCACTTTATGCATCCCTTCCCACAATGACATGCTCTAAATTTTCTTTAGAACACGTTGAATTAGATATTTTAATTTGTCGCACCTATTCAATTTCATCCTGTATGTCTCGAATCCAGCGGAGTTGAGAAAATGCTAGGCGGGTTTTATCGTTTCTATACATATAAGCCGCTGTCAATATTTAAAGCAAGTAATGGTTTACATATTATTTACATATTCCAACAATGAATTCGAGACCATGAAATAACCACGAGGTATTTTAACATTGCGTCGAGTTTTGCTTCTAAATTTAATGAATTTCTTTCTACAATATTATTTTAATTCTAACATATAAATTACAATTTGTCTCTAAACTACTCCATGGTTCGTTGGCTACAATTGATCATGATTTGTCAATGAGTTTCCTATGTTTACCTGTATTTATATAATAATTATGTTTACGAGTGTGACATGTATTAAAATGTTCCATTACATGGTTCTCCGCACAAAATGATCTCACGACCTCACTTTGAGGGAAGGGTTATTTTTTCTGCCTCATGGTCCAGTGGTTATTGTGATCGAAAAGGCTTGGGTTTGATTTACAGGTTCAGGTTTAGGTGAAACTTAAGTGTAAAGGTATTTATTTATCCATTTATTTCGGGGCATCAAGGCCCATATACACACATACAATATAATAATAATATAACTTAAAAACACTATAAATACATATAACATTATAATTACACTAAAAACTAACTAACGCACACGAAGTATCTGCGTGGTGTTTCGCTGACTGGTGTCATGTAGCCGACCACAAAACCGGCGGTACACAACACCCTTCGGCCAGAACTCTTCCTTGAGGAACTTCTCGAGATGATGTGTCGGAACACGCACCACGATTATGCTAGACCGTGCCGGTTGTGAGCCGTGGCTTGTACGAGGCGCGGGCGAGGTAGGGATCCAAAACTTCACGAACATTTTATATGAAGCAGTTCATGCTACATCGCGCAGCATTCGTGTCGAAAAAATTCGAAAACATGTGACAACTACCAAAGCGTTACAGTACCCACTCCCTCTTACATAGAGGAGCCCTGTGTCCTAGCAGTAGGCTGATTATGCTTATGCTACTGTAAGTATAATTATGATTAGCTGCAACGAATATGAGTCCTCGGGCAGACATAGCCAAGTAGCCAACCCACTGCTGAAAAATTACATATAATTAAGCTATGTGGTGGCGGGGCTTGCTGAATTTCTAAACTTAAGACTAAGACTTCTAAAAAAGGAGGAGGTTCTCAATTCAGATGTTTGTATGTTTTTTTTTTTTTTTTTTTTTTTTTGAGTGAAGGTCCTTAACACGATTTGCGGTAGCACTTGACGATTTTATAGATTCAATTATATTGTCATCAATAGCAAGGCTGCAGTGACTACTTCGGTTGCATGACCTTCCCGTTTCACTATTAATGACATTCCAAATAATTTGAATAATGTTACTACTATTTTTAATTTTTAAACTCAAATAACGTGACTTGGCCGAACTACAAACTTTTTAAAATATTTTAGAATAATTCTTAACATAATATAAATTAAATTAAGCAGTGTTTATACAAATCCGTTCATCATATAACTCATAAAGTCGTTTTCTACTCTTATGTATACCAATGATGGCCCAGTCACTGAAGGAAGTGTTACTATTAACCGAGAATGCCATTGGAATGAATGTGTTATCAAATTGAGTGCAATACATAGGTGTTAAAAAAATCTTTATAATGTTGATTAGGGTCATCATTAGTCAACAAAAGTGGTAATTAACTAAAGAGTTTAGTTTTAAATGTTTCCAAGCGATTAGTTGTTTTTGGGTTAAAAGTGATAACTTTTTTAGTAACTTTTTTGTTTTGATTTGCAATAGTGATCAATTGTCCGCAATGATCTGAGTCTATTAAATTAATAAATTCTTTGTGGTTTAGCATAACATCTGTATAAATGTTATCTAGGTATGTGGCACTATTAGGAGTTATTCTAGTGGGCTCCAGAAATTGGTTAATAAGATTGTGTAACTGAAACAAACTTATAATTTTAGTAATTAACCCAACATTTTCTTACAAATTAACATTAAAATCATACTGTTGGGACACAGGCCTCCTCTCTTCAGAAGAATGTTGCACTGATAAACTTTTTGCCTGATTATTATTGGGCGCTTTCAGACAAGGTTACGCGACTGTGTTTAACTTTCCTAAGCGGAACATTAGTATCTAGGAGTATAGCGGACTGTGCATAGAATGTGCTGTAGAATTCGATTTAATTATTTATCACCAACAGCGAGTCTTTTCGGAGTCAACGAAATATGCATAATACCGCAATGCAGGTTACAGAACTGATTATGAAATATCCAGTTGAACTTCCAGTTTCCGTAAAAAAATTTGCCGCCGTAGAAATTACGATTCAGCGATTGTACGTCTACCTGTGAATGAAAGCGACCCTGAAAACAAAAAATAGTTAAGTGGTATGGTACTGTTGCTGCACATCATGTCAAAGAGATTCTCATTACTTAAAGATGTAGTTTGCCGACGTTTCCCGTAACCAGGTGAAAACAGATCTTGTATAGTTCACAGAGTTGGTAAACACCGGTGCTTCGAACTGACAATGCTGACGTGTGTGGACTTGTTGAAAATCTTTGCGATGCCAACCTTAGACACAGTATTGAAATGCTTCATATGCCTGTAGATTTTCTGGTACGCATACTCATAACTACCCACTGGGGAGTCCCCAGTGGGTAGTTCCTTGACGGTTCAAATAACTTACTGATACAGCTCAACAGACACTATTTTTCAGCTTTATGTAAGGTTGTGTTCTATGATTACCTTTTGAAACGCACAATGGTCTGAATTATTTAAGAGACTCTTCATCATCGGTCCAAAGAAGATGTGGTCGCACATATTCTTTATCTCGAGTCGAAACAACGGTTTGTCTTTTATCGAACCGAGAATTTTACCCTGAAAAAACCAGTTAGTTCATTCTTTGGTAAAAAGATTTTAAGGTCTGCAGGTTCGAAGTGCTGTCCAGAGTTCTTGTCAAACGAAATGATTTCGTTTCACATTTTGACAGACTTTTGTTAATTAAATGACATAGTTTCTAATTGCTGGCAGTTGTTGTACCTTGACTGTCTTCATATCTTCCTTTATATTCAAATCCAAATCCAAGAAAATGTCATTTACAATTCTCGCCACAATATCGACACAGGTCTTACGCTTAGGTCCTTTGCACGTTTCAAATTTGGTCAGTTTTACGTCGAATTCACCCTGCAAATTAAACAAAAATGTTCTGATTGCTGCAGTTTTATCAATTCAGTGTCAATTCATCACTGGTCCAGTGAAATGATATAAAATGCTAGGCGGATGTTATCGGTAAACTTGAGGCAAAAGCAGTCACCGCCTTTGAAGTATCTAAAATCATTACTTACATATTCCAACAATGAATTCGAGACCATTAAATAAAATGAAATAACCACGAGGTATTTTAACATAGCGTCGAGTTTAGCTTCTAAATTGAATGAATTTGTTTCTACAATATTATTTTGATTCTAACGAATAAATTACGATTTTTCTTTAAACTACATCATGGTTCGTTGGCTACAAATGATTATGATTTGTCAATGAGTTTCCTATGTTTACCTGTAATTATATAATAATTAAGTATACGAGTGTAACATGTATTGTTACATGGTTCTGCGCACAAAATGACCTATCGACCGCACTTAGAGGGAAGGGTTTTTGGAACGAAGTTCCTTATCGCGCGTTGCGAAAGGAGGCTAGACGGAAAAAATTAAGACCAAAAGTTGGAACGACACTTTTTGCTATAGTTGTAAGCCGTGCGGCGTGTGCGTGTTTCTCTGTCTGTCTCTCTCTCTCTCTTTGAACTTCGTTCCATCCGGGTGTCCCTTGACAGCTCTCAAGTTTTTTCTGCCTCATGGTCCAGTGGTTATTATGTTCGTAATCTCGTCCTCATTTAGCACTATGTAGTTTGCACTTTGCACAACTCCCTGTATCACAATTTTTAAAGATGATTGTAACCATCAAAAATATATCAGACTGGAAGAGACACCTCACCTCCCAACGGTTGATCCCAACCCCTGATGTAGTGCCGGTGGAAAACGCAATACCAGCCCACATCGAGGGGCTCCTGGGTCAAGAAGGTGCCCCACCGGCTGATAACTCGATTGAGTTACATGAAAGTTTAACAAAACGTTGGACGGCCATTCTTCAAAACGGCCTTGAAACTGAAACTGAAGCTAGCATATTGTTAAGACATAATCCCCCAAAGAACTGTAGCATATTGACCTACATGTATTTGTTCCGAGTCTGGGTGTTTTTCTATCTATAATAATAATATGTTTGTATTTACAAAAAAAAAAAATGTATATAAGTAGTTTATCAGCCATCTTGTTACCATAACACAAGAATTAGGTTGCTTAGCTTGGGACTAGATGGCGCTGTGTGAAATGTCCAGGGATATTATTATTATTATATTAGTTCCACCACTTCTAAATGAAGAGGTAGCAGCTGAAATGAACAAGAATGTTGTTACAAGAGACAAGAGGATTACCGGATACCAAATTGTGTTATCGGCAGCAATCACTACGATTGGCAAGGTACACACGGCTACACATCAAGCTATGCAAAACCAGTATTGGCTGACCGTTCATTGTGAGAAAATATCATACAAAGTGAGGCCAAGACAAACTGGTTTTGTATAGCTTGACGTGTAGCCGTGCGTACTAAACAGTGTGATTGCCACTACATAGAATTGAAGTGATGCAGCTCGTCTATTATGTGACTTGTACCATGAAAATTCTACCACACGAATATCTCTGATATTACCAGAGCTAAACAAAGATTTAAAAGACCCTCTTATGTGAATACATAATTGGGGATAAATTACAGGACAAGGTCAATGCTGTTAAAGCAGTTAAGAAATCAGGGTTGGAGTTAAAAACACACCTGCTCAGCAAAAAGTTCCTAAAAGGAATAATTTAAACTACCGGGGCCCACAATGGCCACAGGTGCCACGTCCGAGTGGGTAGAAGCCGAGACCGAATCAACTTTAATAAGATAAGTGCTATGTTGCTACGTTGTTGTTGGTATGTTGCTATGTTGTTGCTGTGTATGAGTTTAGTCCTGTCAAATTAGTCAGCGCCTGACGTAAACTGACGTATTTTTAGTAGCCATGTTTTTAATCACGTCTAACTTGTCTATGGAGTATCTTAATTTGACAGGACTACACTAATATTTATCTTCTGTCCTTTTCTTAATGAAATAGAAAGAAAAAGATGCACTGAACTTAAATTTAGTTTAGTTTGTGAACAAGGGAGTCGGCGCCATCATGTCACCATTGAGGATGTAATAATAATAAGTAACCATTGAGACTGATTAGTGATTACTCTATAATTATGACAGGACTACGCTACCTCTTTTCTGTTTACCAAATAAACATGTTGACTACTTAAACGATAAGCGACAAACGTAAATTGTATGACCGTATTAATTATGTGTAATGTATAATGTAAAACGAGGTCGACTAAAATAACCAATGCAATGGATAACAACCACCAACAATTAAGAGTGTAATTGTATTATTATTAATTATTACAAACATAGTCAATAATATTGATACATATAAATATTGTACACCCCATGCGTATGTTACAGCGATACAAAAATGCGAATTGTAGAAACTGTCTTTTCACGTGTGACAAACAATAAATAAATGAATATGAAATAAACAAATCATTTTAGTACTTAACCCAGAATTTTTAACGAATCAATATTAAAATCCCCACGAGTGATAATAGGTTTCTTTGAATTACACATTTTGTGCAATATTTAATCCATCACCTTTGAAAACTATTCAATTTAAACTCAAAATAGTTCATTTCTTTATTATTTATCACCAACCGCGAATACTTTTGGAGTCACCGAAAGATACATAAGACCACAATGCAAGTTACAAAACTCATTGTGAAATAACCATTTGAACTTCCATTCTCCGTACATGAATTTTTTTCCATAGAAATTACGACACATCGTTTGTATGTCAAAATTTAAATGAAAGTGACCCTGAAAACAAAAATAGTTTAAAGGTATGGTTCTGTTACAGTAGATCATGTCAAAGAGATTCAAACTACTTAAATATGTAGTTTCCCGTTACCTGGTGAAAGAAAATCTTGGATAATATGGAAATCTTTATAGAATTAACTGACAATCCTGACGTGTGTAAACGTGTTGCAAGTCTTTAAGATGCCAACCTTAGACACCATATGCTTCATATGCCTGTAGATTTTGGTACGTATACCTCATAACTAACCACTCGGCAGTACCCTAGTGGGTAGTTCCTAACAATGTTACTTGACGGTTCAAATAACTTACAGAAGCACTTCAACAGACACAATGGTTCAGCTTTTTGTAAGGTTGTATTCTAAGATTACCTTTTTAATCGCACAATGGTCTGAATTATTTAAGATACTCTTCATCATCGGTCCGAAGAAGATGTGGTTGCACATATTCTTTATCTCGATTCGAAACAACGGTTTGTCGTTTATCGAACCAAGAAGTTTACCCTGAAAAAACAAAAGGTGCCCTTGATTTGAGATTATGGTAACAGAAAAGGAAACTAATTTTTCACACGAGCTATTCAAGACAGATAGCTCATTCTTTGGTAAAAAGATTTTTCGGTCTGCAGGTTCGAAGTGCAGTCCACTGTCCAGAGTTCTTGTCAAACAAAATGATTTCGTTTCACATTTTGACAGACCTTTGTTGAAGTGAAAACTTCTTTAGCGGCGTTGTGCACTTTTTTGGGATGGGTAAAAAATGTTAAACTCGCGTCAGGACACGTGACCTGATTGAAAATTCGTAAGGCGGAGCTCGCGTCAGGTCACGTGACCTGATCGAAAATTCGTAAGATGGAGGGAGAGCAGACCGCATTCTAAAATATCAAAAATGCACAACGTTAATATTCAAGTTTTCACTTCTGCCGACACTCCCGGAGTGCAGCCCGTTTTTTTTTAAATTAAAGGACAGAGTTTATAATTGCTGGCAGTTGTTATACCTTGACTATCTTGATATCTTCCTTTATATTCAAATCCATATCCAAGAAAATGTTATTTACAATTCTTGTCACCATATCGAGACAGGTCTTACGCTTAGGTCCTTTGCACGTTTCAAATTTTGTCACGTTTACGTCGAATTCACCCTGAAAATTAAACAAAAATGTTTTGAATATTGTCGTCTTATACTCGTACATGAGTGTCAATTCATCACTGGTTTAGTGAGATGATTTTGTATATTTCTCGGATCCAGCGGGGTAGAGAAAATGCTTGGCGGGTGTTATCAGTTCGATTTGAAGAAACTATCGCTGTCACTCTGTCTCGCTATCTCTCGTCTATTCGTGCGATAAGGACAACTGCAGATTCGATTGAATAGCCTAAGTAAAAAGTCACATTTTCGAGGTTTGGCTCTCGCCTATTTTCTCCACCAATATTGAACCAATTTAAAAGATATTTCATAAACTGGATAAGAAGGATATATACTGTGTCGCCATGTTTTCCTTTTTTCATTAATAGTTGTCAAATTTGTACCCTAGGCCTCTGTTAACAGCGGTCTAAATAGGCAATTTTGAGCATTTTTTGAGGGTTCTAGTGCTTATAAAAATAATGTATTATCAAAAAGGAAAACATAGGGACATACAAGTAACTAACATTTATTATTCTGTAAAAAATCATAGCCATATGGTCAATAACCAGAAAGCAAACAGGCGAGAGCGTCTCTATAGAAAAAACAGCACCCGCGTTTCCTTCTTAATATTTGGTAAACTTGACGCAATCACCGCACCGCATGGTAAACTTGAGGCAGTCACCGCATTTGAAGTATCTAAAATCATTACTTACATATTCCGATAATGAATTCGAGACCATTAAATAAAATGAAATAACCACGAGATATTTTAACATAGCGTCGAGTTTTGCTTCTAAATTGAATGAACTTGTTTCTACAATATTATTTTGATTCTAACGTATAAATTACGATTTTTCTTTAAACTACATCATGGTTCGTTGGCTACAAATGATTATGATTTGTCAATGAGCTTCCTATGTTTAGCTGTAATTATATAATAATTAAGTATACGAGTGTAACATGTATTGTTACATTGGTTCTCCGCACAAATTGATCTACCGACCTCACTTAGAGAGAAGGGTTATTTTTTCTGCCTCATGGTCCAGTGGTTATTATGTTCGTAATCTCGTCTTCATTTAGCACTATGTAGTTTACACATTGCACAACTCGCTGTATCACAATTTTTAAAGACGAATGCACTCATCAAAAGCTTTCACGAGAGATTAGCCGATGACATTGTCGTAAGTTGAAAAATATTTCGACTGTATCTTAAAAGCTTTCACAAGAGGTCAGCTATAGATTTAACAGTTTCGAACTTAACACTATGCGTGTGTTGCTTAGATGACTACGAAAATCACCAGCCGAGCACGTTCAAGAAGTCGTTTGTCATACGAGCAAAGCCGACATAGCCAGACTCAAAGGACCCGGACGCCTCGACGTCGCAGGTTACTATCTTCCTCACCGGATACTGAATACAGCCGTCAAAGTATTTTACCTAATAAAAACACTCAAACAAAAGGGAAGGGGGCGGGGAGGACAGACTTGATAGAGATACCTCACCTCCCAAAGGTTATCTCTGAGGTAGTGCCGGTGGAAAACGCAATACCAGCCCACATTGAGGGGCTCCTGTGTCAAGAAGGCGCCCCACCGGCTGATAACTCGATGGAGGTACATGAAATTTTAACAAAACGTTAGACGGCCATTCTTCAAAACGGCCTTGAAGCTGAAACTAAAGCTAGCATATTGTTAAGACATAATCCCCCAAAGAACTGTAGCCTATTAGTTCCACCATTTCTAAATGAAGAGGTAGCAGCTGCAATGAACGAGAATGTTGTTAAAAGAGACAAGAGGATTACCGGATACCAAACTGTGTTATCGGCAGCAATCACTACGATTGGCAAGGCACTAAACAGCGTGATTGCCACTACATAGAATTTAAGTGATGCAGCTCGTCTATTATGTGACTTGTACCATGAAAATTCTACCACACGAAGATCTCTAATATTACCAGAGCTAAACAAAGATTTAAAAGACTTAATGGGAAGTGCCCCCTTATGTGAACAAGGTCAATGCTATTAAAGCAGTTAAGAAATCAGGGTTGGAGCTAAAAACACACCTGCTCAGCAAAAAGTTCCTAAAGGGAATACTTTGAACTACCGGGGCCCACAATGGCCACAGGTGCCACGTCCGAGTGGGTAGAAGCCGAGACCGAATCAACTTTAATAAGATAAGTGCTATGTTGCTACGTTGTTGTTGGTATGTTGCTATGTTGTTGCTGTGTATGAGTTTAGTCCTGTCAAATTAGTCAGCGCCTGACGTAAATTGACGTATTTGTAGTAGCCATGTTTTTAATCACGTCTAATTTGTCTATGGAGTATCTTAATTTGACAGGACTACACTAATATTTATCTTCTTCCTTCGTCCTTTTCTTAATGAAATAGAAAGAAAAAGATGCACTGAACTTAAATTTAGTTTTGTTTGTGAACAAGAGAATCGGCGCCATCAAGTCACCATTGAGGATGTAATAATAATAAGTAACCATTGAGACTGATTACTCTATAATGATGAGAGGACTACGCTGCCTCTTTTCTGTTTATCAAATAAACATGTTGACTACTTAAACGATAAGCGACAAACGTAAATTGTATGACCGTAATAATTATGTGTGGGCTACACACACACACACACACATTATTGTAAAACGAGGTCGACTAAAATAACCAATGCAATGGATAACAACCACCAACAATTAAGAGTGTAATTGTATTATTATTATTTATTACAAACATAGTCAATAATATTGATACCTACATATAAATATTGTACACCCCATGGGTACCTACCTATGTTACAGTGATACAAAAATACGAATTGTAAAAACTGTCTTTTCAACTGTGACCAACAATAAACAAATGAATATGAAATAAACAAACCATTTTAGTACTTAACCCAGAATTTTCTAACGAATTAATTTTAAATTCCCCACGAGTGATACGGCCCCCACGGCGGCGTATCCGGCGGCTTCTTTGAATATTATTACATTTTCTTTGAAAACTATTCAATTTAAACTCAAAATAGATCATTTCTTTATTATTTATCTCCAACCGCAAATTTTTTTGGAGTCACCGAAAGATACATATGGCCACAATGCAAGTTACAGAACTCATTATGAAATATCCATTTGAAGTTCCATTCTCCGTACATGAATTTTCCTCCATAGAAATTACGACACAGCGTTTGTACGTCAAAATTTAAATGAAAGTGACCCTGAAAACAAAAATACTTTAAAGGTATGGTTCTGTAACAGCAGATCATGTCAAAGAGATCAAACTACTTAAAGATGTAGTTTCCCGTTACCTGAGGGGCAACTCTCGTAATTTTAAGAACGTTCACAATCTGGGGGGCAATTCTCGTAATTTTAGGAACGCAGTCTCAATCTGTCAAAAAATACTTCTAATTTCCCTACATTTTGACAAGATTTTGACATTTGTTTGTCGCCGAGATGAGACTGCGACTAGATTTTGATCGTTTTAAATTACGAGAATTGGCCTTCTGGTGAAAGAAAATCTTGGATAGTTTATAGAATTAACAAGCAAGTCTTTAAGATGCCAACCTTAGACACAATATGCTTCATATGCCTGTAGATTTTGGTACGTATACCTCACAGAACAGCTCTTTTATCTGTTCTGTGGTATACCTCATAACTAACCACTCGGCAGTACCCTAGTGGGTAGTTCCTAACAATGTTACTTGACGGTTCAAATAACTTACAGAAGCACTTCAACAGACACAATGGTTCAGCTTTTTGTAAGGTTGTATTCTAAGATTACCTTTTCAATCGCACAATGGTCTGAATGATTAAAGAGACTCTTCAGCATCGGTCCGAAGAAGATGTGGTTGCACATATTCTTTATCTCGACTCGAAACAACGGTTTGTCGTTTATCAAACCGATAATTTTACCCTGAAAAAACAAAAGGTGCCCTTGATTTGAGATTATGGTAACAGAAAAGGAAACTAATTTTTCACACGAGCTATTCAAGACAGATAGCTCATTCTTTCGTAAAAAGATTTTTCGAAATGATTTCGTTTCACATTTTGACAGACCTTTGTTAATTAAATGACATGGTTTCTAATTGCTGGCAGTTGTTGTACCTTGACTGTCTTCATATCTTCCTTTATATTCAAATCCATATCCAAGAAACTGTAATTTAAAATTCTCGCCACCATATCGAGACAGGTCTTACGCTTAGGTCCTTTGCACGTTTCAAATTTTGTCACGTTTACGTCGAATTCACCCTGAAAATTAAACAAAAATGTTTTGAATATTGTCGTCTTATACTCGTAAGTACATGAGTGTCAATTCATCACTGGTCTAGTGAGATGATTTTGTATATTTCTCGGATCCAGCGGGTTAGAGAAAATGCTTGGCGGGTGTTATCAGTTCGAAGCGGTTGTTAATATGTGTGGTAAACTTGACGCAATCACCGCACCGCATGGTAAACATGAGGCAGTCACCGCATTTGAAGTATCTAAAATCATTACTTACATATTCCAACAATGAATTCGAGACCATGAAATAAAATGAAGTAACCACGATGTATTTTAACATTGCGTCGAATTTTGCTTCTAAATTGAACGAATTTCTTTCTACAAATTATTATTTTATTTCAAACATATAAATTACAATTTGTCTCTAAACTACTTCATGGTTCGTTGGCTACAAATGATCATGATTTGTCAATGAGTTTCCTATGTTTACCTGTAATTATATAATAATTATGTTTATGAGTGTGACGTGTATTAAAATGTTTCATGGTTCTCGGTACAAAGTGATCTATCGACCTCACTTAGAGAGAAGCGTTATTTTTTTCTACCTCATGGGTTTACTGGTTATTGTGATCGAGAAGGCTCGGGTTTGATTCACAGATTCAGGTTTATGCGAAACTTAAGTGTAAAAGAGGATTTATGCTGCTGATGATTTAGACCGTGCCGGGCGTGAGCTGTGCCTAATACGAAGCGCGGGTGAGGCACGGATCTAAAACTTCACAAACATTTTATATGAAGCAGTTCATGCTACACCGTGCAGCGTTCGTCTCATCCCCGTCTTGGTCCTACATATATAAGTGTATAAGTACAACAGACATGGAGGCGGCTCGCGCTCGTGACAGTCTAGCATAAATCATCCCTGTCCCAATCCATTCGGGTAAAACTGCATGGTAGGTTAGTACCATTATTAGTTGCGTCAGACATTATACTTGGTCCGCCACCTCTTTGTGTCAAGTTCATACCAGCTACCCTTTTTGGAGTCTTTACCCGAAGATTTAGATCAGCTGCAACGGCTATCACTCCTCTGACCGACATAGTCAAGTAGCCAACTCACTGCCACTTCTATGCTGAAAAATGACATTTGGCTGGTGGCGGGGCTTGCTGAATCCCGGTTATTTTTGGAACGAAGTTCCTTAACGCGGCTAGCGGTAGCAGTTATTTATTTATTTTGACTTGACGACTTTACTTCGAGTTGACTACTATTTTAAACTTTAACAGAACGTTAGGCTAATAATTAGAGCGGTCCCCCGACGGGACAACATTTAATCACAAAATTTCATACGTACAGTCAATAGCAAAAGTAGATGATCAAAATCAGAAATTCTAATGAACGGAGTTCGCGTCAGAACTCTGTGGCGTCGAAGTGATTCAAAAGTATGTGATTAATATAATACACTACTATTACAGCTGCCATATAGCTGTGAATTCCGTTCATTAGTATTGAATTTCTGATTTTGATCATCTACTTTTGCTGTTGACTGTACTTACGTAGGGTCATAATTTCAAGGTTATTTTTTTCTTTATAAAGGGCTTCACGTTTATACCTTTTTTGAAAAAATAGATTGTGGCTACTTTTTCAATAATTAAAAAAAAATATTTTAGGCTTTTTACAGTCATACTATTTCTATTAGTATATTGTGTCGGGGGTTTTTTAAATTTTTCATTTAATTTTTATGTGAAGTAGATCATGCAACTCCGTGCAGCATCCATGTCTCATACGAGTCTCGGTCCCTACAGACACGGACGCGGCTCGCGCTCGTGACGGCTTATCATAAATCATCGTAGTCCCAATCCGTTCGGGTAAAAAGGCTTGATAGGTTAGTACCTATCAGATAGATACTTCGTATTTGTAAAATAGAGCCTCGTACAACTGTCGCAACACGTCGCCACTTTAATTACATAAGCTCTAAATTGTACAACAAAATAAATAAAAACATTGATATCCATTCTGACACCAGGCACAAATGCAAGAAAAAGCTCGACACTTGGCTAAGATCACTCACTTATGATGAAATTGAAAAACTTGTGGAAGTTTAACATCTCTATAAACAGACACATTCGCTACAAACGTATGTACATCTACACTCACACTCCTACACCCACTCGCCTTACTTACTCACTCTCATACAACACCTCATATTCACCCACAACTAACATTGTTACGCACGGCACACAATTAATTTAATGTTGTTTTCTTTTTATTTGCATTATTACCTACTATATTATTTTATTTTATTTTTTTCTCTCGTATTTATCTGTTTTTGTTTAAAAACACTTGTTGTGTATTAGTCTGGAACAGTTTAACCTCTCACTTGGAGTCGGGCGTTGGTAGCTGCGCCACAGTTTTTAACTTTTGCAGCTATCATCGTTTCATATCTGTCCACTTACTGTACTTGTTTTTGTTCCAAATAAATGTTTTTATTATTTATTATTATTATTATTACTTCAGATAGAATTGCCTTCACGTAGTCGTGAAAGGAATTCTATCTGAGGTACAAATATGTATCTGAATTTCCTGAGGATTCATAAGCCTAGTTTTTTAAATTATCGGTAACCCTTAGAATTTACTAAGATTACTTCGAGGCGTCCTGCCTTGAAAATTTTTTTTAACACATCGAAAAAAGGAATTGTCAAAGTTGGATGGAAACGGAATGAAGACCTGTAAGTGCAATAACTTACAGGTCTTCATTCAACAAACGAATATCCTGATTCAATAATAATCAGGATATTCGTTGCGTAAAATAATTACAACGCACATTTTGTGGATATTTTCTTTATTAATAAATTAATTTAACATTTATACGACAGTTTACAACGCTTTCTTCGGAGTAACCATCGTCTGAAGGATTTCGCAACGTAAATTGCAGTAATTGTTGTAATATAAAGACTTGTACGTCCAGTTTCCATACATATACTTGCCACCGTAGAAGGAACGAGAAATAGCTTGAATATCCACCCTAAATACATGGCGACCCTGAAAGGATTTCTTGTTATTACAAGCTTTTATTTAACTTGCAATGTTTCTGCATTCGCGACTATTTGCCAAAAATGTAAACAAATATATGAGTTATGAGAACATGAGTTTATGGAAAAAGAACTTTAATTCCTACACAATAAAGTTCAGCTTACGCTACAACTTCAAACATTTTTATAACTTTTTCAATAGTGCTAGTCAATCTGAAATCAACTTAATTACCATTAAAATAAAGTTGATATTTGTTTAACTTGAAATAACGTCAATTTGAAACAAATAAAATTTGAATATAATATGTATGTTAATTTGCGTAGGTCTAATTTTGCCAGCTGAATTAAACCACTTCCTCTTATCTTACGGAATAACTTTTTTCCCCTATTATTCACACATTTACTGCCATACAATAAAATGATGTATTTTTTCATTTTATTGTATGGCAGCAAATGTGTGAATAATAAGGGAAGAAAGTTATTCAGCCATAAAGATAGAAACACAATACATTATTTTTATTAGAAAATATTTTTTTGAGCACACAATACATGCACGTTGGACTCGACTGGACAGGGTATCAACGTTGAAAGGTGGCCATGTCTGTCGAAGGACCGATGGCCGGTGGAGCAGACGAGACCTGGAGTGGAGACCACGTATCGGCAAGCGTAGTGTGGGACGCCCCCCAGCTAGATGGACGGACGACCTAAAGAAGGTAGCTGGGGTAGACTGGATGCTGAAGGCGGAGGACACGGTGTTGTGGCGCAGTCTGGGAGAGGCCTATGTCCAGCAGTGGACTGCGATAAGCTGAGTCTTCCTGTACTCTTATAGCCATCGATATTCATTCTCAAAACTCTCCTCACGACATTGTCCTCATTTTTCCGTATCACATACCCATGCATGTGATACGGAGAAATACACACAACTTTTCAGTGACCGGTGCCACTTTCTGGCTTCCTCTTATGTACTCATTTCTTATTCTATCCATTTATGTAACATCACACATCACTCTTAGCATTCTCATCTCAGCTGCATGCAATTGACTTTCATTCGCCCCTTTTGTGGCCCAACATTCTGATCCATACAAGTCAGCAGGTCTAATCATGGTTTTATATATCTGCCCCTTAAGTTTAAGGGGAATGCGGGAGTCGCCTGTAATTGGTTTAGTTTGAAATAAATGATTTGAGTTTTAGTTTGAGTTCAGTTTTGGTTCTGCTGATTTTCAAGCCAACATCCTCCAGCTTCTGTTGCCATTTCTCCAATCTGCTCTGCATCTCAGATCCATCTTCACCGACAAGAACAATGTCATCGGCAAACAACATGCACCAGGGTGCCTCCTTGTGTATGTCCGCCATCAGAGCGTCCATAATAACCAGGAAGAGGTAAGGACTTAAAGCCGATCCCTGGTGCAAGCCTACAGCCACACTGAACTCGTCGGTATTGCCAGCAGCCGACCGGACGTAGATATAAAATTAATTAAGAAAACATATTGTTTGCCTTGTTCATACATTCATTCTTTCATGCTTTCTTTCAGTAATTTGTTATTCAGAATAACAACTATTTTTTCATACATGGCCCATAGTGCGACACTGCTGGGGACGGGGTCCAAACCAATTTTTCCATTGTTCTTTTACACGTTGTTTCTGTTTCGAAGACCATGCATTTTTATGATGCATGGCCTTATTCTACACCTAAGGTTGGCTCCAGTCGAGGGAAATCCTCAACGGTCAACAGTGCTACAACAGACAGTAAATTTTATAAAATATTACAGTTCTATGTTAACGGAAGTTTTATTTATTTCATTAAAAGCTTGATTTTCAAAAGGAGTTAATTAAAAAAAAAATGGCAAAAAAAGTTTTTGTTTTTTTTTTACCTCAACGGACAGATTCAAAATTATCAGTCTGCCCGTTGAGGTAGACTTGTTCTTTATTCTCTCTCAAGTATTACTTGAAACTAGTTTCAAGCAAGTGAAGTCTTCTACGAGAGTATTAGAAAAGATCGTCATGAAGGGGTCTCAAGCTGTTTTGTAATGTTACAAGTTGCTAGAATTAGCATTAATATGTAACAACGCAAGGCAAGCTTATAGATGCATCTGGTATGTGAAGGCAGTGGGACGCTTTTCGACTAGTGAAGACAAACTATCCAAAAATCAATTTGTTACCATTTGTTCAAGGAAAAATATATTTCCTATAAGTTATGTAGGTATGTACCTACTTCATAAATACCGCACTGCCCTGTTGTGACGTTGAAGACAGCCTGGAGCAGAGGTTTGAAGAACACATGTTCACATATGTTGTTTATGCGTAATCTGATTATTTCCTTGTTGTTTAGTGTACCCACAAATATAGACTGAAAAATATAAAAAAATTACATTGATGCCCCCTTGACAAATTGGAAAAGGCGCCTGTTCTTCTTCAGCCTGCACCAGTAACTTGGGGTCTTTAGGTATTGTGTATTTATTTTATTTCTTATTGTGTTATTTATCATCATCTGCCTAGCCATTTCCCAACCATGATGGGGTCGGCTTCCAGTCTAACCGGATGCAGCTGAGTACCAGTATTTTACATGGAGCGACTGCCTATCTGACCTCCAAAACCCAGTTACTGGGTAATACGAAACCTCTTGGTAAGACTGGTTGTCAGATTTTCGGGGTTTTCAAGATCAGTAACGACTGTCAAAGATCCACGAATGACAGCCGGGACCAACGGGTTAACGTGCTTTCCGAGGTACGGAGGGGTCTTGCAAGTAAGCGCTTGTCGGGGCCGACAAGCGCTGGTTGTCAACGTTGGTCAGCGCAGGTAGTTTTCATACTCTTTGCCAAATCACCGCGAACCGTCGCCGATAAGTGCTCATATAGTGCTCATATACATGAGCGGCGAGCGTCAACGTCACAGGCTACTGCAGTCGTCGCCGTTGTCGACGCGTCGGGCTTCTGCCGTCGACACCGTGCCGCTCGAGTATTTGAGAACGTCGTTCAAATACACGAGCGGCATGTTGCTGACGTCTGCAGTTGCCTCTGCTATTGATGCGTATCGCTCGTGTGTATGGTCACTTATGTATTTTTCCATTCAGTTTTGTCAGTTATCGCGAGCGTACGTGGCATTGTAGGATATTAACCATATTATTATTTTCTTATGTTCAAAGTTTATGGGTTAAACGTCAATATTTATGTGGAACTTTTTCATACTTACTTTGATTGACGTCATATTTTCTTTTACCAAAACGTCGTATTTTAACCACACGTCGTTAAATACGTATGCCTTAACTTCTGCGCAATATTTTTTTTTAGGAGCTTTACAAGCTTTGTAATTTGTCACTTTTAAATCGAATTCTCCCTGAAAATTTAGTTAAACACAAGTCTCAGTAAGTTCTATTACCAAGAAACATCATCAGATTTTATCACGACTTCTTTTTATCTTGTATTGGAACTTTATGAAAATACCAACCATTGTTACCTGTGGTAACAATGTTAGCCAATCAGCAAGGTGGTAAATTGCTTCACTACGTGACCAACCATGGTCATCTACCTAGCCTTTACCCAACTACCTTTGTTGGGGTCGTGATCAGCCACTGCATGACTGACCAACTGTCTCTCAAAAGCCAAAACTTAGGTTGTATGCAATCTATTTTTCTTACATTCATGACATGACTTCGGGAAGAATTGGGCTAAAGAATTGGCCTGTCAAGCTCGATAAATCTGGGGTAGTAAGGTAGAAATCTCTGTTACTCTAAGATTCGCAGTAATTAAGTAAGCAATACTCACATAATCAAACGCAGAGGGTGTGACTATTATACAAAATGAAATGAAAGTTATAAATCTAAACATTGCGTGCAGTGTGCTCATTTTAAGAGAGTACCTATGAATATATAACATTAAAATAAATAATTAAAATATTACATCACTTAAATTTTTCAAAACAGTTTAAATAATCGTAATTAGTACGATATGAATTAAATGTTACATGGTCCGCTGAACAGAAATGATTTACGAATATGAGTTTTCATGATATTATACAAGTAGTTATTATCTTTGATAGTATCTCAATATGAAGGTAAAAAAATACTATATCAACTACTGTAGGTATTAAAAATTAACACACATATTTCTAGCTAAGTCATGCACAATAAAGGTCTTAACCAAGCAACAGACTTAGACATCAAAAGTTTTGTAACAAAGAGCCACTTATACAATATGGCCTCTGTCTCATGAAATATCAATGGATAATAACTGCCGACACAATTTTTTGATGGTCTTTATCTTCTAATTCACTGGAAGGATTAGGGTAACATTAAGATAAATAAAAGAAGCAATTTAAAAAATAATTGATACTTTTGTATTTGCAAAAATGAATCAATAACAAATATTTTATAGGTAAGTATATAAAAATAATAGTAGTCTCATATTTAGCGGGGATTTGGCATTTGTTTCAGTTTGCTTTGGTTAGTTTACAGCTGGGGCTTCTTGGGGAGGGCGAAGGACACTGTCTTGGTTTCCAAGTATTGCAGGATACCGTCCTCACCCCTGAAAAGATATCACAGTCATATATTAATATAATCAAAATAAATAAAAAATACCATGATTTGATAATGATAGCGTAACAATTGACAGAAGAGAATGGAAGTAGAAAACGTATTTGACACATAGATAAGTTTTGTAAAAAATATACTTTAATTTAATCAACAGACGATATTACTTTTTGCAAATGGGGCCCAGAATCGTTTGATCGATGATTATCATTAGATAAGTAAACTATTTAAGATTTCAGAGAAAAGGATACTTACAACTCGCGGCCGATACCGGATTCCTTGAATCCACCGAAGGGAGTTTGAGGAGCCACGTGTTCGTAGGTGTTGACCCTAGACACAAATAAATAAACTCGTTTAGTTATTTTTCATAGAACCTATATATGTAAATATTCCAGTACAAGTTACTCATTTCTATTTATAATACCAAATTGGGCCTTGAAGTGCTTCTTACAAAGTCAAGATATGCGGACCGTGTATGTACTTACATACATAGTTCGCATATTATCTTACAAGTGATTAGATTCTATTATCAACCAGGACATCAATCTATTATGGAATTAACAAATCCTCTAAGACTTTGAAAAATGTTATTCAAAAGTATTAGTTTATGCAGCTTACTAGATATTATCCTGACGAAGATAATTTAAAAGAAGAACAAAAACAAATCGTACCACATGGAGCCGGCGCGCACGTGCTTGATGAAAGCGAGGGCGGTGGTGATGTCGTTGGTGATGACACCAGCACCCAGACCGTAGTTGGAGTTATTGGCTCTGTCTACGACCTCTTCGAAGCTGTCGAACTTGAGAATGCTCTGGACCGGTCCGAAGATCTAGAGATAGAAATTGAAAACCATATTAAAATCGGTGCAATATTATTAGCTTAAATGATATATATTAATCAAGATACATTGAAGCGCATATAATAGGGACATCAATTTTTAAAATTACGAACAAAACATAAAAATTAAGAATAAGAATAAGATCGACGTCTGCTTACAAAAAATAATTATGTCAAAATCAGTATATTAATATTAGCTAAAATGTCATTTATTGATTAGGAAACGTTTGTTAAATAAAAAAAATAAAAAATAAGACGCCTTGGATTAAGACCCTTCTTAATCCAAGGCGTCTTATTTTTTTTTTCATATTTAAAACTACTAAAAAACAACGACCATTCATTTGAATCATCGGATTTATTATCACTAATTAGACACTCCTTGCTAATTTTAAGATGAAATGTAGCAAGACTTATGAACGTAGATTGCAGTCAATATTTTGAAATTGTAAAATACTTCTTCATCAGGATTCAGTATCATAACCGTGAACGCCTAAAATATTGTATCATTGGAGTCTATAATCTGTTATTACAAGCAGTCGTTACCCACCTCCTCTTTAGCAATCTTCATGTCCTCCTTGACATCAGCGAAGACTGTAGGCTGGACGAAGAAGCCGACTTTGCCTTGGCGGTCACCTCCAGCGACGCAACGGGCACCACCCTTCTTACCAGCGTCGATGTAACCCATAACTTTGGTGAACATATCTGTGTCAATCTGAAAATGACGGTAGGGATCCATTATTAAAGTTTACTTTTGATTGATTAATTTATGTGTGAGGTTGTTATTGTTATTTTGATCGTTTTTATTATGAGTATAGATGATTCAAACTTTTTCAGCTATTGCTTCGTGAACTAGGTTCGATTTTCTAAGAACAGCAACCTGAATTGATTTTATTATCATTACCATCTCGGTCAAATTGGTTTCCCTGATGGCGATAGAAAATCATCTATTCCGAGCTGCCCAGTTCCGTCCTGCATCTACTTTTAGTTGACAACGAAATGATGAATTGATGAAGCTCTTTTTGAATTACATATGTTTGTAATGTAATAATCTTTCACGAACTTGAGGTCCCTGTTCAACATCTTCGTAGGGGTTTCCAACGGTCCTCTTCTTGGCGATCTCGGCGGCTTTGGCGACGAACTTGTCGTAAATACCAGATTGGACGTAAGTTCTGGTACCAGCGACGCAGCACTGACCAGCGTTGGCGAAGGCAGCCCTATGAGCGATCTCCGCGGCCTTTTCGACTGTGGATAAAGTAAAGGAATGTTAATTTTATTTCACTGAAAGGAACGGCCGATTCACGAAACAGTAGGTAGTACCGAGAAGGGATTCTGGTTCGATTCTTTCTACATTACATAGAAGTCGAAGATGTAGAAGTGAACATGAGCAAATATAATAAAGTGGCAGTAGGTACGGATGGGGAAACAAAAAAAAATAATTAACAGACTTTATGGAAAGCTAATTTCCAGATACTGGTAACAACGAGTATTTAATTAATCATTTATAAATGTATCGTCTTATCATACTATTATAAGCTCAGTGCTGGATGTTATTTGTAGCTCAATATATTCGGCAGCATTGGTTTCTCAGCGAATATTGAAAACAATGTTAATTTCATTTCATTGACAGGACCGGCCGATTCGTGAGACAACATAAACGTTAGCGAGAAGGGATTAGCTCAGATTTCAATGAAAGAAAATAAATCAAGGTTGACACATCAAGGTTGGTTGGTTGGTTGGTTGAGAAAAATACATTGTAGTAAGTATCTTCGTGTTAGAAAAAGAACAGTTTTTGTATTTTCATGCCGCTGGAAGACGATGACAAATGTTAAAATGAAATTAGAAAACACGCCATGGATAAATGATAATAATTCATAATGATTTCCTCTAAATAATCCACTTGTTTAATTGAGATTATATAATGATCATCTGGCTTACTACATATCACACATGCACTTCTGGCTTTATACATCTTCGATTGATTAAGTAAGCAACCATGTCTTGGCAAAAAGGCAGATTATATTGACTATTTCTGTAGGATAAACCTTACATAAAAATTCCTCTCACAGAGAAAAAGTTCTATTAACACCAACGAATATACATGGTTTATATTCGCAAAATACATACACCGCCAAATAATACACATGTTTTAAATTAGCACAATAAACAGTATTATGTCAGAGTAAGCTGAAATAATAATCGATTTTACCGAGCCAGTGGTCAGTATTTTTGGTTTTTTTTTATCATCTCTCATGATAAATATGACTTTACGAGTATAGTACCCGTAATACAAATCTTTATTGAAGCGACGAACACATGTGTGAGTATTATCAATTTAGTCGTCTTCACAATCAATTGAACGATTTAAAACAAGACCGTTCAACTGTTCTGGGCAATTGCATTCAAGTGTGTTGGCGGTTTGTGCAATGAAAATTTATATATCTTCTTCATATTCTAACAGTTTTGTATACAAACCATCAATTTTGTGTAAAGAATCTGTTTCTACATGTCCTACTTTAATGTTTGTCTTTGTATCAAGCTTAAAAATAGATGTGTTTAATTACAATATCAATACGGAATGTTCGAAGTGGTCCACCAATTTAATTTGACTAGCAATCGTGAAGTCATCCGCAAATATTTAGCGAGTACGGCTGACCTTGATATGGTAAATGCTATATATCGCTTACATCTATGTATTTACACCCACTGGCTAAATTGTCTTTGTCGGAAGATATGAAAATACTACCATCAGCATCATTGAAGACGACCAGCGCGCTCTTGCCTCCAAGCTCAAGTGTGACTCTCTTCAGGTTGACGGCGGATGCGGCGCTCATTATGATCCTACCCACCTGTGCAAGAAAAAATAACATTTCTATATAATTCACTATTCGAAGCATGTAGGTAATAATTTGCATTGCTAATATTATGTCGCATTGTGTGGAAATACTAAGTGGAAGTAAACATTATGCTTAAACAGCTCATAAGACAACATTATATAACATCACGCTAGTAGTCACCGAAGGGTAAAGCTGAGGTAGTAAGTACGACCCACTAGCTATGTTAATAGTCTCATATGATAGGTGGCGAGGCCAATTTACCATAAACCGGGGAACAAATCACGATTCCAGAAATTCCTGATTGATAATTCTGCTCGGCTCAGGATTTCAACCCAGGAATCCATGGTGAGCAGTTGTGTTTGGGACAACTAGACCAACTAGGCATTCTATAAGGGTATTTCACTAGAAAGAAAGAAAGATCTATGCATAGATATGCAGTAGGTCAAGATAAAGCCGTAAAAGTTATAGTCATTGTAACAACAATAGGTATCGCAGAGTTCAAAGTAATTTATTATTGTTGTAACGATTTACTTAACATTGTGTAACATTCTTTATCTTATCTTTACGAGTATGGCATGAAATTGACGGATTTTGATTTAATATTATTTTTTATTTCATGTAAATTTTTGGCGTGTCATTTATCTACCGATATAATTATAGTGTTTAAAATTAATTAATAATAATATAATATATATTATCTAGAACCAAAAATTCGAAGACATGTGACATCTACTAACCCGCACTGGGCCCGCGTGGATTATAGCCCATGGGATCTCGGAGAGAGGAGGTCTGTGTTCCAGCAGTGGAATTGTGGAAACATTATAGGTTGATTATGAAATTGAACTAATGATTAACACGGGATACGAAAAAAGTTTGCGACCAAAAGTGCATTGTTTAAATCAGTTCAAACGATGCGATCCAGCAATCACGACAACTATTATATTTTGGTAATATCAGTTCACTAAAAAGGTTCAAGATTCAATTTTTTTATTATGAGCGCTCGAACGTCGATCATTTCATTCGAGCAAATATGGATTCACCCACGCAAACATTGGGAAGCTGACTTACATTTTCTTTAGAATATCTCGAAGATTGTAATTTCACTTAAAAGATTTTGCAGTAAGTACAGTCTGCAAAGGAGTTAAGTAACCAGTACGCACACTACAAAACTATATCGCTACTGTACGTACTGCTCGCAAACAAATGTCAGCCACGCACACATCGCATTCGTAGAGTGAGTGCGTTAACGCTAACTATATCCTATTTAACAATAATATATTTGCATAAATAATTTCAGCTAAGTATACGTAGATTCAAGTTTTTAACCGACTTCTAAAAAAGGAGGAGGTTCTCAATTCGGATGCTTGTATTTTTTTTTATGTTTGTTCCCGCATAACTCCGTCGCTTGCCAACCGATTTGAAAAATTCTTTTTTTTGGAAAGGGTATAAGGGTATAAGGGGCTTCCCAAATGGTCCCATAGAAATTTCATCAAAAACGGTTCAGTAGTTTGGTTTTTAAACCAAAATTACTGGTAAAAATTACAACTTAAATTAAGAGAAAAATAAAAACTTTTTTGCAAAAAAAAACAACCGACTTCCAAAAACGACACTACAAAGTGAAAAATAATTTTAACTTCGGAAGTCGGTGGCAAATAACGAAAATGCGAACCCAACGACACTGACTTCCGAAATTAAAGTTATTTTTCACTTTGTAGTGTCGTTTTTGGAAGTCGGTTGTTTTTTTTTGCAAAAAAGTTTATTGTAATAATCCTTTCTAAGGTAATGAACCTGATCTCATATAAAATTATAAGTTTACCTCAGTGGAGCCAGTGAAAGCAACTTTGTCGACATCAGGGTGGTGTGTAAGGGCAGATCCAGCAGTGGGTCCGTAGCCAGGGACAACATTCAGGACTCCAGCAGGGAAACCAGCCTCCTTGACCAGGGCAGCCATTGCCAAGGCCGTAAGAGGGGTCTGCTCAGCGGGCTTGAGGACTATTGTGCAGCCTATAGTAAAACAGTACCTACTATTACTTGGTGTTTTAGTATAACATTTTAAGGTAGTTTAGAAGTGATTCACCAGCAAAAAATACACCAAGAATAATCTGAAAGAAGTTTTTACAACAACCATTTTTGCTTAGTCGAAGATCTTACAACGTAATATTTTTTACACCTTTGAAAAACTTATTCCGTAAAAAATAAAGTATTCGCAGCAAAGCAGTTTTGCTTGATTCTTTTAATCCAAGCTACTTGATGTAGTTTTCACTATAAATTCGAGAAGGTCTTAATTAAAACATTCATATTCCCGCTATCCTATCCTACTTCCTACTAATATTATAAACGCGAAAGTTTGTATGGATGGATGGACGGATGTTGTCTCTTTCACGCCAAAACCACAAAACGGATTTGGATGAAATTTGGCACACACATAGTTTATAACCAGGATTAACACATAAGATACTTTTTATCCCAATATTCCCACGGGATCGAAACTTATGTGGGTGAAACCGCGGGGCGCTGCTAGTGTTAAATAAACAAGATACTTACCCGCAGCAAAGGCAGGGGCGATTTTCCACACAAACATGGGGATGGGGTAGTTCCATGGTAGGATTTGTCCACAGACGCCCACGGGCTCTTTCAATGTGAAGGTCACGACGTCACCGTCTGAAAAACAATTACGGGTTTAACAAATGGCTTCGTGCGAGGTCATGGTTAAATTAAATAGAATCTATGTTGCTATGTGCGTGTCGCATGAGTATTTGAGCTTGTGTACTTTGCTATTCCGTCTTCAAATAAATGCTAAAATATTTGTAATAGAATATTATTTATTGTTGCTACAGACATTTATAAAATAAAGCTGGACAAAATAAAATAAAAGGGGTCACTGTACGTCCAATAAGAAAACAAACGGAATAATCTAACATGGATAAACATAAAACTAAACTATATAATATATAAATAAAACTTGAAGGATATCCGACAGTTTTTTCTGTCGACCGCGCGCGCCTAAGAAAATCTTTTATATTTCTCTATTAGCATTCTGCTAGAAATAGTCATGATTTTTATCTTCTATGATGTTTCTGAAATAGGTATTCTGTAACGACATCAAGACACTGGCGCAGATTCCCTTGTTCACAAACTTAAACTAAATTTAAGTTCAGTGCATCTTTAACTTTCTATTTCATTATGAAAAGGACAGAAGATAAATATTAGTTTACTCCTGTCAAATTAAGATACTTCATAGACAGTTTAGACGTGATTAAAAACATGACTACCAAAAATACGTCAATTTACGTCAGGCGCTGACTAATTTGACAGGACTAGGCTAATATTTATCTTCTGTCCTTTTCTTAATGAAATAGAAAGAAAAAGATGCACTGAACTTAAATTTAGTTTAGTTTATGAACTAGGGAATCGGCGCCAATCTAACCAAGATTGTTTTCTATTTCGATCAGTAGATAAAGGTGTCTAACTCCCGTATACCGTAGTTGGTCTCATTCTAATTAGACTAGAATAACTAGACATGTTTCAGCAAGGACTGGCCCTTGCCGTTTCTTAAATATTGCTTTCTATTCGTGTCATCTTTAAAAAAAGAGTTTATTTTTGGTATGTTTATGCCAAAACGTCATAATGTTTTCAATAATGATTAATGCATTTAAATGTCATGTTATCTTGTGTTTTTTCGCGTACAAAAACTTTGTTCTCGACAACTGGTTGAATAAATTGTGTGAATAACAGAAAGAAATGCCTGGAAGACTTATTTAATTCATCTGGGTAGGAATTAAGTCTAATGCTAAGATCTCAAAAAAGTTTCACCTGCGGGAATAGTGTTGCCAAGAATTTTGTCAGCTTTGCCGGCGTAGTATCTGATGATACCAGCAGACCAGAAAACTTCGCCTTCTGCCTGTTTGACGGGTTTGCCGCAGTCCAGGGTTTCCAGTTCACCTAGGTACTTGGCATCTCTTTCCATGAGGTCAGCCAGTTTGAGGAGGAGGCGGCCTCTTGCAGAGGCATCGAGGAGACGCCATTCTGAGTAGCGGTGGAACGCCTTCTTGGCGGCAGCTACTGCAATGTCGATGTCAGCCTATAAAAAAACAACATTATTTTCATCATAAAAGTAATAATATCCTCTCGACCGAATTTCGTTTTCGGCGGCCAACACGGGATATATTATATTGCACTAAGTGCACAAGTGTGTGTGCAAACACAGATGCAGAGAGAGAGAGATATGAGAGTAAAGGAACAGTAGAGAGCTACTGTTCCTTTACTCTCAAAGTCTGATGGGACGGCAATCCGACACGGCCGGGGAGAGATCAGGCACAGGACAACGGCTTTACGTGCTTTCCGCGATACGGGGGTGTGAAATCACCACATCTCCGAACTCCAGATTGCTACTTAGAAATTTCTAATAGAACCACACAATAAAACTTTGCCCGACCCTAGGGGTCTACTTCGAAGAAGTATCGGCCGAATGTTCGGCCGTTTCCTGCTACGAAGTTACTATTTGGTTCGGTCGGTTCCGATCCTGCACTCCTAAACTCTTTCGAATATTGACTTTGGTACCGACCCAACTGAGCCGATGCGAACTTTTTTCGCATTTTTCAATAATATTCGGTTTGGCCATGTGTCGGTCCGATCCGAACATTCGCACTTTACACTTCGGAGTAGGCCCCCTGGAATCGAACCCACGCTCAGCAGTTGGGCTTGGCATTCACGAGACCGACGGGGCAGTACTCATAAGACAGCAGTCCGTTGCTGGTCATAAGCCTCTTCAATCTGCTATCAGCCAGCCTGCGAAGATCATCTCTCCAATTTACTTGAGCCGACCTAGGGCCTATTTAATAAAACCGACAGGCAACAAGTGACAAGCGAAAAATCGTCAATTTTGCATGTTTCTTCTATCTCGCCCACGTGTGTTCACCAACAGGTGGAACCACAACTTTACACATACTGATAACCATAACTTGAATGATATTGTTTGCACAACAAGTTTCTGCTTTAATACTTTGGTGTTTCCACTAAAATCTTTGTAAGAAAAAACTATTTTAAATATTTGAAAAATTTATTTGAATTTGAGTTGACATGGTGAAGTTCTAAGAGCACCGAATGTGTCGATTTCGTTTTAGGAAAGTTTTTCTTATATAGAAATCGCATTGGCAGTCCGATTTGCCGATTCGCGGTAAAAAAAAATCAGTCCTTCCTTCCAAAAGAGTAATTTTTTATATCATCCGATAACTGTTTGATAATAACATCACGAAAATTAATATAATTTTGTGATACAATGATAAATTATGTTGGTAAACAAGATTGGATATCGAAAATTGAAGTCCATGCTTTTGTTCATGTTATGCTTGATAAAGAATGTAGGTAGGTAAATATTATATTACATACAATTAATATGTTTATAAGTGATAAGAATAAAAAAAATATGTATTGCAATTAAAGGGTATTTGTTGTAAATACATATTAAAGTTATTATGTAAGCGTAGAACTTATACTAACGAATATTTGTAGGGGTGAACTACTGTTCTCCTAGCTAGGTAGCTGTGCTCCTAGCAAAGTCCCGGATTCACAGGTGTAATGTATGGAGTGACATGACTTTGCGACCGAATTCAGTCGTAAAGCGATCGCTATGAATGTCGAGACTTCAGCCTCAGGTCAGGCTACCCGAAACTGTAAAATTTTCCCAATCAACCTTGAACCTTAATGCTATAGTGATAAGGTTGAAAATCTATTAAAGAAATTTGACAGATTGTAGTAGCTTGATGTGGCGTCTGTAGGTACGTTATGATACTTTACTCGTCATAATTTTGTTTTTGAATTTTCCTACAGTAAAAGTGTTTTACATGATATCTTCGTAAATATCACTAGGTAAAATCCTACAAGTATTATAAACGTGAAAGTTTGTATGGTTGGATGTTTGTTATTCTTTCACGCAAAAACTACTGAACGGATTTGGATGAAATTTGGCACACAAATAGTTTATAGCCAAGATTAACACATAGGATAATTTTTATCCCGATATTCCCTCGGGATAGAAACTTATGCGGGTGAAATCGCAGGGCGCAGCTAGTGTGAAATAAATGACTAAGATGTATCCCAACCCATAGGCAACCAAATTGACATAACAATAAAAAGTCTATAACAGTACATTACCGACTTATTGTTTGGGTGCGTTGCTGTGTTTTTCTTAATATTTTCTTTTCACATACCTTGTCGCCTTCAGCCACCTGTATGATGACACTCTCATCCTGAGGGTTGATGGTAGGGAAGGTCTTCTTACTGACTGAGTCCACCCACTCATTGTTGATGAACAACTAAACAGAAAAAGCAATAGATTGTTATAACATTTATTAAAATTATCGCTTAGGTTAAAATTAACTTCTAGGCTTAAATAGGTATTTTTTTTTGTTTTTAAAACAAAAAAAAATACATATTTAAGTATTTATCTTTTTTTTAAGGTAAAAATATTTTATGTAGGTATTTTTTATATTTATAACAAAATTTAACTAATAAAACAGTATTCAAGTTATTTAAATTTTTAATAATTGTTATGCACGATTTAGTGTCTAATAAAAATAAAATATACCTTCTGTTTATGAATAAAAAAATACTTTCATTACCCATATTCATATCGAACCATACCATTCATGAAATTGTGTGTTTTTTCCTGAAAGGTACATGCCCACACACCTACCTATACGTATCGCGGAGTAACGAGCCAATCGTTTTACAGAAACAGCAATGTTTTGACTGAAAATGTATTTGGTATGTAACTTGTACATATTGATCCACCAATCACCTATTGTGGTTTTGTTGGGTAATTCAATGCTTGAGTTTCCAGTATGTTGCATTGTGTGTACCACAAGCATACTGAATACCGATGTCTGAAATTACAGTGTGTTGCTAACCTTTACCTAAGTAGGTACAGTCACCAAAGGAGATAAGTAACCAGGGTCGTCGGATACAGTTGAAGTTCAGTAATTATCCGATGGATGTTTTGGAATAAAAGTTAATTTAGTTAATAGAAAACAAACAGTTCATTAATTAAATTTTTCATTCGAAACAATCAGTTAGTTTCCTACTAATTTAGTTAATAGAAAACAAACAGTTCATTAATTAAATTTTTCATTCGAAGCAATCAGTTAGTTTCCTACTAATCTTCAACTATCTGACGACTCTGATTACTTATCTCCTTTGGTGACTGTACACATAAAATCAAATATCAACATAGAAAATAACCAGATAGAAATATAGAATCCAGCTGGTTTTTTTAAATAAACGAGGAGATGCGAGTTTGACAACTTAGTAGCAAACTTATTGCAATTTGTAGTACTTATTTATTTTTATGTGCAATTCAATCTACAGTAAACTACAGTTCATTCAATATGATCAATAAAATTCATTTAACATAGTGTATTTATTGTAAGTTATTATGCTATTCTGTTATGCTCTAAATAAATGCTCAATTTCAAACCAAATATAAATCTATGTCCTAAAATACTTATCAAAAACCACGCAATCAACTAAATCCCAAAAGTAATAGGTAGTTGTATGAACGTCTTATCAGTAAACTTGTTTTTACAAGCGTACCTAATCATTTGTGTAGGTAAGTCATACGAGCCGGTAACCAATAGAAAAATATTGTAAACACTTTTTTAACCTACATTATTTTTAAGAATTTCATTGTAATTTCGTTTTAATTTAAAATAAAGTCATAAATAAGTCTTACCTTAGTGTATTTGATGTCTACTTTAACCATTTTCAAGCCGGGTTGTCTGAGCACGTGCGTTCGCTCCAGTGGGCCTGCTATAAATGGTTAGATCTCGCACACCGAGCCGGCAATAAACATCGCGTCACTCACACCGCACGATAATGTAGATGAGTAGGTACGCGCCAAAACATATTATAATGAACTGTGTTCCGTACGTTTTAATAGACGGATTAATTCTATAATAGTTTGTTGTTATAGCATAAGCAGCACTAGTCCGTTTTCGTCTACATTTTGCGTATTTTAAAGACGCATGCGTGTAACGCTACAGATGTACTTAAAGCGCATGCGTCAAAACTTGTTAAACGCTCTTATTTTACGAGACAATAGGGTCGAAAATGAGCTGCGATTTATTTTATTTTCTTGTATATTTTGACGTGCGTAAGTGCCTTTTAATAGCCTACTTTGAAATAAATGATGTACCTACCTAACTTTTGACTTTGGCCTAGACAGATTGACATTCATCAACGATAAAGATGATGGAAAGTCAAACAATTGATAATTCAATATTTGACAAGTTTGTATGTTACTCCTATCTATTTCTATATTAATTAATTATGTAATCAATCAATTAAATTCAATTTATTTACTTATGTCAGCATTGTTAATGACTGTTGTTATAAAATAATTAATTAATTATTTTTAGTTCTAATAAACTTGTATTAATATTTGCACACCATGACATTACGGTAAACATAATTAGCACAACTCTATGTACTTATAACACCCTGCATGCATTATTGTATGTAAGTACACACATGTTTGAGCAAACAAAATATCTGAATCTGAACAAATGGCGCCGTCTAAACACTGTTTAGACGTACGCAAGTAATTTGTTGTTTCAATTTTATTGTATTCCACAGGCATGAAAATGGCATCGTGTGTAAGCGCCTTTACAAACACCGAATTTTTTTCATTTTGATCGTGTCCGTTTCAATACTGAATCCTGAAAATAAATCTTAGCATTGGCATTGTGTATAGGAGGTTGACATTGTGTAATTATATCATTGTTTAGTTAGATATAATTATTATCTAACTAAAGCGTGCATGTGTGCGTTGTCAATATACTCACGGAATGATTTGACAAAATTATGATAGGGTGATAATTTAATTAGTCTTACATGACTTGATTTTTAAATGTCTGGTTGTATGCAACTTCATCATAATTGGTATTTTTATGAACGAGGTTAAATTTCTTTACCTTATTCCTGAAATATGAACAGTGTTTATTAAGTAACTACTACCTAATGTAAATATCGAACTAGAATTGTAAAGATTATTGCAAAGATAAGATAAGGACATAAATATTTGCAACTTTAAAGATACAGACTGAAGTTGAAATTAGAGCACTCTTGAAAAAGTTATAAAAATGTTTGAAGTTGTAGCGTAAATTGAACTTTATTGTGTAAGATTTAAAGTTATTTTTCCATAAACTCATATTTGTTTACATTTTTGGCAAATAAATCGCGAATGCAGTATAGTACCGTATTCTGTTCCTAACTTTGTCAAAGTGCACTGTTGGATTTTCAACGCTAGGCTCTCAGCGCCGAGAGTTTAAATTCCAACAGTGCAATAATATTTAGGCATTCACTTATGTGTCGCCCTGTGTAGATGAAGACGGCCAATAAGAGTCAAGAGTTTACTTAAAGCAACAATGTATGATAAAATTCGGTGAAGGTAATTAGAGATAGGCAGGAAGGTATCTAGCATAGAATTATTCAAATTACTGGACGTAGATAGGTATTGATAATGTAGAAAGAAGATTGCGCCTGTAGGTAATCCTTGTACGTCATATGGGCAGAAGTGTAGGTCCTGTACCCTTTGCAGTTATAGTAATTATGCCAATCAACATGAAATACTTTCCACAGTTTGCAATCGATCAAAAAAAAAAGAGATTTTATTTATGAATAAATAAACTGTTATTATTAAACCGACATTATAAAAAAGCTTTATCATTGGGTGTTCTCATTATAACATAATAGAGGTCTGTCTTATCAGGATATTATTAACAATAAATAATAAACAATATAAAGGGAAATGAAAAACAAAAAGATAAGAGGAACAATTCATCTTTTTAATGCAATTAATGATTGATCTTATTGTCATGACATGTGGTGGTGTGGTTAATATTGATCGTTATTAACCTAGATGGGTGCGTTTACAAACATTTAAACTCACATACACAAACAGCCAGACCCGGTACAACTACTTGGGTCATACAAATATTTGTTCCGTGCGGGAATCGAACCCGTGACACGCAGCACAGCAGTCAATCGCTTAACCACTGCGCCAACCGTGCCGTCAAATAAATAATTATTGAAGATCATCATCATCTGCCTAGCCTTTTCCCAACTATGTGGGGGTCGGCTTCTAGTCTAACCGGATGCAGCTGAATACCAGTATTTTACATGGAGCGACTGCCTATCTGACCTCCACAACCCAGTTACTGGGTAATACGATACCACTGTACTTCACCGAAACTTTGTTACTGGTTATTATTAGCCTTCATCATCCCACTGTTGGACAAAGGCCTCTCCCTATGACTTCCAGCTCATTTGATCCAGGGCTAAAGTAGACCACTGCTCGTTTGTTTTGTCCAGCTCGTCCCGCCATCTTCTATGGGGTCTGCCGCGACGCCTTCTAGCTGTGTCAGGGCTCACGTGGTGGTTTTTTTGGCCCACAGCTCATTGAGCATACGGCAGACGTGGCCAGCCCACTGCCCAGTCCCACTACAGCTTAGCGGGTTTTTGAGCAACGTCAGTAATCTGTGTTTTGGAGCGCAGTGTGGTGTTTCGAACTTTCGAATATGGTCTGTCAATTTGACGCCTAGGATACTACGGTCCATTGCACGTTGCCAAACCTTGAATTAGTTTAGACCAGTGGTTCTCAAACTTTTTTGGTGACGGAACCCTTTTGGGAAGCAAAATACTTGATGGAACCCTACAATAAAACAATAGTTTTTAAAAGTGTATTCTTTATTAATAAGCATAATAAAATTACAATGTAACAGTTACTAATTATTACTTACTTTACCACATGGCAAGTACAATAATAGAAGATATTAAAAAAGAAAAAAATCTAACTAATGGGAGGTATGAAACTGTTTTTTATTTTTCATCAATTGGTTGATATCAGGTTTGATAGAAGACAGTTGAAGTCTCATATCAGGTTCGGCGTCCAGTCTATTGCGATATTTTGTTTTCGTGGCTGCATAGGTTGAGAATCCTGTTTCGCACAAATATGTTGTTGGGAACGGGAGAAGAATATTCAGAGCCATTTTGCCAAGCATTGGATATTCATCACGGATTCTGCACCAAAAATCGTTGAGAGGCGTCGTTTTGAACAGTGACTCCATACTTGTGTCTGATGACATTTCTAAAAGAGATTCATATATCTCGTTTGACATACTTTCGGGCTTTTCCAAGTTAGGTAAAAAAGGATTATGAATCCATGAATTCAGTTTCATTTTTGTATTCTGTTCTTCGGGAAAATACTTTTCAAAAGATGCGCGCATCGATCTGAGATATTGGACCAATTCTCCAAACACATCATTTTGAAACATTTCTGAGTCGTTATCGCTAACAAACTCACTGAGTGACGTAAAGCTTTCTATTTCTTTCTTACCAACGCAAATAATCCAAAAATCTAATTTTCTTTTGAAGGCAGTTATTTTGTTATAGGCCTGAAACACTGTTGTCTGTTTACCTTGCAATGATAAATTCAATTCGTTCAGTTTTTGAAAGATATCCGCCATAAAAGACAATCGGAACAACCAAGTTTTATCATACAAACGGTCCTTCAAATTAAAAGAAGTATCTGCTGAAAGAAACATTTGTAACTCGGCTCTAAGTTCAAATAGCCTTGTTAAAGTTTTACCTCGAGACAGCCATCGCACTTCTGTATGGAGCAGCAGTGTTTTATGTTTGCTGCCATAATCTTCACACAATAATGAGAACAATCGGGATTGTAGTGGTCGTGATTTGATAAAATTAATTATTTTTACCGCTTCATCCATAACTAATTTTAGATTTGACGGCATTTGCTTCATCGCAAGTGCTTGTCTATGCAGAATACAATGGCTGGAACTACAATTAGGCGCTTTATTTTTTATTCGTGACACTGCTCCTGCTGTTTTACCTGTCATCGCCTTGGCCCCATCTGTACAAATGTCAATGCAATTGTTCCAACTGATATTATTTTCTTCAAAAAATATATTTATTTTATTAAAAATTTCTTCCCCGGTAGTGTTTGTGATCAGCGGTGAACACATAAGCATGTCTTCTTTAAAAGAACTTTCATATGGATATCTCACGATAACCAGCAAGATAGCCAAACCAGCGACATCAGTTGACTCGTCCATTTGCAAGGCGAATCGTGTTTTTTGTAGACGTGTAACTAGTTCTTGTTTGACGTAGCTTGCCAGATCATGGATTCGCCGTGAAACAGTATCGTTTGATAGCGGCACAGTAGAAAGATGCTTTGCAGATTTTTCATCGAGCATACATTTTGTTATGTCTAATACACATGGCTTTATTAAATTCTCAGCGATAGTGTGCGCTTCACCTGCTTGTGCAATGCGATAGCTAACTAAATATGATGCCTCCGTGGCCTTTTCGTTGATAGTTTGTGTTACATGCATCATATTTTTTTGACTTTCCAATAACTGATCTTTTTTACGAACAAAAAATTCTTTATTCTTGTCTTTAGACTCGGGGTGCACAGTTTCTAAATGTCGGCGCAATTTGGCAGGTGCCATGGAACTATTAGGAAGCAGTTTACTACATAGCATGCAGAGAGGTGAGCCGTTGGAATCAACAAATCCGAAACTGATATATGATTCATCATACTTCCTTTTTTTCGTCTTTGAAACCGTCGAGCTTGACGTCGCGGCATCATCGTCTGGATCGGTGATTGCTATATTCTCCGTGCGTACTGCTTTTGAACATTCAGCGTCATTAGAAGATGTTGTTGCAACACGTTTAACACCTTTAAGCCAACGTTCCATTCTTCTTTATTTATAATGTTACACGTCAGGATAGTGGGGTCTAAATAATGCACAATCGTTACTGCGTATAAGAGACTAAGTTTAGTACAATGAAGAAATGTATAAAACTGAGACAACGAATACAGCAGGCAGTAGAACAATGAACACTAGTTTCTCGCTAGCAAGCTTATAAGTAGGTAGGCAGGAACTTATCGCTCCGAACGCTAATTGTCAACTGACTGACGAGGCGCGACACGCGATCGCCGCTTTTATACTTAGTCCTAGACTCGATCTCGAATATTCTCGAAAATACTCGAGTCGGCGCCTTTGATAAACAAAAAGCAAAAATAAAAAGAGAAATATAAAAATTTCGTTGTAAACAATCTCGACTTTATTTTTTTAAGTTAGAGTCGAAAGTCGCTTGTTGACAACTATAGCGTCTAATACAGAGGCGGCTTTTATCAAAGGGACTGCGCGCTCACAAGTATACCTACAAGTATACATGTTGATACCAAAGTTATGAGATATTGTACCAGTCATTGTAACACATGTTTATACAAATACAAATAAATAAATAAATATACATACGCGCGGCCGCGGTGTCAAAACGTTCGACCAGAGAGAGGTGTTTTGATTTTTTTTCTAAATTCTTGAGGAACCCCTACAGAGGTATCGCGGAACCCTAGGGTTCCGCGGAACACACTTAGAGTATAGCTGGTTTAGACCAAAACTTGGCAGCAATAATATTTGAATATTATGTATTGTCATCGTGACCATAATTATCAAATGATATTCAGAATATCAAGTAAACACACCACTTGGTAGTACTCGATAACTGGACTATAATGACATGTGATGGAATTCAAGGTCTACATACTGCAGGCATTGTCTGAGATGTATGTATGATACAATTATAATTACATTAGGTGAGGTTTGAACAATGAACATCCGATTCACTGTGTTGGGGATTATAAAAATAATAACATGGTTGTGACTCTTGGCGGAAGCCAAGAAAGAGGTTATTAAATTTTAGTTTTTAACAGACGTAATGTGACTTTGTGTCTGTATAGACAGGTGCAATGAACGATGGATCGTTGGAGCAGTCACTCTCGATGTTGTTTAGATTACGTCCATATAATAATTACAACCATATTCTAAAAAATATAAGAGATCTACTACTTATTTCTACACACACACAATCCATCATTTTCCTGAATACTGAAAACTTGTCTATGATAGGGCCAATCGAAACCAATCGATTTTAGAGAATACTCAAAATGGTATAAGTTTTTTAATGGAAATTAGAGACCCATGTCAATTTGATCAATCTTCTCCTTCTTTGTGTCGCTGGCACGACTGTACTTCAAATGTTACTTTCCCAAAACTTACGGTGTAGGTAAGGTGTAACCTTCCGTGGTCCACTTGGAAGTCTCTGAACCGTCTCCGGATACAAGTGGGAAGATGTAAGTCCAACCTGGTGCAGTGGGGCTACCTTGACGGAACGGCACTAGAGTGTGATTGTGGAGCTATGTCACAAACCATGCTCCACTTCCTATCCTGCCCTGTGTCCCCAAACATCCAGGCAAAGTAACCTCTGCGCTGCCACCGACAACGCCGTGGAAGTGGCAAAGCTTTGGGAAAGTAATTTGATCAATGAGATGAGCGAGTTCAATTTTTAGTACGAAATAAAATAACCGAGCAAGTTAGAGAACCCGTCTTGCATTGCAGGTCAAGAATAAAAAAAAAACCCTTAATATAAAAACTGATAGGTTCAAAGTTGTTTTATCTTGTCTCTCGTCTCTTTTGTTGTCATCCTAACAGACGTCCTTGAGTTCCAGTCGTTCCGGTCTGGGGTCCCATTGAATAGAACCTCTTGAATATTGCATTCTATTGAATAGAACACCGTGTCTCTAATTCCGGTCTTTAACAGACAGTGGATATAATGGATATTATATTCTTTTGACCTCTAGCGACCCCATCTTTCCTCATGTATGCATGTTGATGATGGTGAGTATTGGCCTTGAAGTATAAGATGGTATTTGCATGGAACTCGGTACAAAGTACAGGCATGATCTAATGTGCGATAAGGTAGCCCGCGAAATTCAAATTTGCTTACGCTTTTTGCAATTTGCAGTTCAGTGTCAGGTTTTATAACAAATATGGCTTTACAGAATCATACTCGTAGCATAAAGTCAAGCACTTAATGATTAGCGTCTGCTTAAACTTTTTTCGATGTTTAAACGTCTTTAAGAAATAAGGGGGCTCGTTACAAAAGTGTAAAATAGTAAACAAGAATGACTATTCATTTTCTATTTAGGTTGTATGTATAGCTATTTTCATTTTCAGCTATTATCTCCTTGAGTGCACAAGTAGGTACATACTTCTACTAAAAAGTTCTTATATCACCTTCTAAAGTGAGAGCCTTTGTTATAACGAGTGTGTTGGTAGGTGATAACGAAATTATGGAGGGTCGTTAAGATAGGCGTGTTTGTTGGTAATTAATATTTATTGATATCGGATGGTAACAAATAATAATAAAATATGATTTGTTACTGTCCGTCATAATTAAACATTAATAAAATTTTTGGTATTATTTATTTTAAGTACTTATTCGAAATTTGCAAAACCGTATGAGAATTAGCGTTACTTACTTTAAATCAGATGAGATTTAGGTTTTAGTTCCTCGTGTTGGAAGATTGGTTATCATCTGCCTAGCTAGCTCTTTCCCAACTATGTTGAGTTCTAACCGGATGCAGCTGAATACCAGTATTTCACATGGACAATTTTTTTACTTGCTGGTAAGACTTCGGACTATCCGCAACGACTGTCAATGAAGTACGCGTGCTTTCTGAGGCACGAAGAGGTCTGTATGTAATGGATGGTCCTTTTTTTTTTTTTTTCTCGCTGAGAAATGCTTTATGCTTGCCCGTCTCGTGGGGGACGAGACGGGGTATGTGGGACTCCCTGTACGAATGACAGTATACCCACTAAAACTCAGCGGTGTTCCCGTGTCGCCGTGATGGGAGGGTCATGGGAAACCATGACGTCCACAACTCTCCCGGCGCAAGCCCGCCTAGGTGGCAGGCCCCGCATGCCCCCCGGGCTGGGGGGCTACGGGAATGGCCGGGAACACCTGGCCATTCCCGTCCGACACTGGTGGAGGCCTGTGCGATACAGGCAAGGGTGCCCCCGCACCCGATGCCTGCTGGCCTCCAACTGGGAGGAGTCGGAGATGACCGTCAAACTGACGTCTTCTTCGACCCCTCCTCCGCCTTCGGAGCAGCGCCGCGTGAGGATCGTTCTCTCGCGCGCGCTCCGCCGCCTCCTTCTGGGACATGACGTGTTCGCAGGAGGCGACTGCCGCCCAGGACCCCTCATCCCTCAGCATGGCGTTTACCAAACCGGGGAGTGAGAGGTCCGGTCCGATCACCGCCATGAGACTGCGGCGCGGCTCGGACCACGACCGTAATGGATGGTCCTGGGTCCACGAAGCAACCTCAACAAGCGTTGCTTAACCTTGAAGATTGACCTGCGCGGCTGTTATTACCTACTTAACTACCGAGCCCCCTATAAGAAAACTGCGGGGTAGTTGCGTAATACACTAACAGTAGGAATGGCTTTCATTTTGACATTTCAATGCGTTCATTGCGTTATTTATGTTGTAGATCAGACAAATTTTTCTAACATATAAAGTAATGGATCAGCAATATCCTTCAAAATTATTCTGATTCTGGTTGACAGTGTGTTACGCAATTAGGGTGCTGGTGTGGGTGGTGGCAGATACTTGCTATGCTATACTAGCATGAGTTCATGCGTTATAAGTTCCTATTCCTTGGTGCAGCGCCACGAGCCACTGCCACTGCAGGCTTGGCTGCTGGCTCGGTCTTGTGACCGGTAGGGCGGAAGGTATATGCTTAGGGTAGCGGGACCATCCGAAGGGTAGCGGGACCATCCGAAAGGGTTTACCGCTGCCCTGGAACATAAAGGGCTAAGGAAGGAACACGGGTGGGTTTTAGTCAGTAAAAGTCTGACACTCCCTTCTGCTCCACCCAGACCGGGAGGAGTCATTTGATGATTTCCCATCCTCAAAAAAAAAAAAAAAAGGTATATGCTTAGACGCTGGACCAGCACTAAGGTGTAGAGTTTGCGAAGTTAGGCCTTGTAGAGTTAGGGCGTGTAGAGTTAGAAGCTTAGCTCTACATGAGATCTGATTACTTTTTGACACTGCGAGCTACATGGTCTCGTCTTGGCAACATTTAACATGAAATGTTTTTGTGGGATACCTCATTACTGGACGCTTTTTGCTTGGACGCCCACATATTTCCGTTCAATATTTAGTTGCCGACATAATAGCCAAATAGGTCGTTTACATTTCCTGGAATGTCAGTACCTACCACTATAGTTTCGGTGTGGCAAACTTCAGAAGCTGAAAACATTCCATAATATTGTATACATGACAGTAAAAATCTAGGAAAAAATTGTCCGCTCAACAACGTTAATAATTCAATGAATGTTGTTGAACTGTCAAAATAAAATCCATTGCTACTATTAGTGTTATACACAATTAGGCACCCCTCAAAACACAAGCATTGCCTTCAAACCGTGACTTGAAATAATGTTGTTTATTGTACATACCTATTGCATATTTGATTATTGATGTGGTGATGTATTTGATTATGGTATTAGTAATGGTTTTGACGTTATTATTAATTATTGTCAAAATCTGTCGAATGTACAGACGCCAGCACATCAAGCTACTACAATCTGTCAAATTTCTTTAATATATTTTCAACTTTATCGCGAAAGCGTTAAGGCTCAAGGTCGATTGGGAAAATTTGACAGTTTCGGGTAGCTTGACCTGCTGGCGTCTGTACAGTCATGAGCACCAATATGTCAACACTTGGCAACTTTCAATTGCGATTTTTTCGTGAAATAACGATTGCAACGTTGAAATACGACACATTACATAAACCTATGGGTTCGAAAATGCTATGTTTGTAACAAATAAATTTCCTTTAAAAAATAAAGGAGTAAAGAATAAAGTCGAGTGTATACATACTTTTGTTCGTGACTTTTAGTTTTTATTATGTATGTAACTAAATTAGGAACAAATTGGATTTAATGATCTGGAAAATAAATGATTTGATTTGATTCACTGTTTATTTGTATATTTTAACCACATCAAAACATACGAACTTTAATATTTACACAAGAAAAATTGCATTCGTCACTGTAGTAGACGGATCTGAATGTCCAATTTCCCAGCAAGAAGCTATTTCCTAAGAATGATTGTGTGAGCTTTTGTAAATCCGCTCTGTATTGGTACCGACCCTGAAAAATAATACAGGTAATTACAAAATAAAGCCATCTAAAAAGAGTAAACTAAAGTTGCTGGCTTGAATTTTGGAAATCCTAAATTACCATTATTTTTTATTCGGTTGAGACTGAACGTGCTAATTAAAATTACATGCGCTTACCAACGATTAGCATTTAATTTGTGTTTATTAAATATAGATTATTTTAGGTATAACAAATGTGAGGACTATGTGGGTAATTTATTTCTCATTTAGTATTAATGATTCTGTCTGTTTGCGTACGTACACTATGCGGCCTATCCAAATGTGCTTTCTTTATTATTGTTCGTCGAGTCGTTGGGCTCCTCTTCGTTGAGTCATAGTAAAAGCAAACAAGTAGGACATCTTCATACATTCGCACCGCGCTCGGTTTGTATGTGAGCGCGCTCGTACGTATGCGTCGTCGCACGCACACACTGACAAAATTTATCGCTGCTTATAGTAACTAATGGTACGGTAATATCGCCCGCGCCCAATCTTTCTTTTCTGTCATTTGTAGCATCCATAAGGATGTCTTAATAGCAGTTTGTCAATGTAAGAATGAGGATATATTTTACATTAACCTCAAATAATAAGGCATTTCGTACTTGTCGAAACAGACGAAATTTTTTTTCTGTATCAAATGTGTAATTTTGCTATAAAATCACAAAGGATATATTTAATTTTGTATAGAGCAAATGCCTACACCATTTTCATGGTAAGTAAATGAAAAAAAAAAATACTTTAAGTATAGTGTAAAAAATACAACTTCATAATCATTTCATTTTATTTGAATAAATACATGATTCAGTAAAACCACGTTTTTGTTAGTCATATTTCGATCGTAATATTTCAAATAACTAAACACATAACATGACGTAGGCAATGAAAAAAATGTAGTCAGCTCCTGGTCTATGTAGAAAAAATAATTAAAAAAAACTTTGTATTAAAGGTCCCTGATGCTTACCCTACAGGGGAACATTGTTTTGTATAGAGATTGACTATGCATTTTTGAAGATTGAATAAAGTATAAGTGACAGCCCTACGAGTTTAGGCTATTATCGCTCGCTCGGGGTTTGAGTTGGCCTACTTGTTTGCTTTTATTATGGTTGAGTTCTGAGTTGAGCTCACGATTACCGATAAATGCGTGCACTGACTGGACAGGTCCAATTAAATCTATGTAGTTTTTTCCTCGAAATAGCATTTCAGATATTAATGTGCATGGTCCTTATATGATCTGACCAAGATTATGTCTGGACTTTAAAAGAAACTGACCTATTTTTTTTTCCGGTTCCTTTCGATCTTTCTTCTCAGAGTAGTTAGATAGAAAACACCGAACTCATCTATGTAGTTATAAAACGTAATATATTTTTGACACGTAAAAGTGTTTTTGAAACTATTTACGGAAATAAATGTCACATCATCATCACAAAATGCACATATGTATAGTTAAAAGATAAACTGAAGTACCTTTAATATTACACAATCTTTTCCTTTTGTAATATTAAATATGGAGTAGAGTAAAGGCTTCAGAAAGAGATGTTCACACGGTTTCTTCATATGAAACCTTAGGTACTCCTTCCCATCCGTTATGGCTATCATTTTGCCCTGAAAGTTACAAAATTAAAAGTTAATCAATTAGGATTCATGCAATTATATAAGTTATTATATTTTAACATATCTCGGGACCACGGGGTCCCGGAAGGCGTACGAGGGGCCGAAGCCAACTCGCAGAGGCCCCTTAGGAAATTTCATTGAAATGTGGCACCACCCGACGATTGTCCCTGTATGCATTATGCAAGTGCATCTAAGGATAACCCCCGGTTAATGTAGGACTATTGCAGGATATGGAAAAACACAAATTTGGACTATGGGTTTGGGTGGCTAAAGTGGACTGGTTACCGATAACTATGGAAGAACTATGGCCCCTGCCTGATCAATGTTTTATAATATACACGGATAAAATGGCAGGGGGTGACTTGCACACTCAATAAACCCCCTGAAACGGTCGCTAGCACATAGTGACGTAGCAACAAGGGGAAACATGTCCTGAGGTGCTTATGAGGAGTGTAGAGGTATTCCACGGCTTTCAGAACAATCCCAGAGCCCGGAAGATGGTCAAGATCCCTACGAGCACTTACTGAAACACTACCTTCTCCCGAACAAGTTTGCTCTTGCGAGTCGCCACTCAAGCCGGCCAGTAAAGGCAAAACTGAGGTGGGAGCTCTGTTCCTCGTAATTGTTCACTCCATCTGGCCAATAAAGGCAAGCCAGAGGTGAGGAACAAGATTTCTCCCGGGAGATAGGGTCCGTGGGGTCGCTACTGCCTAACAGCTCGCCACATGCTGCCCTGCGGGTTTCTGTTTCTCTCTTGGCTCTCTGGCTCCTCACCCTAGACCTGTTTCAGCAAAGTAAACTCTTCCGGCACAGGCCTAGAGTTCGGAGCGCGCAAGCCCCACCACGACGTCAACGTAGAGATACGGCGGTGGAGATATAGATATTATTATTATTATTGATAGATTTACATTCTGTTTTAATAGTAATTAATGAAAGTGTAACGAAAACCTGTTCACGTTAAATTCTTACGCAATCACTCACTCAACTAACACGTTCATTCATTCATTCACAGTTTACATTTTCATCAGATGCTTTTGGAACGGACCATAGGTACTTACTTTAGTTGGAGCAACACTTTGTGTCACATTAATATCATATTGTATGACATTACGGCTTGTGATCTGAGCCTCAATAACAGAGCACTCCTTATGTTTCGGACCCCTGCACAATTCCACGTCAGTCAACGTTAAGTTAAACGACCCCTGGAAAACAAGTTGTTGCTATTATTACGACGAAGGCGTTCTCATAATACAGTACAGAGTAATGTGAATTTTAGTGTCCGCCTGTGTGACCGCTTAGTTCTTCTGAACTACTCAATGGATTTTGTTGCGGTTTTCACTATAATTTAAAGAATTTTATTCTGTAAGGTTTATTTATAGTGTACCTATAGGTATACCTATAATAAATTTATATTAATCTTAAATATAATAATGAAGAAATCTTTGTCAAATCGTAAAAACTGTGCTTTGCAGAGGCGGGTCACTGGTTTTTAAAAACCGTGCGACAAACAATTTTCATGTCTTTTGGGAATGGGTACTAGGTATCATACCTACTTTACCATCAAACTAGACCACAATGACTGGTTTCTAAAATTACAGGCCGTCAACCGAGAGGATTTTGTAACTTTAATTTTGCTTAAATATTTTTAATATTGGTTATCCACCAACCTACCTGCACAGGACCGCGAGTTGGATTACGGGCATTACGGCCCACTCCCTCTCACGGAGAGAACGTTTATGTCTTGACAGTGGATACATTATCGGCTGACACGTACTTATAATAAGCCGTTGGTAAATGCTTTCTTCGATTTTTAATGGAGCTTATCATTATATGCAGTGCAAGAAATTTTCTTAAATGAATGTACTAATGCAGAATAACACCTTTATCTTATTAAAATGTCATTGTACTCACATACATTTTGTCCGATAACACCATAATAATATTTAAAGCGTGCAGAATGAGATGTCGCTTTAACATTTTGGACTTCGGATTGTAAATATATTAAAACCGCAAGCCCTTTGCGTCGTTTATGTTCTACGATCACGCTGTTAGTTTTCCATTGCTGCTCAAAATAATATAACTATTAAAAATACTACTATTAATAATAACTACGGCAACAGTTGTGTAAGGGTCGACTTTTCAATGGTCAGATACGTAGTCGTTACGGGTAGTCAGAAGCCCAAATGTTTGATAACTAATCTTACCAAAGGGTATCGTGTGACCCAGTAACTGGGTTGTGGAGGTCAGATAGGCAGTAGCTTCATGTAAAATACTGGTATCCGGTTAGACTGAAAGTCGACCCCAACTTAAGTGCGAAAAGATACATAGGTATATTTTTAAACAATATATTTTTTTTCAATGGTCAAATAACTTTTGTTTAAAGAATAAATATGGCGGGTTGATATATTTTCTGCACAAAAGCTGTCAACACGCGATCATTATTTCTGAATTGAAAGTTATTATTGCATTGCCTACAATTGCAATGCCTTCCATTTTGACAATTCGACCACATTCATTGAGTTATTGTCGTTGTCGCAGACGACTGTTACAAACATAATATGACATAATGGATTAGGAATTTCCTTAAAAATCCTTCGTACTGCGAAAGAAAGTGTCTTACGCAACTGCAGTTCTGAACATTGAAAAATCAGTCCAAACCCAAGTAAGGAGCCGCTATGGTTAATAGCATTTAGTTGTAGAATTATAAGAAATGGGCTCACCACTGAGTTTCGGGTGGTTAGCGCGCGTTTGTGCGCGCCGCGAAGAGATAGTGGCTTAAACGTACATAATTATTGTATAGGTAATATACTCGTATAGCCAATTACTTATTAAATAGTAGCAATTTTGGACTCATTCATTCCATACTATTTAGGTACCTACTTAAATACAATGTTATGGTTCGATGAGCGGGAAAATATTTAGGAAAAATGTCAATACTTAATCATTTTAATAATACATACGTTTAAATTACAATAACGATAATATATGTGGGCGTCCAAGCAAAAAAGGTTCAGTTCTCGGCGTTTAGTTTCCGAGATATAAGTTTGGAAAGTTGGGTGAAAAAATTGCATTTCGCGATTTTAATTGATTATCAATAACTGCTCAATTATCTATAATTTCACAAAGTAATTTTTTAAACATTTTTTTTTTCGGAATTTCTACTTCAAATGTTTGTTCTAGTTCTGTCTAGTCTTAACTCAATACCTCACTACTTGACGCTTTTTGCTTGGACGCCCACATATTTCCGTTCAATAATTAGTAGCCGACATAACAGTCAAATGAATGTTGTTGAACTGTCAAAATAAAAGCCATTGCTACTAATTAGTGTGATAGGTACGCAATTAGGAACCCCCTTTTTTTTTTGGCTGGGAAATCATCAAATGACCCCTCCCGCTGGGCGGAGCGGAAGGGAATGTCAGACTTTTACTGACTAAAACCCACCCGTGTTCCTTCAGTTGCCTGTGCCAAGGGCCACGGTATCTCTTACGAATAACCTGCAGCCCTGGCGGCATCGGCCCTAGCGGGCCACGCCAGTTCGTCCGGGCGGCGAGCTGCCCATTGCTCGCCGCCCGATTAGGCACCCCTCAAGACACAAGCATTGCCTTCAAACCGTGTCTTGAAATAATGTTGTTTATTGTACATACCTATTGCATATTTGATTATTGATGTGGTGTTGTATTAGTAATGATTTTGATGTTATTTTTAATTATTATCAAAATCTGTCGAATGTAGGTATATAATAATAATATCCCTGGACATTTCACACAGCGCCATCTAGTCCCAAGCTAAGCAACCTAATGTTTGTGTTATGGTAACAAGATGGCTGATAAACTACTTATATACATTTTTTTTTGTAAATACATACTTATTATAGATAGAAAAACACCCAGACTCAGAATAAATACATGTAGGACTTACAAATATTTGTTCTGTGCGGGAATCGAACCCGCGACATGCAGCGCAGCAGTCCGATCGCTCAGCCACTGCGCTATCCGTGTTGTCAATATATACTAACACTAGTTTTTAAGTGGTGTATGTAACTAAATTAGTATCTAACAAATTGGATTTAATCTGCAAAATAAATGTTTTGATTTGATTCACTGTTTATTGTATATTTTGCTAGCCACATTAAAACATATGAACTTTAATATCTACACAATAAAAATTGCATTCGTCACTGAAGATAACGGTTCTGAAAGTCCAATTTCCCAGCACGTAGCTCTTTCCTAAGAATGATTGTGTGAGTTTTTGTACATCCGCTCTGTATTGGTACTGACCCTGAAAAATAAAGTTAAAGTTGCTGGATTGAATTTTGGAAATCCTAAAATACCATTATAGAAGTGAAAACGTCTTTAGTGGCATTGTGCACTTTTGTTGTGATGGGTAAAAAATGTTAAACTCACGTCAGGACACGTGACCTGATCGAAAATTCATGACTGCTAATTAAAATTACATGCCAACGATCAGTCAGGACTATGTGGGTAATTTTTTTCTCGTTTAGTTTTAATGATAATCTGTCAATTTGAGTACTTTATGCGGCCTATCGAAATGTGCTTTCTTTAGTATTGTTCGTCGACTTGTTGGGCCAGTGGCGTGCATTGGTTTTCAGAACAGGGTAGGCACATTTTTTCGTTAAGAACGTACGCACTTTAAGTAAAAAAATATTGATTACCGACAAATGCGTGCACTGACTGGACAGGTCCAATTAAATCTATGTAGTTTTTTCCTCGAAATAGCATTTCAGATATTAATGTGCATGGTCCTTATATGATCTGACCAAGATTATGTCTGGACTTTTAAAGAAACTGACCTCTCGGTTCGTTTCGATCTTTCTTCTCAGAGTAGTTAGATAGAAAACACCGAACTCATCTATGTAGTTTTAAAACGTAATATATTTTTGACATGTAAAAGTATTTTTTGAACCTATTTACGAAAAAAAAATATCATTATCATCATCACAAAATACACATATAGTTAAAAGATAAGCTGAAGCACCTTTAACATTACACAATCTTTTCCTTTTGTAATATTAAATATGGAGTAGAGTATAGGCTTCAGAAAGAGATGTTCACACGGTTTCTTCATATGAAACCTTAGGTACTCCTTCCCATCCGTTATGGCTATCATTTTGCCCTGAAAGTTACAAAATTAAAAGTTAATCAATTAGGATTCATGCAATTATATTATTATTAATGATAGATTTATATTCTGTTTTATATTTATATCTATTTCTATATAACATTCAAAGTCCTGACTGACTGACTGATACATCAACGCACAGCCTAAACCGCTGGTCCTAGAGACATGAAATTTGGAGGGTGTGTTTTTCGTACAGAGTAAGTATCCACTAAGAAAGGGTTTTTCGAAATTCCCCTAAGATGGTGGTATGTAAGGGTGAAATGGGAGGATTTTGTTTGTATGGAAAATCTTATTCCTTAAGTTAATAAACTTGAAACTTGGCACCAATACTAATCTAAGTAAATTATGAAGTTTGCCATTTTATGTTTTTCTAAACTACACTCTAAAAAGGGGTTTCAAAGTTTGTATAGAAGAATTTTAACGCGCGGTCCAAACTTAGTATTTATAACTAAGATCGAAAATAAAGAATAATGTGTATCAGGTTTTTTAGAAAGTTACCCCTGAGGGCCTGAAAAGGGGTAGTCAATTTTACAGTGGAGGATTTTACTGCATGGCTTGATTAACTCAAGAATTAGTATAAATAATCTATGAGTCAAGTTATGAATACATAATATCCTAAACGATTTTTTTTTATTCCACCCGTGTGGGCGTGAAAAGCGGATAGATACAGTTTATATGAAAAATCTTATTCATTTAGTTACTTAATAAACTTTAAACTTGGCAATAATACTCGCCTAAGTAAGTAATCAAGTTTATTATTATAACTACCCCTCACAGGGGGATATAGGGGTGTTGAAGTTTGTGTGGAAGTAATTGAATGCGCGGTCCAATTAACTCGAAACACACTATTAATACTTTTGACAGAAAACAATAATTTTCGACAACTTTACGTACTTATTATTAATTATTAATAATAAATAAGTACGTAAAGTTGTCGAAAATTGACCCCTGACGGGGCAAAAAGGGGTAATTCGGTTTTCAAGGGGGGGATTTGAACTTGAAACAGTATGTTAAATTTTCACACCTAAACCACTGAACTTCTGATTTGGCAAAGAGATAGATGGCATCCTAGGGAAGGACATACTTTTTATTCTGTTAGCACGTTCCCGTGGGATAATTTCCGACATCCACGCGGGCGAAGCCGCGGGCAGAAGCTAGTAGTAACTAATTAAAGTGTAACCAAAACCTGTTCAGGTTTCATTCTTACGCAATCACTCACTAAAGGGAATTATTAACACGTTCATTCATTCACAGTTTACATTTTCATCAGATGCTTTTGGAATAGAACTTAAGTACTTACTTTAGTTGGAGCAACACTTTGTGTCACATTGATATCAAATTGTATGACATTACGGCTTGTGATCTGAGCCTTCATAATAGAGCACTCCTTTTGTTTCGGACCCCTGCACAATTCCACGTCAGTCACCGTTAAGTTAAACGACCCCTGAAAAATAAGTTGTTGCTATTATTACGACGAAGACGTTCTCATAATACAGTACAGAGTAATGTGATTTTTCGTGTCCGCCTGTGTGACCGCTTAGTTCTTCTGAATTACTCAATGGATTTTGCGGTTTTCACTATAATTTAGAGAATTTTATTCTGAAAGGTTTATTTATAGTGTACCTATAGGTATACCTATAATAAATTCATATTAATCTTAAATATTATAATGAAGAAATCTTTGTGAAATCGTAAAAACTGTGCTACGCAGAGGCGGGGCACTGGTTTTTAAAAACCGTGCGACAAACAATTGTCATGTATTTTGGGAATGGGTATTAGTTATCATATCTACTTTACTACCAAACTAGGCCACAATGGCTGGTTTCTAAAATTACAGGCCCTCAACCGAGAGGATTTTGTAACTTTAATTTTACTTAAATATTTTTAATATTGGTAATCCACAACCTGCCGTGGACCGTGAGTTGGATTACGGCCCACTCCCTCTCACAGAGAGAAGGCATATGTCCTAGCGGTGGAAACATTATTGGCTGATTATGACTATACCTATTATGCTGTTAGTAAATGCTGACTTCGATTTTTATGTTCATTTTTAATGCAGAATGCAACAAGTTTTCCTAAATGAATGCACTAGTCCAGAATTTATTTATTTGGTTTTTATTTATTATTATTTATTTTTTATTATTTATTGCTTTTATAGGTTAACCAATAGCTTATGTATACAGCGTTTCTTAACAATAGGTAACAAAAATATTAGACCTATACAGTCGCCAACAATAGGTCAATCAACATTCAAAGTAAGTTACAACACATACTAACTTAAAATATTAAAAAAATAAACATTGAGAAATTACAGAACAATTAGGATAAAATTTAAAAGAATAGAATTCTCCTTATCAGAATACTTACCTAATCCTTTATCTTATTAAAATGCCATTTTACTCACATAAATTTTGTCCGATAAAACCATAATAATATTTAGAGCCAGCAGAATGAGATTTCGCTTTAACATTTTGGACTTCGGATTGTAACTATAGTAAAACCGCAAGCTCACTGCGGCGTTTATGTTTTACGATTACGCTGTTACTTTTCCACTGCTCTGCACCGCTCCTAAAACTATTTAAAAAGCTATAAAAAATACTATTACGATTAAAAATAAATCTAATAATAACTGCGGCTACAATTGTGTATTAAGGGCCGTAATCGTTACGGGTCGTCATGATGAAATGTTTAGCAATCCGTCTTACCAAGGGGTATCGTGTTACCCAGTTAATACTGGTATTCAGCTGCATCCGGTTTAGTTTTTTTTTCAATGGTCAGATAATTGTTATCTAAAGGATAAATATGATGGATTAATATATTTTCTGTACAAAAGCTGTCAACGAGCGATGATTAATTATCATCATTATTATTAGTTGAATTATCAGTGGCGTCATTGCGTAATAAACTAATAATTAACAATTGCTTTCCATTTTGACAATTCGACATATTTCAAACGACTGTTTCAAACATATGAAGCAATGGATAAGAAGTTTCCATAAAAATCCTTAGTATTGCGAAAGAAATTGTGTTACACTGGAGTGCTGATCATTGAATCAGTCCAAAACTAAGTAAGGAGCCGCTGTGGCTAATCCCATTTAGTTGTAGAATTATAAGAAATGGGCTCAACACTAAGTTTGGTTACCGCGCGTTTGTGCGCGCCGGGATGAGATAGTGGCTTAAACGTACATAATTATTAAATAGAAGCCATATTACTTATTGAATACTAGCAATTTCGGACTCATTCATATTATACTACCTACCTAGTACCTACCTAACTATCTACATACAATTTTATGGTTCGATGAGCGTGAAAATATTCAGGATGATTGTCAATACTTACTTATTCATTTTTAATAATAAGTTTAAATTACAATAACAATATTCCCATACAATAGTAACCAAAATACTCCGTACTTTATACGGCTTACCCGAATGTCGTTGGGCTCCTAAGTTCTGAGTTCATCTCATGATTACCGAAAAATGCGTTCGCTGACTGGACAGGTCCACTTAAATCTATGTAGTTTTTTCTTGTTTTTACGGCTTCTTCATTTGAAATCTTAGGTACTCCTTCCCATTCGTTATGGCTATCATTTTGCCTTGAAAGTTACAAAATTAAAAGTTAATTAATTAGGATTCATGCAATGATTTTATTATTGATAGATTTATAGTCCGTACTAGCGAAAGTACAATATGAACCGAAAGTGTAAACAAGTCCTGTTCAGGTTAAATTCTTATACAATCACTCACTAAAGGGAGTTAGTGACACATTCATTCATTCTTTAAATTTTCATCATACACTTTTAAAACAGACCATAGGTATTAACTTTAGTTGGAGCAGCACTTAGTGTCACATTAACATCATATTGAATGACATTACAGCTTGTGATCTGATCCTTAATAACAGAGAACTCCTGGAAGCCGACTCCAACAAAGGGGAAAGGCTAGGCTATTTGAAGGCTATTTTTTTTAATGGTCAGTTAATTTTTATCTAGTCACTAGATAAAAGTATACATCTTTCTTCATTAAATACAGACAGGAAACAAATTGACACGCTAGAGTCATTTTACTGTTCCAAAAATCAGCCTATTTATTTCTGACATGACCGTAAGTAAAAGCCATGAGACAATACCTACAATGTAATTGCGACCATTATTCGTATTTACCGGAAAAATATACCTAATGTTGGCTTAAATTAAACGTAGATGAAAAACATTTAATTGATCCAATTATTTGTAACATAGGGCCGAGTATTGTTAAAATACACATATCAAAAGTATCTAGGGATCGAGTACATTTTTAACTATAAAAAAATATCTAACTAATATTTACCAAATCTAGTCTTCCAGACTGGCTTATTACTTTAATTCCTATGTTTAAGTTAACAACTTATCGCTATATTTTGTATAATTTAAAAAAAATTGCGATTTTTGCAATTAATTGGCAAAAAAGGCCAAAATGATGATTTTTTTTCTGTAATGATAAAAAAAAAATTAATCTGTGTTTCCACCATTGACACGAATCACACAGTCACAGCGATTTGGCATGCCTAAAATCAGTTCATCAAAATGACTTTGAGGAATGGCCGCCCACGTTCTTTCTAACAAGTCAAAAAGTTGGTGTGGGGTATGCGCGGCATCCATACTCGGCAGAGCTCTTCTTTGGAGCAAATCCCATGCGTGCTCAATTGGGTTGAAGTCTGGCGACTGAGCAGGCCACGGCAGAACATTGATGCGAGCATCGGCAAGAGTGCGCGTTACGACTCTAACCGTGTGGAAAGGATGATCACGTCTGAAACAATCCTCTCCGAATAAATCTGAGCATTGAGGTGGCCCCTGATCCAAATGAGATCGGTTCTTCCACCGATCCAAATACCAGCCCAAACTATTATTGTTTCCCCTCCATATGAATAAACTTCCTCAGAAAATTTCAAACGTTCTTGACGTCCAGAGCTCCTCCAAACTCGAGTACGTCTTGTATTCGACCTCATACCGAAACGAGATTCATCGGAAAAGCAAACACAACGCCAGTCTTCTTCCTCCCAATTTCTATGTTCGTGAGCCCATTGTAAACGGGCCCTACGATTGCGAGGTTCCATAGGTGGAACTCTCAGCGGCCTTCGGGAACGCAGACCCACTTCACGTAAACGATTTAGGATGGTTTGGTTGCTTCAGCAAGCCTGAAGAGCAGTGGAGCCTCGTAGCCAACATCATGGCGGTTATGGTACGATTCCGTCGAGCAGTATTTTGGATGTACCGGTCCTGTCTGCGAGTGGTGATGCGAGATCGTCTTCCATGTCGCTTGGCCACGCTGCCCGTGATACGAAAGCGTGTTCAGAGGCGGCTTATGACGCTCTGTGTACTGCCAAGAACGACGACAGCCACAGTACGTTGCCTGGAACCAGCTTGCAACATACCGACGGCTCTCATATCTCTTCTCGTGTCAAATGATGTCGTCGCTCCATATCGATGCAATTTTTTTCAGTTCCTATGCGGACTGTAATGATTTTGTAAAAACGCTATTACACACTTTTAAAGGAATCCTGACTGACAGTTGGTTTTCTATTTTTAATCAAAATTTAATGAAAATTCTTTATTCAAATAGTGAAATTAACTCAAAAGAATCAATAATGATCCAAAAAAGTTAAAATAATAATCCTCAATAGCGGCGATACTCTAAAACGTACTTGATCCCTACAAACTTTTGATGTGTGTAGTGTAACCAATGTCAATTGTAGGTACAAATTAAATCAAAACAAACTATGAACAAAATAAGATGGAGGATTCATCGAAATTGTCGAAATTATGCTCATAGCGAAAAGAACTACTGAATTACTATTCGGTTCTGCATCGTTTCCCTTATAATTTTTGACGTACTCCTACATATTTATGAGGAGTCAAGTCGATTTAACACGCGCGTTTTCATACTAATATGATAATGTTCGCAAGGCAGTCAGGCGCCTTGAGAACATTATCATATTAGTACGAAAACTTCCGAATACTACTACAAATTTATGTAAATAGAAGTAGTGCTGACTGCAATGATGGTGCACGGTGGTAATTTTTTGCGGAAGGTCGGAAAGTATTACAAACTAATACTTATTAGAAATGCGAAACTAACTCTATCTGCCTATGTTACCTTTTCACGCCTAAGCGGCTGAACGGATTTGGATGAAATGGCTCGCGGATAGACCATGATATGGGTATATACTGCCGGGATAAAAAGTGTCCTATGTCCTTACATAGGACACTTTTTATCCCGGCAGTATGTCAGCTGTGGAACAATATCCCCTCTCCACCCGGGCGAAGCCGAGGGCGAAAACTGGTTTTTATACAATTGGGCATGATATGAAAAGCCTAACTAACGTCTTCAATGACCCTGTTACCTGAAGGCCAATTCCCGTAATTAAAAACATTCAAATCTAGTTGCAGTTTCATCTCAGCGACAATCAATGTCAAAAACTTGACAAAAATGTGGGGAAATTAGAGGTATTTTTGACAAATGATGATGACAGTGATACTGAGATCTGACTGTTAACGTTATTAAAGTCACAAGAATTGGCGCTCAGATGTTTGCCATAATCATAGAGTAGTAAGTAGGTCATCATTCTCCTGCCTTATCCCAATAAATTTATTTGTGGTCGGCGCAACATGTCTTCTTCTTCCATACTCCTCTATTAGCCGCCATCTCGACAGTCACCCCCTTTCTAACCATATTATCATTCACACAGTCCATCGATCGTCTTCTCCTACTCTTATGCCCCCCAGCTAGATGGACGGACGACCTAAAGAAGGTGGCTGAGGTAGACTGGATGCGGAAGGCGGAGGACACGGTGTTGTGGCGCAGTCTGGGAGAGCCCTATGTCCAGCAGTGGACTGCGATAGGCTGAGTCTTCCCCTACTCTTATAGCCATTGACATTCATACATAAAACTTTCCTCAAGACTTTTTCCTCATTCCTCCGTAAGACATCCCCTTACCATGACAACCGGTTTCCACACAACTTTTCAGTGACCGGTGCCACTTTCAGACTTCCTCTTATGTACTCATTTCTTATTCTATCCATTCGTGTAACACCACACATCCCTCTCAGCATTCTCATCTCAGCTGCATGCAATTGCCTTTCATTTATCCCTTTTGTCGCCTAACATTTTGATCCATACAAGACAGCAAAAGGCCAATTCTCGTAATTTAAAACGTTCAAAATCTAGTCGCAGTCACATCTCAGCGACAAACAAATATCAAAAACTTGTCAAAATGTAGGGAAATTAGAAGTATTTTTTGACAGATTGAGACAGATCAGACTGTGAACGGTCTTAAAATTACGAGAATTGCCCCTCTGGTCTTACCATGGTTTTGTATATCTTCCCCTTAACTTTAAGGGGATTGCGGGAGTCGCAGATTGTTCCCGTGAGCTGCCGCCATTTAATCCATCCAGTGTTAATTCTGTGCTTAACTGTCCGATCTACTTCGCTATTGCTTTGCACGAGTGAACCCAGATACCGAAAGTCGGAGCAGACTGGGAGAAGCGCGCCATCAAGTGCTATGGCTCTAGAACTGGAGAGACCGCCGACATCGCAGAACATATGTTCAGTAGTTCGTAAATAGCGCCCTACTGCAGGTACAAAATTAGTTCACTATTAATAATTTGGTAACTGCTAAAACAACTAAATGCATAAGGTTTGCTTTACCGAATGTTAAAAGTAGTGATTGTGGTATAGTATTGAACAAGGAGAAACTAGAATTCGTCGATATAACAACCATTTTATTATTTAAAAGCATGTCTGTGGAGTTTCTTGCCCGTTCTTCTCCATAGGTACCTACGCTTTGGAATGGACAACTAGCTTTATCTTTCTGATTGACCGACCCTTTGACGATTCAGAAGTGCCCTGTAATTGGTTTAGTTTGAAATAAATGATTTGAGTTTTAGTTTGAGTTCAGTTTTGGTTCTGCTGATTTTCAAGCCAATATCCTCCAGCTTCTGTTTCCATTTCTCCAATCTGCTCTGCATCTCAGATCCATCTTCACCGACAAGAATAATGTCATCGGCAAACAGCATGCACCAGGGTGCCTCCTCCTGTATGTCCGCCGTCAGGGTCCATAATAACCAGGAAGAGGTAAGGACTTAAAGCCAATCCCTGGTGCAAGCCTACAGCCACACTGAACTCGTCGGTATTGCCAGCAGCCGATCGGACGTAGGTACGAGATCGACTGTACATAGCACGAATTAACTCTACATACTTCCCGGGCAAACCTTTCTCTTTCAAGACCCACCACAGCACATCCTGAGGTTTTTCTTCTGGTTTTTCTTTCTGCTGATCAATGAACACCATCTGCAAGTTCTTATGTGCACGTCTGTACTTCTCGCATAATTGGCGGAGTGCAAAAGTGGCGTCCATTGTTCCTCGACCTGGCATAAACCCAAACTGGTTTGGGGTAATCTCACTCTCCTCTCGCAGTCTTTTCTCTATTACTTTCTGCCATACCTTCATACTATATGACACGAGCGCCCTTCGATAGTTGTTGCAGTCTTGTTCATCACCTTTATTCTTGAAGATGGCCACTAGCGAACTATTGCACCATTCTTGTGGGACATTCAAAGTCGGCCACATACATTCGTCTTCTTTTAAACACTTCACACTTTATTTAATTTTTTTTTTTATTATTGTTCAAAAAGTATATCGCAGAGTTTAAATTTTTATATGCTAAAAACCACAGAAGCCTTTGATGGCTTATATATGGCTGGTGAGTTCGGAAAACACTGGTATATCATCTGGGCCTATCATAGCCTTTTAATTTTTCATACCTTGAAGTGCCTTTTTTACTTCATCCATGGGTATATCGAGAAAATAAATGCGTGAACATAATTATGAATATTAGTATTCACATTCTTCCTCAATATTTTCACGCTCATCGAACCATAGCATTCCACGCAGCTACTCGATATAATTATAAATGAGTTCAAAATTGCTACTATTTGATAAGTAATCAGCTCCTAGATATACGTTTAAACCACTGTCTCTTCGCGGCGCGCACAAACGCGCGCCAACCACTCGAAACGTGGTGAGTTCATTTCTTATAATTCTACAAATAAATACAATTAGCCACAGCGCGGCGGCTCCTTATTTGGTTTTGGACTGATTCAATGATCAGCACTCTAGTGTTACACAATTTCTTTCGCAATACGAAGGATTTTTAAGGAAACTCCTAAGTAATCCATTGCTTCATATGTTTGAAACAGTCGTTTGCTCGACAACGTAAATAGGGCAATAAAATATGTCGAATTGTAAAACTGGAAGGCATTGCAGTTGTTAATGTGTTACGCAATTACGCCGCTGATAACTTTCAACTAAGAAATAATTATCGCGTGTTGACAGCTTTTTGTATAGATTTTTTTATATCAATCCGCCATATTTACTCTTTAGATCATCATAATTATATGACCATTGAAAACAAAACTATTTGCCAAGCCTTTTCCCACGGGTCTACCCTTTATAGCAGAACTTTTTGTCATAATATTGTTTTGCATAACAGCGGATAGCATAAACTTCATTTCGCAGAAAATCGTTTGGCAGACACTCATTTATCATAGATTCAAAACTCATAATTTTATAAGTCAGAATCATCTTTAGGCATAAATTTCATATCCGTAATAATTAAAAAGTAGAACCATCATATCGCAGAAAGTTCATAGTCAGAATCATCTTTTGGCATACATTTCATATTTCGATAGTCATTAAAAGGCAGAACTATCATAATTATCTCAGAAAGTTTTGAGTTAGAATCATCTTTTGGCATACATTTCATATCCATAATAATTAATAATTGAAAGACTCATCTATCACATTACAGAAAATTCATTCATTCATTCATTCACCATGCATGCAGCAAGCATGCAGCATGCAAACAAGCATACACCATGCATGTAGCAAGGGTTCCCTCTATCTGGCAGAATCTTGATGCTCCGAAATTTATTTGGCATAACACACTTGGCATAATCTTCTTTAAACGAATATTTTTAAGGCATAAACATGATTTAATATAATTATTGTTTGGCCGAATGTTTATATGTCCGAATTTACAAAGGCATAGTTTTAAGATAACAGAATTTTATTTGGCATAATTTCGTTTAGCATAACGTTCACTTCGCATACTTATGAAAATGGCAGAATTTCGTTTGGAATAATTTTATTAGGCATTTTGACATTTCTATGCAATAGCATTTTTAACTTAAATTAAAACATTGTCGTGAAAAGTCAATAATATGTTGTGCTACAAATGTTAGTGACAGAAACGAATCGCTGCAAAACCGACTCCACGTAGTCGTGTCTGCCCTACCCCTAGAGTGTAATTTAAGCCCGCGTAGGCGCGGAGGGGCGAGGCGGCCCGCGAGCTGAGGAGTAGGTGGTATTAATGGTGGTGGTGAGCCTTGAAACCATCTGCGACGATAAGCTCGCGTGGGACCGCCGGAGCCCCGCAGCGCCGGAGCCATGACAGAAACCATGCCTGCTGCATGTTGCATGCTTGCTTGCATGCTTGCTTGTATGCTGCATGCTGCATGCTTGCTGCATGCATGTTTTATGCTTGCATGCATGTTGTATGCTTGCTTGCATGTTTGCATGCTCGCTTGCATGCTGCATGCTTGCTTGCATGCTACATGCTTGCTGCATGCATGGTGTATGTTTGTTTGCATGTTTACATGCTTGCTTGCATGCTGCATGCTTGCTGCATGCATGGTGTATGCTTGTTTGCATGCTTGCTTGCATGCTGCATGCTTGCTGCATGCATGTTGTATGCTTGTTTGCATGTTTGCATGCTCGCTTGCATGGTGTATGCTTGTTTGCATGCTGCATGCATGGTGAATGAATGAATGAATTTTCTGTAATGATTATGGATATGAAATGTATGCCAAAAGATGATTCTAACTCTTAAATTTCTGAGATATGCCTTTTAATGAGTATCGGTATGAAATGTATGCCAAAAGACGATTCTGACTGTGAACTTTCTGCGATATGATGGTTCTACTTTTTAATTATTATGGATATGAAATTTATGCCTAAAGATGATTCTGACTTACAAAATTATGAATTTTGAATGTATGATAAATGACTGTCTGCCAAACGATTTTCTGCGAAATGAAGTTTATGCTATCCGCTGTTATGCAAAACAATATTATGACATAAAAAGTTCTGCTATAAAGGGTAGACCCATGTAGCAAGCATGCAGCATGCAAGCATGCAGCATGCAAGCATGCAGCATGCAAGCATGCAGCATGCAAGCGAGCATGCAAACATGCAAACAAGCATACATCATGCATGCAGCAAGCATGCAGCATGCAAGCAAGCATGCAACATGCAGCAGGCATGGTTTCTGTCACGGCTCCGGCCTTATCGTCGCCGCCTTGCCCCTCCGCGCCTACGCGAGCTTAAATTACACTCTAGGGGTAGGGCAGACAAGACTACGTGGAGTCGGTTTTGCAGCGATTCGTTTCTGTCACTAACTTTTGTAGCACAACGTGCTATTGACTTTTCACGACAATGTTTTAATTTACGGTTAATGCTATTGTGTTGAAATGGCATTAAATTTATCATGACCCCATCTTGAATGCATTTATTAATTATATGACACAGAGTAGGTACTGGCGCTATTATTTCCGCCACTACCTTAATCATTTTAGTACATATTCCATCATACCCCACACTATTTGTATTTTTTAGGGATTTTATTATTTGAACGATATTCTCTGGGGTATACGGGCTCATGAAGACTGAGTTTGAATTATTATATGTAATTCCATCATGGAGGTTTTGGATAATAAAGTGTTTATTTGGTATTTGAGTTGTAAAAAACTTGTTGAATTCATTAGCTATAACAATTGGATCTGTGATTGATATGTTGTTTACGTTTATTTTGTAAAAAAAAATTAATTGCTGTTGGACACTTGTTTTATAATTATTTATAACCTTCCACGTAGCTTTCGCTTTATTTACTGAGGTTTTAATATAATAATCGTTTTGAGATTTTTGGGTTAATTTAATTATTGTGTTTAATCTTTTATTATACACTTTGTATAAATCTTTAAATAGTTGACATGGTGATTTCCTGTATTTAAAAGTAATTGACGTTTACGCTTGGAGCTTACTCTGATACATTTTGATATCCATTGTGGTCTTTTGTGTATAGGGACTTCGACTTTTATTAAAGGAAAATAGAGATCATAGAATAATGTTAATAATTAGTGGAATTTGCTAAAAGCTTCATCTGCTGTTTCTGCATTGTAAACTTCATCAAAGGCGAGATTTTGGATACATTCAACGAACTTATGCGTGTTAGAGACACTAGTCGGCTTACCGCAAGAACTCACTAACTACAAAAAATCATTAAGTACAGATAATAGTACAGCTAAACTCGTCTCGATTAGATCTTTATAAAGCAAAAACGCATTTAATTCTAGCTTTTCAAATTTGGACGTTATTACCTAGGTATAAAGTCGATAATTACCATTTTGAATTACTTGATTCTTTGGAACTCGGTAAAGTACAGTAATAGTTTGTAACAAATACAAAAAACACGAAATGGCACATTTTAATATAAAATAAAAGTCATTTATATGACTTAATACTTTTCTAAGATACGCATTATGCACATCACTTTAGAACAGCATTTGGTTAAAGTTCATTATGTGCAATTAGTGATTTCTTTAAATCTATGATTTATGACAAAAAATCATTAAAAAGACTTTTGTTACAATAAGGAACGGTTATTATTTACAGTTTTAGTTTGGTTAAAATACTTATTGTTTCTTAGCGATTCTTTGTATTTTCAGGTAAATGCAATCTATTCATTTGTATACAAATTAACTTTTGATAGACTCCGGTGAACACTCTTTTTTACTTTTAATGAATTTATGTTTGCGTAAGAGTGCGCGCAATTGACACACGCGTAATACTACCACGCGTCGGAACACTGCTGCGGGTAGAAGGGGGCAGGGTGTCCCTGCGAACCGAGCGGCAAGCGGCCGAAAGGCGCGCGGGAGGCACGAGGGCGCGCGTCGCGTGGCCATTTCGCCGCGGGATTGCATCGATGAATAATGTGCGTTTAGTTAGAGACTAACAGTTAATGACTTCTGGAAAAATGCAACGAAATTATAACTTTAAGCCGCTACTAAACTCTTTGCCGATGGTATGGTTCGCCGAAATCACGCTTAGTCGACGGTTGGTTCCACGAATAAATCCATCGCCTATAGAACTATTCGCCGAAAACACTGTTCATCGATGCTCGCTTCAGCTACAACACCTTTTACCGATGGAACGGGTCGCCAAAATACTTCAAACACAAATAATTTCACATCAGCTTCCTGGTGTAGGTCTCTAGGCAAGAAGAAAAGAAAAAACTTTTTGAAAACAAGCAAGCAACAACTTTTTTTTTATAAAGTTGCTATTTCTACTTATTATTAATATTTAATGTCTGAGGCCTAGAGACCTACACCAGGAAGCTGATGTGAAATTATTTGTGTTTGAAGTATTTCGGCGACCCGTTCCATCGGTAAAAGGTGTTGTAGCTGAAGCGAGCATCGATGAACAGTGTTTTCGGCGAATAGTTCTATCGGCGATGGATTTATTCGTGGAACCAACTGTCGACTAAGAGTGATTTCGGCGAACCGTACCATCGGCGAAGAGTGATTCGCTATACCGTTCTGAGCTCAGACACTTACGTGTTGAAAAAAGCTTATAACAAAAGGCTTCCTATAACCAAAGCGAAGAGCCCCTGAGCTGCATCACAAACATGCACAAACGGCGGCCAAAAAGCTGGGCATCCTGAACAAGGTTAACCGGTACTTCACACAGGGACAGCTTTTAACCCTTTACAAAGCACAAGTCCGATCGTCTATGGAGTACTGCAGTCACCTGTGGGATGGCTCAGCTAAATACCAACTCGCCACTTTAGACTCAGTGGAGCGCAGAGCTAAGAGACTCATTGGCGATAAAAAGCTGGTGGAGGCAAAGCTTCACAGTTTGGCTCACCGGCGAGGTGTTGCCTGTCTGTCCGTCTTCTACAGACTGTACTTCGGGGAGTGTGCTCTAGAGCTACATGAGCTCATCCCGCCTTCACCTTTTTACCATCGGAAGTCCAGACGCACTGCGGGATACCACCCCTATTTGGTTAATATAACATATATACGCACTAAGCGCTTCTCGTCATCTTTTCTGATGCGCACAGCTAAGGAGTGGAATCGTCTACCTGCGTCTGCATTCCCGAGTTCATACAACCCGAATCTCTTCAGGGCGAGAGTGAATAGGCTTCTTCTGGGCAAGCTCGTTTCACCGTAGATCTCGTCCCTGCCTCTGGGCTGGATAGAGGTCAAGAGTGAGCCCATTGTAAATAAAAAATTTAAAAAAATCACTGGTACCAGAACCTACCAGACAGGGAAGGTCGAGATATGTTACCAGAAGAAGAATATTCGGACGAAGAATATGATTGAGTAGTAGAAATATGTTTACTACTTATTTCATTTATTTAGTTACCATGTTAACTTTTATTTTGACTGATTTAGGTGCCATTGTGAAATTTTGCAATTTTAAATTGTTTTTTTTTTTAAGAATTTGTTATGAGGATAAAGAAGACTTGTTATGTTAACTTTTAAGACTGATTAATACCAGTTGGTTCCTTTGAGAAACTAGTCTAGTGTTAGTACTTAGTCTAATTTAAGAAATGTTGAATTCACTCTTAGTTTAGAGTTTCAATGGCAAGAAGTCATTAACTTGGTTTTTAAGCTTTAAAAAAAATATCCGTCAACATTTTTTACTTCTTTTGTTTGATTTTATTAATAAATATATTTAACTCTTTAACGCTGTTTTTATTTTTTATAAACATATATTATTTATGATTTTATAGGACATCTAATGAAATCAAAAGTAATTAAATGATTTCTCAATGTTTAGTTTTGGTCACTTATTGAGTTCTTGCGGTAAGCCGACTTAGTCTCGTTTATGTGTGTACCTATGCGTTATGTTAAAGCTTTCTTTGACTGGATATTGGAACAGTTGAGCAGTATGATCCAACAGCGCTAGTTCTAGTACCTGATACCTGAAGCCCCTTTTATTACAAACTAGCTTCTGCCCGCGGCTTCGCCCGCGTGGATGTCGGAAATTTACCCACGGGAACGTGCTAACAGGATAAAATGTATGTGCTTCCCCAGAATGCCATCTATGTCGCGGGCCCTTTGTGACTAATTACAATAGAAAACCAATTGTGTCTCATTAGTGGTGATTAAGAGGGTACCTATATGATATCTTTACCTAAGTACCTAACTAATTAAAAAAAAAACTCAATAACAGAAAATTAAATACCTACCTACCTAAATAAACCTATTTCTGATAATAACTAATCTAAACTCAATAAATAAGCAAAATCCCTAAAAACTAATATCTATACGAATGACTAAACCTACCTAACAGTATTATAAAATAACCTACGGTCACTACGTACACTATCAAATATACTACATATACTTTAAAACTAAAATCTATACCTACGACTCATATAAAAATAAACCTAAATAACTCTAAAAACTAAAAGGAATAAAAATGAACTCCACTGCGGGTGACCCAACCTACGACAAACTTAGTATTTGCGGTTGGTACAGTACAGACAGTGGTAATCGGGTATAGGGATCGAACCGCAAAATTAAGTTTGTTTTTTATTGTATATACTTTTCCGGGATAAAAAGTACCCAGTGTGGTGCCCAGGATATTAAAGAATAATTATACCAAGTTTCATCGTAATCGAACCGGTAGTTTTTGCGTGATGCCTGAACAAACAGACAGACAGAAAGACAAAATTTTTTTTAATCACATTTTTGGGTTCGTTGTCGGTCAAGTAACACCCCCTGCCATTTATTTTTTGGATATTTTCAATGTACAGAATTTTCACTTCTACAGATTTATTATAAGTATAGATATAGATAAAGTTGTCAATACATGTTTTACTATCCAATCTCGTGGGTGCATTAATCATTAGTTTAAGGTTATAGCTAGCCAGTAGTTGCTCCGATACTATTACCATTTTATCTCTTTTTAGTCTATTGATACCTATAATATGTAGATTGCTAGTCAAACATTTGGGCTTCTGACTACCTGTAACGACTACGTATCTGACCATTGAAAAGTCGGCCCCTGTTCCAGTTATTATTAATAGTAATAGTAAAATTGTTTTTTTTTTTATAGTTTTAGGGGCGCGTAAGAAGAACCGGAGGCGAAGCGAATTTTGAGCAGCAGTGGAAAAGTAACAGCGTGATCGTAGAACATAAACGCCGCAAAGGGCTTGCGGTTTTTCTATATGTAGCTACAATCCGAAGTCCAAAATGTTAAAGCGAAATCTCATTCTGCTCGCTCTAAATATCATTATGGTTTTATCGGACAAAAATTATGTGAGTACAATGACATTTTAATAAGATAAAGGTGTTATTCTGCATTAGTGCATTCATTTAAGAAAACATTTTGCACTGCATCAAAATAATAAACGACATAAAAATCGAAGATACCAACCAAGTTACCAACGGCTTATTAAGTGTGCGTAATCAGCTGATAATGTATCCACTGCTAGGACATAGAGCTGCTCTCTGTGAGAGGGAGTGGGCGTTATACAACTCGCGGTTCTGCAGGTTGTTGAATATGAAAAATCCTCACGATTGACAGCCTGTAATTTTAGAGACCAGCCATTGTTGTTATGAACTATTTGAGTGCCAAATTTCATCCAAATTCGTTCAGTCGTTTTTGCGTGAAAAAGTAACAAACATCCATCCATCAATTATGGTGAAAACCGCATCAAAATCCATTGACTGTATTTAAAGTCAATTTAGTTTAATTTAATTTTAATTTATTATTGCCATAATCTACTCATTTCAATGTTTTTTAATGAGTTGTATTGCAATATGTGGTTAGTTAGCGACCTCGACAGTTGATCATATTACTCTTGCCTGAGCAACCGGTAGCAAGTTCGTCATGCTCCCTTAGATGTCACTGCTTGCGGTAGCGTCGGGGGTCGGGCTGGCTCCTTCCCTCAAATATGGCGAAGGGGGTAATGGCTGATTTTAGCGTTATGCTCGTTAACGTGTGCTGCTTGTGGTGACTAATCGTCTTGCTGACCATGGTTTTGTTATTGTTATTAGTAATTAATTGTTTATTTTACTTCGATAGTCCTAGTTTATCATTTGTGACTTATGACATATTATGGCAAATTATAATTACAATTTAATTTAATGTTATGTGTCTCGTAATGTTAATTACTTTGCATACCTGCTATTGTATAGAATCAAGTGTTTTCTAACTGAACAGATAGCTGTGCTGCTAGAGAATTTGTTGCGCCACTTCTTCTTCCCAGCGAAAGCACTAGGAAGTGGTGAAGAGCGGGCGTTCTGGGGGAGGACGTCCTAATGATAACACCAACTTGTTTTCCAGGGGTCGTTTAACTTAACAGTGTCTGACGTGGAACTGTGCAGGGGTCCGAAACATAAGGAGTGCACTGTTATGAAGGCTCAGATCACAAGCCGTAGCATTATGCAATATGACGTGAATGTGACACAAAGTTTTGTTCCAAGTAGAGTAAGTACCTACCTATGGTCTGTTCCAAAAGTATCTGATGAAAATGTAAACAATGAATGAATGTGTTACTAATTCCTTATAGTGAGTGATTGCGTAAGAATTTAACTTGAACAGGAGTTGTTAACACTTGCATTATATACTGTTGGAACGGACTATAAATCTATCAATAATAAGATCATTGCATGCATTATAATTGATTAACTTTTCATTTTGTAACTTTCAGGGCAAAATGATAGCGTTATCGAATGGGAAGGAGTACTTAAGGTTTCAAATGAAAAAACCGTGTGAACATCTCTTTCTGAAGCCTTTACTCCAGTCCATGTATAATATTACAAAAGATTGTGTAATATTAAAGGTACTTCAGCTAAACTTTTTACTATAAGTATGTACCTATCTACTTACGATAATCAATTTGTTATGATGATATGACATTTATTTCCCAACACTTTTATACGTCAAAACTCACATAGTCATATAACATCACAGTAATTAAAATAATAATTAAATAATACCGATGATTGATATGGCTTATTCAATCAGTTTTACTATGTATAATAATAAGATATTTAAAATAGTCTTACTTTAATTTAATTACCAAAACGCAGCTGCTCTATTTGGTATAAATTTATACTCGATAATTTTTCGGTAGAAAACCAATTCAAAGTGTTTAGAACCGCAGTGTTTCAAGATGTCTAGAGCAGAACTAAGAGCACCAATGGTACAGACGCCAGCACATCAAGCTACTACAATCTGTCAAAATTCTTTGATAGATTTTCAACTTTATCGCTAAAGCATTAAGGTTCTAGGTTGATTGGGTAATTTTGACAGTTTCGGGTAGCTTGACCTGCTGGCGTCTGTACTTGATTTGGTGTTTGTATCGAGAGATTTTTTCAATGGAGAAGAATGAACTGAATTCATGTAGCAATATCATAGCCCGATTCAGAAATACGGACAAAACGGTACAACGCCATCTATCGAAGAGACGAATTATCCGTTTTTATTCGCATAAACACATAATCAAAGCATTTATTTCAAGCAGGCACATAAAAGGCACTTTTGAACGTCAAAATTTACAATAAAATATATTTGATTCTAGTCGCCCCCTGTGAAAGGTGTACAATGGCGCCGATTTCCTTGTTCACAAACTAAACTAGATTTAAGTTCAGTGCATCTTTTTCTTTCTATTTCATTGAGAAAAGGACAGAATATAAATATTAGTTTTGTCCTGTCAAATTAGTCAACGGCTGGCGTATTTTTAGTCTCCATGTTTTTAATCACGTCTAAACTGTCTATTTAGTATCTTAATTTGACAGGACTAAGCTAATATAATTTATCTTCTGTCATTTTCTTATGAAATATAATAAAGAAAAGAATGCACGGAACTTAAATTTAGTTTAGTTTGTGAACAAGGGAAGCCAACTGGTTTAACCAGTTGGCTGCGACATTATACATTAATTGTATAATCATCATTATGTGAAGTCGATGCACCTTGAATAAAATTACTATACCATAATAGGTAAAAGAATTAAAAATGAAGCCATGACCAATAAATTAATTATGTGCTTACACTTATATATTTACACATAATCTAAAAGTAGGCGATTTTCATAAAGAAAAATTACAAGTAATAGGTCAGTGTGTGAGTTAAAGTAATATAAATGAAAGCAAAAAAAAAAAAACAAAATTAGGTCACCAGTTTGATTTTGACTAGACTACATAGATTATCCTACTATTTTTCAGGGTCGGTACCAATACAGCGTGGATATGCAAAAACTCGCGCAAACTTACTATGGAGGGAGCTTCTTACTGGGAAATTATACTTTCAAATCCCTCTTCTACAGTGACGAATGCAATTTTTATTGTGTTAACTTGAAAGTTCATTTATTTTAATGTGGTTTCAAAATTATACAAATAAATTGTGAATCAAATCAAATAATTTATTTTCCAGATCATAAAATCCAATTTGTTACTAATTTATTTAAAGAAAAATGCGTTTATTGGCATTACAGCTAAATAAATACACCTTGAAACTATAAAAAACAGAAAACAAAGATTTTAATGGCAAAAGGGCCTCTGCTCAGCATAATGTTAGACGAAAATACAAGGTGACCTGATGCTGACTTTCAGCTGCAACCCACGAGTGCCGTACGCTGGAATAACAAACAACACATACATGCATGCATTTATAAACCTACACAACTTAAACTAGGTTGTAACTTTGTACAGGCATGAGCAAAAGTATGTATACACTCTGCTTTATTCAAAGCGATTTACTCCTTTATTTTTGAATGAAATTTTATGTTATTACGAACATAGCATTTTCGTACCCAAAGGTTTATGTAATGTGTCGTATTTCAACGTTGCATTCGTAATTTCACGAAAAAATCGCAATTGAAAGTTTTCAAGTGTTGACTTATTGGTGCTCGTGACTGTACGGTAGCAATTTGTTAGGTTTCGATATCGCCCAAACACATCGTCAGTCAAAAACTAAAACAATATTTATTTGACATTTATTTTGATCCAAAAGAAAATAAAGCTTTGTTAATGTATTGTGATGGTCTCACTTGAAAGCTTTCTTGAATGATTGCAAAAATATATATTTTGTTTACAATAACTCTTCACCAACAAAGGAAGTCAATATTGACCTATCGTTAGTATTTTTAATTGATTGTAAATAAGTACCTACAGCTTATTCATTGCAACGTGATGCACTTCACACGTCTAGCAGTTTCTGGACGAAGCTCAACAAAAGTTGAACGCTGCGTCAAATTTTGTTGAGCTTCGTCCAGAAACTGCTTCGTTGGTCTAGTGGTCACCAGCGCTACTGCTGAGCATGAGGTCCTGGGTTTGATATCCGGATCGGACAAAGTTTTATTAAGTTTTTCTATTTGGAATTTGTCAATAGAAGCCCGGTGCCTGCCCCCTATGACAAAATAACTGGCGAAAAATAGGTGTACTATCAGTACTCCTCTACCCATATCTTCGGGGAAACAAGCCGTGATGCAATATTATAGAATATTTTCAGCTTATGAAGTTTACACAGAAACTATAGATGCATACTTACTGATACTTCAGAAAATGTAAACAAGCTAATAGCGCCGATTCCCTTGTTCACAAACTAAACTAAATTTAAGTTCAGTGCATCTTTTTCTTTCTATTTCATTAAGAAAAGGACAGAAGATAAAATATTAGGTTAGTCCTGTCAAATTAGTCAGCGACAGACGTAAATTGACGTATTTTTAGTAGCCATGTTTTTAATCACGTCTAAACTGTCTATGGAGCGTCTTAATTTGACAGGACTAAACTAAAATTTATCTTTTGTCCTTTTCATAATGAAATAGAAAGAAAAAGATACACTCAACTTAAATTTAGTTTAGTTTGTGAACAAGGGAATCGGCGCCATTGGCTATTCATACTATTGTATAGACATTGTTATTGTAATTTAAACTTATTATAAAAATGAATACCTATGTATTCACATTATTGCACAATATTTTCACGCTCATCGAAGCATAACATTGTACATAGAGTACTAGTATAATATGAATGAGTCAAAAAATGTACGTTTTAGCTACCGTAATTTCATCGCGGCGCGCACAAACGCGCCCGCGAAACTTAGTGGTGAGCCCATTTCTTAAAAAAAGTAACGAACGAACTAAATGCGATTAGTCACAGCGACTCCTTACTTGGTTTTGGACTGATTTTTCAATGTTCAGAACTGCAGTTGCGTAAGACACTTTCTTTTGCAGTACGAAGGATTTTCTAGAAAATTCATAATCCATTGCTTCATATGTTTTAAAAAGTGGTCTGATCGACAACGTAAATAACTCAATGAATGTTGTCGAATTGTCAAAATGGAAGGCAATTGTTGTTGTCTTATGCAATTACGCCGCTGATAACTAAGGAATATATTTTATCGCGTGTTGACAGCTTTTGTGCAGAAAATACATATATCAAACAGCCATATTTAATCTTTTGATAATAGTTATTTGACCATTAAAAAAAAAATCTACCTGCCTAGCCTTTTCCCAACTATGTTAAGTTCAGCTTCCAGTCTAACCAGATGCAGCTCAGTACCAATATTTTTCATGAAGCGACTGCCTATATCTGACCTCCATAACCCAGATACACGTACACGATACGTGGGTAACACGATACCCCTTCGTAAGACTGGTTCTGTCTGGCTTCTGACTGCCGGTAACGACTGCGTATCTGACCATTGAAAAGTTATTACTACTAGTAGTATTTTTAATAGTAATAGTATCATACATGAATTGATTCAGTTATTCTGGTCGGATCCCCTGATCTGATCCCCTGCTGGTTGTTATTACGTTTTAATTTCTGAAGAACTAAGCGGTCACACAGGCAGGGACGAAAACTGACTTTATTCTATACTGTATTATGAGAATGCCTTCGTTTTAATAATAGCAACCACTTGTTTTCTAGGGATGGTTTAATTTAACGGTGACTGACGTGGAAATGTGTACCCCTACACATTTCAAGATAGTAGTTTTAAATTAGTCAGTCCCTTTAGTTAGAGCAACACTTTGTGTCACATTCACGTCATATTCGATGACATTCCGGCTTGTGATCTGAGACAAGAATGTGTTTACACAATTATAATAATTAAAATCATCAATACAACCCTTTCAGGTCATGTAATCCTTTTGAGTGTCTATTTCATGAAATATCAATTATTAGGTTTATATGAGCTTAGAGTAACACGATGCTTTAGCACCAGGAAAACTGTACTTTTATAGTCATACTTATAATGTTTCAATTATTTCAAGCTTTCTCATAATTAGATAAGGCTTTTTTTCGTGCACGGACCCTTGATATTTTGGACTTCGCATTGTAACTACCTGTAATGCATTTTTCTTTTTTTTTTCTTTCTTTCTTTCTTTCTATAGTAAAACCGCAAGCCCTTTGCGACGTTTGTTTTTGTTGACGTTTGTTTGTTTATGTTCTACGATCACACTGTTACTTTTCCACTGCTGCTTAAAATTTACGCTTCGCCTGCGGTTGTTCTTATCCGCCCCTAAAACTATTTAAAAACTTATAAAAATACTATTTATTTAACTTTAAGAAATACTCACGTATTGTTTGTTGAATATGTCAGTACGAAAATAGACGAAAATGTTATGAAATGAACATGTAACTGGTTTATGATGGAAGTCTATTTATTTCTGATATGAATGTTAGTAAACGCCGTGAGACAATACATACAATGTAATTGGGACCATTATTCGTATTTACCGGAAAAATATACCTAATTTTGGTTTAAATTAAATGTCGATGAACATGAATAAATAATAAAATTTATTCATAACAAAAATCATTTAAATGATCCAATTATTTGTGTAATGGGGCCGAGTATTGATATTATTTTCTTCTGTTTTGGAATGTAATGTTATGTTTGGAAGACAATAGGTAAACAAAATAAGATGGACGATTCATAGAAGATGTCGAAATTATGATAGGTATAGCGACAAGAACAAGATACTATTTATGACTATTCGTTTATGCATCGTTTCCATCATGATAGAGCGAAAACTTCCAAATACTGTTACTAGTCATGCATGCTATGCCATGCACGCTATGCCATACATGCTATGCTATGCATGCTATGCTATGCTTGGTATGCTATGCCACGCAGGCTATGCTATGTATCCTATGCTATGCATGCTATGCCATACATACTATGTTACGCAATTACCCCGCAGGATACACGTATTTTATACGCACTATTTTATATTTGATTATTGATGTTGTATTGTATTATTAATGATTTTGACAATATTATTAATTATAACCAAAATCTGCCAAATGTATGTACTAAAATTACTGTTTACTTTAAGTTGTGAATGTAGGTAATTTATTTGTAACAAATTGAATCTGGAAAATAAATTATTTGATTCGCTGTTTATTTGTATATTTTAACCACATTAAAACATACGAACTTTAACGTTAACACAAAGAAAATTGCATTCGTCACCGTAGAAGATGGATCTGAAAGTCCAATTTCCCAGCAAAAAACTCCCTCCTAGGAATGATTGCATGAGTTTTTGTACATCCGCACTGTATTGGTACCGACCCTGAAAAATAATAATGACAAAATAAAGATATCTAAAAACAGTAAGCTAAAGATGCTGGTTTGAATATTCGAAATCCTAAAATACCATTACCTTCTATCCGGTTGCGAATGAACGTGTTAATTAAAATTACGTAACAGAATAATATCTTCTTAATAAATATTTACTGTAAAACAACATACAGCCTAAGCCACTGAACAGATACAAATATAATGTTATTTGGATGATAATATTTATGTTCTTTCCTCTAAACTGAACTCCTGGGACATTGCCCCTCAAATTCAGAAGTTACACGTCTCGTCGATAGATGACGCTGTACCAGTTTTTTTTTTCAGGATGGGAAATCATAAATGACCCCTCCCGCTCTGGGTGGAGCGGAAGGGAGTGTCAGACTCTTACTGACTAAAACCCACCCGTGTTCCTTCCTTAGCTCTTTATGTTCCAGGGCAGCGGTAACGCTTTCGGACGATCCCGCTACCCAAAGAAACTGATAATAAGGTGGACTGTATTTTCGAACCCACATGTTGTTCGTCGCCAATCCAGTATCTAGGTCGTATTTCTGAATCGCACTAAGGTATCGTAACATGCATCAGTAAAATTCAAATATTCTTATGTTTTTTTTGAAAATCGCACGCCAGATTGTATGTTGATCTAAATAATTATGATTCGCGGATGTAACAATTATTAAATTATAGAATTATTATCATACAAATCATCAGACAGATGTATTGTCCAAATGAAAAACCCCATGCCAAAAATACCTTCAGTTTTTCTATAATTTTTCGCTATTTATGTCTATTTTTCCAAAAAAATAAGGTGAAGTAGGTACCTACCTTTAATATTACACAATCTTTTGTAATATTAAAAATGGAATAGAATAAAGGCTTCAGAAAGAGATGTTCACACGGTTTTTTCATATGAAACCTTAGGTACTCCTTCCCATTCGTTAAGGTCATCATTTTGCCCTGAAAGTTACAAAATTAAAAGTTAATCAACGATTCGTGCAACGATCTTGTCATCAATGTCCGTTCCAATAGTATTTAACGAAAGTGTAAGCAAATCCTCTTCAAATTAAAATCTTACGCAATCACTCACTACAGGGAATTAGAAACACGTTCATTCATTCACTGTTTACATTTTCATCAGATGCCTTTGGAACAGACCATAGGTAGTCCATGGTAGTACTTTAGTTGGAGTAACACTTTGTGTAACATTCACATCATATTGTATGACATTACGGCTTGTGATCTGAGCCTTCACAACAGAGCAATCCTTTTGTTTCGGACCCCTGCACAAATCCACGTCAGTCACCGTTAAGTTAAACGACCCCTGGAAAACAAGTTGTTGCTATTATTAAGACAAAGGCGTTCTCATAATACACTACAGAATAATTTCGACTTTCGTGTTGGTCTGTGTGACTGCTTAGTTCTTCTAAACTACAATGAATTTTGATAATTTTATTCTGAAAGGTTTTAGATAATACACTCATATTAAACTTAAATATAATAAAGAAGAAATCTCGATGTTTTGTCAAATCGTAAAAACTGTGCGACACAGAGGCGGGTCACTGGTTTTGAAAAAGAGTGCGACAAACAGTTTGCATGTAGTTTTGGGAATGGGTACTAGGTATCATACCTAGCTTTCTATCAAAACTAGATACAACAATGGCTGGTCTCTAAAATTATAGGCAGTAACCGTGAGAAATGTTTGAAACGAATTTGTAAATATTACCAAATATTTAAAGAACTAAAAGTCCTTTAAATATTCCTCGCAAACCTGTATCGGACTGCGAGGCCTAAAACTGTACTTTTATAGTCACACATATAATGTTTCAATTATTTCAGGCTTTCTCACAATTAGATGAGAAATTGAAAAAAGAGGCTTTTTTTCGTGCACGGACCCTTAATACTTTGGACTTCGGATTGGAACTATAGTAAAACCGCAAGCCCTTTGCGGCGTTTATGTTTTACGATCACGCTGTTACTTTTCCACTGCTGCGCTTCGCCTGCGGTTGTTCTTATGCGCTCCTAAAACTATTTAAAAACCTATAAAAATACTATTTATTTAATTTTAAAATACTCACGTATTGTTTTGTTGAATATGTCAGTACGCAAATGGACGAAAATATTATGAAATAAACATGTAAATGGTTCATGATGGAAGTCTATTTATTTCTGACATGAACGTTAGTAAAAGCCGTGAGATGATAATTAGAATGTAATTGCGACCATTATTCGTATTTACCGGAAAAAGAGAACTTGGTATAATAATTTTTATGATAATTTTGCATGCCTGAATTGGTGGAACACAGTGGACTGCGCATTCATTTGACATCTAGAAATGTATGATTATGTACTGTGTTGAGCAATAAACATTTGAATTTGAAAAATATAGGTACCTAATTTTGGTTTAAATTAAATGTCGATGAACATGAATATATAATTAAATGATGATGACACTTAAATGATCCAATTATTTGTAAAATGGGGCCGAGTATTGATATTATCTTCTTTTGTTGTAGAATGTTACCTATGTGTGTAAATTGTACAAATTAAATAAAAGCAAAAGGTAAACAAAATAAGATGGAGGATTGAAGATGTCGAAATTATGACGTAGTGACAAGAACTAGAAACTATATTATGACTGTTCGTTTATGCATCGTTTCCTTTATGATAGTGCGAAAACTTCCAAATACTGCTACTAGACATGCATGCTAGGCCATGTATGGTGTGCCATGCACGCTATGCTATGCATGCTATGCTATGCTTGGTATGCTATGCATACTATCCCACGCATGCTATGCTATGCTGTGATATGCATGCGTTACGCAATTACCCCCAGGATACAAGTATTTTATACGCACCTATTTTGTATTTGATTATTGCATTATCAATGATTTCGACAATATTATTAATTATAACCAAAATCTGCTAAATGTATGTACTAAAACTACTGTTTACTTTAAGTTGTGTATTTAGGTAATTTATTTGTAACAAATTGAATCTGGAAAATAAATTATTTGATTTGCTGTTTATTTGTATATTTTGACCACATTAAAACATATGAACTTTAACGTTAACACAAAGAAAATTGCATTCCTCACCGTAGAAAATGGATCTGAAAGTCCAATTTCCCAGCAAGGAACTCCTTCCTACGAATGATTGCGTGAGTTTTTGTACATCCGCACTGTATTGGTACCGACCCTGAAAAATAATAATGACAAAATAAAGCCATTCAAAAACAGTAAGCTAAAGATGCTGGTTTGAATATTCGAAATCCTAAAATACCAGTACCTTCTATCCGGTTGGGAATGAAGGTGTTAATTAAAATTACGTAACAGAATAATATCTTCTTAATAAATAGTTACTGTAAAACAACATAGAGCTTAAGCCACTGAACAGATACAAATATAATGTTATTTGGATGATAATATTTATGTTCTTTCCTCTAAACTGAACTCCTGGGACACTGCTCCTCAAATTCAGAAGTTACACGTCTCGTCGATAGATGGCGCTGTACTATTAGGTCGTATTTCTGAATCGCACTATGGTATCGTTACATGCATCGTGTAAATTAAAATTACCTTACGTTTTTTTTTGCAAATCACACGCGATTGATGGTATGTTGATCTAAATAATTATGATTCGCAGATGTAACAATTATTAAATTATAATCATAAAAATCATTAAGACACGACAGATGTCTTGTCAAAATGAAAAACCCCATGCAAAAAAAAAATACCTTCAGTTTTTCTATAATTTTTCGATTTTCCGGGCTATTTTTCCAAAAATTAAGCTGAAGTACCTACCTTTAATATTACACAATCTTTAGTAATATTAAAATAGGAATAGAATAAAGGCTTCAGAAAGAGATGTTCACACGGTTTCTTCATATGAAACCTTAGGTACTCCTTCCCATTCGTTATGATCAATATTTTTCCCTGAAAGTAACAAAATTAAAAGTTAATCAACGATTCGTGCAATGATCTTGTCATCAATGTCCGTTCCAATAGTATTTAACGAAAGTGTAAGCAAATCCTGTTCAAATTAAAATCTTACGCAATCACTCATTATAGGGAATTAGTAACACATTCATTCATTCACTGTTTACATTATCATCACATTCTTTTGGAACAGACCATAGGTAGTTACTTTAGTTGGAGAAACATTTTGTGTCACATTCACATCATATTGTACGACATTACGGCTTATGATCTGAGCCTTCACAACAGAGCAATCCTTTTGTTTCGGACCCTTGCACAGTTCCACGTCAGTCACCGTTAAGTTAATCGACCCCTGGAAAACAAGTTTTTGCTATTATTAAAACAAAGGCGTTCTCATAATCTATACTTATAATAAATCTGTAGAAGTGAAAATTCTGTACATTGAAAATATCAAAAAAATAATTTACAGGGGGTGTTACTAGACCGACACCGAACCCAAAAATGTGATTAAAAAAATTTTTGTCTGTCTGTCGGTCTGTCTGTCTGTCTGTCTGTCTGTTTGTTCAGGCATCACGCAAAAACTACCGGTTCGATTACGATGAAACTTGGTATAATTATTCTTTAATATCCTGGGCACCACACTGGGTACTTTTTATCCCGGAAAAGTATATACAGTAAAAAACAAACTTAATTTTGCGGTTCGATCCCTATACCCGATTACCACTGTGTGTACTGTACCAACCGCAAATACTAAGTTTGTCGTAGGTTGGGTCACCCGCAGTGGAGTTCATTTTTATTCCTTTTAGTTTTTAGAGTTATTTAGGTTTATTTTTATATGAGTCGTAGGTATAGATTTTAATTTTAAAGTATAGGTAGTATATTTGATAGTGTACGTAGTGACCGTAGGTTATTTTATAATACTGTTAGGTAGGATTAGTCATTCGTATAGATATTAGTTTTTAGGGATTTTGCTTATTTATTGAGTTTAGATTAGTTATCATCAGAAATAGGTTTATTTAGGTAAGTAGGTATTTAATTTTCTGTTATTGAGTTTTTTTTTTAATTAGGTAGGTACTTAGGTAAAGATATCATATAGGTACCCTCTTAATCACCACTAATGAGACACAATTGGTTTTCTACTGTAATTAGCCACAAAGGGCCCGCGAGATAGATGGCATTCTGGGGAAGCACATACATTTTATCCTGTTAGCACGTTCCCGTGGGATAATTTCCGACATCCACGCGGGCGAAGCCGCGGGCAGAAGCTAGTATAGAATAATTTCGATTTTCGTGTTGGCCTGTGTGACTGCTTAGTTCTTATAAACTACAATGAATTTTGATGCTGTTTTTGCCATAATTTAGAGAATTTTATCCTGAAAGGTTTTGTACCTATAGGTAATATGAGTGCATATTAAACTTAAATATAATAAAGAAGAAATCTCGATGTTTTGTCAAATCGTAAAAACTGTGCGACACAGAGGCGGGTCACTGGTTTTGAAAAATAATAATAATATCATTTATTTCGGACAATGTCCATATTTGGTTAGTAATACAAATTGCTTAAGAACTAGGTATGTTAGTACAGGAAAAAAAAAAGTGTTACAGTAATTAAATTAAATTAATACAATAATTATCAATTAACCAATGAATTAACGTTAGTCAATTGCCATCATTACATTTGTTACATAATGTATATGCAGGGTCAGTTATACATTTAGCACTGTCTAACTAGAACCCGCATGAAAGCCTGCATTACTGTTGAGTCGACTTTGTCAGCGACTACGTTCAGGATGCTATTAGTGCTGCCCCGCACTCTGCGCAGCAAGGAGGCGGTTCTCTTGCGTATGATGGCATGAAAGCCATCAACGCGAGCTTCCGCAAACATGCTAGATGCACTACAGAAACGGGGCAGCCCCAGCAACATCCTGAACCCATTATTATATTGAACGCGCAAGGCACTGAGCGATCTCTGTGTATAGCAAAACCACAGGCTGCTCGTGTAGAGAGTTTGGCAGTACGCCTTAAAAAGTGAGATCTTAACATGCTCGTTGCAACGAGCAAACCTGCGAGCCAGCATGTTATTCTTAACCGCCAGTGCCCTGCGCTCCCTTTCAATGTCCATTTGGTCATCATCATTGGTCACATTTCGCCTGCGGTTCATATGCGCCCCTAAAACTATTTAAAAATTTATAAAAATACTATTTATCTATATAAATAAAAATGGATCTTCGAAATGTATAATTATGTACGCCCATAACTTTCGAACGACTACACCAAATTCGATAATTCTTTTTTTTGTGTTCGTTATTGTCAGAACAAGGTTTGTATATATAATTGGACCCGGTAGGTGGCGCTGCTTTTTCGGGTGGGATGACGTGTGCCGGGTCCGCTAGGTTCTATCAATCAATCAGCGTTTTACTTATAGGAGTAGGGTAGGAGTAGTGTAGGAGTAGGTTAGGAGTAGGGTAGGAGTAGGTTAGGAGTAGGGTAGGAGTAGGGTAGGAGTAGGGCAGGAGTAGGTTCGCAGTAGGGTAGGAGTAGGGTAGAAGTAGTGTAGGAGTAGGGTAGGAGTAGGTTAGGACTAGGGTAGGAGTAGGTTAGGAGTAGGGTAGAAGTAGGGTAGGAGAAGGGTAGGAATAGGGTAGGAGTAGTGTAGGAGTATGGTAGGAGTAGGGTAGGAGTAGGGTAGGAGTAGGTTAGGAGTAGGGTAGAAGTAGGGTAGGAGTAGGGTAGGAGTAGGGTAGGAGTAGGGTAGAAGTAGTGTAGGAGTAGGGTAGGAGTAGGGTAGGAGTAGGGTAGGACTAGGGTAGGAGTAGGTTAGGAGTAGGGTAGAAGTAGGGTAGGAGAGGGGTAGGAATAGGGTAGGAGTAGTGTAGGAGTATGTTAGGAGTAGGGTAGGAGTAGGTTAGGAGTAGGGTAGAAGTAGGGTAGGAGTAGGGTAGGAGTAGGGTAGAAGTAGTGTAGGAGTAGGGTAGGAGTAGGGTAGGAGTAGGGTAGGAGTAGTGTAGGAGTAGGGTAGGAGTAGGGTAGGGGTAGGGTAGGGGGTAGGACACCACGCGAACGAAGTAACACCGGGCAGCTAGAAATAATTTATATAGCAAAACAACGTTTGCCGGATCAGCTAGTTTAATTTGAAAAAATACTCACGTATTGTTTTGTTGAATATGTCAGTACGAAAATAGACGAAAATATTATGAAATAAACATTTAAATGGTTCATGATGGAAGTCTATTTATTTCTGACATGAACGTTAGTAAAAGCCGTGAGACAATATATGTATACAATGTAATTGCGACCATTATTCGTATATTTACCGAAAAAAGAGAATTTATGACTTGGTATAATAACATTTATGATAGTTTGTTCTGCCTGAATTAAATGCCCAAATTTTGGTTTAAATTAAATGACGATGACACCTAAATGATCCAATTATTTGTATAATGGGGCCGAGTATTAATAATATTTTTTTCTGTTTTGGAATGTAATGTAATGTTTGGAAAACAATAGGTAAGCAAAGTAAGATGGAGGATTCATCGAAGATGTCGAATCAGATGTAGCTTTTAATTTTTTTTTCTTTTTCCAAACTATAGAAGATAGAGATTAAAAAAAAAGACGTTTTATCGCAAATTTTATCAGTTTTCTTTGAAACGAGTAAACTATACATTAGTATCATTTTTAACTTAAAAAATAAAGATAAAACAATAAAAATAGCCATTTTTAGCTTAGTGTCAAAAAACTCAATTAACATTATTTAATTTTTAATAACTGGTATTGCCTCCTCGGGCTCTGGACACTAGCTTCGAGCCGGTTTAGCATACTGAACACGAGGTTTCGAAGCCGATGTTGGTGAATATTCTCCTATTCTTCAATCAGGGCCTGTTTTAGTGCCCTGATTGAAGCCTCGCTAGCTCATCCCAGGCGTGTTCAATCGGGTTGAGTTCAGGACGTCTTGATAGCCAAGCCATCACGCTAAAACCAACCTCGTCAATATACTCTTGCGCGACCTGAGCCGTGTGTGGCCGGGCATTATCACGTCACTCATATTTGCTAAATACGGCCCTGCATACCTACTCGTTGAGAACCCCTTGGACATATCTTCCACACCCACCATTCTTGCAGTACGACGCATACTTACCGATTCTTAGTTCCAGAAAAGTCATGATCCTAGCACATTCTTCAGGTGAAAGAGGCATGATAAATAAAATTTATGTGTTGTTGTCTAGCTTAGCTTTTGTAACAATACTCATTATCAAGAAAAAATTTGGAAACAAAAACAGAAACAAAAAAAAATTATGGTAAAATTGTAATTCGAAAAGGGTTATTTTTGTTTTTAAAGCTCTTTTCAGCCATTTCTTAAAAGAAGGTGCTCGACTACAAAGTTTTTATAAAAAAAAATTTTTTTTTCGAATCCTTTTAATTTCGAAAGTATATCTTGTGTACTCGAAAAGTTTTTCCAATTTTGAGTGTGATAATTAGTTTTGAAAAAAAAAGGCCCGTGTAAATACTAAATGAATATTCGTTTATGCATCGTTTCATTTATGATAGTGCGAAAACTTCCAAATACTGCTTATAGACATGCATGCTATGCATGCTATGCCCTCCGTGCCTCGGAAAGCACGTTAAGCCGTTGGTCCCGGCTGTCATTCGTGGATCTTTGACAGTCGTTACGGGTAGTCAGAAGCCCGAAAGTCTGACAACCAGTCTTATCAAGGGGTATCGTATTACCCAGTAACAGGGTTGTGGAGGTCAGATAGGCAGTCGCTCCATCTAAAATACTGGTATTCAGCTGCATCCGGTTAGACTGGAAGCCGACCCCAACATAGTTGGGAAAAGGCTAGGCAGTTGTATTGTATTATTAATGATTTTGACAACATTATAACTAAAATCTTCCAAATGACATTTGGTAAGCACTAAACACGTGTTTAAGTTGTGTATGTAGGTAATTTATTTCTAACAAATTGGATTCTATGATCTGGAAAATAAATGCTTTGAATTGATTTGCTGTTTAAGTATTTGTATTTTTTGCTAATCACATTAAAACATATGAACTTTAATATCTACACAACAAAAATTGCATTCGTTACCGTAGAAGAGGGATCTGAAAGTCCAATTTCCCAGTAAGAAACTCCCTCCTAAGAATGATTGTGTGAGTGTTTGTACATCCGCGCTGAATTGGTACCGACCCTGAAAAATAATAATTACAAAATAAAGCCATCTAATAAGAGTAAGCTAAAGTTGCTGGTTTGAATTTTCGAAATCCTAAAATATCTACTGTTATTTTATATTCGGTTGAGACTGAACGCGCTAATTTAAATTACATTAGAGGGGTGACTGACATTAACAATAATAGTATTAGCCATTTATCATTTTAATCACATGTATGGAAGTGAGTTTCTTTCCTTTAACGCTACCTACTGAGAATTTACTGTAAAACTACGTAGACCCTAAACCACTGTACAGATTCAAATACAATTTTATTTTGATGATATTTATTTCCTTTCTCCTAAACTGAGCTCCTGTGGGTGTTTGTGCGAATAATGTCGCGGACGAGACATTACATCTCAAATTCAGAAGTTACACATCTCTTCGATAGGTGGCGTTGTACCGTTTGGTCGTATTTCTGAATCGCGCTGTGTTATTGTTGCATACATCGCCAGGGTACCCCGCGAAATTAAAATTTTCTTACGTTTTTTCAATTAGGTAATTATTAGGTTGTATTTTGATTGAAGTATGATTCGTGGCCGTAATAATTACTTAACTATAGAATTCTAATCATAAAAATAATTAATACACGACAAATGTTGTCTTATCAACATTTTAATAAAAAACATCTTACAAATTTCTATAATTAAAAAAAAAAGATAAGTTGAAGTACCTTTGATATTACACAATCTTTTGTAATATTATAAATGGAGTAGAGTATAGGCTTCAGAAAGAGATGTTCACACGGTTTCTTCATTTGAAACCTTATGTATTCCTTCCCATTCGTCATGGCTATCATTTTGCCCTAAAAGTTACAAAATTAAAAGTTAATTAATTAGGATATATGCAAAGATCTTGTCATCAATGTCCGTTTCAATAGTATTTAACGAAAGTGTAAACAAATCCTGTTCAAATTAAATCTTGCGCAATCATTCACTGAAGGAAGTAAGTAACACATTCATTCATTGTTTACATTTTCATCATTCTTTTGGAATAGACCATAGGTACTTACTTTAGTAAGAGCCACAGTTTGTGTCACATTCACATCATATTGTATGACTTTACGGCTTGCTAACTGAACCTTAATAACAGAGCAATCCTTTTGTTTCGGACCCCTGCACAATTCCACGTCAGTCACCGTTAAGTTAAACGACCCCTGGAAAGCAAGGTGTTGAGGCGTTCTGATAACACAGAGAGAGACAGTACAGAATAAAGTGGATTTTCGTGTCTGCCTGTGTGACCGTAATTCTTCTTAACTACCTACACAATGAATAAGATGCGGTGTTTGCCATTTATGTCGGAAGGTTTATATGTACTTTAGATAATACATTCATTTTAAACTTTAATAAATATAATAACTAAGAAATCTCGAAAGAAATTTGAAAAAATGAAATCTCAGAAATCTCTTTAATGTTTTTTTTTTTTTGTATTTTGGAAATGTTTACTATCTTACCTAGTTTACCACCAAACAAAACACAACAATGGCTGGTCTCTAAAATTACAGATTAATTTTTGGCTTTTGGTTCTTTTAATCCTACTAATGTTATAAACGTGAAAGTTTGTATGGATGGATGGATGGATGACTGGATGTTTGTTACTCTTTCACGCAAAAACTACTGGACGGATTTCGATGAAATTTTGCACACAGACGGTTTATAACCAGGATTAACATATAGGATACTTTTTATCCCGATATTCCAACGGGATCGAAACTTATGCGGGTGAAACCGCGGGGTGCAGCTAGTATTTTAAATATTGGTAATACAGCAACCTGCACCGGACTGCGAGGTGTATTACGGCCCAGTCACTAACTAATGGAGCTGTTATTATAGGTACACACGGCGACATGTCAAGCTATACATTCCAGTTTTGGCTGACCTCGCATTGTGTAGGTTTTTCGTACAATCAGAAGTCAGCTTATACTTTTTATGTTTGGCTTGATGTGTAGCCGTGCGTACAGTGCAACAAGTTTTCTTAGATGAATGGGCTCACAGAACAGTTAAATGGGCTAATTCAAAATAAAGCCTTTATCTTATTAAATGTCATTGGACTCCCATAAATTTTGTCTGATAGAAGAAAGGAATTTTTCAAATAAATGAAGTTTTCATGAAAAATAACTAATATTCGCAACAAGTTTTCTACAAAATAACGCGAGACTGACGTTTGATATTTTTTCTACTAATAACTAGGACTTTTGATATTAAACATTAAAAAATATCGTCAACATCGATGTCGATTTTATGGGTTAATTGCGCTTAGCTAGACCACATTTTTCAATTCCGAAACAAAATATAGCAGAAAAATTATTTTGAAAACTTATTTCTATAAAAAAACCGAGTCAGTCATGTCATCATCTTCCTGCCCTTATCCCATGTTACTTGGGGACGTTTTCTTCTTCCATTCTCCTCTGTCAACCGTCACGCTATCATTCACTCCCTTCTCTTTCATATCATTCCCCACACAATCCATCCATCTTTTCTTCGGCCTTCCTCTCCCTCTCCATCCATCAACATGTATATTCATCACTCTTTTAGTCACATGCGTTTCGTTCCTTCTCATCACATACATGCCCATACCAAGCCAAACGATTTCCTTTCAACTTTTCTGTCACTGGCGCCACTTTCAAACTTCCTCTTATATACCTACTCATTTCTTACTTTATCCATTCTCGTCACTCCACACATCCATCTCAACATTCTCATCTCCGCTACATGCAATCTTTTTCATCCGTCTTCTTCACAGCCCAGCATTCAGATCCATAAAGTACGACAGGCCTTATCACGGACTTATAAATTTTCCCCTTTAACTTGAGGGGCATCCGTGGGTCGTAAGTTGTTCCTGTGACCTGTCGCCATTTCATCCATCCTGAGTTGATCCGGTCCGACCGACCGAAACCGAAAGTCTGAGCAGATCGATAAGGGCATTCCGGCGAGTCAGTCATGTGTTGTTTTATTTTATTATAGTAAACTATCTAAGGTAAAATAAACTATATTTTCGAGAGCGCAAAAGTGATGAAGTGAGTGAAGTGTGCATGTTGTTGTGACTGACACGAATGCTTTAGCGCCACGGGAACTGCAATGCGATTCTGTAGCGATCTCACCGTGAAAACTTAGGTGAAGTGAGCGTGGAGTGAGCTGTCATTCCAACTAATGCTAGAGATTGACACTACTGACAACAGCTCACATCAAGCTCACTTCACTTGAGTTTTCACGGTGAGATTTTTACAGAATCGAGCGGCTGTACGGTTCTAGTCACCACAGACATAATGTTTAAATTCAAGTTTTCTCACAATTAGATAAGAAATAAAAAAATAGGGTGTTTTTCGTGCACGGAGTCTTAATATTTTGGACTGTGGATTGTAATTATAGAAGAACCGCAAGCCCTTTGCGGCGTTTATGTTCTACGATCACGCTGTTACCTTTCCACTGCTGCTCAAAATTCGCTTCGCCTGAGGTTTTTTTATGCGTCCCCAAAACAAAATCAAAAGTCATTTATTCAAATTAGGCTGAGAATCAGCACTTTTCGAACGTCAAAATTACAAAAGACAGTCCCCCAAAAACGCCCGCCCTTCACCACTTCCTAGTGCTATCGCTGGGAAGAAGTGGCGCAACAAACTCCCCAGCAGCTCAGCTTTCTGAAACTATTTAAAAACCTATAAAATATTATTAAAATACTACTATTAATAATAACTACGGCAACAGTTGGGTATTAAGGGCCGACTTTTCGTTGGTCAGATACGTAGTCGTTACGGGTAGTCAGAAGCCAAATGTTTGACAACCTGTCTTACCAATGGGTATCACGTCACCCAGTAACTGGGTTGTGGAGGTCATAGGCCTCATATTTTACTGTTCCAAACACCAACATCTTCTATGTTTGTTAATTTAAAAAATACTCACATAATATTGTTTTGTTGAATATGTTAGTACGAAAATAGACGAAAAAATTATGAAATAAACATGTAAATTGTTCATGATGGAAGCCTATTTATTTCTGACATGAACGTAAGTAAAAGCCGTGAGACAATACATACAATGTAATTGCGGCCATTATTCGTATTTACCGGAAAAATATACCTAATTATGGTTTAAATTTCATGTCGATAAAAAACAAACAGAGGAAGATAGATAGGTCTGTTTTGGAATGTTACCTATGTATGTAAATTGTACAAACATCCAAACTAAAATTTAACAAAATTTTGACAACTTCGATGAATCCTCTATCTTCAGGATAAGGAGGAGGATTCATTAAAGATCGAAATTATGCTCATAACGAAAAGAGCTACTAAATGACTATTCGGTTCTGCATCGTTTACCGTATGATTTTTGACGTACATATTTTTTATATATATTTTGTTTTATATTTATGAAGAGTCAAGTCGATATAACACGCGCGGCACTGCCTTGAGAACATTATATCATATTAGTGCGATAACTTCCAAATCGTCTGGACCCGGCTTTACGTTACAATATTAATTATTTGTCTATTTCCACCATTATCCTCTGAATTACTTTACATAATAGCCAATGAGTTTAGCTAAAGGCGAAGCGTAAATAATTGTTATTGCATTCATACTACCACATTGGAGCACTAAGCGGAAATGCTGTATAAAATGTTTTTATTTTTATTCACTAGTTCAATTATTTTTGTACTCTCTGAAAAACATAAGAATTATGTAAGGTTTCCTACTAAATAATACGAAAGTGTTTGTTGTCTTAGTCACATAGTGCGTACACAAACGAGTGACACGCATCAACGGCAGATGCCGTCGACAACGTGCCGCTCACGTATATTTGAGTACGGTGCTCAAATACACAAGCAACGGCAGCTACAATTTTTTTTTTTTAATTTTTCGTAATGGGTGTCGTTTTCATGGTTTTCGAGGATGCTGAAGGCAATAGTGAGGTCAAATAAACATCCAAGATGGCGGCTGCAATTTCTTTTTAAATTTTCGTCATGTGTGTCGTTTTCATGGTTTTCGAGGATGCTGAAGCCGACAGTGAGGTCAAAATGAAAATCCAAGACGGGCGCTGCTAAAAATTAAACATTTTTCGTCATGGGTATCGTTTTCATGGTGTTCGATGGTGCTAAAGCTAAAATCCAAGGCTGCCAAAATGTACAAATTTTCTTTATTCTGAAATTTTTGCAGCCGCCTTCTTGGATTTTTATTTTGAACTTTGTTCCTGCCGGGGGTCCTCCGACTCCATACGTTTTTTTTTCTGTGTAGAGATAGTTGACGGGCTAGTGCACCCACCGTAAAAAGCAGTCTAGGCTTAATTTAATTATAGAAAAAAAATGCATGGTTCATGATAACAAAGCCGCAGGTAAAAGCTTATGATTCATCATCATCATCAGCCTACATCACTTTACTGATGGTCATAAGCCTATCCAATCGAATGCCATTCGTCTCGATTCCCATTTGCCATACAGCTGTTACCAGCCATCCTGAGGAGAACGTCGGACCACCTATCCTGAGGGCTCGCCAATTCTTTGTTGGATTAGGTTAGGATCGCCGAGCCGCGGTCTCCACTCAGGAGCACGTCTACCCCAACGGTCATCGGTTCTACAGCAAATAGGTTCGGCTTGTTATTAAATTAATGTTATGTCAATTTACCTGTTTCTTCAGGGTTCATTCAAGCTCGTCGTGACTAGAGTAGATGTGTGCAAGGGACCTAAGAAGAGAGATTGCGGGGATTTTCGTATGAAGATAAACAACAGCGTCATCATTGACTTTGATGTGCTGCTCAATGAGAGTTTTTCTCCAAATAAGGTCAGGTTATGTCATGCATTTAGCCGTTTTTTATTAACAGGCCGACTAAAAATTTTGCTTCGCCTATGCGACTGCATTTTGCATTTAATGCCCTGTCCGAGAAAACTGAAATACTGATAAAAACAATGACTTTATAATTAACATCATCATCATCATCATCTGCCTAGCCTTTTCCCAACTATGTTGGGGTCGGCTTCCAGTCTAACCGGATGCAGCTGAAAATCAGAACCTGACTGAATACCTGACTTTATAATTAACAAAAACTAAAATATTAAATTGGTAAAGTATCTAACGATCAGTACAGTCAAGATGTCACCTGTGTAGCCTTTTCGCAACTACATTTATGTTGGGGTCGGCTTTCAGCTTAACCCGATATAGTAATTACATGGAGTGACTGCCTGTCTGACCTCTACAATCCAGATACTGGGTAACACGATACCCCTTGGTAAGTCCTGCTGTCAGACTTTCGGGCTTCTGACCCGCAGCGACTCAAGAAATTTCCTGTATTCAGGCTCTTTGACTTTGTATTTACGATTCGAAAACTTACTTAAATAATATATCCACCTACTTTACAGGGCAAAGTGCTTGCCATAACTAACGGCAATGAATTCCTGAGGTTGCAGATCAACAAGCCTTGTGAAAATTTGTTTATGAAACCTGTTCTGATGAAGCTATTCAATGCTACAAACAGCTGCGTTATTAGAAAGGTATGGATCGTTAAAAAAGTTTTCATGACATCCATTTAGGAGATATTGGTTGCCAAGGTAGACGAGTCAGACGACTCTTTTGTACATTTAATTCGGATGGCTTACGACCAGGACCCCAATTCTGTATCATTCCCCGGGAAATCTTACCACGTGCAAACCGCGTCAATATCGTGTCTTGTTAACGGCAAGGAATCGAAATGTCAACCGTACGGACAATATGTATTTTGACAGTTCAAATCACGCCATGTGTCATAGAGAGTATATTATTAGCAGATGTCGAGGAAACGACTTGGTTTCGCAAGCAAGGAATCGTTATGTGGTCATAGTGAATGACGTCATCACACTCGTCACCTTGATAAAACTAGTAGAATATTGTATCCTGTGGATTTTGTAAACGTCATTTAGATACACCAAAATGTTTATTGTATTAAAACATTAGCGGTTGGTCTTTTTTCTATTTTGTTGTTATTTTGATTCCTTGTTGGTAATTTTTTTTAATGCTATTATTTTTTCTTACAGGGTCATTATACATTTGCCCTAGATTTTCAAGAGATTTTGCGATCTTACTACGGTGGGATGCATTTGTATGGCCTTTATGCATTTAAATCCATATTCTATGGTGATCAATGTAATCTTTCTTGCTGCGTCATTGAAGTTAAAATTTCAGGTAGTAAATAAATTGTGCTTGGAATAAGTATTCTTTTATTTTTGTTATACACTAGCTTCTGCCTACGACTTCATTCACGTGAAATTTCTTGTTCTTCCCTTCCCGTCGCATCGTATCGTCCGCCCGAGCTAATACTTCGTTTTCTCTTAGCGTTATTTCTGACTTTTGCCATAATCCAGACTTCCAGACATTGTTCCAGAATCCAGACACTTTGCCCGGGAATTGAACCCAGCCCCAGCAGTCTCGACATGCATCGATCGCTTTACGACCGAATTCGGTCGCAAAGTCCTGTCACTCCATACACCTGTCAATTCGGGACTTTGCGACCGAATTCGGTCGTAAAGCGATCGCTATGAATGTCGAGACTGCTGGGGCAGGACCTCATACTCAGCAGAAGCACTTGCGACCCCTAGACCAACGAGGCAGTATCCTTTTCTATTTCTCCATGTTCGAAATTACTCTTAACCAATACATGAATGACTAGCTTCGCCCCGCGTTTTCACCCGCATAAGTTTCGATCCCAAAAAAACAAAAAGTATCCTATATGTTAATCCTGGTTATAAGCCATCTGTGTGCCAAATTTAATCCAAATCCGTTCGTTCGTAGTGTGGGGCCACTTTTTTCCGAAACTATAAGAACTATACTGTTGAAACTTAGTAAGTAGATGTATTCTGTGAACCGCATTAAAATTTTCACACAAAAATAGGAAAAAAAAAAAATTTAGGAGTTCCCCATACTTAGACTGAAACTCAAAAAATTTTTTCGCATACCCATACGTGTGGGGTATCTATGGATAGGTCTTCAAAAATGATATTGAGGTTTCTAATATCATTTTTTTCTAAACTGAATAGTTAGCGCGAGAGACACTTCCAAAGTGGTAAAATGTGTCCCCCCCCCTGTAACTTCTAAAATAAGAGAATTATAAAACTAAAAAATATATGATGTATTACCATGTAAACTTCCACCGAAAATTGGTTTGAACGAGATCTATTAAGTAAGTAGTTTTTTTTAAATACGTCTTTGCTCGATATCAATAATGGCAACAGGTAGGCACTTGAAATATTCACAAAATACCTACTTAGTTGTATTTTTACTTTCGCATATCACTTTTTACTTTAATCATAAATAAAAATAAAATAAATATTTAAGGGGGCTCCCAATACAACAGACGTGATTTTTATAGATAGAATGTTTTATAAAGTTTTCACTCTTCATGCGACTTTTTGGACGTTTATTTTGGGTTTATAGTATTTACTAATTCCATGTTTTTGGAAAATGAACGAAATATTTTACTGTCAATCAATGTCAATGTAGGAATATGTGTCATTGTTGGTTTTTGTTATGAAAAGAAACTTTCGGAATTTAGTTTTACAATTAAAATATTACCAGACCAAAATGCATATATAGGTCACGTTCAAACCCCAATTTCATGACAAATGGTCTTAGATTATGCTGAAGTCATTATGCAAATAAGCAGTATAGGTTTGGTGATAGGAGCAGCTGGATTATGGGCTGGCGCAGGAGTGACTATGAGGCCAAAACACAGAGATGAACAGACGCTAGTGGGAGGGACAATCTGGAGTCAAATAATAATACCTATTGGTCTAATGATATCTAAGGTAGTAGAAGAAGAGATTGACCTATTTATAGAAGGATATTATTTGTGTACTGGAATAATGCTTCTGTGGATAACTGGACTTGTTCTGGTTAGTATTTTTTAATTCCATTCCAAGAAGCATTTTTCGATTACTTCATTTGAAGACAGAGATTTTGGAATCGCTGTTGGGTTTTTGCTGGCGCATTTTGAAGGATAAAATAAAGGCGTTGCTTCGCATCATATGTTCGAAAAATTTGTCTGCTCAACAACGTAAATAACTGAAAGCTATTACTGTTAGTGTGTTACGCAATTACCCCGGGCCGTTATTTACATTTCTACCTGTAATTTATTTATTAAAAATAAAAAATAAGCGGATATGGCTATATGAACACCAAATCGCTTATAATATGCGAAATAAAAGAGCTAAAAAAAGCTACATAAATTAGAATAAGTTAAGTAATGCCCTAGTTGAGTAATCTTGGAGTATCGAGTACGTGTACTTATAAGGTTGACATCATTTTACGTGTAAAGACCACATACCTACAAGCACTTTTTGTTTTAATTACATTGATGCGATGTTATGATCCGTGACCCCGGCAAAAGAGTGTGTACCTATACTACACCCACATTTCGTCATTTATGTTTAAGTTCCCTGTAATAGGACTATACTATAAAGGAGTAGATGCGGTAGGTATATCCTGTGACGAGGCTGTACACTGTGTTTCGGTGTTGTGTGCTTAGTACTTAAAGAGAAGCGGAAACAGGAAAGAGACAGTCGTCACCCCCCTGTATGGACATTGGACAATGTTCCATATTTCTACCTGAATCCTCTGAAAGCTGTCCAGGTTGCCTCTGCTCCTCTACTACACGAGAAAAGGAAAAGCGGGTTTTTGAAAGGTTGTGTGTTTTTATAGGGAAATTGCTGGAAATATTTGGTTACAAAAATTCTTTCACTGATAGAAAGCTTTACTATTCCCGATTGACATAGGATACTTTGACGCCAGAAAAAGCACGATTCCTATGGGGATAACTATGCAGGTCAAACCGCGTGCACTGCCTGCTGGTACAGTAAAATGTCTACAATTCTTTTATAATTAAATCTAATTAATCTAATAAATCTAATTAATTTATCTTTTTCTAATTAATTCTTTTATATTTCCATTGATAATTTCTTGCAGATAATTCACGAAACAAAATCCTATAAAAGAAGGCAAGACAGGTTACGGGCACATGCATCGCGCGAGCGTAGCTTGGGAGGCGAAACGGTCCATCCGCAGAACGCGACGATAAATTATGACAAAGCATACTACGCGATAGGCGTCCTCTGTGTCCTAGCCGGTGCCGTGAAGATGAGTGAACTTGTCGTGTTTGTAATTTTGGCTAAAGAGGAATTAGAGGAATAAAGGCCACACCTTCAATTCGTGATTTCTTACACACAATATGACAGTATTGGCCTAATGGATTTCGTCGCTCCATGTATATATATAATAGAATGGAAGTTGACACCAACATAGTTGCGAAAAGGCTAGGCAAATGATGACCTAATGGTTGTGACCAAACAATCCAGATCTCTCCAGCCGCGTCATCGTTGTAGCCTGCATTAGAGAATATTGATTTTGATCTGCGGGTCTAAAGGGGGTCAAACGAAGGGGTTTAATAGTAGGCACAAGTAAACAGCAGTGTTCTACAAGTCCTACGTTAAATTCTGAAAGGAAATTCCATTTCATGTAGGCACATCTACATTTTTCTCTTTCTCTAGGCACGTCTACTTTTGGATTAAAGTGTATATCATGTTCGTCATCGATTGGTTGATGGTGTTTATTTTACTACATCGTAACAATGGAAACAAACATTAAAACGCATATTATAAAAAAAAAGTTGTCTTTTTTTCGTGACTTTCATTTTTAATCGCTTAATAAGATGGTCATCTGAGGAATACATGAATGTAGGTTTAAATATATGTTTTATTAGTGATGAACTTAGGAAACTCGACTTATAATGGTCTGAAATCGAAAACCCAACTCACAAAATAAATGTTGCTTGACGGATTGAAATACTTTCAACGATGGAGGGGATAGAAATAGAGTGGACAGTTATGGTTTTAAACAAACTGTTTTAAGGTGAAAGCGTAGCCAGCGATATCCAAATTTTCCATAACACTGACCTGCCAATTACAAAACACGTAAGAAAATTTGATTTTTGCGGGTTACCTTAGTGTATTCCTCTTAACGTTCAGTAGGAAGCCTTGCTACCAACCAGCGCCCTGATTGTGTAACACACTTTCGACCACAATTAGAATAATTTTTAATTTTGCTCATCCATTGCTTCATATGTTCGCAAAATGTATCAGCTCCACAACGTAAATAATGCAATGTGTGTTGTTTAACTGTCAAAATAAAAGCCATTGCTATTATTAGTGTGTTACGTAACTACCCCACTGGTGACTGGCTCGTCTTTTTACCACTAGCGAAAACTCTTGTATCAAGTCGTGACACGGTACAGCCGATCGATTCTGTAAAAATCTCACCGTGAAAAGTTAGGTGAAGTGAGCTTAGAGTGAGCTGTCAATAGTGTCACAGCATTCGTGGAATGACAGCTCACTCCACGCTCACTTCACCTAAGTTTTCACGGTGAGATGGTTACAGAATCGCACTGCAGGAAGAGTGAATGAACTTTCTGTCAAGGCGTTGTGTTAAGAATTCACTATCCCGCAATATCTCTCATAGAGAGGAGGCCCACAGGCCTCCTCTCAGTCTCTAGTGGGAACATTATCTGATTATGTATGCTTTATCCCGCAATCTGCTGATCATCGGCACATCATAGCCTGTATCAGCCTTTTATGTTTCTCAGTTTCCCCCGTAATTGGGTCGCTGGCCTCCTCTCTGTGTTGAGGAGTGGGCCGTAATCCACCACGTGGGCCCATTGCGGGGGTGGTGGATTCGGCTAATCATTGGATTTGAGTTTTTTTGCAATGATGTTACAGCGAGAATGACATGACATCTCTGAAACTATCAGCTTAGCCTATCGCAGTCCATTGCTAGACATAGGCACCATTGTCATCCACCTTCTGCATTCAATCTGTCCCATGCAGTCACCTTTTTAAAGGCGGTCATATTTTCTAAACCAGCCGTTGGTCCCGGCTGTCATTCGTGGATCTTTGACAGTCGTTATGGGTAGCCAGAAGCCCGAAAGTCTGACAACCAGTCATACCAAGGGGTATCGTATTACCCAGTAACTGGGTTGTGGAGGTCAGATAGGCAGTCGCTCCATGTAAAATACTGGTATTCAGCTGCATCAGGTTAGACTGGAAGCCGACCCCAACGTAGTTGGGAAAAGGCTAGGCAGATGATGATGATTTTCTAAACCTATAGAATTTAGCACAATGACACAGGAGCGTGGTGATTGATTGGCACATGAAATGAGAGGCCCTTGCTCAGCAGTAGGTGAAGTCGGGCAGTGAATGATAAAATACAACATAAATGTTATTAATAACAAGACAAGTTTTGGGTATGTGGGACAGGTAAATGAATGCAATGAACGATCGTATTTATTATTCACATGCCACTAATATTTACTACACAAAACGTGTTTAAACAACATTAGACATGGCTTACTCAAACCTTTGAACCTAGTGAATACTATAAAAAGCGTTGTATAGCTTGACAAAATAATCATGGGTTTGTTTATTTTCTTTTATAGTTTACATATAAAATCACGTATAACCAGATAACAGAACGTGTAAACTACTCTTTCGATTTTTTGGCAGAATTTCGATGAAATTTTTCTGGATAATTATTTAGCAGATAGGTAGTCTGAATTCGAAACAGACATCAGGCTTAACAAATACATGAAGTTCATGTCGGAGTTGTCGCAAAGGTGTACACCCGGTATCCGCAGGTGTAACTTGTTTATTTTAACTATTTCATTTTCATATTAAGATGCTTGGGGCTGATGGCATACGGATGTTGATGTACAATCACCAAAAGAGATAAGTAACCACTCTTGGGTCTACTCCGAAGTAGTATCGGCCGAATGTTTGGCCGTTTCCTGAAGTACTATTTGGTTCGGTCGGTTCCGATCCTACACTCCTACACTCTTTCGAATATTGACTATGGTCCCGACCCAACTGAGCCGATCCGAACTTTTTTCGCATTTTTTTTTGTTCAGGCATGTGTCGGTCCGATCCGAATATTCGCACTTTGCACTTCGGAGTAAGTAGGCCCCCTGGGTCGTTGGATATACATAGTTGTAGTATAAGAAACTGATGGATGTTTTCGAATGAAATTTAATTTGATAATTTAACTGTTGGTTTTCTATTAATTAAATTAAATTTTATTCTAAAACATCCATCGGTTTCTTACAAAATTTCAACTACATATTTCCGACGACCCAGCACCCTAATTGCGTAACACATGATCAATCGTAATCTGTATCATTTTGAAGCAAATTGCTAATCCATTGCTTCATAAGTTCGAAAAATTTGTCTGCTCAACACGTAAATAACGCAATGAATGTTGTTGAACTGTCAAAATGAAACCAATTCCGATTGATTGTGTGTTACGCAATTAGGGTGCTGGTTACTTATCTCCTTTGTGACCGTATATCTACAAATAAAACAAACTATACATATTATAAATCACAGTTGCTTTTCGTGTCCATCTGTATGAGGGCTTAGATCTTTTGAACTACACAATGGGTTTTGATGCGGTTTTCACCACCATTTAGAGCATTTATTCCGCAAGGTTTATGCATAATACATTACCTAATATTTAACTTAGATACAGCACAGAATTCTCGATGTTTTGGTATGCCATAGGTAAAAGAAGACGGAAGACGTAGCGTTGAAAGGCCTCCCACCAGGTGGACCGATGACCGGCTGCAGGAATCCGCTGGATGCGTGAAGCACAGAACCAGTTGAGGTGGCGGTACTTGGGGGGGTTTTTCCGTTTTTCGGCTGAAATGATGATAATACGCAAAAGATCAAAGGCTGTTTATTTAAAAAATAGCATAATCAGCCTATAATGGTCCTACTGCTGGGACACAGGCCCACTGCCTCTCACTGAGAGAGGAGATCTGAGAGGGACTGGGCTGTAATCTACCGTGCGGGTTAGTAGATGTCAGATATCTTCGATTTTTTTATTCTAGGACATGCCGCCGGCTTCCTCACGATGGTTTCCTTCAGCGTTTTGTCAGCAGTGGTGATGAAATAATTTACACTAAGTTCCTGTCTGGGTCCGAACCTCTGACCTACAACTCGTAAGTCGCAGTTGTTACCACTGGGCCAGCACTGCTCTCAAATTTAGACATAATTTTTCCAAAAAGTTAGCTTCGTCTCGCGGGACATCGCTTCAGCTCGCAGTGTAGTCTCACCTTTAATAGTGATGAGCTATAAAAGATATTCATAGCCTCCATTCTAGTAGTCGTGTCTATCATTAGTGTTGTAAAGGGCTGATTGACATGCGTGGCGAGGATACTTAGCAGAGATATAGCCAAGATGCCTTTTGGATTGTAAGTGATTGATTTGAATGGATTGTAAGTGATTTCGCCGTGAAAAATTACTTCAAATGTAGAAAGTTTTTTATTTCTTAACATTATCATAACAGTGACTAAACTAACTAAACATACAAATAAATATAAAAATCCCTTTTGTGTGTGTATGACCGTCTTTATACTGTATATCAAGAAACAATATTTCTGGATTCGTGTGATTATACTTTTATACTTGTGTTATATTTTTCGAAAAGTGATTTAGTATTACTCGTATTTGCTTAAGACAAAGGTGTACCTAGTACTCGTAAGACTTCGAAGTTGAAACCATTTAAATATTTATTTTTCGACATAATCTTTTTCGTTAAAATCAATTTTCTTACAAAGATACCTAGACGTTCAAATCTAATATCAAGTTATTTCTAACTGTTAGATAGAATTTATCAAAAAGTTGTGCTTCTCGTACAGACGCCAGCATATCAAGCTACTACAATCTGTCAAATTTCTTTAATAGATTTTCAACTTTATATCTAAACTATTAAGGTTCAAGGTTGATTGGGAACGTGCGGTCCATGGCCCTTTACGGGGCACCGGTGTGGGCGCGTTCCCTGAGGAAGCGACCAGCCCGCCGGTTGAACGCGTCCCAAAGGGTCATGGCTGTCCGGCTGATCCGAGGATACCGCACGGTCTCCGTTGAGGCGGCGAGCCTCCTTGCCGGATTGCCGCCATGGGATCTAGAGGCCAAGGTCCTCGCCCACATATGGGAGTGGCGAGAGGAGGCTAAACGCCGGGGCGTAACTCCGCTGCCGCGAGAAATCACGGCACAGCGGACAGAGCTCCGGCGGGATCTCATAGCGGCATGGAGAGTGCGATTGTCGCAACCCAGTGCTGGGCACGCCACAATAGCGGCGATAAGTCCCCTCTTTGAGGAGTGGCTAGAGAGGCGCCACGGCGCCCTCACCTTCCGCCTGACGCAGGTCCTCACCGGACACAGTTGTTTCGGGAGGTTCCTGTTCAGGATAAAGCGGGAGGAAACGCCAGGGTGTCACCACTGTGTGGATCGCCCGGAGGACACGGTGGAGCACACGGTGGAGGTCTGCCCGGCTCGCTGCCCGATCGGCGGCAGCGATCTCTCGCGGCCGGCCCTGGTCCAGGCCATGGTACGGAGCGAGAGTGAATGGGAGGCCGTCACCTCCTTCTGCGAAGCAGTAATGCTCGCAAAGGAGGAGGCGGAGCGCGTGAGGGAGAGGCAATCGCTGCGCCCTCACGCCCCTAGCCGCCGTAGGAGACGCCCTGGACGGGAGTCAATAGCCGACTCCCGGCCACCGTAGGCGCGGGCTTGCGGGCGGCGAGCAATGGGCAGGTCGCCGCCCGGTAAGGACCAGGCCCGGGTCGACGGCGCGTTGTGTTCCACGCGCGCCTCAAAGAGATGTCAGCACGAACTGACGGGGCCCTCTAGGGCCGATGCCGCCAGGGCTGCGGGTTATTCGAAAGAGGTACCGTGGCCCTTGGCACAGGCAACTGAAGGAACACGGGTGGGTTTTAGCAGTAAAAGTCTGACACTCCCTTCCGCTCCGCCCAGAGCGGGAGGGGTCATATGATGATTTCCCACCCAAAAAAAAATAAATAAAGCTTGATTGGGAAAATTTGACCGTTTCGGGTAGCTTGACCTGCTGGCATCTGTACCATATTTGTTTAAACAAAAAAATCTAATAACTCCTAGAAATTCATCTTTTTACAAATGGTTCCTCATTAAGGATTTGATAATTTTTCATAAAAAAATGAATTATTCAGTAACAGCCTGAAGTAACGCTAACGCGTTATGTTATTATTCCATATTTTAATAGGATAGTGAATTTATACTAATTAATTCCAGTTTAATTTTATATTACAGTATAATTATCACTGGTTTACTGGCTTTCGGCGCATATTGGACGACAAAATATTTGATGAGCATGCCGGATCCATCTCTGATAATCGGTACAACCCCTTTATCAACAACAGGCCACTAGAACAACCAAGTAACCATGGCAACCACTACATCAAGATTAAAAAAATTACAATTACGTTTAAAATGCATAGCTATTGTGAATTGTCTGCTATTTTGTAAAATATGTATAACTTTACTTTAGTTTTATTAATTAAATAGTTATTATGTGATTTATTTTTGCTGTTCTATTTTTATATTAATCCTACTAATAAACGTGAAAGTTTGTATGGATGGATGGATGGATGGATGTTTGTTACTCTTTCACGCAAAAACTACCGAACGGATTTGGATTAAATTTGGCATACAGATAGTTTATAACAAGGATTAACACAAGCGTAAAATGAAAATATTGGTAAGATATTATTCCCATATCGCTCATTATTTTAATTATTTTGTTTAATTAAGTAGTTTTAATTATGTCCATAGCTTAATTGAAGTGCCAGCTACAACATCATTTTTAATGGTACCCATTCAAATATGTAGTTTTTTTTTTATTTGGAATTAAATGTCAAATTTTGGGTAAATATCGAAAAACCCTTAAAATTCAAATATCTCGAAAATTATTGAATTTCGGCCATACATATGGGGGGTTCAATTTGTTGCATTTTGGCCCCCTTATCAGCCCCTGACGGATATACGTCGAATTACCAGTAACCCTGTAGAATACTTTTTATCTCGATATACCCACGGGATCGAAAGTTATGCGGGTGAAACCGCGGGACGCAGCTAGTCTTTTCCTATCTCGGGACCATGGGGTCAGATGTGATTTGGAAGGTGTACTGGCGCCAAACTTACAGAAGCCTGATAGACTATTATAACTAAAATCAGACTTCAATCGATACTTATTATTACTCCTGTATGTACTAAACAAATTAAAGAAGGAAGAACGAAAGAAAGAAAGTTAATTAATTTGACACAGGTTGAAAGAAAGAAAAAGTATTTATTGCGACTTGTACGGGAAGATCATAAACTAAACTAAACACAGTTAAGAATAAAAAACAAATGATATAAAAAAAGTAAGAAAAATGAAACAGAAAGTCCTAGGAATACGAGGCCAAAAGGCTCCTATCTCAACATGACGCTTCACATTAAAAAAAAAAATATTTGTAAAAAATAAAAATTAAATAAGGTTGAGGCGAATAGGGTCAGGGTGGCCCGCGAAAGCAGCAGCAGGTCAGTATCAGGTTGTACAGACGCCAACAGGTCAAGCTACCCGAAAGTGTCAAATTTTTCCAATCAACCTTGAACTTTAATGCTTTGGAAATAAAGTTGAAACTCTATTAAAGAAATTTGACAGATTGTAGTAGCTTGATTTACTGGCGTCTGTACGTTGATCTAAATATGATTCGCGGGCGTAACAAATTTTTCTTTATTTTTATTTTATTTATTTGGGACAAAAAACGGTTATTTATTATTACAGCATTTACAAAAAGTAGTTATGTATATTACAGTCGAGAAAACGTATAACCCACACTATTTTTCTGGAAGTGATATTTATATAATTATAATTATAAAAATCATCAATACAACTCTCGGGAACCCCCGAAGGACGTAACTTAGAGAGTTATATGCACACAGTTATGTACAGGCGTGATGTTATGTTATATTATTTCAATAACATCTTGTAATTAACTGGTTAATTAGGACTATAGCATATAAGTATAATATAGATCCTTATACCAATCATACATTGATTCAAAGGACTTTTAGTTGTAGGTATTCAGTAACGTTCAGTTTTTCAGTAGTACAACTTAGTTAGAATGTATTGATTTCTGAATGTCTTTTTTCTTCCAGTACATCTTGGGAATTGTTTAAATTTTTCGAATATTTGATTATTTGACGAATTACGAAAATATTAGGAATATTTAAAGTTTTATTTAAATTAAACAATTTTTATCATTCGTTTTTTACGCAAAATCGTTCACTACACCAACACTATTAGTTTTAGTAAGGTAACATTATTTTTGTTTGAACTGTCAAGTTACTGAATACAATTAAAAGGCGAAATATAAGAACGAGTTACATAATTTATTATGATGATAAGACCGACAAAGAACACGATAGAAACAGACCGACTAGGGCTTTAGATAACTATCGATAGAAAATAATATTCAACAGCAGTGCGATTCTGTAACCATCTCACCGTGAAAACTTAGGTGAAGTAAGCGTGGAGTGAGCTGTCATTCCAACTAATGCTAGGGATTGACACTATTGACAGCTCACTTCACCTAACTTTTCACGGTGAGATTTTTACAGAATCGATCGGCTGAACCTAATGATAAAAACGTTCCCATGGATCATGTTTGTGTTTACTCAACAACAATCATTGTCCAATTCAAAAAAAGTAAAGGCTTCTTTAAAATGTCGCACGAAAAAGTTCAATATCTTAACTCTAATAGGTAAATGGTGTATATCAATGTCAATCATTCCATCAAAGTTTGGTTTAGAGATTATCAATAAAACACGCTCAATAAGCAGCCGGTCTATTCTGTAAAAATGTCAACGTAAAAACTTAGGCGAAGTGAGCTGTCATTCTACGTGATGCTTGGGATTGACACTATTCAACACAGCTCACTTCACCAAAATTTTCATGGTGAGATTTTTACAGAATAGCTCGGCCGGCACCTACGTGCCTGTACCATAATTATTAGCTGCGCAGTTTTAATGCAGGATAGTCACGGTGATAGTTAGTCGCACCGAACATAGTTCAAAATTGCTTGACATTTCATTTTCTATGACACATGCAGTGGTAGTTTTATTTGGCCTGCAAATACGGTTACCAATTTGCTTGTAGCCTCAAAAATAATTAACATGTTTTTACGTTATCGGATAGCATACAAGCATACTACCCACCGCATGGTAAGCGGACACCGCCACCATTGAACAACGTGGGCATGGCATTTGCATTGCCATCTCAGAGTTTTAATGCCTCACGTGCTTGAAATTAACCTATGGGTAGTAGATACTCCCAAACGAGCTCTATTGGATAGGGAAAATACATTAATACAGGGAAAATACTAAAAGTACACAACATATTCTGTGCGTTATAAGAAATCAGCAGGAATTTGTGCGACATGGCATCGCCAATTAGGCCCAGTTCAGCAAAAACACCAGACAAGTAGTGCCTGACGCTGATTTTCAAATAGACCTGAAACTATTGAAACTAGCGAACTTTGCCTAGCATTGTACAAGTTACAACCCAAATATGACTATGAGAAGTTTGCGACGTCATTGTAAACTCGACCTTACCTGTAATACACACTATATCATTGTGGTCGAATATTCTGTTTTGTTAATTCACACACTTTGATTCAAGAGTTCGTCCTACGGACTTCAGGATTCGAGGGATTTTTTGTATATTGGAAAAATGGCTTTCGGATTGTAAGTAATTATTAATACATATTTTTTTTTTAATATAATAAAAAGTACAGGCGCATTAGACGAAAAGGCTAAGATGGAGGCAAAATGTGGCTATAACCGTCACCGGTAAGTGAGAAAACGGGCCATATTTTTCTACAAATTTTTAATTCTCCGGCTACGAGACCGTTGCCGTTGCCGTGTCGTTGCCGTGCCGACCCGGGGGAAAACGAAAAAAATCAAGAAAGTGGAACCGTTCCCGCTTTGCTTCTCAGCTTGGATCTTAGACATGCGGCTGTCTACATGTGCACTCTGGATTTGGAGTAACGCAGACCAAAGTTTGGGGGATGTTGCCATTTTCGAGGTTCAATTTCGCAAACCAGATGTGGTAGTAATGAAACTGCAACATGGGTAAATAATTAGAAATAGACAGCGGTTATTCCATTTCAGTACAAAATTGACGTTAACGCGATCGAATACTTAAACAAAGGTTAACCGCAATCCTCCTTCATGATTTTCACACACTTTCTATGAATCAACGCACACTACAGGCGGGCCGCTCCTCACCTTTTTTACATGTAATTGCGTTAAGGCTCCCGTAAACAGGGGCGACGCGAAACTTCATGGTAATTGTTCAACTAGAGTCGCGTAGCGCTGTTGCGTCGCACCTGTCTGCGGAAGCCTTTACGCTGAGGCCCATTGTAGCGCTTGGCTTTAGGCTACAGAACCGGAGCCGTCGACTTATCGATACCCGCCTGAGCACTGGAAGCGCGATCCTTGGTTTTAGGGCACCCGATAAAAGGTTGACGATGGCTTTGTTCACTCGTTCATTAGCCCCCGTCATCCTGCTCTAGATTGAATGTGTGTATTTGATAAAATACAAAGGTGAGCAAAGTCTAATTCAGCAATAACAAAAATCTTTATTTAATACCTATATGCAATGATAGACCCCGTAGTAATACTTATTCGATATAGAAAATTCATAATCCATACTTTACATGAGGCCATGAGAGCGGAGGCCTAACTGAAAAAAATTGAACTAATTTTTAGGCCACTGTGGCGCTATGACTTTTACAGTTTAGAGCAGCTTTTCAAATAAAGTCAGGATTGAAAAAATGACAGTTAGGCCACTGTGGCTCTCATGGCCTCATATAATATTATAAGTTCGATTCAATTCTGCTGTATGTGACCTTTTCACGGTAATTTTGCACACGGCTATACTAAATAATTCCCGACATCCACGCGTGCGAAACCTCGGGAAAAGTTTAGTATCATAATGATTTTATTTCTGTAAGAAGGTTTCTACAAACACGTTTACACATCAATCATACTTTTAAAAACTAGGAACTTAAAAGATGAGGTTGGCGTTTCCTATCTGACTACTCTGAGAAGGAAGGCCGAAACAAACTCAGAGGTAAACTCTTCTATAGTCCAGACGTAATCTTGGTCAGATATAATATGTACCCATATACCTACCTATATATATCATCTGCCTAGCCTTTTCCCAACTGTGTTGGGGTCGATTTCCAGTCTAACCGGATGCAGCTGAATACCAGTATTTTACATGGAGCGACTGCCTATCTGACCTCCACAACCCAGTGACTGGGTAATACCCCTTGGTAAGACTGGTTGTCAGACTTTCGGACTACTGACGACCCGTAACGACTGTCAAAGATCCATGAATGACAGCCGGGACCAACGGCATAACGTGCTTTCCGAGGCACGGAGGGGTCTTGGTTTGTGAAAATAGTCACCCATCCACGGACCAACCGCGGCAAGCGTAGCTTAACCTGATCGATCGACCCGTGCGGCTGTTATTAATTAGCCACAAGCCCCTCCATACCTACCTATACCATATATATACTTAATGTAGAAAATGTCAACTAACTACCTAGAATGATTAAAAAATTACTGTCCGTGTCTGTGACCGGCAGACGGATACAGCCAGACGGAGTTGGAATAATATTCTTGTATTACACAATGAGCACGCCGTTTGAGTTGGTTTCTTGGTTTTCTTCAAATTGATGGAAAGCAAGAAGTAATGTTTTCCAATAAACGGTTTCGCGTTACTTAAGAAGTTTTTTTTTCAGTGTATTGTGCCTTGCGATGCTGTTATTTGTAGCATATTTTGGAATGATGACCGTTTTTGAGGGTCAAACGATTAAACTGAATGCCAATGATCCTAAAGAGAAGATGGCCGACCTGACGTTGCGCACGGGAAGCAAGAAAGACGACGGGTGGGGCCACTACAGTCCAGATAAATTTTTTACTAGAAGAAATAGAACAAAACCCACCACCACAATAGATCCTCTTTATTACTAGTTTCGATTTTATTTTATAAATATTTTCTGTTTATAGTACCTTGTTTTTTTCATATATATTGATACAAATCCTATATAGAATATCCTTGTAGTAAAAGCCCAAATTAGGAAGGCACATATAATAATATAATATAATATCCCTGGACATTTCACACAGCGCCATCTAGTCCCAAGCTAAGCAACCTAATGCTTGTGTTATGGTAACAAGATGGCTGATAAACTACTTATATACATTTTTTTTTTTTTGTAAATACGTACATAATATGTATGTATTTACAAAAAAACTGTTCCGAGTCTGGGTGTTTTTCTATCTATAATATTATTATAGATAGAAAAACACCCAGACTCGGAACAAATACATGTAGGTCATACAAATATTTGTTCCGTGCGGGAATCGAACCCGCGACACGCAGCGCAGCAGTCAATCGCTTAACCACTGCGCCAACCGTGCCGTCACATCCACCAATAGCGACGTGGATGCGGAACCCTAAACCTAAATCTAATATATGTACTATGTAGCTTTAAGTTAATCATCCCAAGTGACGTGTGAGCTGAGTTGGACACAGTTTGAGTTGAAATTCGAGAAATTGTTTACCTTGTGTTGTAAAAGAGATAACTTGTTTAGAAAAAAATATACCCCACTCTGAGGTCACAGTCTGATCTCAGTCTCAATGTGTCACAAATACCTGTAATGTCCGTACATTTTGTAAAGTTTTTGACATTTAATTGCCTTCTTCTACTTCGTGTCGCTGGCACGACTGTATTTTTTTTATTATTTTTTTCCAATAACAACAATACGACAATCTCATTCTCATCTCATCGACAATAATTGTCGAAAAGATGAGATAGCGACTAGATTTTGAAAGTTTTTAATTACGGGAATTGGCCTTCTGATCACTGCCTAGTGGCCTAGCAGTCGCAAGCACAACTGCTGAGCATATTTTTTTTTGTTCGATCGCACGCAGTTTGGAGTCTGGATTTGTCCACACCAGACGATCCAGTGCGCTCCGATCGGGCGCGGCCGGAGTGCGATTCAACTAGCTTCAACTACAAACTAGCTTCAACTTTCTGACTAACTGACCGACTATTTAATTTTGACAATTCAAAAGTGCCTGTATATGGTTTAATTGAAATAAATGATTTGAGTTTGAGATTCTAATGCACGCTCGGTGTAGACGAGGAACGCGCGGTGGAGCGCGCGCTCCGTGTAGCGGCCGATCCGAGCGCTGTCGGTGGTGTAGACAGTTGTGCGTAGATCGGGCGATTGGGCAATATAGATAATGCGTAAATTAGCTGTTTAATATCCATTTATAAATAACATAAGTGCTGGGATTCAAATGATAAAAATTATACAAAATGGGGTGCCAGAGAAGACGCGTGGCGTCAGATTAGCTAAAATGTGGACCGGGACTGGATCGCGCAGCAAGATCGCGGGTTTCCTAAAACAGATCTTGCGAAAGAATCTCCGATCCACCAAATTTGGATCGTCCGGTGTGGACCCAGCCAATTACTGTCGTGATTGTATATTTACCTACTCTAGAATGGCTACCTATTATTTTCTGAAAAAAAAAACATTTTCTCGTTATTTATGCAGATTTTTTTTTCCAGTTTATTGGTCGGCGGAATGCTGGTATTTATAGCGTTTTGGGGAACGTTGTACATAATGAAATATATAGACGATAACAGGCCAATTCCTCCAACAGAGGCGATCAAGGAAACGACGACGACCATAGATCCATTCGATATATTTCTTTGATTGCTCTAGCGTTTTTATAAATAGTTTAAGTTTATAATACCTGCTATTTTATTGAAAAAAAGATAGAATATCCTAATAGTATCCTGAATTTGGAAGACCCATGAGGATTTAGTGTTATTGTAAGTATGACGGCTAATCTAGAAAATACCTACTCATTAAAAAGATGGCTGTTATGCCTTTGTAGCACGAACATAATTAAACCGGCCAGGAGCGAGTCGGGTTTGCACAATCATGGTTATGCACCAAACTACAAGTGCGTGAAATTGGAGAGGCTTATGTCCAGCAGTGGACTGCCGAAGGCCAATGATGATGATGATGATGATTTCCGCTCGTCTGCTGTCTACTGACATGCTGGTAAAGGAAGAAAGATTATCTTTACAGCTAAATAAACTCTTTAATTTGATAAACATTGATACTACCTACTTTCATAGCTTCGTATAAATACTACCGCAACAAGATTAGCGATCTGTGTCACTATAGGAAACATTACACTTACTAGATAGAGAGTCTTTGTTGACCTGATAACATAATATAGTACCCAATGGCGGCCATACGCGCTACGGTCCATCGAAGAGGTCTACCTGCACAGGCACTCCAGCCGGTCGATTCTGTATAAATCTCACCGTGAAAACTCAAGTGAAGTGAGCTTCATGTGAGTTGTCACTAGTGTCAATCCCTAGCATTATTTGGAATGACAGCTCACTCCACGCTCACTTCACCTAAGTTTTCACGGTGAGATGGTTACAGAATCGCACGTGCTGTACAGGTAGACCTCTCCGACCTCAACCTCTCTCCGGTCCTGGTCCACGTTGGGCGAAGTGCTTTTGGGTTTTCCCATCATAAATTCTCTTGCAGCCTGGAGTCCAGATTTATGCCCGTTTGAAGGCAATAGGCTCGACCCCTCATCATCTGCCTCATCTGCCTAGCCTTTTCCCAACTATGTTGGGGTCGGCTTCTAGTCTAACCGGATGCAGCTGAGTACCAGTATTTTACATGGAGCGACTGCCTATCTGACCTCCACAAACCAGTTACTGGGCAATACGATACCCCTTGGTAAGACTGGTTGTCAGAATTTCGGGCTTCTGACTACCCGTAACGACTGTCAAAGACCCACGAATGTCAAACACCAACGGCTTAACGTGCGTTCCAAGGCACGGAGGGGTATGTAAAGATGGTCACCCATCCACAGACCAACCGCGGCAAGCGTCGCTTAACCTGACCGATCGACCTGTGCGGCTGTTATTATTTAGCCACGGGCCCCCCTATTACAATTATATGGACTGAAAACTGGCGAAATGTACCCTGTACTACTCGTATATTAGGCAAATTTCTGCCTAACCCTTCGTGGATAACAGGTATCATGTAATAATTATGTTAGACCTGCACAGTTTTTAGAAGCTGCGCAGGTGGCCTGGCTTGGTTACTGCGACCAATTTGGCACCTTATACATACTATACTATACTTTATTATAAATATTTTTATTTATTTATTTATTTAACCATTTATGTACACACATATATAAACAGACATTGAAAATCAGAACAGAAAAAATAGGTACAGAGGTGATGCTTATTTCGTAAGAAATCTCTTCCAGCATACCTGAGATAGGACAATAAATACAGAGATGTAGACAGCGTGTGATAGAGCAGAGGAGACAAACAATAATACATAGAATCAAAAATAAACTATTCACTTAAAAACTAAACAAATATTACGAGAATATATACATACAAATAAACATACATAAATACTTCTAAAATAAAATAAATACATACACAACTATGATGAAGTGGACAGATAGTGTTCTTTCACTCTTCTTTTGAAAGCTGCAATAGTTTGGCAGTCCCTAATGTCAGGCGGTAGTGAATTCCACAATCGCACCGCGTGCACTGTGAAGGAGTAGGAGTAGAAGTCGGTGGAATGGGGAGGGGACTTAAGAAGGTTTTTAAGATGCGACCTACAAGGTGCATCTGAAGGACGGGCGTAGGAAAAACGCTCCCGCAGATAGGATGGTGTTTTGGGATTGTGAAGGAGATTGAATAGCAGACATAATATCCGAGAGTTCCTGCGAAGTCGAATGGGGAGCCACTTGAGTATCTTGCGAAAGTTGGAGACATGATCAAACTTTTTAAGGTTAAAAATAAAACGAATACAAATATTTTGCAAACGCTCAAGTTTATTTAAAAGCTCCTCTGTGGTATCCAAGTAACAGGCATCGGCGTAATCAATAATGGGTTGAATGAGGGTTTGAGCAAGAGAAATTTTGGTGTTCAGGGGCAAGACGCCCTGAAGACATTTCAAGGAATGGAAAGTAAATTTTATATATAGTTTTCCCGAGAACTATAGAACTCTCCCTCGAAAAAGTTTGGAATATCTAGTAGTACAATCGTCAATAGTTAATAGACAAAAAACTAATAACAAGCGATTATTTATTAAATAATAACGTTATATTTTAACAAAAATAAATATTTAAACACTTCTTCTTTTCGTTTCGACGGTACAGACGCCAGCACATCAAGCTACTGTACTACAATCTGTCAAATTTCTTTAATAGATTTTCAACTTTATCGTTGAAGCATTAAGGTTTAAGGTTGATGGGGTAAATTTGACAGTTTCGGGTAGCTTGACCTGCTGGCAGTACAGATACCAAGCGTGAGTCTCACAGCAAGTGTTCTGCCGACCAAGCGAGAGTCGCTGAGCACGTTACTCTCTTTGATAGCTCTTGTCGCTGCGACAAACGAGTACTCGACGACGGCGGTGTGAAAAGTCAGCGAGCAACTATAATTAATATATATAAGTATCTCTTTTACTTACACGGGACCTACAATTCTTATAGGTTTCTTGAGCGAGAAAATCCTTGATACGAGGGCGGAGTGATAAATCTGGTAAAAACTATTTGGGAATAAAATGATAGCAAATTGCATTGAATACAACTCTTTTGAAGAACTCAATTAAAATTTTCAGCCAGTACTGCTGGTTAGTTTTTTTTTTGACAGCCATTAAAGAAAAACAACTGAACACGTTTTTGCAAAGATGGAGAAAAGTGAATTTCGTGTCGGCAAAAAAACTATGACGGAAACGAAACAAAAACTTGATAAATATTTTATGGGGACTCTGCTCTGTCGATTAAAATGATTCATGTGGTACATTCATGTCGTACAACTGCCGGTCGATTCTGTACAAATCTCACCGTGAAAACTCAAGTGAAGTGAGCTTGATGTGAGTTGTCAGTAGTATCAATCCCTAGCATTATTTGGAATGACAGCTCACTCCACGCTCACTTCACCTAAGTTTTCACGGTGAGATGGTTACAGAATCGTACTGCTGTACAAGCACAAGTGATGCTGTGAGTTCAGGCCGCCCAGTTGAGGTCACTACTCCAGAGATGATCGCTAAAATCCACGATATAGTACGAAACCAATGCCTATTTCGAAGGGTTATCTAAGTCGTTTTTATGGAAGGGATCGAACAGCTAGAGAAACGCTGGATGAAGTGCATTGAGTTACAAGGAAACTACGTTGAAAAATAAATAATAATAATTAAATAAAATTGACTCTTCGTTTAATTTTTACCAGACTTATCACTCCGCCCTCGTACCTAGTCGCTTCCTCGTCGGCGGAGGGGCAGGTACCATATCCTCTACGGCAAACTAGACCGTCATATACACGCCGCTATGGCATGTGGTCGACCTAACCTGTCCTCTAGACCGTAGCGTGTATGACTTAAGAAAGTTTTCTAATTTAATCTCAGTTGGTTACTTTGACCAATTTACTACTACTTTGACAATGTACTGCTCTTAGCTCTTATTTTTAAACTTTAACCTCCGGGGTAATTGCGTAACACACTAACACGGGAATGGCTTTAATTTTGACAGTTCAGCAACATTCATTGCGTTATTTACCTTTTAGTTTGTGTATAGAGGTATGAGGAAAAAAAGTGTGTGTAAAGTTCACTCATACTCCATAGAAAAGGGAGGATCCTCCGACCAGACGGGTGTTGTGTCTAGCGGGCAACTGCCCGACGGATGATGTCGGGAAGTTGTATGAATGCTAGTTGCGCGGTAAACTCTGCTTGCGCAATGCAGGATTTGCGTGACGTCAGTATGACGCGTTGTTCGCATGTGGCGTTGTAGATACCGCTACATGTGATTTTTTGTGTTTTACGCAATTAGGGTGCTGATGTCCTATCACACGATACACCAGGTATCTGTCTATAAAAGGATAATATAAGTAACTCAAGTGTAAGCTGATTTTTGGGGTTCGGTACCAAAATGTTAAAAAAGATCCATTTTGTTGTTGGGTAGTTTTTAAAGCTTCCGTCCCTAAATGGTGTCAACAGGACCATTTTATTAAGCCTATGCTTATTACCCCTTATACACTATTATTGTTAGTTTTTGTTGTTCTGACTGGACAAATATTTGGCGTAATTTAATCTACCAATGTAATGTTATTAAAGAAACATTCCATTGGCATGTGAAGAGTTAATAAAAACACGACAGCATAATAAAAACATGTATTTCGAATATAACATTGGCAAAGCATGTCTTGTAGTTTTACTACACTATGTAAATTAAATTGTAAAAGTAATTTGATTCATTAAATTGAACAAAATGCCGATTTTTGGCGGATTGTAAGTACCAACTCAAACGAATATTTTTGTTAACTTCGGTGTTTGAGTTAAGTGTCCCACCGCTTCGACTAATTAGAACGGAGTAGAGCTAGCAACTAAAAACGAGTTGGCGAGGAATGAACAGCGAGTGTGCGACGGTGACGAGCGATAACTCGCTGGTATACATTATGTACCAAGCGTGAGTCTCGCAGCGAGTGTTCTCCCCGTCAAGTGATCGTCGCTTAGCGAGTACTATCTTTGATAGCTCTTGTCGCTGCGGTTGCGACAAACGAGTACTCGCCGGCGGCGGTGTGTGCAGTTAGCGATCAACTGTTGATTTAACTAATTAAAATGTGTTTCTTTTACTCATAATCATTTGTACATTTCTATCGAGAGATTCTAGCGGGCATTTTTAGCGAAAAAGTCGTTGATAGCTAGTTGCTTCCTCGTCGGCGGTGGGACAGGTGCTTATGGGATATTATGGCATAGATCTTCTGTCTAGTCTTTTCCCAACTGCGTTGGGGTCAGTTTCCAGTCCAACCGGGTGCAGCTGAATTTTACGCGGAGTGACTGTCTGTCTGACCTCCACTACCCGTCGCTGGGTAATACGATACTCCTTGGTAAGACTGTTTGTCAGAATTTCGCGCTTCTGGTTTCTGACGACTGTCAAAGATCTAGAAATGACATTCGGGACCAACGGCTTAGCGTGCTTTCCGAAGCACGTAGGGGTCTCGATATGTATGGGTGACCATCCATGGTCACCCATCCACGGGCCGAATTCAGCAAGCGTAGCTTAAGCCTTCCATCGACCCGAGCGGCTGTTATCATTTAGCCATGAGCCCCTATAGGCATAGGTATAATATTATAGCTTGTATTCCTGTTATTTCCTAGGAACAATATTAGTATGGTCTTTTTTTTTTGAGAATGGGTAATCATCAAATGACCCCTCCCGCTCTGGGTGGAGCGGAAGGGAGTGTCAGACTCTTACTGACTAAAACCCACCCGTGTTCCTTATAGTATGGTCTTAGGAAATAATAGGAATATAAGCTGACTAATAAGTGCCGTAACAATACTTATCTTGAGCTGAGCATAATAATACGAGTACTTTTCTTTCAGAGTTCTCTTATGGACCGCTCTCATGGTGACCGCGTTTCTTGGTGGACGATATCTTGTAGAGCTGGACCTTAAGAACAACAGAATTCCGATCGGAAATTTAACTGGAATTGGTTAATAAGAAATTGCCTTAATTACTATACCTTAATAAATATTTTCACATCTCCAAAACGAGTCTAAAATATTTTTTCTAATTCTAGGACAAGAGAGACTTCAGAATCTGGTGGGAATGAATATGTTTAGATAATATTGAAAGAACTTTGTTTTGTTAATCCTACTAAAACCTCTATTTAACTTACACTGATTAATTACTATTTTTACAAGCTAACACTAAAATATATATATGTTAAGGTTAATACCGCGTGGCTACACCTAGTTTTAGGTGTATCCTATTTATCATCGGCTAGAACTAGGTTTTCAGTTCAGTTAAGCATTATTTTGTTTTGAGATTGTTATCTTGCGTTTCCCGACAGATTCGATTATATCGAAAAAATAAACATAACAAATTATTCAAATATTATCATTAATCAGAGGGGTAATTCTCGTAATTTTAAGAACGTTCACAGTCTGATCTCAGTCTCAATCTGTCAAAAAATACTTCTAATTTCCCTACATTTTGACAAGTTTTTGACATTTGTTTGTCGCTGAGATGAGACTGCGACTAGATTTTGAACGTTTTAAATTACGAGAATTGGCTTTCAGATAGTTAATGATAATATTTAAATAATTTGTAATGTTGTGAAATGTAGAGAAAGGTTGTGACAGTGTTTTTAATATAATTTAAAAACCCAATGCAAACATAGTAAGTTTGTGAAATACACCAATTTAAAAATGTAAAAATAAAAAAAACAATAGTTTCCACTTTGTTTAATTTATATTTATTTAACTAGCTGCGCCCCGCGGTTTCACCCGCCCATTTCGATCCCGTGGGAATATCGGGATAAAGAGTATTCTATATGTTAATCCTGGTTATAAACCATTTGTGTGCCAAATTTCATCCAAATCCGTTCAAAAGTTTTTGCATGAAAGAGTAAGAAACATCCATCCATACAAACTTACACATTTATAATATTAGTAGATAGTAGGATACTTCAAGCACATACAGTCAAGAGTCATTAATTGATTACCAGCTTAAGGACTGTATTGCTGTGAACGCGCGGTAACGTCCGTACCTACGTCTGTGTGTAGTGATGTATCAACACAGAACGCACATCTCAGAATTCGCACACTGGCTGGCGTCGAACGAAACAAAAAAACATACCGTCGCTTTTGCACATAGGCTACGTAATTACGCATGACTTTGGTTGGTTCATACCATTGCTAAAATTGAAGTCATTTCATCAAGCCGATAGCTGGTAGTCTTACGTATTAGATTATCGAACGCATAGGTCTGGGTTCCAATCTCGAGATGGGACTTTTAATTTTTCTTTTCCAACAATAATCTTTATCGGTTTTTTTTTATTATTCGATAGATTAATAAACGATAATAATAAGTTATTATATTGTTATTATTATATTGTTATTGTAATATGGGGTTAAAAATAAAAATGTTTTATAAGTAATTTCAAATTGTTTATTCGTTATAATTTTATAAACTAGAAATAAATAAACGTCTAGTTAAAACAGTTTATTTTCTCATAAAGAACAATTTATTGAAGTTAAGCAGGTAATAGCGGTTCACCGTAATTATGCGTTTTGTAAATTCGTTGCACGTAATATAGTCTATTTTATTTGTATTCACTCATTAGTCCGTAACCACTTAGAAAAAATCCTTATCGCTCAGGAATGCTTTTGTTCTCACTCACAGGTGTCGGTCGATGACTTGAATCCAGTTCGATTTAAGACCATACGTTTAATGCAATAAGGTTGTATTTGGTTTAAAGGACTAGAAAAAATAGAAGTGTGTTTGTCGCAAAGATTCAATTTAATATAATAATATTGTCCTTTAATTATCATTGTGTTTGTAGATTTGCTGGTTGTAGTTTGTTAGAGTACTTTAACAAACTACAACTAGCAAATCTACCCACGTAAATAAAAAAAGTGCGGACTCCTTGTCACAATACAATTAAATTACTCAGCCTACATAAGTTGCCTATCTCAAATGTCAAAGTTAACAAATCGTATTTATTAGGACTTATTGCGGTTATAGCTTAAGTATTCATTTTCATTATGAAAAGAAGATTGAAGCTAAACCTCAAAATAATCCTTATTACGGATATCACAATATAATTTTAGTATTGCTATAATCAACTTATAATTTAATACTTCGTATAACCCTCATTATTAGCAATGCAATCAAATAAACGCTGGCGCATCGACCCTACAATATTACTACATATGTCTGTTCCTCTTATATTTTCCCAGATTTCTAGGCAATGCAGCTTCAATTGCTCATCAGTCCTCTCATTCCTTGCGTCCCATCGCTGTGTGATTAAACCCCATAGATTTTCTATGGGGTTGAGGTCAGGAGGTCGTGCCGGCCATGGAATTACTTCTCTAAAATAAAAAAAAGGAGTACTGTTAGGCTAAAGCAAAATACTAATATTACCTACGATTTAGAAACAAAATTATAATGACAAGAGATGTTACATATATTTATAGAATTAATATAGTTATATTAATCCATCATTCAATAATCTAGGTAAATAAATTTACTTCGGAATTATATTTTCTTCTATTTAGACTTTATATAACGTTTTAAAAAAATAAGGATCAGCAGTTCTACTTTAATAAGATAACCAAATTGTTTAATAAAATAATTTAATCATTACACTTACACTCAGTCCGGTTTCATCAGATATTTGTGTTATATTAAGTCCAATTTTACGCAGCGCAATAATATTCGCTTTAATTTCAATGTTCAAATTTGCTTGCATTTTATAAGGAACTACAACACCGCTAATATATAGATATAGAACACACGTCGCTAACCCACAATGAACAACGTTCTATTTAGTCGCGGTTGAACGACTCTTTAAGTTAACTGCATCCATCTACCTTATAATTTATTTATTTTGATTTCTGTGGGTATAATCCTAAAATTTTACGAATAAGTAACTGTAGTCAATAGCGTGATTAAGTATTCAAAGTAATTGCAAACGAATGCGAGAATGTGTGTGTTGAGTGTGTGAATAGAGTGTGTGTGTGTATACTATAAAGTATAGGAATTACTCATTAGAAGAAGGTCGTAAGTTAAACAGAAGTGTCAATCTATTGCTTCGTGAAACTGGCGCGCCGCTTTGGACCGCTACTGTACATGTACAAGGCGGACTCATTATTTTATTCTCATGTGTTTTGTTATACTTTATAATTATACTTTAATTTTTGGTTTTCAATTTGTGTTTCATTATAACATAACGTCACGCCTGTATTTCTAGAAGGGTTGGCAGTGGTTTACCTAATCTAATATCGCGACATATTTGCCAAAAATGTAAACAAATATGAGTTTATGGAAAAATATCATTTATTCCTACACAATAAAGTTCGGTTTACGCTACAACTTCAAACATTTTTATATCTTTTTCAATAGTGCTAGTCACTCTGAAATCAACTTAATTACCATTAAAATAAAGTTGATATTTGTTAATCTTGAAATAATGCCAATTTGAAACATAAATAAAATTTGAATATATATATGTATTAGGGGGCGAGCCTTTTGCCATCACCCGGGCACAAATCCAGACTCTGGACTGCTACTGAGAAATTCCTACCCAGGAACTCATGCGCAGCAGCGGTTTGAGACCACTACACCAACAAGGCAGTCGTTTTTATTATTAATATACACATATAATAATTAAGAAATAATCTTCATGGATATTTTTTATTTATTCCTCTTATGCCTAACACTCAAAATTATCAACATCGATGACATAATACACAGGGTTGCAGCGAAATCGACGCGCATACAGGTATGAGGAGCAGGGTGTAAAGTTCACTCGTACTCCATAGAAAAGGGAGGATCCTCCGACCAGACGGGTGTTGTATCTGGCGGGCAACTGCCCGACGGATGATATCGGGAAGTTGTATGAATGCGCGGTAAACTCTGCTTGCGCGATGTAGAATTTGCGTGACGTCAGTATGATGCGTTGTTCGCATGTGGCGTTGTAGATACCGCTACATGTGATTTTTTGTGTGTTACGCAATTAGGTTGCTGAATTATCTTTGCTTAGGCATTAGACATATTGTGTGAAAATTCATCGGATTGAATTGTCAGCTGCGAAACACCACATTACACCACTACCACACCAACAAGGTCGGTTTCGGGGGGGTGAGCAACCACTGATAGCACAACAATAACCACAGATGGCACAACGTCAACCACTGATGGAACAAGCACAACCACTGATAGCTCAACAATAACAATACTCAATTCTTTATTGTATTCCACAATGTAGGCTTAGGTGGTAACCACAGATGGCACAACGCCAACCACTGATGGAACAAGCACAACCACTGATAGCACAACAATAACCACTGATGGCACAACCTGAACCACTGATGGAGCAAGCACAACCACCGAAGGCACGAGCATTTCCACTGATGGCACAAGCTTAACCACTTATAGCATAACAATAACCACCGAAGGCACAAGCACTTCTAATGATGGCTCAAGCTCAACTACAGATAGCACAACAATAACCACTGATGGAACAAGTACAACCACCGAAGGCACATGCATTTCCACTGATGGCACAAGCCCAACCACTGATAGCACACAATAACCACTGATGACACAACATCAACCACTGATGGAACAAGCACAACCACAGATAGCACAAAAATAACCACAGATGGCACAAGAATTAAATTGTTTGATGTTTTAGAGAATTTGGTAACATCGAAAGGTTTGTTAAAGTATTAGGTACCCAATGAAATAGCAATGAAGACCATTCGATTTGAGAGTTTAGGGAAAAGTGATATTTGTGTGTGTAAAAAAAAAACGCGCGTTGTGTTGCGATGCGTTTGTTGGGTGTGTAATGTTTGGCGATGCGTTGGTTGGGTGTGTAATGTTTGGTATAATAACAAAATAATGCTCTAATTACACTTGAAATAACGTTCATATAATATAATTTTCATATGCTATAATATCAAATAACCCAAATTCATATGACCTAATGTTTTATATCATATAATTTTCCTTTAATGCAATAACATTTAGTATAACGTTAATTTTATATAATTTTCAATATGTATAATATTATTTTTATATAACGTTCATTTGACTTAATGTTCTTTTGACCTAATTTTCATGTTTAATGGTCACAGTTCTAACCTAACTCAAATGGCACCTAACCAAACCTTAAAATATTCTATGCATGGTCGAGGGTGGCCTTGGTCGACAGAGCCCCGCTTAGCGGGGCTCCTACTTCTGGGTAGTTTATAAAAAAATAACCACGAACGTTAACCCTTCTAACCTAACCTGACCGAGTTGGGGTGCCCTAAAGTCCAGATTGCAAAATCATATCAGATTTTCTAAATTATATTAAAAGTTACTTAGAGATTATGAATATTATAGTAAATGAATAATATACTAAATGAATATTATGTCAAATGTGCATTATAGGAAATGTTCATTATATCATAAGAAATTAGGTAAAATGAAATTATATCAACAATTCACTATCTCAACTGATCGACAGATTAAACAAAAGTATATTAACTGAAATTATGTCAAGTGAACGTTAGATTTTTTGTTATTATATCAACCGTTACACACCCGCGTTTGTTGTGGGGACAACAATATGACAATCAATGAAAACAATGGCTAGTGCGTAGGAATATTTTGAAACCATCATATACCTAAATCCAAACATCGAAATTATATTCTAATGTTATTGTAAACAATCTTGACAGTAGTGATGAACTGACTATGGATTTTGCCAATCAGCCGACTAACTGCCAGCCCAGGAAAAGCAGAAAAGATATCTTATTTCTGCAAAAAAAAATCCTAGTGAAGAATTATCAATAGGAATGGCATTCATTTTGACAGTTCAACAACATTCATTGCGTTATATACGTTGTTGAGCACACAATTTTTTCTAACATATGAAGCAATAGGTTAGCAATATCCTTCAAAATTATTTAGGTTGTGATTGAATGTGTGTTACGCAATTAGGGTGCTGAATTATCTTTGCTTAGGCATTAGAAATATTGTGTGAAAAGTCATCGGATTGAATTTTCAGATGCGAAACACCACATTATGATTTAAAATTGTAGTGATCCAAAACTGAACTGCTTTTTGAACTGCTGTAACGTTTTTATGGTTCCGTACCCGTACAAAGGGTAAAAACGGGACCTTATTACTAAGACTTCGCTGTCTGCGTCTGACCGTCCGTCTGTCTGTCACCAGGCTGTATCTCAAGAACCCCGATAGCTAGACAGTTGAAATTTTCACGAATAATGTATTTCTGTTGCCGCTATAACAACAAATACTAAAAACAAAATAAAATAAATATTTAAGGACCAACACTGAAATCGTGAAAAAAAAAATCTGTTGATCCATACATTATGTCGAGTTATGCGAAATAAATCTATGGATCAACTTATTTATTTTTTCACGATTTCAGTGTTGTTCCCGTAGTAAAAGTTGTTCATAATGATGTGTACAATGACCGCTTTTAAGGATTAAAAAGATCAAAATTTAACGGTGTATACTTTTGTCATCTAGAATGGCATATTTCTCCTGTCGTAATCAAAATATTTTGAAATGATTTTATCCTTCTAATATTATAAATAATAATATTAATAACATTTCAATAAAATTTCATAAGGGGCCTCTGCGAGTTGGCTTCGGCCCCTCGTACGCCTTCCAAAGGACCGGGACCCCATGGTCTCGAGATATGTTTAAATATAAAAATAATAATAATAATAATTTTTATTACACAAGAAAGTGGTTTCAGAATACTGTGAAGTCCCTGACTTCTGTGCTAGGTGATAGACCTGTGTTACAAGAGCCAGTGCCCTCTCCCATTAGGAGATATTACAGATCTTATGCAAAATTATAAATGTTAAAGTTTGTATGTTTGTTACTAAACCACGCAAAACGGCTCAACGGATTTGTATGAAATTGGGCACACAGATAGTTTACAACCTGGATTTACACATACCCAACACAAAGGATACTTTTTATCTCGGTAGTAGGTACCTACGTCCTTGTGGAATAACTTCCGCCGTCCACGCAAGCGATGCCACAGGCAAAAGTTAGTATTTTTATTATACTATTTAAAAATATAATTTATATATCTATACAATGAATAAAGGAAATGTAATAATAATATAATGGAGCCGTAAACAAAATATGTGGTAGTAGGTATTTTTTGTACAGTCATATTCGGTGTTAAAAGTATAGGATATTTGTAAATAAATAAATAAACAATAAACTGCAGGAAACAGCGCATTCCGATAACGAATAATAACACGACTTTCTTTAGTTCAGTTTAATCTTTGACAAAGTGACTACTATATACTACTATAAATGGCCGGATTGTGAGTAATTTTATTATTTTTAAAATAAACCAACCTGTGGGGTAATAGCAACACACACTAATCAGTAGCAATGACTTTAATTTTGACAGTTCAACAACATTCATTGCGTTATTTACATTGTTGAGCAGACAAATTTTTCGAACATATGAAACAATGTATTTTAATATTGCGATTGACAGTGTATTACGCAATTATGTTGTAACTTTATCGGAACTTACCTATAGAGGTAAGTACAAACATATATTGTCAGGCTTATCTGTACCGTTTGCCCAGCACCAGTAGTGTCCTTTGAACTTTCGCCGCAGGAGACGCCCTGGGCGTCGAGAATTGACAGCCGATTCCCGGCCACCTTAGGCGCGGGCTTGCCGGACGGCGAGCTACCCATTGCTCGCCGTCCGGCAAGGACCAAGCCCGGCACCCTATTGCTAATCCATTGCTTCATAAGTTCAAAAAATTGGTCTGCTCAACACGTAAATAACGCAATGAATGGTTGTTGAACTGTCAAAATGAAACCGATTACGATTGATCGTGTGTTACGCAATTAGGGTGCGGGTTGACGACGTTTCAAACCCAAAAAAAAATCCTTATCTGTACCGTTTGCCTAGCACCAGTAGTGTCCTAAGAACTTTATTATTTTGAAAAAGTTGTACAGGGTACGTGTTGTTTAATTTTTGATCAATCGAAATTAAATAATATTCATAAAGTTATTTACACATAAACTGATTGTCGCAATATTAATTATGTATCTACACAAAATGTCATTACACTGTGCCGTTTATATCGTCTGATGGTGCCCCAGTTAATTTATGTATCCAATGGATTAGTTTATAAAAAATAAAATAATATAGAAATTTCCCACAGCAACCAGAATCCCAATTCTCTTAATTTAAAACGTTCAAAATCTAGTCGCAGTCTCATCTCGGCGACAAAAAAATGTCAGAAATTTGTCAAAAATGTAGGGAAATAAGAGGTATTTTTGATAGATTGGGACAGAGATCCGACTGTGAACGTTCTTAAAATTACGAGAATTGCCCCCCTATTGTATAGTTTGCTCGCCACAGTAACAGTTATAGAGGGCATATTGGTTGGCAAACATGTATAAGAATGTCAAAGTTAGTTCCAGACTGGCACCTTTGGTTTGGGGAAAAACAAAACCACCCAAACAAAGGGGGCAATTCTCGTAATAAGAACGTTCACAGTCGGATCTCAGTCCCAATCTGGAACTTGCCCCTCTGGGTTTGCCAGGTTAATGTTACCATAACTGGCGTTTTGGTTAACTGGACAATACTGTATTGCTCGGAGGGTAAACAGTATTGTCCGGTTTAGGGGAAATTCCCCTTTTTATAAATTTCCCTTAGGGGAAAACAGTAGTGATTATTAGTAGGGATATTTCGTGCTGTTATAAAGATATTGTCCACCTTCACACCCTAGATCTGGTGATGGAGAAACACCAAGAACGGAAAGCACCACTCTACTTAGCCTATATCGATTTTGCAAAGGCTTATAAGTTAAATATTACCCTTAATTAAATCAATTCAATATCCTCACATATCTTTTATCTCCAAGTGACTTCAGACATGCTGTCTTAGGACTATTTAAACTACTTCATGAGGGCACCAAGGATCAACATAGTTCATAATGCTACAATTAACTTTGTGTCTGGGTACAGTCACGAGCAAAAGTATGTATACACTCGGCTTTACCTATTCAAAAGCGATTTACTCCTTTATTTTTGAATGAAGTTTTATGTTGTTACGAACATAGCATTTACGAACTTATAGGTTTGTGTAATGTGTCGTATTTCAACGTTGCATTCGTTATTTCACGAAAAAATAGCAATTGAAAGTTGCCAAGTGTTGACATATTGGTGCTCGTGACTGTACGCTGTACCTATTCTCTTTTAACGCGGAAAAAGTCGCGTGCAGACGCAAGTATTTTATAATTTATATATTTATTCTCAGTGCTCTTCTGTCAGCTGCCCTTATGATAACCGTATTCCTGGGCAGCAGGTACCTACTGGACTTGGACCGCCGAAACAATGCAGTCCCCATAGCAAACCTTACCGGGTTAAGTAAGAAATAAAATTAATAATTTATTATATTAAAAAATAAAAAAATTGCGGAGACGCACGTAACTAATTTATTTTCAATTTTAGGTGAAGAAAGAATCCTCAAGCTGATGTCAGGAAAATTGGTTGGATGATCTTCAGAAAAAATCATTAAGATTGTGATATTATTTTTTATTTATTCAATTGTTCCTTAATTTTGTATTCTGAGAAAGTAGTATGTATGTAATTAAAAAAAGACAAGCTGTTATTATGACTTAACGTACTTAATAAAAATTACCTAAACATCTAAATGCAAAAAAAAAACTTTAATTTAGAATTCATCAATTCATTTATGATTCAATACACACCGAAAGTAAATTTCATTGTTCTTCAAATTGAGCATTGCCCGGGGTCTTTTGCCCTTTAATATAATTGTGATATTCTACGAGTACTTAGGAATCAAATAAAAATCGTTTATTGAAGCTATGCTGAGAATCAGTACTTTTTAACGTCAAAATACCAGACCCCCAAAACGTCCGCTCTTCACCACTTCCAAGTACCTTAGCTGGGAAGAAGTGACGCAACAAACTCCCCAGCAGCACAGCTGTAAGTAAGGAGAACTTGATCTGCTAGTGTCCCAGGTGTCCGTTGATCTTCACCCTTGGCGATCTGTACAGTCTGTATCTGTATTGTCTCTGACGCCGCAATAAACGTGGCTACCTACTGGGCCCAAACAGTATTTATAAGCAACATACATAGATGTACACAAGCCAGCAGGTCAAGCTACTCGAAACTGTAAAATTTTCCCAATCAACCTTTAACCTTAATGCTTAGCGATAAAGTTGAAAATCTATTAAAGAAATTTGACAGGTTGTAGTAGCTTGATGAGCTGGCGTCTGTACCGTCGAAACGAAAAGTAGAAGTGTTTAAATATTTATTTTTGTTAAATAACGTTATTATTCAATAAATAATCGCTTGTTATTAGTTTTTTTGTCTATTAACTATTGACGATTGTGCTACTAGATATTCCAAACTTTTTCGAGGGAGAGTTCTATTGTTCTCGAGAAAACTATGTAAAAAAATTATTTATAATAAAGTATAGCATTGTATGTAGGTATAAGGTGCCAAATTGGTCGCAGTAACCAAACCAGGCCACTCCGACCAAATGAGCTAGGTAAGGTAGAGAGGCGAGCGAGCGAAGCGAGCGTTGCCGGGCGACGCTACTACCAAGTTAGATTTCTCACCGACTAATACCGATTTGTTAACTGCCCAATCGTAACTACTGCTAAATATTGATTTACTTACGTATTTCAATATTTGTTATGACTCATTTTAATATAGGTACATACATAGTTTACTGCTCGGTGCTTATTGCCAAACTTGTATAAACAAGCATTTTGTAATTTTTATATTTTCCAAAACTACTTTTTACAATCAGATCAGATCAGTTTTCAAAGTTCGTTTTTATCTCATACCATTGATGTAAGATAGATTTTGTTTCAGAAAAAAAATAATAAGTAATAATAGAATTCTATGAATGAAAATCGCTTTTAAAACATATATTTTTAACATCACTTATTTCGCCAAGTCAAGTAAACACCAAATTTTCTGGATGTTTATGGGTGTTCACGGGTGTTCATCGGGTGTTTACCAAAGCACCGGAATTAAACCCGGTGGATTGCTCATCTATACTACAGACACGAAAAACGACATTTTGCTATTCTACGAAATAAATATAAAATAGTTATAGGTAGATATAGATTCTTCCTTCGAATCATATACATAAAAGTCGGTACGTTCATATTACTTCATAGTCACTCACCTGGGTATTAGTACAATGGTCGATGACAATAGTTTATTGTTTCTTATAGTCACATAACATCGCTAGTCCATGTTTGAATAACTGTTGTACATTTATATGGTCCAGATTGTATACATCCCTTCGATATGGTTCATTGTTTAGGCACCGTCATAACTGTGTGTGTTAGTAAAAAGTGCTATTCGAGTTCCAGGGGCCAAAATATTAAAATAAATGATTAAAAACTTAGCCACTTACAAAACGTCTGTTTCGTGAAAAGTTTTCCCTCAAAAAGGTAGAAAGTCAATTGTTTCACCGAAATTTTCAATGAAGCCTAATGCTGGTAACTCATTTTTGGAAAGAATAGAGAATAGGTGATGTAATGAAATAATAGTGTTTATGTTAATTGAAAAAATGAAAACCAAACATTAGTTAAAGTAAAACAGTTAAAAGTACTGGTATATAAGTACTAATATGAGTTGTAACTAGAGTTGGAGAGATTCTTACAAGGGACGTCGAAAGTTACTGTGAAAACGAAGGTAATTGGACTGAAATTACGAAATGGCGGCTGGTCTGTGAGTATTTCTTTGAGTATTTTTCTCTCATGTAGAAAATAAAGTGTTTTTGTTGATTGTTTTTATCTCTTGTCCATATTTTTTAAAATATTATTCAAACGATCGAATACAACCGTTTTATTATTAAATGTACGTACACCTATACAGTCTGTATCAGAAAGTTTGTTCATATTTAAGGGTGTGACATACAAAACATCATGCACAAATGTATGGGACGGCTGATTATTTTTTCGCGATTACGATGTTGGTCCAACATACTATCGGTTTTTGTAATAATGATAAGCTAAATCCTTCATAATTAGTGTTTTGAGAGTTCAGAAGTAAAATTTCATTAATTTGGCTGATGGACAAGTGAAAAATATAATCATAATTCCTTTCTAGTTTGTCAAATTAAATGTTTAACCGTAAGACATGAATAATAAGCAGAAGAATGATTAGATATCTCTTTTAACTAGACGTATGAAGATTACAGGTAGTGGGTACTTTAGCATAATAATGCTATGTAGTTTTAGAAACACATAATATTCGAAATTGGTAACAGTTAAATTGCATTTTTTCAATTAGTTTTTTCAACGTAGGTACCCACATAAATCAATTTGTTCTCAATTTAATTTAGTTTATTGCAACATGTCGAAGATACATCTATCTATGTACAGGTTCAAATTAAATTAGTTAGCAAAACTCCACGGACATAATGGTAGGTATCAATATTTAAACATGATAAAACAAAAAATAATTGGATGTTTTTTTTTGTGGTCAACGACCGGATGTAATAAGCTATAGTTATTTAAAATATCTGTTTAAAAAATCTCATCAAATCTTTGTAGTTTTGCTAGCTAATTTAAATTGACTTTGCATAGTGTATTCCTTATTACGTCCGATTTGGTAAATACTGCGGACTCGTTAGTCTATCGTCGTAAGCGCTACTCCTGATCGTGAGGTCCTGGGTTCGATTCCCAGGTTGGGCAAAGTGTTACTGGGTTTTTCCATTAGGGATTTCTCAGTAAAATCCTGAATTTGTGCCCGGTTGATGGCAACAGGCTCGCCTTACATGGGATTAATACATAACACAGAAAAAAAAAAAGAAAAAGCGTTTATTCGTGGTGACAGCCTAAATTTACTAGGGCGAGATGTAGATGTACCTACTATGGGTACAGCACTGCCTAATCCTTCGGGAAAACAAGGCTTGATGTTATGTGTTTGGTAAACAAACACGCTACAAGTAGTTAGACGTAGTAACGTAGTGTGTCACACTTTCTTACAGCTTGCTTGCGCTTGTAGCTTTTGCATTTTCAGTTTTCTGGACTACGATGTACTTCCGAGAAATTTACGACTATAATGAGCACAATGCAACAACAGTTAAACCATTGTTGCATATTTATTTTCCAATTTTGGATAAAACATATAATTTCAGTAGAATTGTACAAAGATCCATTAACATGATGAACACCACGTCCTAACCAAAAATATCGTTCGTGCGAATTCCCAATCGTCGCGTTCATATGTCACTCATTTGTTCTAAAAAACCGAAATGCCCTCTGAAGACGTGACCACGCGTTCGAGTTCGCCGAACAAAATGAACGCGCGAATCGCATACTTGCGCGATCGCGTTGTTTAAGACGCGGCATGATGGATAAAAGATAATATTTTAATGCACTTTAAGTTTGTAAATAGTAACCGTAGTTCACGAGCAAGATGTAAAATAATTTATTAAACGATATTACACTACTTTGGCATTTCATGGAAAACCAACTCACTATACTTACGTAACTTTAGTACATTTCATTGTTTGTTATTAATCATTAATATTATTTTATCTGTATTTAAGCTACGAGGGCGGAGTGATAAGTCTGGTAACAATCTATTTAAAATGATCAAACACATTGCATAAAACCTCCTTGTTCACAACTCTTTTGAAGGACTAAATTAAAATTTTCAGCCGGTACTGCCGGTTAGTTTGTTTTTACAGCCATTAAAGAAAAAAAAAATGAACGCGTTTTTGCAAAGATGGAGAAAAGTGAATTAAAACTATAACGGAAACTTGATAAATATTATGGGGACTCTGCTCCGTCGATTAAAATGATTCATAAGTGGCTCAACGATTTTCGGTGTGGTAGTACAAGCATTAGTGATGCTGTGCGTCCAGGACGCTACTCCAGAGATGATCGCTAAAATCCACGATATAGTGTTGAACGATCGAAGAGTAAAAGTGAGGGAGATAGTCGAGATAGTAGGCATCTCAGACGAACGTGTTCGCAATAAAAGAAAAAAAAAAAAGAAAAAAAAAAGAAAAAAAAAATTGAAAAATGGAAATAGATATGAAGAAGCGATCCGCGCGATGGGTGCCGCGTTTACTGACTTCGGCGGCAGGTTTGGCGTTTTTTCAACGGGATAAAACCGATTTTTTGCGTCGTTTTATAACAGTAGACGAAACATGTATCCACCACCATACCCTAGAAACCAGCAACAATCGAAACAGTGGATTGCTACCGGCGAACCAGCTCCAAAGAAGGACAAAGTAGTTTTATCGGCCAATAAAGTGATGACAACAGTTTTTTGGGATGCACGTGGGGTAATCCATATTGACTACCAAGAGAAGGGTAAAACGATTAATGGCGCATATTATGCCAATTTATTGGACCAATTTGTCAAAATTTTACGTGAAAAACGAGTGCATTTGGCTAAGAATAAAATCCTCTTCCACCAAGACAACGCACAAGTACACATCTGCGCGATTGCTATGGCCAAACTTCATGAGTTGCGCTATGAGTTGCTTTCTCACCCACCGTATTTGCCAGATTTAACCCCTTGCGACTATTTTCTGTTTCCGAAGAGATCATGCACGAAACCAATGCCTATTTCGAAGGGTTACCTAAGTCGTACTTTATGGAAGGCATCGAAAAGCTAGAGAAACGCTGAATGAAGTGCATTGAGTTACAAGGAAACTACGTTGAAAAATAAATAATAATAATTAAATAAAATTGACTCCTTGTTTAATGTTTACCAGACTTATCACTGCGCCCTCGTATGTAGTGTTAGCACACCAAATTAGACTGTGGTTTGATTTTACCAAAGTCAAATATCCTTATATCTGTGGAATAATATTGACGTCTGAAAGTTGTTGTATGGCAAAACTGTCAAAAATTCTAAATTTATTCCCAGGATAAGACTTATTCTAGGTATAAAGGTTTGGTGAAAATCGCCCTTAGACGATTAAAATTTGCCTAGACTCAATAGTTGCAACTAGGAGCTCCTTGCTGTTCTCTTTATTGCTGTCACTGTGGCGTAGATGTCAACAGCCTCGGACACCACGGCCTGTCTTGCAGCCGAAGTGCGGGTCGCTTAGCGCGGTACGTAAACATTAATGACACCAACCGACGAGCTCTTGTCACCATCGGCGTTCCAGCTATATTAAAACACAATGGCTTGGTACGCGACGATGGCAAGAGACCAGACGGCATGTCTTTATTTCCATGGAAGGTGGGTAGGCCTTTAGTGTGGGACGCAATGTGCGTCGATACTCTTGCGCCATCCCATCTTCTTAGCTCGGCGTGCTGTGCTGGCGCTGCTGCTGCGGCTGCGGAAAACCTCAACCGGCGAAAATATAAAAACCTTAGGTATTGGAAATTATATTGTCGAGCCGTTTGGAGTTGAAACCCTCGGGCCGTGGGGTCCGAGTGCTCATTGCTTGTTCAATGAACTCTCTAAACGGCTGGTTGACACTTCCCGTGACCCAAGGGCTGGCTTTTACCTTGGCCAGAGGCTAAGCATTGCCATATAATGTGGCGATGCCGCCAGTCTCTTGGGTACATTGCCAGTCGTCAGCGATGCGGAGGAATATTTCGACGCAATATTTTAGTTTTTTAATTGATTTAGTTAGTATAGGATATTGTATTTTAATTTTAATAATTTGTAGTTAATTTAGTATTAGAAGTTTGTAAATATTATCATTAGTTGCCTTGTGAATAAATATTGATTATAATAGTTGAAATTAGTAGTTATTGATTTATTTGGTTAGATTTTCCATTAAAATTTCTAAGCTTAATTTTTTGCAACATAAAGGGCGTTTTGTTACTTATTATTTACCATTTTATTATTATTATTTAGTTGTCTGATTTGATAAACAAACATGGAACGAAAACTCAGGGTCATAAATCGAATTCTCGTAAACCATAATTTTTACAAGCTTTTATTTAGCTTGCACTGTTCGTATGTATGTTTGTAAGTTATCCGTCAAGATTTGCAAACCATTTTTCGACCATTTGTTGGTATCCAATTGACCTTAAATTTTGCATATACTTATAGTTCTGGTGACAATACAATGTGTAATACTCAACATTGTAATAATTTCAATTTAGCCACCGCCGCTCCAAGAAGACGGATTACATTTTTTTTTCAATCCCCTTAAAATGAGTATCAAATGAAAGGGCTTGAAGAGTAGAAAACAATAAAGTTAATAAAAAAGTATTATATCCACTGTTAATGTAAATAAATAAATAAAAAATGGTAAGTAAAACAACAAATGTTAATAATAAATCTTTAAGACTAAAAAGTAAAAAAAAAGTTTTAAAATCAAGCTTTTATTTAAATAAAAACGTAACCTAAAAGAGAAAGAATAACGCGAACTGAAAAGAAAAATAAGTGACATTTTTCATAAATTCAAAGTCAAATGTAATGTTCACAATCGCAGAAGACATTATTGATACAAGTAGCAGAAAGCTTGAGGTACATTTTGAAAAGATTTATAGTGGTATCTACAACGCCACATGCGAACTACGCGTCATACTGACGTCACGCAAAATCCTGCATCGCGCAAGCAGAGTTTACCTCAATACTCAATATCTTTATTGCTACCAAAAAACCAAAGCTAGCTAGCATCTTCATTGCTATTTTTTATCAATATTTTTTTTCTTTATGTTTACCGCGCAATTAGCATATACATGTAACCAAAAACCCTGTTGTTCCTTCTACCTACGTTTTAAGAACCGGTATGCATACGTAATTCAAGTCATTTATAAAAAAACTGTTCAACAAAAATAATTAAAATAAATATTGTAGGAAAGTTATCTCAGGGTGTGTGTTGGGTCTATTTAAATCATTGCAACGCACGTGTAACAGTAAAAGTAGGTATATAATTTATTGTAAAACACAGTGTAAAGGCACAAACTCGAAAAATGGGTAAATATAAAAACAATCAAACATTTTTATAAGGAACTTTTTCAGTAGTGCTAGTCACTCTGAAATCAAACAAACAAAAGACGCTCATTAAGTAGGTCAACAATAACATTAGTTCGAAAGTAAGCTGCGCGGGAAGTGATTCGTAGGGTGGCGGGTGGTGGGGTAAAGGAAATTTATTTTTTCTTTTTTGTTCCGTTATTTTTTCTCTTTAAGGTTACGTTTTTATTTAAATAAAAGTTTGTTTTAAAAAACTTTTTTTAATTTTTATCCACACAGACAGGTTGAGCATAGTGGAAGCTCAACAAAGATGAAACAAAAGCACAAAAGTTAAAAGGCAACAAAAATCTAAACAAACTGAAATATAAACTCTGTCTCTTAAACTAGGAGGCCTGTATATTAAGTGATAGACAATATACCAAAGACAAGGATAGAATAGATAACGAAGTCTTTCACATTTTCTTACAACGTTCTTCTCCTTGGAGCGCTTGTATAGTTCCAACCAAGTAGCCTAGCCTAACCCAGGTATTGTACCAGCCACGCGAGAGCTGAATTGGTCGCAGTAACTAAGCTAAGTACGTGACCAATCGCGCTACATCTAAGTTGGTCGCAGTTACTAGCTATTTAGTATTTTTAGCACCTCAAAATAAAATTCATTCGAGGTTCACAAAAAGAGGCTTAATCATTATATTAGAGTGTTCAATAATATTTTTAGGAAAGCAATTCCAAAGACAAGCATAGACGGCTCCTACACTGAACTGCGTCAAGAATCGTCTGGAAAGATCAAATATCTCCAAGCTATTTGATACACACGCATCAGCAAATTCGCTGCTAGTGTGCCTAACTAAATAATAATAATACAGGATGTCTCAGAAAAAACTAACTTTTGTAGATGCATAATATATTAACAAATATACACGTTAAATTACAAAATCAGAAACTGAGGACATGAGAAAATTACTTTTTGAAAATAGCATTATTCAAATGTCGTCCTTCGCGGCTCTGCACTCTTGAAAACGATCTCTAACATTCTTGAAAACGCGTCGTAAGATGTAATCATTTTCGTTTAAAGCCTGTACAATTTGAATCTTATAGACTTTAAGTTTCAAGGCTTGTTCAAGAATTCTGTGAACAGTTGATCGATGCATGAATAACTGCGCTGCTATATTGCGAATTGAATCGCGTGGATTTTCGCGTATCGCCTGTGTAACACGGTCAACATCCTTATTGATGGATGGTTGAATGCGATGGTAACGTAGAACCGGTTTCTTGAAATCTCTTCACCCAATCCTGAATCAATTTATTGCTCATGGAGTCTGCCCAATTTACGATGCACGATCACGTAAGATTTATTGTTTTCAAGAAACGCGGTTGTACGGGCAGTTTGTCCATACAGGGAGATGTAGTATGTAGACTGTTGATGGATACGAACCACACGGGATGTATACAGGAAATAAAATCACTGTTTTGTGTCCGTTACTGATTGCTCGATTTATTAGGTAAAATGTTAAATTATATATACATAAAGTAGGTTACTTGTGGTGGGCGCGATAGCTTATTCAGCGAATGTAAGTAAGTAATCGGCGAATAAGTAAATGCTTGTTAAGGTAAAAACTAACACAATACATTTCATGTGGCGATGCTCGTACAGCGGTTACACAAAAAGCACGTTGCTCCCCCGAGAAACGCGACATGGTGACTAAACCACAAAATGGCGTTACACTTGTCATTCCCCCCGCACCCCGCGTACCGCGCATTTTGCTCTTAGAACACATTCAAATATTGAGTTTATTCTGAGACACCCAGTAGAATAATACACGTTACACGTAGATAACGTAGCCTTTCACATTTTCTTACAGCGTCCTTCTGCTTGGAGCTTTTGCATTTTCAGTTTTTTGGACGACAAAATTCTTACGTGAAGTCTATGACAGCAATAACCACAACGGAACAGCAACAATTAAACCATTTCTAAATAAATCATTGAAGGATCGGGAGTTTCTTGAATATTTAGATTGATCACCACAATGGTAGATATGCTTCTGTATTTTTGCAATTGCATTTAACCCCCATTTTAATGAACCACTCTTGACATCTGTATAGTTAGTTATTCACAACCGTTCGACAGGCTTCCGTATCGAGAATGACACATTTTCGGTTACCTAATTTGTCTTGCCCTTATTTGAAAGCGCGCGCGCGTTGTGAAAGGGGGCTAGACGGAAAAAATTCTTACAAAAAGTTGTCACGACATAATCGCTACGAGTGCTACGCCGTAGCCGATGCGTAGATTATCCGCTACGCAGCTACGTCGTCGCAGAGCTACATAATAAATTATCTGCTCAACAACGTAAATTGATTTATAGAAGATTGTTATTGGAACGAAGTTTTGGAACGAAGTTCCTTATCGCGCGTTGTGAAAGGGGGCTAGACGGAAAAAATTCTTACGAAAAGTTGTCACGACACTTTTTGCTATAGTAAGCTATTGTAAGTTGTGCGGCGTCGCATGTTTCTCTGTCTGTCTGTGAACTTCGTTCCATTCGGGTGTCCCTTGACACCTCTGAAGTTTTTTTTTGCTCAATGGGCCTGCTCTTGACTTCGATCACGCCTGATGGAAAGCGATGGATAAGGTCTACGATGGATCGAGTATGCCTAGAAGATTCCTGTTTACTCTTGCTTTGAAGGCTGACGGGTTAAATATGGAAGGAAACACGCTGGCAGAGTGTCTCCACACTTTGGCTGTGCGCATAATAAATGTGTTAAAATGTTCCGGTTTCAGATTTGTGAGCAGCGTTTAGATTACTCCTTCGTTATCTTTGATTGGTGTTTGTTTGATTCGGCACGGAAGCGTATCGAATTTTTTGAATAGCTATGCTGGGGCATCCATTTGTGATGAAACGCATCAGGTGCTACTTCAAGTTTGGTTTGTTAATACGGATCTCACAGTTTTGCTGTAGTCATCATATTTTGTGTCATGAGATGTTACCTAAAGGGTTATTTTAATTAATTTTTATTTATATTTAAAGCTATGTAATTGACAACCCGATATGGTTGTGAAACCAATTAGATAACAATCTCCACACTTACAAAGCTCACAATTTTTTTCCTACTCAACTGTATGAAGCTAAGAGATGACTTATATGAATATGTATTTAGGGAGCGAAAAAAATTGACTGCACAAATTGTTAAATCCATTATTTACTTTTAGTCATTATTTGTTTTGAAAACAGGTAAAATTTTGATGACGCCATAACAAAAACAATTTGGCGTGTGTTCCATAAAATAATTCTAACTTCATCTCTGTAGCTTCATAGACTACTTTCCATTCAATTTGGCCAGTGTCCTTTAAGTCGATGCTAAATTTTCCTTGCTATCGCGACTGAGGCGATGTGAAAATGATAAATTTAAATTGAAACCGTTTTCTTTTTGCAGATTCTTGATGAGCGCCGCAATATCTTATATGGTGTATGCAATATACCCCCCCATAAAACTGGTTATCAAAACATATTTAGCTCAGTTTGATGCAACTGGGTCTAACGATCCAGAATCTTATGAAACTTATGCGAACTGGACAGACACATGGACGTCGAATTTTACTGGAAATGACAGCACAATCGGAATGATGGATATGCTACGATCAAGATTATAAGACATGAACATTTAACGATCGAAGTTCGAATTTCTCTGAATTACCTTTGATGGTGGTTTCTACTTTCGATAGTGCTATGGAATCAGTTTTTCTTCCAAGTGACAAAAATCACACGCACAAACTTTTAATTTGATTCAGAACCTTAATTTGGGGTCTACTATTTCCAACGAAAATAAAGCAGTGTTGTGGTGTAGTAGACAAATGTAATTTGATAGCTTTATTGAATCAATCAAGTATTAAACCCCATAAAGCCTGGATATCAGAAAGATCAATTAGATTATCTAGATATAGAAAATGTTACCTATTGATAGTTTTTGCACTGTTACCTGCATAAAAAGAGGCGATTACATGACATTGTGTACCTACTCGTAAGCAGATATGTTGAGCCACCAAAGGAGATAAGTAACCAGGGTCGTCGGATATAGTTGAAGTAAAGTAAGAAACCGATGGATGTGTTCAATAAAATAAAATTAATAGAAAACAAACAGTTCATTTTCAAATTAAGTTTCATTCGAAATCATCCATCGGTTTTTTACGAAACTTCAACTATATCGGACGACTCTGATTACAAGTGTCTGTTGCTGACCGTACTAAGTTCCTTTTTTTATAAGAAAAAAAAAATATTTATAATATGTTTTTACATTTGCTGGTTGTGACAGTTGTAGAGACTTAAGGACGTTGGTATGTGGAACTACACAGTTAGGGTACGGTGAATGCAACTATTCATATTATAATTTACGTTATGCTTTACGTTAAGGCTACTGTTAGGTTTGATAAAGTATTTTGCCAACTGTGTACTTATTTTGTACACAAAGTCTACTGTTGATTTGTATAAAAAAGTATATTTTTGTAGTATATTTCGAAAGTTACTATAAAAATCATGATGTGTAATGGCCGATTCTTCGATTACATAAAGTACCTTCTATAGAAAGATTTACGATAAAATCACATTAGAATAACTCCAATAAAAAGAATGAAGGTTTGGCTACGTGTAAAAAAGAAATAGCAATTGATGGTTATTTTTCATGTCTTCGTAAATCCGGTCTTTCCCAGGCATTTTTCTGTCAAGATTTAATTTATGATCGTTATCCTACAGTCGTTACCGGTCGGCAGAAGCCCGAATGTTTGACAACCAGTCTTGCTAAGGGGTATCCAGTAACTCGGTTGTGGAGATCAGATGGGCGGTTGCTCCAAGTAAAATACTTGTATTCAGCTGCATCCGGTTAGACTGGAAGCCGACCCCAACATAGCTGAGAAAAGGCTAGGCAGATGAATATAATGCTACATTGCTGAAAAACGTTATGCTGGACTGAAATTCAGGAATTTTGAATCAAGGATGCCCTCAATGCACGTTCACTTTGGATGATCTGAAGAATGCCACAGTTGCAGCAATCAACGTGGTCAGCTACTAGGTTCTAACAATATAAAACATCGAAGAAGAGTACCATCGACTCGAAAAGAAGAAGAAGAAGGTAATGTTACTGTTACCGTTAGCCTGTATCATCCCACTGCTGGGCAAAGGCCTCTGCCTATGACCTCCAGTGCTTGCAATCCAGTGATAATGTAGACCATTGATCGATAAGAAGCACTAGAAGTGCTGGTTAAAAATATGAAATGCTTATGTTTAAGTACAGACGCTAGCAGGTCAAGCTACCCGAAACTGTCAAATTTTCCCAATCAACCTTGAAGATTCAAGCTTCAAGGTTGATTGGGAAAATTTGAGACAGTTCGGGGTGACAGTTTCGGGTAGCTTGACCTGCTGGCGTCTGTACTTAAACATAAGCATTTCATATTTTTAACCTATTGCTTGAGCGATAAAGTTGAAAATCTATTAAAGAAATTTTACAGATTGTAGTAGCTTGATGTGCTGGCGTCTGTACCTCTCAATATATCGGCACCCATACCCATTACCATCATCATCATAGCAAGGCTGTTTGGCGGCAGAATTAGGGATATAGGCCCCACTTTCCTGGGCGAGCACAGTCACAAAGAGCTGCTGCAGCTGCTGAAAACGCTTAATTTACTATTTCTACAAATCAGTCAGAACTCATAGAAAGAAGGGCATTCACCATTCTGTTTCTCTATCCATAAACTATTCTATTAATCGCATAGATATCCGAATTAATCGGTTTTGTTCCATTAGCGATTAACAGCTGAAATGCCTTACGTAATCATTTAAGTAATAACAAAATATAACAATGCATATGTTTATTTGCTTTGTTCATGATAATAATAGCGAATGATAATAATCGAATGAGATGACCTTAGTTCCTGAATTTTTTACAGTTGATTTACAGAGAACTATTTCAGTGTTTGGCCAGCAGAGCCACAATTCATACTAATATTCGAAAGTACTCAAATCACTATAAAAACAAGAATAATGGTGTGCATATTACGTAATTTTTTTTTTAAGGAAAAACTTCTTTAGCGGCGTTGTGCACTTTTTTGTGATGGGTAAAAAATGTTAAACTCACGTCAGGACACGTGACCTGATCGAAAATTCGTAACACGGAGCTCGCATCAGGACACGTGACCTGATCAAAAATTCGTAACACGGAGGGAGAGTATTAGAGCATTTTTAGAGCATTCCAAAATATCAAAAATGAACAACGTTAATATTCAAGTTTTCACTTCTGCCGGCACTCCCGAAGTGCAACCCGAAGTTTTATAATTTTTAATGATTCCTTTAATCGTTATTTGAATATTGTTAAAATGTTTATTAGTGGTTTTATGTTTCATGTAATGTGACTGATTAATGTTAATGTAAAATATTTCACTAAGTAAATATTTATTACTCTTAATATTTGCACGCCATGTCAAATGGCAACATGTAGTTCTAATTTATTATTGTCATCCTACATACATGAATAATAATTTGTGTATGTACACACATGTTTATGCAAATAAATATTATTATTATTATTATATTTTAGTTGTATTTGACATATCTCCGGACCTTGAGGTCCCGGACCTTTGAAAGGCGTACTAGGGGCCGAAGCCAACTCGCAGAAGCATTTTACACAATTTTAAATGATGAGGAGGCACAACCCGACGATTATCCCTGTATGCACCATACAAGTGCACCCAAGGACAACCCCCGGTTGGTGCAGCACTATTGCAGGACATGGAAAGAAAATATACTGGGTTTGGGTGGCTGTAGTGGATTGGTTACCTTGAACAATGGAAGGTCTATGTCCCCTGTCTGACCAATGATAATATAATATTCACTGTTGAAATGGCAGGGGGTGACTTGCACACTCAATAATGGGCCTCCAAAAACGGTCGCTAGCACACAGTGTCGTAGCAACAGGTCCTAAGGTGCTTGTGAGGAGTAGACAGGTTAATTCCACGGCTATCAGTACAATCCCGGAAGTACGGTCAAGATCCCTACCAGCATCTTACTGAAATACTTCCTTCTTCCGAGCACGTTTGCTCTTGCGAATCTCCACTCAAGCCAGCTAATAAAGGCAAGAATGAGGTTGAAGTTGAGAAAAAGACTTACTTTCGTGATAAAAAAGAAAATAACTTACGGAAAAAAAGGAGGTCCTTTTTTTGAAGTCGGTTAAAAACTTTAAATGTTTATTTTATTTTTTATAACGAAAGTAAGTCCGTAAAACCTGTACATATAAATTTACAATTGCACCTTCTTCGCCTTCTGCGACGCAAACATATCGATGATGTTTTCGAAATTAATTTTATCCGTTCTTTTCGCTCTACACTGAGCAAAACTTTCTTGACCCATTGTAGCCCTCAAAAACGAAAGTATTAATTTCAAATTACTAAAAGATCGCTCACAACTTCCGATGGATACTGCAATTGTTAGCTGAATTTGTGACTGATCAGGATCACGAAGTAAATATAAGAGTATGAAATGGTTTATTTTAGTGTATCTTGTTTTTTAAATTTAATAATTGGCGATTTTGCGTCCCCCTTCGATAGGCGCCTAGGGCTCGTGCTCTAGTTGCCCCACCCTAGCTACGCCTCTGCACTGACCTGCAAATTGCAAAAAACGTAAGAAAATTTGAATTTCGTGGTCTACCCTGGCGCTTCCTCCCCTTAATGATGTTATTTTTACTTTTTCAGATTATTACTCACCGGAGCTGTGGCGTATTGTATATATACAGTAGTGAAAACTGTGAAAGATGTCTTGGGCATAAAGGACGACCGAAGACAAATAGGACATTTTGGTCCATTTTTTTAAGTGATTCGAATATTTAGTTAATTCGACTTTGAATCAAAGCATAACTACCTACTCCAAACCCCATAATAAACTCAGAGTAAAGTTATGCTAAACTTAACCCCCGAAAATTTTATGAATAATCCTGGTGTAACTTAACTACCCGGTGGCTTATAATTATTGTGATGATTTTTATTATCTCCGATGTGAGTAGGCCACTATTTTTAATATTACATAATTTTATAATAGTAATAAGTTCATTGAGTAAATAATTAAAAAAATAAAATAATTTAATGTTAATAATTATTATGATACGACAGAAGACTGTTATTAATTTGATGTCATCATTTTTTTTTTATTACATTTATGAGATGTTTAGTAGTTAGGTGTAAATAAAATATGGACTGAAATTTACTTTTTTTGGGTTTTATTTTTAAGGTGTATGTTATTTAAATTTTCCCTATTACCCTTAACTTTGTCTGGACGGACTGACTAAGGGCCGGGTTTTTGATCCGTAGTTAACTTTTTTGATCCGTAGTTATCTCAACCAATTGTCAAAAATAGTAACAAAAATTAGATTTTTGAAAAATGTGTTCTTTGATCAATTTTTAGTTTATCAAATGATTATAATATCATTGCTAATGGTCAAATAATTAATTATTAGTTAAAAAAAATAACCATTATACTAACAATTTATCAAAAAATACATTTTGCAAAAATTTAAGCATTAAGTACTTAGTTACTATTTTTAACAATTAGTTGAGATAACTTCTTCTTCTTCCTGCCCTTATCCCATGTTACTTGTGGTCGGCGCAACACGTTTTCTTCTTCCATTCTCCTCTGTCCACCGTCACGCTATCATTCACTCCCTTCTCTTTATCATTCTTTACACAATCCATCCATCTTTTCTTCGGCCTTCCTCTACCTCTCCATCCATCAACATGTATATTCAATTAGTTGAGATAACTACGGATCAAAAAACCGGCCCTTATTGTCCAAGTCGCAAACTATAAAAAATATGCCCGTTTTACCCTTCGAATACTACTGGACAAGTCCACTAAATCTGTGTGGTTCTTTCCTCAAAAGACCATTTCAGACTAATCTACATCGTCCTCACATGATCTGACCAAGATTATGTCCGGTCTTTAAAAGAGACTGAGCCCTGAGTTTGTTTGGACTGCAAGAAATATGCCAGGTTTCTCCTTCGAAACACTACTGGACAGGTCCGCTCAAATATGTGTGGTTCTTTCCTAAAAATACCATTTTAGGCTAATCTACACGGTCTTCACATGATAAGACCAAGATTATGTCTGGACTTCAAAAGAGACTTTGACTTCTGAGTTTGGTTTAGTATTTCTTCTCAGAGTAGTCGGAAAGGAAACACCGAAACTCATCTATTTTTAAAACATAATTTTGACGTGTATACGTGTTTGTAAGTATTTCACCCCTTTGGTGTAGGTACATTTTGTAAAAACTGAAAAACTGATGCAATACGTTCATTTCTATCTGGAATCTTTGGAAAATATAATTTAATATTTCTTTTACTTAGGTTTCTAACTTTTAAAATAGCGGACTTTATTGCTATTGATGCCTAAGTAATTTATGAATTATATAGAAGTATTATGTAGGTATCAGTGCGTTCTACCTGTTATGACTTACGGAGCCAAAGGACTCTCATGGTACGCTGGTCCACCAATTAACGGGCAGAGAACAAAGTTGTCAACATAGCTCGCAGAATAAGTAAGCTAAAGAGGCAATGGCTGGCCATATTAGCCGTAGAACCAATTACCGTTGGAGTAGACGTGTTCATAAGTGGAGGCCGTGCATCGTAAAACGTAAGGTAGGAAGCCCTCAGGCTCGGTGGAGCGACGATCTTCGCAGAGTGGCTGGTAGCAGCTGGGTGAGAGTTATCGAGAAACGAGCTGAATGGCGTGCAACTGGAGAGATGTCCAGCAATAGAATAGTGCCGTAAGCTGATGATGATTAGGTAGGTAGGTTCGAAAGCGGTAATTGACGTCAGATTCCAAGTAGGTCAGATTCCATGTACGTCATTTTTCAGCTAGGACATTTCAGATGACAGTTCAGTTACTGGCCTTTCACCAGTCCAATGAGTGCCTAAGTTTTTACACAGTGAGATTTGATTACCAGATGCATGTCATAAGTTAAAGCAACCAATAAAAGTTGTGCCGTCTAAGCAGTGTAAAGAAGATGCAAGTAATTTGTTGCGTCAATTCTATTGTATGCCACAAGTACAAGTCCAGATTCCGGATTGCTGCTGAGCAATTCCTGGTGGAAAACCCAAGCTTATGCCCGGCAGTAGCGCCCACTAGCCCCCCGAAACAATATAAAGTAATTAAATTTTATTAAGGTGCCGGCGGCGAAACGAAAAGCACAACAATATTATAAACGTGAAAGTTTGTATGGATGGATGGATGTTTATTACTCTTTCATGCAAAAATTACTAAACGGATTTGGATGAAATTTAGCACACAGATGGTTTATAACCAGGATTAACACATAGGATACTTTTCATCCCGATATTCCTACGGGATCGAAACTTATGCGGGTGAAACCGCAGGGCACAGCTAGTTTAGGTTAGGTATAAGTAATATTTTTAACCTCAGTGGCAGATGAGTCCTATTTAATAAAATGATAAGATTTTGATTCTGAGCCTAATAAAACTAGTCAATAAAGTTTAGATGACAGACTTAAGGTGTTTTTTTTTGCTGTAATGCCATTAATAAACGTGTATTTATTCTATTGGTGTTTTTTTTATCTAGCTTAGATCAAAAATATCAAAATTTATCCATTTGGTTTTTGTCCCAAGGACGAGGAAATAATTTTCTGAGATAAAGAAATAAATAGTCCATGGTTATACCGACATACTTAATACTTCTATTGAATTCACAAATTACATACTTTTGCACCACTATTAATGAAGTCATTTTCAAAGCTATCTCGTATATAAAAACCTTATTAAAAATAAATATGAAATTAATTTTTAAGGTTTGAGAGTTTTGAGCTTTTATATAGTATAATACACCTATCAAAAAAGTCTAAGCAACATGCATCATTTACAGAAACTGCATAAAGCAGATTGGTATACAATTTTTTTTTGTTTTCGGAAATATATAGTGGCTGATTTTAGAAGTAGAAACTTTTCGTTTGTGTTTTGTTTTCATTAAAATAAAAGCAATTATTTTTCCCGATTTCATGTGTTTTCTTTGCTTGATAAAGGAGATGGATAAAGTGTGGCCTAGCACGGACAAAGACTTAATAAAATTTAAAAAACAACTTATAATATTTGAATTTCCATCATGACTTTCATTTCTCCGCATAAGTTTGTGGAAAAATATCAATTTAAAAGAGTTTTATTTTGATTACCATCCGTGAGTGTCTTCAGTTGAAAGTTTGCAATTATTAAAAAAATTAAGATGATAATTAGTACAGATATTTAACTCAGCAATTCCATAAACAGAGTTACCATCTACGTCTAAGGAATTCTCACTATGAGACAATTGTCATACCAAAACACTAGGTATGGGATGGTTTTATTTATCCAATGAATTGTATTTTAACACAAAATGTGATCATGACGTAACTCACGCTCTGTCAGTCATCGCGCAATATATGATCCTTTAGGTTTACTTACACCAAATATATTTGTTTATAGCTAAAATTCTATTACAAAGGATGTGGCTATGTAAGATAGGGTAGGATGACGCAGTTCCTAACCATATACTAATAGAATGGCAAAAATTAATTCATAAATTACCTTTACAAGACATACGCTTTCCACGTTATGTCATTGGAGAAAATACACACATTATTGAGCTACATAATTATATTTTGTGACGCCTCGGAAGATACATACGGCGCCTGCACCTATACACGCAGCTATAGAGATGATATCAGTCAATTTGTTGTGTGCGAAAAGTAATATCGCTTCCGGTAAACGGCACCCTAATTGCATAACACACAATCAATCGGAATCGGTTTCATTTTGACAGTTCAACAACATTCATTGCGTTATTTACGTGTTGAGCAGACAAATTTTTAGAACTTATGAAGCAATGGATTAGCAATTTGCTTCAAAATGAGTCTGATTCCGATTGACTGTGTGTTACGCAATTAGGGTGCCGGTTAGCGTACCGCGCTTAGAACTGTGTGGCGCGCTAGTAGCTGCAAAATTGTTTACGAAAATTAGTAACTCATTAAGATTAACTTTTAGTAGCGTAGCGTAGCGTGTCGTTTTGGTTCGACTCAACAATAATTTTAGGATGGCTTAAAATGTCACCTAATTTATTAAAAACATTTGTGCAGAACCGCTTTGTACAAATTAATGAAAACACGGGCGATAAGCCGTGGCTTCATGTAGCTGGTAAACAAAATCTAGCTGATTTGTTTTCGCGCGGTGTGCATCAAGATATACTTAAAAATTGTGATGGCATGGACCGCCATTTCTAAAGGTTCCTACTGACACACAATGGGAATATGATATTCATTCTTATAGTAATGTTAATCACGATGAATTAATTACCTGGATTACCTATCGATGGATGAATTAGATATTTCTATTAGAACTTTAACCCGAATAGCACAACACCAATCTTTCTTAAATGTTTATAAAACATTAAAACAAACTCATCAATTAAACAAGAAATACTGCTATAAATAATAATACAATACTGCTGCAAGAAATTTAAATGTTTTCTTGGATAACCACGATTTAATTAAAGTACGAGGCAGATTAACATATTCAGACTCGTTCTCATATGACAAAAAACATCCTTCGTTTGGCGAACTCTGATATATTTGAGCATCAATATAAATCACTATTACACGCAGGGGCTCAGTTACTACTGGCCACTTTTCGTGATACTTGGTGGTCTATTAGAGGGCGTAACTTGGCTAAACAAGTGGTGCACACCTGTTAGACTTGCAAGCGTATGCGACTTAAACCGTTAAACATACAAATGGGTAACTTACCTACCGAACTGCGTGGACTATGCTGGACCATTGTTCATGCTAACCCGTGCCGGAAGGGGGCAAAGTTGACGAAATGTTATATCTGTCTCTTTGAATGTTTTACTACGCGCGCAATACATTTAGAATTGGTCACAAGTCTTACTACTAAAGCATATTTGCTGGCGTTGAAACGTTTCATCTCTCAACGCAGCAAACCACTGCAGATTTATTAGAACGAAGTTCCTTATCGCGTTGCGAAAGGGGGCTAGACGGAAAAAATTAAGACCAAAAGTTGGAACGACACTTTTTGCTATAGTTGTAAGCCGTGCGGCGTGCGCGTGTTTCTCTGTCTGTCTCTCTCTCTCTCTCTTATAGAAACCAAGCCAGTTATACTTCGTTCCATCGGGATGTCCCTTGACACCTCTCAAGTTTTTCTTACAATGGCACGGCTTTTGTAGGGGCTTTAAAGGAATTTTCGAAATTGATAGATTCTTCAAAATCAGATATTATCAATTCCACAACTAGTAACTCCATAGAATTAACATTTATTCCACCGTACTCGCTTCATTTTGGTGGTTTATGGGGGCAGGGGAGTACGATATTGGCAAAAATTGAAGCTGTCCTTAACTCCCGACCTATGTACCTAATGTCCACAGACCCGAACGACCTGCTTCCCTTATGTCCTGCTTATTTCCTGATTGGCTGACCGCTCACCACAACCGCCAGTCGGGACCTCACTGCGATGGCTATGCAGCGCCTGCCGCGATACGATCACGTGGAACAGATGAGACAAAACCTCTGACAACCCTGGTCAACCGAGTACATATCTGAGCTCCGAAAAAGAACGAAGTGGCAACTCATCCAGGACACACTTACTCCTGACACTCTCGTCCTAATCAAAGAGGACAACTTACCGCCTTTGAAGTGGCGTCTTGGACGAGTGCTGCAGACATTCACCGGCAAGGATGGCGTCTCACACGTGGCAACTATGAAAACAGCGATGGACGTTATTCGGCAATCATATCCAAAAATTTGCCCGCTCCTGCATCCCGATGACGATCGAATCAGCAGCATCTCAGCTTCTTTGGAACCTGGTGCTTCCAAGGCCGGCGGCATTTTGACGACCAACAGCGCCATCTATTAACGATAAGCGACACTAACCGTTGACGAATGCAGTGAGCAAGGACATCAGCGCGACACTAGCGACGTGCTACGGATTTTCATTGTCTTGCCGACACGCCAACGAACGCCCACAAATTGTAACCTATATTATTCAATCGTGAAGAGTCCAATCTAATACTGTATTTACCGATATTACACGTTATCATAAGGAGCTTTGTTTCTAATACCAACCCATGACGCTGACATTATGACGACCTGAAAGAAAAGCCCCAGCACACCGCCTGTTTTTAACAGAATATGACGGCATCCCATATGCTCCCGAAATCCCGACCGGACTGAACTACGAACTGAAACGAATCTACGAATTTTGGAATGTCGATAGAAATGTTTCAACATCGCCTCCCACAACACAATTTCATGCAGGTATGGCTTATTGTTGAACATTTAAATAATCCTTATTGATACATTCTTTTGACAGAAGTATTGCATTATTAACATCTCATCATCTGCCTAGCCTTTTCCCAACTATGTTGGGGTCGGCTTCCAGTCTAACCGGATGCAGCTGAATACCAGTATTTTACATGGAGCGACTGCCTATCTGACCTTCAAAACCCAGTTACTGGGTAATACGATACCTCTTGGTAACTCTGGTTGTCAGACTTTCGGGCTTCTGACTACCCGTAACGACTGTCAAAGATCCAAGAATGACAGCCGGGACCAACGGCTTAACGTGCTTTCCGAGGCACGGAGGGGTCTCGGTATGTAATGATGGTCACCCATCCACAGACCAACCACGGCAAGCGTAGCTTAACCTGACCGATCGACCTGTGCGGCTGTTATTAACAAACCAAGGAAAATATGTGTTGTTAATAAATAATTTTAGGTATTGTTTAATGTTTTCCTTTTGCTGTACAATAAAGACTATTTATAGTATTATTAGAAAAAAAAGGCTTGTTTTATAAACATCTGTGCTGGAAATGGTCGGTGAACACAAATTTCCAGCAAAATCAAAATAATTTATTGTTTTCCCGTTTTGTTTAGTAGTGTTATACAAAAACATGTTTTTATTGGATCCATAAAATTCATACATCAGTCATTGGCGAGACGTGAAAGGGCGAGGGAAATCTGAATCTAGCCATTGGACTGAAATCAATGAAATGGCAGGGGCACCGGGACTGTGAGTATTTCTCTGAAATTAGTGTTCTCATTTAAAAAAGAAAATGGTTTTTACCGTCGTAGACTACTTTCCATACAATTTTGCCAAGTGTCCTTTAAGTTAATGCTATTTTTTTCTTAGAATTCTCATACTCAATCGGTTTAACGTGGATGAGGTGCTAATGACTGATTGAGATCTCTGAGTTTGTTTCGACCTTTCTTCTCAGACTAGTCAGATAAGAAACGCCGACCTCATCTAGTTTTTAAAATATGATTGACGTGTACAAATCTACTTACAAAATAAAATCATTTATCATTAACGAACTTAAGGGCGATGAATCTTCTTATTTTTTTTTCATATTGCAGTCAAAAATCAGTTATTGTTTCTTTTCGCAGATTCTTGTTTACCGGCACATTGTATTACTGTTTGTATTTAATTTACCCTACCCTGAAAAAACACTGGGATGAATTCAAAGTATTACAAGACGATGAAACTGTCTACAACGATCCAGGATCTTACGCCATGTATGCAAACTGGACAGACACATGGACATCCATTTTGATTGGAAATCAAAGCACGATCGGAGTAACGGAAAAACAATAATCCAAATTAATCAGTTCAAGGACAATGAACGAAAAAATTTAAGTTTTATTCTTTTAAGCCTGGGCGTTTAGTGTGCGTTTAGTGTCCCGCAAAGTCAACCCTTCATATCGTGATGGTCTTACTTTTTATGACAGCGCCCCGCGGTTTCACCCGCATAAGTGTCGATCCCGTGGGAATATTGGGATAAAAAGTATCCTATGTGTTATTTTGATGTATAAGCTGTATTATTGTAAAGATTCATTAAAATCCGTTCAATAGTTTTTGCGTGAAAGGGTAACAAACATCCATCCATCAACCCTCACAAACTGTCGCGTTCATAATATTAGTTATAGTTATAAGTATTAATATGCCTAACTATAACAGGCTGGGGGTCTAGAACCATGTGTTAAATTCATGGTTCCTTGGACGTCGATGTCCCTGCCATCCTGTATGTTATGCAATCATGTACAAAATGTGTAGATGTAGATAATAAATAGCTTTTAAGACACTGTGCTAAAAAATAGGCTATGTTACTTGGGTTTGACTTGTAACTTTGAGTATCCGATTTTGTTCCTTCGTAGTCCCAATATTTTCCAGATAACTTTATATCAAGTCTCAATTCTATATTGGATTGGCATAGCCCTTTACAACATTAGAATGACCAGTACAACTACAATATTTTGCTAGACGATGGACAATTGAACTCAGGACTTCGTCATTCTGAACGTGTGTCTAAGGTATGTAATAAATGCACATTGCACGTATTCTATTAAGACAAACAAAGTCAAAATAATTCCAATTTAACTGTGACCAAAAAGACGTTCTCTTTGATCCACTTATGGCACTTTCCTTTAGGAAAGTGTCGTTCCGTCATCATATTAGATTTTCTAAGACCCAATTACCCTTAAAATGAAAATCTAATAACGAATATTGAGAAGTTTTACTCTATTGAGCAGCACACAAGCAATCAGCCTGCATTTCAGTAAGTGCTCTCATACGCACTAGCGGCACGTTGTAGACACTCGGCGGCATCCGTAGAGACGTCTACGGCTGCAGTTGTCTCTTCCGTTAGCAACGTGCTGCTCATGTAAATGGGCACTAAAAGTTCCCAAATACTACCTAAGGACAACTGTATTACCAGATGCGTTGCCTTTTGGGAGCTAACGCTCAGATGTCCCATACCAGGATGTCATATATACAGATGGAGTTTAAGGTCCTTTATAAAGAGGAAGAAATCCTTCAACACTGAATACACGTAGGCATAAGACAAATAGGAAATGAGAAGTCTCAATAGAGGGGGTTTTACAGACTTGAGATAAAATGCTTATTCATTCAACGATCAGAGTACAGAACTCTTAACCTCATTCAAAAACAGGGTGATAATATTTTAAAGCAACACCCTCTTCCTCGATTCAATGAATTTCCATTCGATATTATAATATAGTTTTTTTTCAACAGCGGTTTACAACACAAATGCCTTACGTAATGAATTTAAATAAGAGAATTAGACAATGCATATTTTTTAGCTTTGTTCATCATTAAAACCCTCAAAGAAAAGCCTACATAATTTTTTCAGATATCTAATCGCATATCAGTTTTAGAGCCACTGTAATTTGGTGGTGCGGCATTTAAATCGTCAATAATCATTTAATAAAAATAAAGATATTATATTGCTAACAAGAGATTTTTTTTTAAATAGTATTCAATTCATAATATTTTATTTTTAAATGAAAGAAAACCACAAAAAAGAAGAACCAATTTGTTTATAGTGCAAGCAGGATTAAAAAAATTCGTAAAATGTGGACGTAGGTGTATCATCCTACTCTTTTAGGGAATATAGTGACAGTTTGTTTGTTTAAATTTCTGTATATTTCATCATTGATAATTTATTTTACAGAATTTTACTCACCGGAGCTTTGACGTATGGCATATATATAGGTATAAAGAGCATGATTAAGCGCTCAGTTGAAACAGAGTTTACAGAAATTAAGACAATTGAAGATTTGACCAGTTGGATTTTGAATCAAACTACAAGTACCCCAAGTGCATATAATATGTAGATACCTACTCATTTTATAATAATTGAGCTAAAGCAAAGCACCCACTCCCTTTCACAGAGAGGAAGCCGTCCCAGCAGTGGGAACATTAACGGCTCATTATGCTTATGTTACGCTAAAGCACGTAAAGCTGATAAAGTGGCCCCTGACCCTAAATACGTTGGGCCACTACCTTCTAGTGATAAGTATTTAAAATGTTTTGTAGTTTCAATATGTAATAATTGTGTAAATAAATAATGATGTAGAAGAAGATAAAGGATATTTATATATTTTAACAATATTGTGAGTGAATAACCAAACCCGCACTGGGCCCCCGTGGTGGATTACGGCCCATTTCCTCTCACCGAGAGAAGGTCCGTGTCCCAGCAGTTGGCAGCATTATAGGCTGATTATGGTGCTATACATGCGATTGTGACCAGTGTGAGTGAATGTTGGGTGTGAAAGAGACATGAAGGTAGAATAAATGCTATGGAAATGCGTTCCTTGCAAAGCTTGTGCGCCGTAACTATGAATGATGAACTGAGGAATGATGTGACGCAACGGTGCGACTTATAAGACGAAGTAGTGAAAACATTTTAAAAGGGGTATGCTGAGAAATTAAAAAAGCTACTTACAAGCAAATGTTATTATAGCGTCAACGAATATTTAAACGATAAATCCTTGAAACACATAACAATTGCAAGTATGTAATAAGTAAAATGTTATATTATTAGGTATTATTATTATAAATTAATTATTGTTCAAAAGTATGTTTAGAATAAGTTAGATTATAAGATAGATACGTAAAAGATAAGTCCTCTTCTCCACATATATTTCTTTTGCTGTGTCCGACAGGGTCCATGATTGTTTCTTTTGATAAAAAATTACCTCCTAAGCCTACATTAAGGAATGCAATAAAGAATTGAGTATTGAGATGGGTTGTTCATGTTGAGAGAATGAATGAAAGATGACTAACAAAAGGTACTTATAAGGCACTAGCTGACCAGGCAAACGTTGTTTTGCCATATAAATTATTTCTAGCTGCCCGGCGCTACTTCGTTCGCGTGGTGTCCTACCCCCTACCCTACTCCTACCCTACTCCTACACTACTCCTACCCTACTCCTACCCTAATTCTAACCTACTCCTAACCTACTCCTACCCTACTCCTAACCTACTCCTACCCTACTCCTACACTACTCCTACCCTACTCCTACCCTACTCCTACCCTACTCCTACCCTACTTCTACCCTACTCCTACCCTACTCCTACCCTACTCCTACACTACTCCTTCCCTACTCCTACCCTACTCCTACACTACTCCTACCCTAATTCTAACCTACTCCTACCCTACTCCTACCCTACTCCTACCCTACTCCTAACCTACTCCTACACTACTCCTACCCTACTCCTACCTGCTATAAACCTCACGGAGCCCGAGACCTTTCCAACGAATGCAAAACCGTGGAAATCGGTTCGTGCGTTCTGGAGTTATAGCGTCAGGAAGGAAAACCCGACTTATTTTTATATAGTAGATAGGTGAGTGGAAACACCGGGAGTGGACGCCCTAGAAGGACATTTATTTCTTTATCACATGTTTCCTTTGACATATTATAGTGACTTTATTGATGATGTTCTTCAGAAAAGTCAGGTTTTGCAACCGGTGTGCAAGTGTAACCAGAAGACCAATTCTCGTAATTTAAAACGTTAAAAATCTAGTCGCAGTGTCATCTCGGCGACCAACAATTAATGTCAAAAACTTGTCAAAAATGTAGAGAGAAATTAGAGAGATTTTTTGACATAATTGAGACTGAAATCAGACTGTGAACGTTCTTACAATTACGAGAATTACACCTCAGATGTAAAGGAAGCAAAAGGAGTATGTAAAGATCGTAGCAGGTTGCGTTCTGTAGTTTCTGCCTACCCCTCATGGGAAGAAGTAAGAAGTCGTGAGTTTTTTTATGTAAAGTCACGAGCCAAAGTATGTATACACTCGGCTTTATTCAAAAGAAATTTACTCCTTTATTTTTGAATGAAATTTTATGATGTTACGAACATAGCATTTTTGTACCCATAGGTTTATGTAATGTGTCGTATTTCAACGTTGCATTCGTTATTTCACGAAAAAATCGCAATTGAAAGTTGCCAAGTGTTGACATATTGGTGCTCGTGACTGTTTTTAGGTCAGTACCATTGTTAGTAGGTAACTTATACTTAAGTATTGTAGGTAATAGTTGAAGATGATGAAGAAATAAAAGATTTTCGTAATGAAATATTGTGCTTTATTTTCCCGAGTTTGCCCAATATTGAGCCCAATATCTACTAGCATCCATCGTTCATTGAATTATAAATGGCCTACAACTTAACGAACACCAGCATTATTGGTACAGGCGCCAGCACATCAAGCTCTATCAAATTTCTTTAATAGATTTTCAACTTTATAACTAAAGCATTAAGCTTAAAGGTTGATTGGGAAAATTTTACATTTTCGGGTGGCTTGACCTGCTGGGATCTGTACTTAAACATAAGCATTTCATATTCTTAACCAGCACTTCTAGTGCTTCTTATCGATCAATGGTCCACATTATCACAGGATTGCAAGCACTGGAGGTCATAGGCAGAGGCCTTTGCCCAGCAGTGGGATGATACAGGCTAACGGTAACAGTAACATTACCTTCTTCTTCTTCTTTTCGAGTCGATGAACTTCGAAGAAGAGTAGGTACTCTTCTTCGATGTTTTATATTGTTAGAACCTAGTAGCTGACCACGTTGATTGCGGCAACTGTGACATTCTTCAGATCATCCAAGGTGAACGGGCACTGAGGGCACCAGCAAGTGGGGCATGGTTTGATTAGAGGAAATCTTTAACTAGCACTTCGGCCGCAACATCGTCCGGTTGTACTCTTACATCACGGTCTTATCAATCTTACGGAATATCGGGATTAAAAGTATCCTATGTGTTAATCCTAGTTATAAACTATCTGTGTGCCAAATTTCATCCAAATCCGTTTAGTAGTTTTTGCGTGAAAGAGTAACAATCATCCATCCATCCATCCATCCTCATAAACTTTTGCATTATCATACTAGTAGGATTTGGGTTAATTTTCAAGTTTATTGATCATAGGAAAAATAATTTTATAAACTGTATCCCTGTTTTTCACCCCAGCATATTTAGAATATGTTTAGGTGCCAACTTTTAAGTTACGTCTAATCCTTATTTAAAAACTTATTTACCCCTTCTTACCACGAGGTTTTATTAGGGGTAGATTTTTGAAAAACCCAAAAACTATTAACTTTATATATAACGAGTTTAATATGCGTATGCATGTTCTCGAAACTCAGTAGGTATTAGTACTTTTGACAGATACGAGTACAATCTCTATTAGCCATCAAACAGTATTAATTGAACCGACTTGATGGCTAAGAGATGTATGGAAGTCATACTGCACCGACCCTTAACGTGGTATAAAAACCACGTGACGTGACGTCTGTCTGCGGACAATTGGACATGCTCATTTTGAATCAGCCTGCCTGCTGGTGGCATGTAATAACTTAAGCCAATTGCACATTCACTTCGAGTCAAATTCGCAGTTTTGTCAACATCATAAGCTTTTTAATTTTGTGATTCAACAATACCCCACACACTTATGTGCTGCTAGAACCTCTCTGTCTACCCCGCAAAGGAAAGCGTAAAGTTATAGCAGTAGTACATTTATGTAGTTTTAATAATTAAATAACCCATAATTTCATAGCTGAAATGTTTATTTTATACATTTTACAATAACATTAGACAATTATAATGCACTAGGTTTTAAATATTTTTTAATGATTTTATTTCACAACTTTATAGGCGTGATTACTATGTTTACAACGTTTCATAGGTTTCTGAGTTAAATCGCGGATACAGACAGACAGACTTGTCGAAACTGTAAGGGTTTCTGGTTTTTATTTATTTATTTATTATTATGGCACTCCAACGATTAATTCACTTACACATTAACAGAGAGCTTACGTCTTATTATATAAAGTACTACAGTGAACTTATCAATTAAAGGTGTGCACAGCACTAACATAGTTTGCCTAATTGATTTACTAGGTAGTGATAAAAATAACAATATGATCAAGTAAGTTAATAATAATAAAATCAATTAAGTTACAATAATGAATTAAATAAGTTAAAATAATAAAATCAAATAAATCAATAATACTTAATACAATAGAAATCAAATGTATAACATAAAATAATTACATTGAACATGACAAAAAATAAAGCGGGTTGACGTTTTCGTTCGGATATTTAATAGAGAGAAACTTGTAATATAGAAACTTGCGTAAGCACTTCGCAAAACAACATAATTACGTCAGCTTGTTGTAAGAGACTTCAATTAAATATTATACCGCTTTCAAATTCATTTATAAAAGGCGTAGGAACCTCTTCGCGGCCTATTATAGGTTACGTTGAGATGAGATAACAGTTACTGCTAAAAATAAAAATAATTCCTTTAAAATAACCGCTCTTGTGGTTGACTGCATAACTGACAAATTACCATCTCACTTTGTTGATACCTCTGCAGTGCAACATTTGTTCAAATTACCGCTAGCCGACCCCCGGTGGCATATGCCTGGTGATGTTGAACTACTTCTAGGGGCAAAGCTGTTCCCATATTTATTACTCAACAATAAAATTATTTCACCTACCGCGCCATCCGCTATTGAAACCGTGTTCGGTTATATTCTTATGGGTGAAGTACCCGCTAGTTTATTTAATAATAAAAACGAAGTACCCACTAGTTCGTTTAATAATAAAAATAATATCGCTGATTTAAATACCGCTTCATATTTTTCTACCGCGTTGAATATAGATGATTCTCATTGTTTTCTGTCGTTAGACGAATCTTTACATAAATTCTGGAACATTGAAGAAATACCCTCAAAATCTTTTATGAGTCCCGCTGAACGGGAATGTGAACAGCTGTACGTTTCTACGGTGTCACGTGACTCCAGCGGTAGGTACTGTACTGCGTTACCATTTTGTAAGAATCCAGATTCACTCGGAAATTCTTATGCTGTCGCTTATCGACGTTTTATTCACTTAGAAAAAACTAAGCTTCGCGACCCTGCTTTGAGCGCTAGTTATAACGAAATAATCCAAGAATACCTTAATCAAAATTATTTAACTGAAACTACACCTAGTGCTGCTGATCAGATTGTAGGTTATTATATACCGCATCACCCTGTTATTAGGAATGATAAACAAACTACTAAAGTTCGCATTGTCCTTGACGCGAGCGCCAAGTCTCATAATGGCGTGTCATTGAACGATTTGTTACACACAGGGCCTAATCTACAGGCTGACATATTTTTATTACTTTTAAATTTCCGATTATTCCCTATTGCAGTCACAGCTGATATAAAACAGATGTATCTCCGAATTGCTGTTATCGATGAGCATCGAAAATATCAGAAAATATTGTTTCGGTTTAATACCGCTGAACCTGTTCGCGAATTTCAATTTAACCGAGTGGCGTTTGGCCTTAAGCCCAGCCCATATTTAGCAATGCGGACAGTCCGTCAACTATCAGAGGATGAAAAACATCGATTCCCGCGCGCATCCATTGTCGCTTCGCATGAGTTATACTTGGATGACTTGGCTAACTCGACCTCCACTCTGGAGGAAGCCAAGATTCTCTCCGCTGAACTTATCGCCTTATTTAAGGCTGGGGGCTTTGACCTTACTAAGTGGGCAAGTAATTCCTTGGAACTACTAGATTCTATTCCACACTCCAACCGCTCTTCTATTAACTTTTCTGACGGGGATAACTTAAAGATTCTTGGACTCAAATGGATTCCTTCCGAGGATTGTTTCACCTTTACTACATCTAACTTGGATAAAAGTTGTACTAAACGTTCCATACTTTCCACTGTTGCCCGTCTGTGGGATGTTCTGGGTCTAGTGGCTCCCGTGGTTTTATTCGCGAAATTACTCATAAAGGAATTATGGAAATTAAACACAGACTGGGATGAAACTCCACCCGATTCTATTGTACTTCTCTTTCAAAAGTTTAAAGAGCAACTGCCTTTACTTTCCTCTTTAAAACTGCCGCGTCATGTAGCCGTTACTATGGGTTGCGTGACAAATATAGTAGGTTTTGCTGATGCCAGCTTGAATGCGTATGGCTGCGTCATATACTTACATGTTACTGACACAAATGGCAACGCACACGTAACTTTGGTGTGTGCTAAATCCAAGGTTGCACCTGTCAAGGTCGTATCTCTGGCTCGTCTAGAGCTTTGCGCCGCTGTACTCTTGTCAAGCTTAATTAAGTTAGTTTATGACACTTACCGCTCTCGTACCGCTATTAATAAAATATTCGCATTTTCTGATTCTACAATTACTCTTTCATGGATTCATTCCTCACCGCACAAATGGAATATTTTTGTTAGCAACCGCGTCGCTAAATGTCAAGAAAACCTTGATCCTAAGCATTTTTTCCATATTAACGGAAAAGAAAACCCTAGTGACTGTTTGTCTCGAGGTCTCCTACCTGAGCAGCTACTAAATCACAATTTGTGGTGGCATGGACCTGAGTGGCTTCTACGCCCAACTGCTGAGTGGCCTATCAATCCGTTTGTTTCCTCATGTAGCGAGCAGTTGCCTGAGTTTGATAATAAATCGCTAACCTTAGTATCTACTGTATCAGAACCTAACTTAATATATAGTGTTAGTCAAAAATTTACATCATTAAATAAGATACTGCGCATAATTGTTTACATCTTAAGATTTTTGCATTTTATTCCTTATGACAAGTTAAATAAGACAACTACTGTACGGGAACTAGGTACCGCTGAAATTTATTTAATTCGTTGCATTCAACAATTTCACTTTTTAGATATTTACGTCGAAATTAAAAGTAAAAAACTTCGCTCGCAGTTTAAAAAACTAGATCTCTTTATAGACGAGCATGACATAATAAGAATCGGTGGCAGGTTGTCAAATGCGAACCTTCCTTATGAAGCTCAGCATCCCGCTCTTTTACCTAAACATGATAATTTTACACATGTCTTAATAGACTATTACCATCGCATTTATTGTCATGCTGGTGTAAGCCTTCTTAGCAGTCTGCTACGACAAAAATATTGGATCCTCTCTTCTAGAGGTGTCATCAGACAAAGAGTACACGCTTGTAACTTTTGCTTTAAAGTGTCACCTTCTCACCCCAGCCCAAAGATGGCTGATTTACCCGCTTGTCGCGTACAAGAGACTAAAGCTTTTGTGCACACGGGTGTGGATTACCCTGGTCCCATTAAAGTCACGTTATGTAGACGAAGAGGTCAAAGAAGTCAGAAGGCTTACATTTGCTTATTTATTTGTTTCGTTACCAAAGCAGTTCATATTGAGTTGGTTACTGACGTGTCATCGGACACTTTCATTTCCGCTTTTAAAAGATTCATTTCCCGAAGGGGACCTGTTTCCAATTTATACTCCGATAATGGAACAAATTTCGTTGGAGCCAAGGCTCAATTGCAAGAACTACTTGCTAACCGCTACCGCATAGAGTGGAAAATGATTCCACCCCGCGCCCCCCACTTTGGAGGGTTGTGGGAATCTAATATTAAATCTATTAAAACTCATTTATACCGTGTTATCGGTTCTCAGCTTCTTACCTATGAGGAACTCTCGACTGTTCTCACTGAAATTGAGGCAGTTCTGAATTCGAGACCGCTCTGTGTCCTGACTGAGGATCCTTACCCAGAACCGCTCACTCCCGCTCATTTTATAATGGCTTCTCCGTTGACTTCGTTGCCTGTCGTGAACGTTCCCGAAACAACGAAGTCTCTAACTTGCCGCAAAAAATTGCTTGACCAAATGGTTTGCAGCTTTTGGAGAAGATGGCGGATAGAATATTTACATAACTTACAAGTTAGGCAAAAATGGTTGGATGCCGTGGACAATGTTAGGATTGGTGCAGTGGTTCTCATGCATCAAGGTGATGTCCCTCCTTTACGTTGGACAATGGGCATAATCACCGAGGTTTTCCCCGGCAAAGATGGGACAACCCGCGTTGCTATGGTGAAGACATGCAGTGGCTCTTTCAAGCGACCCATTGTTAAACTCTGCCCGTTGCCTTCCCAATGATTTCACCGCGTAATTAATATCACGTAATTTTAGTCGTAATTAATATATTTCAATTGTTTTCTTTTCTCTCTTTCTTTTAATCCGCTTTAACGCAATTCCTTTCCCTTTTTTGAGAATACTACATATCCTCAAACCCGGGCAGGATGCTTACGCAAGTTTCTATATTACAAGTTTCTCTCTATTAAATATCCGAACGAAAACGTCAACCCGCTTTATTTTTTGTCATGTCGCCAAGTTGCCTATCCATCTATCCCTCTCCCTATCATTACGTCCATACGCGACAGAAAGAGAAAGCGCCAACCGACTACCGTTTCCGGACTACGTGGAACCAAACACCAGGAGAGGGACAGAGATTCAACTTCACTTGCAATCGAAAAGTTAACCGCTCCGCACCGCAAGCTAAACCGCTAAGCTTCGCGACGCGCTCGCGCCGCGGAACATACCAAACCGTTTAAATAAAACCAATTTACGAGTGTCGGCCGACACAAAACCAGGAAGAAGCAGGGAAACAAAAAGTTACCGGACGCCGCGCCGGTCTACATATCAGCACGGCATTCAAAAACACCAAGTAAGTCCTTATTTGTTTCCTACCCCCTTGTGTGCAGGCGACATGACATTCGTTCCCGAATAATTTACACAACGCTTATTGGTCCTTCGACAGCCGCAATAACCCAACTTATTCAACATAAGTTTTTGACAATAGAAATCAAATGTATAACATAAAATAATTACATTGAAAAGTTAAAACTGTAACAAGAAATACAGAACAAAACATGAGTGACGGAATTCAAACAAGAATGTCAGCAATTTACAAGTTTTACTACGCAACCCTAAAAAGTTCTTTCTCTATTCACCAAATTCCAAAACTCGGTATTAAGATGCTAATTGTTTCCAACACTGATTAACAACACAAATGCCTTACGTAATTAATATAGTGAGAGAATTCATCAATGCTTATTTTTCTGGCTTTGTTCTTTATCATAATGACTGGTTGAAAAGCCTATTTAAATTCTTCTGATGTCTATTCATATATTAGGTTTAAGAGAGTGTCGTTCGATTGCGCGGCGTGGCGCGCCTGCAGCAATAAAATAAATATATCTTGTTTATAAGAGATTCCATAAAATATTATACAATTCTTCGTGTATTATCTGTGAATGAAAGAAAATAAGAACAAAAGTCGACTGTCTTATAGTGAGATTTAAATAATCGCGAAATGCCATGGATGTAGGTATCTCCCTAAGGTCGTTTGTTCACCGCACCGGGACGGACGTCATCGAGGATCTAGATTATTCAAACCGATCCGAGTGTGTGAACAAGATCATACGTGTTTTGTATTGCCGGTACATCGGCCCGTCACAATATTGGGCCGAGTTTTAGTGGTCGAGCCAAACTTCGGCGGCCATGATGAAGGCGCTCGGGTGACGGACGTGCGGTGGACACGCAGCCATAGTATAAATGTATCATGTGTCGCTACTTCGGATTCGTCATCGTGGACAAACATCCTAACTCTATTGGGGAATATTATTGATAGATGTTTTGTTTCAATTTCTGTACCTACATTTTTATCACGGATATTTTCTATTACAGAATTTTAATCATGGCAACATTTGTTTATGGCACCTATCATGGTATAAAGAGCTTGTTTAAACGCTCAATCGAATCAGAATATACAGACCACAGGACATTTGAAGAATTGACCAGTTGGATTTTGAATGAAACAACAACTACTCCAAGTGTTTAAGTAGGTACTTGTTTTATAATTATTAAGGTAAAGTAAGCTCTTTACTCAAATACACGAGCGGCACATTGTCGGCCACAGCCGCTGACGTGGACGTGTCGACGTGTGTCGTCGGCTGCAGTTACCGCTGTGTCGGTGACGCGTGTCGGTCGTGTGCATGCACGCTAACATGTCGTAAAGTTTTAAAGACCCAAATGAATTTCATAGTCCTTTACTTATGGAACTCAATGCGAGAGTGCCATGATAGTCTTTGATCAATAACATGCCCAAATATTTTGTAGAGTTGACCTGTTGTATAGTTTGCTCGCCACAGTAACAGTTATAGAGGGCCTGAAAATAAAATGATTTATTATTATTATTATATTGGTTGGCAAACATATATCAGAATGTCAAAGTTAGTTCCAGACTGGCACCTTTGGTTTGGGGAAAAACAAAATTAGTCGTAGTGATATTAAAAGGCTTGCTTTAAGCCAGGCAGCTATCTCAGTCATACCCTCATCAGCGACAGTTTTTACATGTTTTCATGACGTTCCTAAGAAAATCTCAAGTCTTCGTATGAAAAGATTTGTCCTCCGTTAATCCGCATATTGCATAATGTTATCAATATAAATTAAAAAGACTGGCGGACCCAAACCGCTCCCCTGTGGGACTCCGTAACAGACGTGCTTTTTGACACTACATAAGTTATTGATTTTAACCATTTGCTGTATATTTGTTTAACCGTTTGCGTCTTTAAGGTACGTTTTAAAAAGGCAGACAGAGAGCCATTCCTCGTATACCTAGGCTTAAGCGTAGGCTTAAGCCTGTGCATAAGGATCGGGACGCAAACGGTACCAAAAGCTTTCTGGAAATCTAAGAACACTTATGACCCTTGTTCACTTTGTTAACAATCTCAGATGTTAAAGCTGATGCTGCTGAAGATGTTTAGTAGTATTTTTTTAATAAGCATTAACTCACTTTCTTCCCATGGGGGTAGGAATAAACTACAGAACATCACTAGCTACGATCCTTACATACTACTTTTGAGTTGTTTACGTTCATGATCATATACGCAAGCTGGTAAAAAAAAATTAAACCGTAAGGATTTTAAATTAATTTTTGGGTATAAAATGTTCGACACCGTCCTGGGTGGATGTCCTTTTGCATACCTACAAGTTTCTGAGTTAGTTACAAGACATCTATGCAACAAGTAGTTTCAATTTTCAATAGGGGTTTTCATAGCTCTGAGATAAAATGGATATTCTCTCAACGTATTATATTATTATCATATTCTTCAGATCTTTGAAACTCGTTCAAAAACAGTGATAATATTTATAAACAACTTAGAAAGAAAGAAAAAAGTTTATTTGGACACAATTCGTGAAACACAAAATTAATAAAATAAAAAATAATGTTACAGACAACAATAGTGTGTGCCTCACGGCTGCGCCAAAAAGGTTAATTTCAGCATTAATGCCAGACAGATGCTGTCTGACGCTGGTTTTCTAATGAACCTTTAGGAAAAAGTGACGGGGAGTACACACAGTCTCAACATACCTAATACATACTTATTAATAATTAACTTACTCTTCTGGATACGGAAGGTGGAAGACAGGGTGTTGTGGCGCAGCCTGGGAGAGGCCTATGTCCAGCAGTGGACTGCGATAAGCTGAGTTGATTTCTTTTTGCATTAAAAAATGTCCATTATTCAGTATCATAATGATAATTGTTTGTAAGGGCAATTTACAACAGAAATGCCTTACGTAATTATTATAATAGAAAATAAGTGAATTTAACCATGCATATTTTATTAGCTTTGTTCATTATCATAATAACCCTTGTGGCAATAGCTATATAAGTTCTTCTGATGTCTAACCCTTGTCAGGATTAAAAACCACTGTCATTCGCCACACGTGTATAAATAGCCACGCGCTAACAGTAATAACATAAAAACATTATCTTGTTAACAAGAAATTTATTAAAGTAGTGTTAGTAAAATAACTGTTATTGAAAAAATAAATAATAAGAATCGATTTATTTACAGTAGGCTTTAAAAAATCGCGAAATGTGTCCGTAGGTATCTTGGACCTTTAGCGAAAAGTGACAGATAATTTGTTTCAATTCCTGTATATTATATCATGGATAATTTACTTTACAGAAATCTTATGCTCGGCGGAGCTTTGGTGTACGGCATATATAAAGGTGTAAAGAAGATTTTTAAGCGCTCACTTGATACAGAGTATACAGTTAAGACAGTTGAAGAATTGACTAGTTGGTTATGGAATCAAACCACAAATACTTCAAGTGTATAAATGATCCTAATTTTAAAACATCTAAAAGATTATAGGATCATACAAGTTGCTCCTTACCTAGTTGTGATAAGAAAATGTACATAGATTATTTCATAAATTATGTAGGAGAATATAAGACTTATGTCTTATATTCATTTAAAAAATTGGATTAATATTAATAAATTACATACATAATTATTTATGTATGTAATTTATTAATATTAATCTAATTTTTTTTAGGTAGGTACTACTGTTGGTAGCTTATAATTACTGTAAGACTTGAAGACAATGAGGAAATAAAAAAATTTCGTAAAAATATTTGTGTTTTATTATCCCGAGCTAGAACCAATATCTAATCGCATTCATCATTTATTGAATTTTAAATGGCCTTAAAGTTAACAGACACAGGAATTATTGGTACTTAAACATTAACATTTCATATCAACACTAAAAAAAAAAACCTCCAGTCTCAAAGCATAAGTATAGCAAAGCGGCAACTAGTTTCATCTTTCTTGAAGACGACGGCAAGAAACTCCACGGACTCTCTTATCCATTACTAGCTTCTGCCCGCGACTTCTTCCGCGTGAATTTCGGCCCCCGACCCATCGCATCGCATCCCATCGTTCCCCTGTGCTACTACTTCATTTTCGCTTAGTGTTATTTTGCCCGGCTCCCATGAGTCGTAGTGTGATGTTAGATAGCCTTTAACTTTCCTCAAAAATTGGGCTATGAATGCAATAAGATTTTTTAAAATCTGACTGTTAGTTCCGGAGATTAACCCCTACATACATACAAACAAACAAGTTTTAGTTTTAATTAACAAAATCAACCGAAGTTGTAGAGAACGTAACGAATACCTATACGTCGCGTTCCGATTTACTTATAATGATAAAATACACAGTCACGAGCAAAGCCGCGGGTACAGCTAGTTAATATAATTAGAGAACGCAACAATGCATTTTTCTGCTTTGTTGTTTATCATGATTACTCTGATTGGAATGTCTATTTAAACTCTTTGGATATCTTCGGATATTATTTTTAAAAGAGACAGTGTAATACTTCGGCGCGGCGCGCCTGCAGCAATAAAATAAAGATAATATGTTATGAACAAGAAATTTTATAAAATTAAGTTCAATTCTTCATAATGATGTGTGATTTAACGTGATTGATCTTTGATTGAAAGAAAATAAGGAACAAATTCGACTGTTTTATAGTGAGATCGGAGACTGCAAAATGCCATGGTCGTAGGTATCTATCTGCATTAGGTACTCTTTTGGCGAATATTAGTGACTAGCTGCGCCCCGCGGTTTTACCCGCATAAATTTTGATACCGTGGGAATATCAGGATAAAAAGTATTCTATGTGTTAATCCTGGTTAGAAACTATCTGTGTGCCAAATTTAATCCTAATCCGTTAAGTAGTTTTTGCGTGAAAGAGTAACCAACAACCATCAATCCATCCATACAATTTTTCGCATTTTTAATATTAGTAGGATAGGATTTGTTCGAATGTTGTTTCAATTTCTGTACCTACTACTTCAAAATGGATAATTCTTTTACAGTATTTTAATATTGGGAGGACTGTTGTATGGCGTATATTGGAGTATAAGGAGAGTGTTCAGATTTGGACGCTCAGTCGAAACAGATTATACAGAACAAACGACATTTGAAGAATTGACCAGTTGGATTTTGAATGAAACCTCCACGAGGAATCCAAGTTTTTAAGTAGGTACTTATTTTATTATTATTGGCGGACAAACGTGGTCTTTGACAAATCAGCAGAGGTCCACGCTCGAAGTTTGCCAGAGGGCTATGAAACGGAGTATTCTGGGCATAAAAGTAACAGACCGGGTTAAGAATACGACCATACGTTCCATAACAAAAATAACTGATGTCACTTGGCAAGCTGCCACGCTAAAATGGAATTGGGCTGGACACATCTGCCGCATGTCAGACGACCAATGGGCCAAACATACGACCCAATGGGTCCCTCCTAATGGCAAGAGACATCGCGGCAGGCCCAGATGGAGATGGCAGGATGAGCTAGACTCCTTCAACAAGAACTGGTCCTTAACAGCTTTAAACAGAGAGAAGTGGAAGGAGAGTAGGGAATCCTTTGCCCTGCCGTGTGACATCACAGGCTTTTAATAATATTAATAATGTATTATTAATATTATTAAAAGCCTTTTAATAATATTAATAATAAGTTATATAATTATGGACCCAAAGCTATTCGCTACTTGTAATAAGTATTTAATATAAGATAAAATGTTAAAATAGTGTTCAAATATATATCCGTATGTTAATAATATATAATTTTTCTTGTATAAAGCTAGATATAAGTTTAAATAATATTATAATACTTTAATTGTGAAAGTTCCTAATATTAGATAATGGATACTCACTACAATGTTATTAGTTTTAAGTTATCTTATTGGGCCCTAACAGGGTCATGTACTCACTAGTTTAAGCCTAGCATGTAGCTATGGTTGTGTACATTGTGAATTAAACAAATAAATAAATGTAGTGTTTTTTAAATACACATAGAAATTTTAGCAATTTTTCTGCATTTTTTTTTGTTAAATATATTAATTCCCCATCATATTGGTGAACGCAGTTCATTTATAGTTAAGTGTATTTTGTAATGTTTATGTAATTCAACAACGATATCTTACACGTTCCTTAGTCATTAAGTTCATAAGTTCTCTAGACTGGTTCTGTGCACTTCTGTAAGTAGGTAACGAATTCATAATACCTAAAACTGTATGTGATTTTTGTTTCTGAATGTTTTAGTGAGTAAGTCTTTGAAGTGCTATATCAATAAATAAATAAATAAACATAAACTCGTGCCTGCTTCTCAAAGCGGAAGGCAGAAACTACAGAACGTCACCTGCCACGATCATTGCCTTTTACTTTGTTTACGGTCATACATCTGCAGTGCGATTCTGTAAAAATCTCACCGTGATAACTTAGGTGAACTGAGCTGTCAATAGTGTCAATCCTTAGCATCCTGCAGTGCGATTCTGTAACCATCTCACCGTGAAAACTTAGGTGAAGTGAGCGTGGAGTGAGCTGTCATTCCAAATAATGCTAGGGATTGACACTATTGACAACTCACATCAAGCTCACTTCACTTGAGTTTTCACGGTGAGATTTTTACAGAATCGACCGGCTGGTGGAATGACAGCTCACTTCACCTATGTTTTCATGGTTATATCACAGGCATTGCTGCCTGTATATCGAATTCATATTTATCGATTGTCATGGTTATGTGATGCGGAGGAATGAGGAAGAAATAGTAGGGAAAGTTTTGAGTATAAATTTTAAAATTATAAGAGAAGATGAACTGTGTGAAAGAAGCCTAGAAAGGGAGTGACTACAGGCAGGGAGGGAATAAAAGCAGCAGGACACAAAATGTGTAAATTGAATAGCTAATAAGACACTGTGTAAATATAATAAAAAGAAGTTTAAACTTCCTAGCATATTATTATCTCATGTTTTTCACACATTCATTTAGCACAGACTAAAATACACACCATACACCAAATTTACATCAAATAGCAACAAATAAAAATTAAATATACATAAAGCTTAAAGTCGGATGTAAGAACCCAAGACCCTATTACGTAAGGAATATATAGGTATAATTATTATACCATGTCAAACACGCAGACCATGATTGGGTTGATCCTACAATTTAAATCATTGGATTGACTACTACAACAATAATCTTTTTCTAGCCGATGGACAATTGGACAGGACACACACGTTCTGTATCAGTATATGATGTTCCCACTGCTGGGACACAGGTCTCCACTCGGTGAGAGGGAGTGGGCTGTGATCTACCACGCGGGTCCAGACACGGCTTCACGGCTGCGCCCGTCTTCAGGCACCCACTGCGCAATCCTGGCCCATCTATCCTGGTGCATTCCGTAATTGAATTTAACAATACATGTTTATTTGCTTTGTTCATTATAATACCCCTTGTTCAAAAGCCTATTCAATTTCCTCCCATGAGTTGGTCGTAGTTAGGTACGAGCCCCTGTTCTTCAAAAGCGTTCATATCGCCATCAGTAATAAACCAAAGAAAATAACTCACAGAAAGTCAGACTTTTTAGTAGTGGTATTTAAAAAATCGTGACATGTACCTCTGGGGGTAGATAGCAGTACCTCTGGCTACTCCATCGCAGAGTGAGATTCATCGTTACAATTCCTGTTTATTTATTGATGAATCATTTATTTTTCAGAGTTTTAGCCTTTCTAGGAGCTTCCTATGGCGTTTACTATTATTTAGTAAATGTACAGAAAATGGAAATGATTTTTTTTTAAATGATGATCTGCCAAGACCTACAAACGGTTGAAAATAGCCGTGTAAATATATTGTTATTGTATTGTGCAAGAGTTAAAGTTGATATTTGTTTAACTTGAAATAACGTCAATTTGAAACATAAATAAAATTTGAATATAGGTAATTTTAGTGTTTCTATTTATGTTTCATAGAAATGTTCTCTGGTCAGGTTTTAGTACTGACATATCTCAACTGTTTTTAGGTAATACTCGTAAATCTGTAGGTATACTTAAGTATTTATTTTTATACATTATTATAAAAGAGAGCAGTGGTGGCCTAATGGTAACGGCTGTGACTTACGAGTTGTAAGTCGCAGGTTCGAACCCAGACAGGCGCTTTACTTTATTTAATTATTTCATCACCACTGCTCTCAAAACGGTGAAGGAAATACTTACTTACTCGCTATATAATTTAATTAGCAAAGAACTAGCTGTGCCCTAAGAGTGTAATTTAAAAAAAAATGTTACGTCAACGAATCAGGGATTCCGCCTGATTCGCTGACGTACACTGCGTTATTTTAATTGTCAAATTAGTGTCATGTTTCCGAGATATTCGTTCAAAGTTGATCACGTTACATATTTTTTTTTTAACTTACGTACACCTTGTTTTTTTATCAAGCGATTTATATAAGTTACATGCGTGGACGCAATTAAACAAAAAAAACAAAATGGGGCGACAGTGGGTATGTGATATTAGGTATCTTCAATCCCCTTTAGAAAACTGGCTATACTAAAGACTAGGAGTATTTTGAAACTACGAAATAAACGATCGAATCCTATATTTTTGACAAGTTTTTGACATTGATTGTCGCCGAGATGAGACTGCGACTAGATTTTGAACATTTTAAATCACAAGAATTGGCCTTCCGAAGTGTGTGCTTACATTTAAGAGTGTGGTACAGACTAACAAACTGTAAACTCAATTCAATTCTGTCAATTCTGTAAAAATCTCACCGTGAAAACTCAAGTGAAGTGAGCTTGATGTGAGTTGTCAGTAGTGTCAATCCCTAGCATTATTTGGAATGACAGCTCACTCCACGCTCACTTCACCTAAGTTTTCACGGTGAGATGGTTACAGAATCGCACTGCTGGTCAACTTTCTCCATGGGGCCAACATCATTATCGCGAAAAAAATATCAGCTGTCCCATATACAACTTCAATACCTACTCAACCCAAATGAATTTTGCTCTCTTAAATATGAACACACATTTCTGATACGCGCTGTAGTAAATTGTGTGTTCTAAACATAATAAATAAATTGTGTTATCTTTGCAGATGTTTAATCTACGGTTCATTGGGTTACATAGTATATTTAGTTTTTAGAGATGCGAAAGAAAGGTTTGACAATTTCGTGAAAGAAGCTATGACTGACAAACCCAAAGAAAAACCCAAAGGAAGACCCAGAGGAAGACCCAAAAGTTTGTTTTTAGAAGAAGATGTTGATGATGATTCATATGATGATGTTACGGATATTACGGTTACACTGACTGTAACTGGAATGACACCACCACAATGTCTATAGTACCTAATAAAAATTGGAAACCATAGGGTCCAATGGAAAAACACTCCAAAGTATAGTGAAATGTTGCCAGAGTAACTAGAAGATATAAAAGAAAGAAAGAAGGAAGGTATTAAGGAGTCTGATTGGATGATTTTGAAACAAATCTAATACCTATAGTCCTATACGATAGATAAACGTTCGTTATTTGTAATTACGAGTATATTGTAGATCTGTATTAGAATACTTTATCCTTTATATTCACAGAAATATAACAATGAATATAATTTGATATATCACGTTGATTTTTAATATATTCATAATTATATTATATAATAATATGTTAACATTTTCACTTTAGAAAAAATAATTAGATGATTTTCGTACAAGGGCGATTCAGTAAAAACAGCGCTTTCGAGTTTTTCGTTTTTATTATTGGAAACAGACATTACATCAAATCAACAACAACATAATATATAATATTTTGCAATGTCTTGCAATAAAATTAAAATAATAGTTGTTCCCTTAAGTACCGATTGAACACTATCTAATAAATTACTAAAACTAACGATTTTGTGATGTCACATTATATTAATATAACTTTTATAAAGTTCTATTCGATGCAATCGTATGTCTTACTTAAAAGGTTTGTGCGTTACTACATTAACATTGTGTGTGTTATTATTTCTTAGGCTCTTCATGTTTTATATCATACAATAATTAAATAATGTAATATAATTATATCATCTATTCAGCATATACACTAAACTTTTAATAATTGCAGCTATTAAAGAAATTTTTGGCTATTATCCTTATTTAAGACAAAATAGTGAAAAATATCACAAACAAAATTAATATAATAATATATCATTAAATATACTAAAAATATAACATTATCAAACGTTATCGTTAACATTATCAATCATTATCTGTGAAATAACCTGTAACAACATGATACAATTTTTCATTTGTGATAATTGAATTAAATTATGAGCTATTAAATTTATTTTTATTAAATAGGTTATCTATATGAATAACAATAAAAAGCGTATTTAACATCAAGTACTTAGGTTTTAAGAAAATTAAGTGTCTTGTTTATAGTGAAAATCAGAGTCAAGTAGTAGGCACCAAGTGCAAAAATATATAACTTGAATAATGTTTTTATTCGTTAAAGTAGTAAATAAGAATATAGATCCTATTTATTTTAATTAAATTCTTCGCCAAGTGAGATTATTCGCCATTGTTTTTTTTTTATTTGTAAAAGCTACGCATCAGGAATACCTACTAACAATTACCTATGTTCTCTAAGGGTTGATTTTTTTAATCGACAAATAATTTTTATTCAAGGAATAAAATTGACGTCTGACAGTTTTTGTGTGCAATAACTGTCAAAATTTCAAAATCCTCGGATAAAATTATCTGACAAGGGAAAAATCAGCCCTTAATAAAATCAAAACCATTTTTTATATAATTAAGTACCAGGTACATAAAATAAAAAATGGTCTACAAGGCCTACAAAGTCCTCACATTTCTGAGGCGTGTGCGGCTCCTTAGAAATATGAGGACTTTGAATTTCTTCATTTGATATTCTTTCAACGGGTCCCAGACAACGTTCGGCGACATCGAGGGTGACCCAGGGGAAGATGGCGGGAGAGACAGGATTTGTCCAGACTAGCTCAAGACAGAGAGGAGTAGAAAGGAGAAAGGGAGACCCTGGCCATGCTGTGGGACAACATATGCTAAAAATTATATCGATTCACATTATTTAGGGAAGCATAATACCTACTACTTAAGTAAAAACAAATCATTCTTTTGCTTCCTTTAAATATTATGTGTGACAGTTAAATTAAGAAGAAACTGTGATTATAAAAAAAAAATACGATTTTATTTCTGCTTGCATTAGATAAATACACTGATTTGATAGCAGATTCATTAATAAAATAAACAAAATTTTGATTCTCAAAGGTTCTTTTGCCGAGCAACATTCTGATGAATTATCTACAGGAAAAATATTATAGTCCAAGAAGGACAGAAATTCTTTCTTGCTTTATCTTAAAATGTTATAACATCACAAATCAAGACCAAAACGTAACGTAACGTACGTTACGTTACGTTTCAATCACCATCATCATCACTGTTACGTTAAACAATATTTTTTTTAGTTTTAATAAAAAACTTATCAAGTAATTTCCTTATATAACACCCAATGCCATTATTTCAACGTTAATAATAACGACAAATATCACATTATTAATTTCAGTGTCAGTGTTTTTAAAGCCACTGTGATAAATGTGAGAATTTCATGAAAATTTTGAAGAGGTCTTAAAGCCTCTGTGATGTTTTATTAGTATACAAGGTGTAGTTTTGCATCCTCGTCAAATTCAAGGAGGTAACTATGCTACTGATTCTCGACACGAATCAATAATAAAATAAGTAGTTTTTTTTTTCTAATTTTCGGAAATCGGCATGTGTGCATGCATTTTAAAACGCGGCGTGTGAGACCGCACTGTAACTGGCCTTTTACACACACATAAAAACGCGGCCGCTTATACGATACCATAACACGATTCTGTTCTGTGAAAGTGATGTATTCTGAAATACTGTCAAACTTAAATAACTAAAAACACAAGTATGTATTCATTATTTACCAGGGATCGTAATTTTATTTGATTATTTATCTCTTTCATAACAGCCTCCTGAAGTTTGACGAGGATGCTAATCAACAGCTTGTATACTCATATTTTTACTTTCTTTTTTTTAATATTTAAATCCACTGAAAAAATCAAGTGGAGTGATGTGTTAGTTACCTCAAACAGTTTTGCAATACTCAATCTTTTTTTTTACGATATTTTATGTCGAGCGATTTCACTCATACGATGGTATGAGTGAAAATTTAGCATTAAAGACTTTTTCCGTACAAAAAATCAGACACTTTAAATTGAGTATCGCTGTGAATGAGTAGGTACTCTAAAGAGATTTATTCCCAATACTTTTTTATTTATTTCTTAATGGAATTATTTTTGCTCTTCGGATACAGCCCGTCCATTCCTTTTCCGAACGGAGTTTCGGAGTTTGTTGTCAAATAATACGATCCTTGGGCGCTGGAATAAGAAAAACTCAATTAGTGGTAGGTATCCAAAGAAATAAGCACTTTATATTTCATTCATATTTCTATCCTCGCCTCTCATGCATGAGGTTGCGGGATGAAATTCAGGGAAGTAACAATGTGACTTTTCAATTGATCTAGATACTTTCTGCGTTTATCTTGGACATACTGACATCAGTGAAGGAAAACATCGGGAAGAAACCTGGCCTTTAAGTACTTAAGAAATGACTGAAATCTTCAGCCCATCTTGAGCATCCCTGGTGATTAATGCTCGTGTCTTAGTATAAGAAGAAGCATCTCTGCAGTGGGACAATAATAGGCTTGTATTAATATATTTCTATGGTTTGATTTTATTATGGCCCTGGCAGTGTACACCCGTGTAGATAACAGACGTGTTATTTTTCCTTAATATGTAGGTCATTATAAAGCACAGTTTGGTTTCAACTTCCTTTATTTAGGTAAATGTTAACAGGATAAGATTGACATCACCAAATATTGTTTTCTTGTATTATTGTATTGTGTTCTGCCCGCCAAGTGAGCGTCGCTGAGCGAGTCGGTATTCTCTTTGATAGCTATTGTCGTTGCTGCAAAAGAGTACTCGCCAGCAGCGGTGTGAACAGTCCGCAATAAACTATTAATATATGTATATCTTTTATCACGGGATCTATAATGTTTCGTATGTTTCTAGAGCGAGCAAATTGTTGATAGCTAGTCGCGTTCTCGTCGGCGGTGGGACGTCAGATGCCTTAGACATCTTATAAGACACCCTCGGGTAGAAAGATCATACAGAAAACACATGTATTCTAATGATTTTGGTAAGCAATACCTTCCAAGACCTATATTCAAATTTTATTTATGCTTCAAATATTTCAAGTTAAACAAATATCAACTTTATTTTATTGGTGATTTCAGAGTAACTAGCATTATTGAAAAAGTTATAAAAGTGTTTGAAGTTGTAGCGTAAACTGAGCTTTATTATGTAGGAATTCAAGTAATTTTTTCATAAACTCATATTTGTTTACATTTTTAGCGAATATGTCACGGATGCAGATTATGTAAGTTAGTTCATGTAAAATCTAATGAAAACAGTTCGCCTCTTTTTAATCGATTGTATATTGTTTCGGAGTTTTCGGAGTGATGCTTTTTACTTACTTATTATCACAGCTATAACCCATATACACCATGCCGTCTTCAGGGGTGGGATTTTCTCTAAATTTATGGTAAGATTCGGCAGGAGAGGCTGGAAACGCTTCAGGATTTATCACCGATTCCGCGAAGAATCGCCACGACCGCCAGTGGCTGCATAAGTCTGGAAATATTTAGAAGACTAAGTTTATTGGTAGAATCTTAGCAGGTGTTATTACAGTTATATTGAAGACTATCAGTTTGTTACTATTACCTAATATCCCAGGGATGTCTTACCATATTAATCAATTTGAAAGGCCGTGTTATGCTGTTAACAGCGCAAAGGAATAATAATATCCTGCAGAATGGGTCATGGTTAAATGCTCATAGAGTCAAGGTGCGATGAGAAATTAGCCTGTTATGTGCCGAAACCGTAATTAACTTTGCACTAATTTAGCAGAGATTTATATAGATAGGACATACACCAATATAAAAAAAAATTAAAAATCTACCTACTATTCATCCTTTTAGCGTTTTTCCGAGAAGGTTGGGCTCGTCTCCCAGTGTTACCAGATGAGGCTGAATATCATTACATTTTAGAAAACTAAAATATTAAAATCTCTCCTAATAGAAGAGCTTTAGATACAATACCATACCATACCATAGGCACAATTAGATAATCATAAGAGGACGACACAGTAGCGTAGTAGGCCTTTGAAAAGCGTAAGTGCAATGTTGCTTGAAAAAGACGTGTCCGTCAGACACGTTAGTTTATTCAAGCAAGCGTAAGGTAGTATTAGGTAACTTGTACCCAGTACACGGAGCATTGTTCAAGCTCACGTAAGCTCAACAATAACCAACCCAATCCTACAGCACCACCAGTGCTGCTAAATGAAACCTTTTAAGATATCACACTTTATTAAAACACTTAGTACTTACTATCATCGGAGAGAGGTATGGGTGCAAATCGGGGACATCCCGGTTGTATGCTTTTCCCACCGTTCGGCCAGAAGTCAGCCGTCCCGGTCCGGACCGGCGCGCCGTAGCCGCCGGCATCCGTGTGTATGACGTCTACGAACTCCGCATCCTTCCCGTTGACGTGTTCCATCACCACACCATCAGGGTAGAACGCTGGAAAAGCAGGATCGAGTGCCGTTAATCTGAAATGTTTGTAGGCTGATGTTAATTTAGTGTGGTTTAGAAGAAAACGTGCTCTATTAGTTACGGTAATTGTTACACTAAGGATACGCGGACCAGAAACACCGCGATGGGATGCCCTAGAAGGACATAATTATCAGAGAGCTTAGGAGCGTAGTACTCGCAACCGGCGTGCGTGTATGACCAGAAAGCCAATTCTGGTCAAATTCAAGTCCCAATCTCATCTCAGCGACAATCTTTGTCAAACACTTGTCAAAAATGTACGTATTTTGACAGATTGAGACTAAGGTTAGACTGTGAATGTTCTTAAAATAACGGAGATTGCCCCTCTGATGTATGAAAGTGATCGAAGCAAAAAGGGGTATATGAGGATCGTAGCAGGTGGCGTTCTGTAGTTTCTGCCTACCACTCACAGCTGGGAGTAAGGTGTGATATATATGTAAGTTTTGTAGATAGAACAAGGAAGAGACGGAAGAAAATTACCCAATCCTCCCAAAGTAAGAAAATTTTTGGAGGCTAAAACAATGGAACATAATTGTTATTAAACTAGGTTCATCCCGCGGCGACTTCGTCTGCGTGAAATTTCATAATCCCCGACCCTCCACGTCGCACCCCATCATACTTTCTTTATTTTTGCTCGGCTCCTAACTCCTAAGGGTACTTGCGTGGTGTAAAATAGCATAAGTATTTCATATAATCTGTGTGGATCTTTCCTCAAAAGACTATATCAGACACATGGTCTCATACACACATACGGTCATGGTCTACATGGTCTTCACATGATTTGACCAATATTATGTCTGGACTTTAAAAGAAACTGTGATCACTGAGTTTGTTTCGGCCTTTCTTCTCAGAGTAGTCAGATAGGAAACGCCGAACTCACATAGTTTAAAAAAAAATATGATATACGTGTAAAAGTGTTTGTACAAACTTACTTATACAAAATAAATCATTTATCTTTCGCATGATAACAATTTATTGGATGTCTTGTGTCATTAATTTGCTTTATCATAAATATTTTAGCCAAGATTCCCTTGACATGTTTTTTTTTTGATAAAGTTAAGTTGCACGTGCATGATTCTTGCGAAGAACTACTACTTGCTTACGACTTATGCAATATGCAGTGTGTGTTGCGATTAATCGCACTTACGACATGACTAAATCTAGTACAATTCGTTTTGTGGTGTTCGGGATGATTTATACTTTCACCATTTTCACGCATAACATCTTGTTCATTATTATTTATACAGGGTGTAAAAGACCCATCACGAAGCCACGCATTCTGTACATCAAACTAAGTCTTTGTGCAAAAATAATTGTTGGGAAATTACTTTTATTTTTGTCTGTAATTCTGTAATTGTATCAATATCAACTTTTTTCTTTCTTTTCTTTTCTTATGGGTAAGTTTGTCCTAAATTATGTATTCCTCACCACAAAATATAGAAAATAAAATTATTAAGTTTATAGATTTCTTCATTTATTTTACAATTCCTAACATTATAGATGTCTTAATTCATTCGTTTCTTTAATGAGGTCAATTACTGTCCTCAATAAAGGAACAAAAAACGAATAAAATAAAACCTACATGGTTTCACTCCTACGACATACTTAGTTCAGAAATACGCCACTAGTAGCGCTGCTGAGATGTAAACTTTCTGTCATGGGCTGAGGCATACCTACGTCTTAATTATAATCTAAGTTAATTATATAATATATATAAATATATTCGTGTCTATATTTATATAATTATATTATATATCGCGCTGTGTACGGACATTATATTTTCATAACTTCTACATTTTTCCTAAGTATATTAGTGCAACTGAAGATAATAGGACGATAATAATGTTTAAAATTAGAAAAGTATACCTATTAACTTTTCTAATTTTAAACATTATTATCGTCCTATTATCTTATCCATTGATTTTTATTACGATAAAACCTCTTTAGGTTCAATATAAATAGCAAGAAAGCAAATTGTACATTCATTTTTAAAAACCCGTCTTGAAAAAAGTAAAATAATTCATTAATTTTTTTTTTAATTTTAGTAAAATTTTTGATTAAATGCAAAAATTAGAAAAAGTTTTATAAAGTAGATACCTTTTTACAATTTTGTTGTACTTAGTCTTGAGTTCCCTGGCAGTATATCCGGCCACATGGCTGCCTAGAGAGTGGCCTATCACGTGGAACTTCTCAAGAAGTAGTCCTGATTCTAATAGTTTGTTTAATTGTTCTGCCGCTGCTGTTCCCACCTGAAAGAAGAGAGGATTTCGATAGTTGAGGAGTTCTCTGTAAGTAATTACACCTTTTTTTATTTAAGTTTTTTTTTTTGTATTGTTCCTGCATAACGTAAAGTGGCTCGTGGCTAAATAATAACAGCCGCACGGGTCGGTTAAGCTACGCTTGCCGCGGTCGGCTCGTGCATCCATGATATATCGAGACCCCTCCGTGCCCCAAAAAAGCTCATTAATCCGTAACGACTGTCAAAGATCTCTTTGACAGTCGTTACGGGAAGCCAGAAGCCTAAAAGTCTGACAAACAGAATTATCATTGACAAACACAAAAAACAATAACAAGTTGGGGGTTTTTTTTTTGTTTATGTTCTTTTTTGAAGAAAATACATTTTTTTTTCTTTCTTTCTTTTCATTTGAGTTGAAGGTGTTGCAGTTTTTAAAAGAAGAGTAAAAGAACACTATCTTTCCACTTCATCATAGTTTTGTATGTATTTATTTTTGTGATATAATAATTTATGGTTAGGTGATATTTATTTTAGAAGTATGTATGTTTATTATGTATGTATGTATGTATATTCTCATAATATTTGTTTAGTTGTGATTTGATGTATTATTTTTTTGTCTCCTTTACTCTTTGACCCGGTGTCTACATCTCTCTATCTATTGTCCTATCGCAGGTATGCTGGAAGATATTTCTTATGAAATAAGCATCACCTCTGTACCTATTGTTCTGTTCTGTTTTTTTTCTTGTCTTTTTTTATATATAAGGTGCTATAAAAATATCTGCCACGGCTTTAATGGGAGGTAGTATTGTGTTTATAGATTACAATAGTGAAGAACTTTCGTACCCCGGAACAGTTAATTCACGACCGAGTGGCCGCCGCGCACGGCGGCATTGTTTGATAAGAATGGCAACAGTGTATGAATGAACGTCGCCGGCGTTTTTTAATTGAATTCAGTGCGGTGCGGTAACAGCTTACAAGTCTACGGGATGGTTTTATACTAATAAATCAATTCAAATTTATACGTACATTTTTTTTGTATGAAAAAAAATATGACGAATAATCAATAATTTATCTTTACTATTGTAATCTATAAACACAATACTATCTCCCACTGCAGCCGTGGCAGATATTTTTATAGCACCTTATATATGTGTGTTCATAAATGGTTAAATAAATAAATAAAATAAAGGTTTATATTTTTAGTGTACCCTATTTTCTGTTTACCTGGGAAGGTACTTATTAACTTATTTATTTATTTTATGTAGGGCTCGTGACTAAATGATAACATACTCATGACTCGATCGAAAGTTAAGCTGCGCTTGCCACAGCCAGTTCGTGAAACCTTCCATTACATAATTGAGATCCCTCCGTGCCTCCGAAAGCACGTTAAGCCGTTGGTCCCGGTTCTCATTCGTAGATCTTTGATAGTCGACACGGGTAGTCAAGACTCCCAAAATCTAAAAACCAGTGTAACCAAATTATATCGTGTTACCCAGTAACTGGGTTGTTCTGGTCATAATTATAGCCAGTCTCTCCATGTAAAATACTGGTATTCAGCTACATCCGGTTAGCCTGGAAACCGACCGCAACATAATTAGTTGGAAAAGGCTGAACAGATTTATATATACGAGTATTAAAACCTTATGCACAGGTAAAAATAACTATACAAAGGCTGGCTCGCTCTTAGGTAGTTATTATAAGGAAACAATACAATTGATCCATAAAATTGATCCTTATTATTTTTATGAGCTACTAGCTTTTGCTTGCGGCTTCACCCGGTAATTATCCCACGCGATACACCGGAATAAAAATTATTCTATGTACTCTAACCCAGGTCATGATCTACGTGTTAAAATAAAATCGTTAACCTCTGCCATATAAATCAATTTATTTAAAGTTTACATAAATTAATGCTTATTATACAAGAATATAGATATGAATTATGCGTTCGACCATCAAAGACCGATTTGATGCACAAAAGCATACTTTGAATGGCCCCAAAAATATTTAATAAATTACCAAATGGAATTCAGGACTAAAATATTATTTATTCAATTTAAAGACAAATTAAGACATCTATTATTAGAAAAATGTTATTATACTATTGACGAATTCCTTTATAAAAAATTGTAAGTTATTTGACATTGATATTTATTTAATTTTGGCATTGTATTATTATCCCAATTTCTATTCATTAATTGTGTTTTGTTGTAATTATTTTATTTTAATATGTTGAATATTCTTTTTTATAATAACTACTAATTATTTGAAAGCCTTTAAGGTAGATATTGAGGAACTAATTATTAATTATTAAGACCTCATGTAAAATATACCAAAAATCACACCAATAAATGAATTTTATACTAGACTAGCTGCTGCCCGCGACGTCGTCTGCGTGAAGGCTCTGTCGCTATAGCATTATAAGTAAACAACTTTTAAAATTGCATTAAAATATAAGTTTTTTTGCGAAGCAAGTGAAGCGAAGCAAGTGAAGAGAGTTATATGGGAATCCTGCTGAGTTCAGTCATAAGATGTGACTGAAGGAAATAGAGAAAATAATGCAAGAATACATTCCAGGACACAAAAGAGTGAAAATACGTACAAAGGTATCATACCTCACAACACTTCCCTATAAACTACGTTGGTAGTTATGCTGCCAGGAGCCAAAATGTAAAGAGAGTCAGGATTGGTGACGCGAGAGCAAGCGACGTACAGTTGCCCGTGTGAGAAGCAACTCGTCCTGTGGTCGACACCCGCTGCCCTCAGTGTCTGCCCCTGCGACTTATTGATGGTCATCGCGAAGCAAACATTCACGGGGAACTGTACGCGCTTGAACTGGAACGGGTAGTTATGAGGTATGAAAGGAATGCGTGGTATAAATACTGCCTCGCCGACGCCACAACCCGTAAGAATTTCCGCCTCAATGGTGTGTCTGTGGAGCGAGATGACTTTAAGGCGGGTCCCGTTACACAACTTCGGAGGAGATAGGTACAGAAGAAGCATAATCGGGACACCGACCTTCAGCTTGATGGTATGCGCTGGAAGTCCACTTGCTGACAGGGAGTTCAGAAATTCCACGGGATAATGTGTGGCGTTATCTTGCTCGACAACAGTGTTTATCGAGGTGTAGACCACTTCATTCCCCTCAATTTCCGAGAGAATGCATTTGTTAATTGCTGCAGCCTGATTATTTTTGGGCGTCAAAATGGCCCGCTCACACACCCAAGAATTCTGCTGGTGCAGTATACGACTGATGTCCCCGTACACACAGCGAATGAGTTCTTCTAAGCTGGATACCACTCTACCGAGAGACTCTGGAAGCACCACCTGTCCACCTCTCTCTTCTGGTAGAGTGCCTTCGCCAAGACTTAGAAAGACATCGGAGAATTCTTGAGCACATGCATTGCCGCCGAGCTGAGCTCTCATATTAATGGTCAAGCGCAGCGTACGAACTCGTGACCAAAACGAAGATCGTTTCAACGAAGCATTCACCTCGTCAGCCCTCGATCCCCGCGTCACCACGGGAAGCGTTTGCCGGAAATCGCCACTGAACAGAACTATGACACCACCCATCAAATGTTCGTTCCTGCGGATGTCCTGCAGGGTTCTGTCCACGGCCTCAACTGCCTTCCTATTGGCCATCGTACACTCATCCCATACGATCAGAGAGCAATCCTTGAGCACGTGTCCCTTATTGCTGTTACGTGACACACCAAAAACAGGCGTTTCGGCGTTCTCTAAATCGATGGGAATTTTAAACATGGCATGTGCTGTCTTGCCGCCCGGAAGTAGTGTGGCAGCGATTCCCGACGACGCTACAGCAATAGCAATTTTGCCTTGCCTCCTGACCTTTGCAAGTATGCCAGTGGTAACAAATGTTTTTCCTGTTCCACCAGGAGCATCCAAGAAAAACATTTTACCCTGGTTTTGCCCGATGCTTTCAAGGACGGTGTCATAAATGTGTTTTTGCTCTGAAGAGAACAAAGCGACATAGTCATTTCGTATGGTGGTCATTTCGCCCGGATCGTAATTTGTCTCAGCGTTATACTCCCGATTTCCACGGTCTGTATACGGTGATGATGTGGGAGCTGATAACCCATATTTGATCAGTGGATTGCCGCCGATAGAAATGACCACATCTTGAAGTGAACTGAGACAGGTGTTCAGCACGCGTTCATCAGTTACTTCGACTTCATCTCCAGTAACACGCCTCAAAGCTCGTAGAAAATCTTCAGACAGATGATGGCGATACTTCTCCCACAAAGCTACCAGGTTCGCGGCTCCACAAAACACCAAGATGACGGCAAACAGATGACGCATGCAGCTGGGACTGTCACTGACGCTCGCCTCCGCGAGGGTGTCATCCCAATTTTGGTCACCGTCGAGAAGGTGACGTGCTACGCAGGCTGCGCGGTAAGTGGGATACTCCACGCCATCAAATGTCCTCAGAAAGGCGAAAGACGTTGGGCCTCGGACAGTGTGAAGTAACAACCGCAGAAAATTGCATTCGCCATTATTCGGATGCACGGTATAAACCCTACCCAATGCGGTGTCCTTGAAAATTCCCGGAAAGCCTTCCACAGCACCTCCTCGTCGACGTCGGTTAAATACACCCCTTTGCTCGTCGTACGTGTATATGAAGGCAACTCGTCATACGTAAGGGATCTGGCAAACTGGTCGACTTCACAAAGCGTGTTTTTTTAAATTGTCTTCCTCAACTCTGCTCAAGATTTTGAGGGTTTTGTTGGAACTTGAATTTGTCGAAACGAACTATACCATACAACTTTTATGAAGAAAATGCACATTGCCATCTATGAATTTTAAGAATAACTAACTACTAACCTCGCCAACATGATCAAATTTAAATTATTTATTTCCAAAAAGTGTTAACATGTAACTTGATTTGATTTTTATGAAATCTCATAGATGGCGCTGCTTCAAAATTTTCATTATACTACTAACATTAATTAAACTATGTTTCTCTGCCCAAGTTACTTAAATGGCGTAGTTTTTATAGTGTAAAGCTAGATAATAGCATGGCTTACTCAAAAACAACATTTAAATATGCGTCGTTAGATTACACGCTGTGACAGAATACGTAGGTAAGAAAAATAAAGATTCACAGCTCCTCCCCCGTAGGTGATAGCGTGATAATATGTTTCCAGAGTTAAATTATGGTTTACTAAATAAATAACATGTCATTTTGTGCATTCAATTATTTTGTGCATTAAATTACGAACAAAAACCTTTTAAAATCAATATTGCTTACCTCCTATAACATACGGCGTGATAATATGTAGCCTAAAGCCTTCCTTGGTTTACAAAGAACATTTTTGCTGAATTTCACTTCAATCTATCCAGTAGTTTTGGCGTGAAGCCGTACCATACACACAGACAAACAGACAAACAGACAAAAATTCTAAAAAGTCACTTTTTGTCATCAGTTACATTTTTCTAACAAAAGCCACTTATTTTTTCTCGAAAATTCTCAATGTACAGTTTTTCTTTCGTTACTGTTTTATTATATGTATAGATAATAATTTCTTTTTGAAGTTTTCAAACTCTGCAAATGTAATGAATAATTATCTACTTTATTTTGTAAAATTCACTAGGTATACAGGCACAACAAGGTGTATCTACATAGATTCTACGCCATAAAAACTATTCTGTTGTAAAAATGCAAAAATAGGTTATAATGTCAACAATGCCATAAATTAAGTACCTACCTACCTACTAGTATTTAAAATAGTGAAGAATATATTATAATGAAGGTCATCAATTCAACAAAGTGTTGACTTCACTCCAAGGTTCCAATAATTGCATTTTATTTATTCGAAAGAACAAATAATAATACATAATATATTACAAATAAATGGAATATAAGGCGTTATTGTTCGATAATTCTAATAATAGGTGCGATAAAATAAAAAGTTTTTATGGCGCGAGTATACTATTATGTACCATAATACATACACTCAAAAGTTTATATATTTACGCATAGAAATCTATTTGTGGTTATTTTGCGACGGCGCGGCGCGCACTTTGGCCTACAGTTATTATGTCCATGCACGACTTACTGGATCAAACTCATCATCATCTGCCTAGCCTTTTCTCAACTATGTTGGGGTCGGCTTCCAGTCTAACCGGATGCAGCTGAATACCAGTATTTTACATGGAGCGACTGCCTATTTGACCTCCACAACCCAGTTACTGGGTAATATGATACCCCTTGGTAAGCCTGGTTGTCAGACTTTCGGGCTTCTGACTACGTAAAGACTGTCAAAGATCCACGAATGACAGCCGGGACCAACGGCTTAACGTGCTTTCCGAGACACGGATCAAACTATCGACTGATTTAGCCCAGGGGCTGCAGTCTCGACATTCATAGCGATCGATTTACGACCGAATTCGGTCGCAAAGTCCCGGATTGATAGGTGTAATGTATGGAGTGGCAGGACTTTGCGACCGAATTCGGTCGTAAAGCGATCGCTATGAATGTCGAGACTGCAGCCCCAGATATGTACAGTCAGGAGCACCAATATGTCAACAGTTGGCAACTTTCAAATGCGATTTTTTCGTGAAATAACGACTGCAACGTTGAAATACGATACATTACATAAACCTCATCATCTGCCTAGCCTTTTCCCAACTATGTTGGGGTCGGCTTCCAGTCTAACCGGATGCAGCTGAATACCAGTATTTTACATAGAGCGACTGCCTATCTGACCTCCACAACCCAGTTACTGGGTAATACGATACCCCTTGGTAAGACTGGTTGTCAGACTTTCAGGCTTCTGACTACCCGTAACGACTGTCAAAGATCCACGAATGACAGCCGGGTCCAACGGCTTAACGTGCTTTCCGAGGCACGGAGGGGTCTCGGTATGTAAAGATGGTCACCCATCCACAGATCAACCGCGGCAAGCGTAGCTTAACCTGACCGATCGACCTGTGCGGCTGTTATTATTTAGCCACGGGCCCCTCTATTTACATAAACCTATGGATCCAAAAATGCTATCTTCGTAACATCATAAAATTTCATTAAAAAATAAAGGAGTAAATCGCTTTTGAATAAAGCCGAGTGTATACATACTTTTGCTCGTGACTGTACGGGCGATATTTTAATGCGACGATTTTTATCGCGCACTTGATTTTCAAGTCTCGGTGTTGTGTTGAGTATATATATACTCAGTTAGATTTTCGATGTTCGGCTCAGCGCTCTTCGCTGTGATCAGCGCATCAATAAAATATACTGGTGGATTTCCAACTCTCGGCACTACGCAGTAGCAGCCCGGAGGCTGGGTTTGTACCTGAAGGTCAATTCTCGTAATTTAAAACGTTCAAAATCTAGTCGCATTCTATCTCGGCGACAAACAAATGTCAAAAACTCGTCAAAATGTGGGGAAATTAGAGGTATTTTTGACAGATTGAGACTGAGATCAGATTGTGAACGTTCTTAAAATTACGAGAATTGCGTCTGGTTGCTGGCCATAAACTCGCCCCCTGTCAAATGAGACTTAAACATAACTGGCGAAATGTGGGTGATACTACAAGTACAGTCAACAGCAAAAGTAGATGATCAAAATCAGAAATTCAATCAATTCAATTCATCTACTTTTGCTGTTGACTGTATTTGTAGAGACCTTTGTCGAACCCTTCGGGGCTTATAGGCATGATGTTATGTTGTTATTATTTGTATTTGCTTTGACCGAAACTCAGACACATCGTTAACTGTGGCTTCGGGTCTGTTACAGTGCATTATTATTACGTGGACAAATTAGCCATATAGCCTTATAAGTGAGATAGTGGGTGTCTAATAGCCTTCTCTAACATTAAATCTTACCTTTTTCGTGTTTCGTGCGGCATTAACTAAGTAAGAACCGTGGGCCATATTAGACCAGTCCAATAATATAACGTTTGTGTCCGGCCTTGCTTCCAAGTATGAGCTCACCACGACCTGAAGATAGAAAAGAAAATAATTAAGATACAAAATCTAAAACTTATCAAGAAAAATTATGTTAAATTAGCTTCTGCTTGCGGCTTTCGCGTGTGGATGTCGGAATCGAAATCCTACGGACGTGTTACCGGGACAAAAGGATGCCATCTATCTCCTTGTCAAATCCATACAGTGGCTTAGGCGTGAAAACGTAACAGAATTACCTACTTTCGAATTTATAATATTAGTAAGGATGGATGGTTTTCTGTAATTACCTACGCCAACATTTCTACTCTATCCCTGGGGTACTTAAAATCATTGTTTCTGGCATCTTCCTATATACCAAAATGTAATAAATAAAATAGCGATAGCTAATCCCTCATCTTAGTCATTTCTCCATTGACGAGGTAAAGACTCTCAGGAGTTGTATTTCTGTGTTACTTGTAGCGTTCATAGTTTGCTAACCATACCTAATAATTATTATTATAATATTTAATCGCACTGATACCCTGGTTAGATCTAACCACGCTTAGTGCGAAGGCTCAAAAGTTTTATGGTGGTGGTTCATATACAACGTGAGGGCTATCTACATTGACTTCAATGTCAACATTAGCAGTATTTCGTCTATGTAAACACCATATCACGGTCATCAATCCTCTTCCGTAATTGTGCAACGTTTTCCCATGGCAGGAGATAGCGTAATGGAAGACAGATGTCTTCCTGTTGAAGGGTTAATGGCGAGATAACACAGATGCGTATAGGAAACATAAAGACTTGGCGCGTTATGGCGAATATTCTATGAAAAATGGATATATGGCCCGAGAAATGGAAGGAATAAAAAAGCAAGTAGAGATTATCAATATAGAATTTGATGGCAATTGTTTATTTATGATAAATTAAAGCCGCTTTTTATGTCTGTCTGTGTGACTGATGCGGTGTTCACCAACATTTAGAGAGTTTATTCCCGAAGGTATTAAAGTATAATACAAACAAAAAATAAATATTGATGTTTTGTCATGTTGTAAAAACTGCGCCAAGCAGGTTCTGGTCGCTAGTTAAGAATATGATAAGGTAAATACAGCTTTTTTTTTTTGTGTGGAAATCATCAAATGACCACTCCCGCTCTGGGCTGACGGAAGGGCGTGTCAGACTTTTACCGACTAAAACCTACCCGTGTTCCTTCAGGGGCCACGGTATCTCTTTCGAACAACCCGCAGCCCTGGCGGCATCGGCCCTGGCGGACCCCGTCAGTTCGTGCTGACATCTCTTTGAGGCGCGCGTGGAACACAACGCGCCGTCGACCCGGGCCTGGTCCTTACCGGGCGGCGAGCTGCCCATCGCTCACCGCCCGCAAACCCGCGCCTACGGTGGCCGGGAGTCGGCTGTTGACTCCCGTCCAGGGCGTCTCCTGCTGTGGCTAGGGGCGCTATGGCGTAGAGATTGCCTCTCCCTCACGCGCTCCGCCTCCTCCTGCGCGAGCATTACTGCTTCGCAGAAGGAGGTAACGTTCTTCCATTCTCTCTCGCTCCGTACCATGGCCTGAACCAGGGCCGGACGCGAGAGATCGCCGCCGCCGATCGCCGCCACGAGGACACGGCGGTGCTCCGCCCAAGCTGGGCAGACCTCCACCGTATGCTCCACCGTGTCCTCTGGGCGATCCACACAGTGGTGACATCCTGGCGTTTCCTCCCGCCTTATCCTGAACAGGAACCTCCAAACAACAGTGTCCGGTGAGGACCTGCGTCAGGCGGAAGGTGAGGGCGTCGTGGCACCTCTCTAGCCACTCCTCAAAGAGGGGACTTATCGCCGCTATTGTGGCGTGCCCAGCACTGGGTTGCGACAATCGCACAGGTAAATACAGCTTTAAAGGTCTAATAGTTGATACTTCAAATGAATTCTTGGAACGTAAATTCGTGAATGAATCACTTAACAAAGTGATTCAAAACTTTGTTGAAACCATAGCCTGTGGAGCTTGCAAGTGCAAGTGAATATGAATGCATCGTTTCGTTAATATTATGCATGAATTAGCATGCGATTCGAAAAGTGCTGCTTTTGCACATCACAGAATGCCAAGTGATTCACTTGGCGTGAATGTTGAAAAGTATGTTGAGCAATCAATTGGGGAATTTGTTTGAGCTGAGGTACTATAGTTCTTTTTTCGCAATTCAAATTTAAATTACTGGCTGCACTCCGCGGTTTCATCCGCTTAAGTTTTGGTCACAATCAAAGTTTTATTACGGCGCGTCGTACGCTCAGATGCGGTCAAAAATCACTGGCAAGCGACCCTCTTTTTATTTTTGCGCCGAGCAATCGAGCGGATAAGACAGAGAGGTTTAGAAGAAACAAGGGAAGGACTTTGCCCAGCATTGGGACACAATAAAGGCTAACAAAAAAAAAAAGAAAATAAGTTTCTTCTCTCTCATCATCTGCCTAGTCTTTTCCCAACTTGGTTGGGGTCGGCTTCCAGTCTAACCGGATGCAGCTGAATACCAGCATTTTACATGGAGCGACTGCCTATCTGACCTGAACAACCCAGTTACTGGGTAATACGATACCCCTTGGTAAGACTGGTTCTCACACTTTCGGGCTTCTGACTACCCGTAACGACTGTCAAAGATCCACGAATGTCAGCCGGGACCAACGGCATAACGTGCTTTCCGAGGCACGGGGGGTCTCGGTATGTAAGTTTCTTCTCTCTACAAACTTTAATTAGGCACCAAAAACTATCGGGGAAGTGAAAGATCACCAAAACAGTACAGATTATGATCTACACTACCAAGTAATTTAATTAGTAAATTACCATAGCCTTACTTATGTATAGTGTTAATTCGTTTATACTACTATTTGGCTTGCTTTGTATTGGGAAATTGGGATAGTCATGTTTCGATGTTTACACGAGCTATTCATCATGAGATAACGTTACTAACACATTGTAAATCATATTTGAGTATGTTGGACTTTGATTCAAACCAGATACAGCTAAAAATAGAATGTGGTTTGGATGCACTTATTTTTAATTTCGTTACTTGTTCTATCAAACGGAAGACAATCTACGTAAAATTTAATTTCAAGAAGACACGGAATAAAAAATCTACCGAACTGACGAAAACCGAACCGATGAACCAACCGAACTGATGATAACTGGCGAAATCTGTCTCTGTCTGTCTGTGTCTGGTGAATCTGTCTTGCATAGGGTCGCAGCATAATGCTGAGCGATAGCCGTTTTGCGTGGATGTGACGCATGTTTCCCCCAACTATTTCTTATATTTTGTGTTCTTTTTTGCGTCATGCTTACCGCAAATAAACGTATTTTCTTTCTTTCTTTCTAAATGTGGGTCGGTGACCTATATTATGTAGGTACACCTTTGCCTAATCTTTCAAGGATAACAGGCGTCTTAATATGTTGTGTGTTTATGGAACAAAATGAAATATGTATCTTTCTGAAAATAATCTAACCATTTTTTTTTCTAAAATTTCCTCTAAAAAAAACATCACCCATTTATTTAAATACATACGAAGAATTGAAATGTGAAATGAAATTGTTTGTTTTGTCGGAATTACTTTTACACGTCATATTATAAACAATAAGGTAGATAGATTTGACAGGTTTTGCTCCAACCACTTCTATACAACGCGAGGTCAGCTAAAACTGAAAATGTGTAGCTTGACGCGTCGCCGTGTGTATTATAGCTTCTTGAAAGCCAGCTCTTGTTATGCAACTCTGTGTTTTAGAACTCACCTGGATACTTTCCTGCTGGGCGAGCTCAATGAATCCATGGATGTAGAAGACTGTAGGGTTATTCTTGTCAAAGCCTTTGATTTCGAATAACCGACTGGCTTGACTGAGAGGAATGTCCACGTAATCGTCGGTTGTTTGTCTGTAAAATACAGAAAAAAATTTAAGTAAGAAGCTGGCAAGAAGATTACCTTTTATCATGGCGAATTTAAATATACTTAATTCGCGCTCATTCAATTATTCAATTGCTAAAAATGCAAACAAATATAAATTAATGGAAAACAACAATTCCTACACAATTAACTTCAGTTTAAATATAGCTGTTGTTAATTTTTTAAACTTTAATACACTTTCTTAGACTAGTTTGCAATGACTTCAGATCGCGTGACGAACAACAATACGGTGCGTTTTCCAATAAGCATTCAATTCTCCTTTACCGCACTTATTGAGGCTGAGCTATGATTACATTTTCTTTTTTTATTGGACTTATGGTTGTATTAACCCAGTTTAGGTCAATAAAACCATAACTTCTCTCTTTCTGATAGGAACGATTTTTATGGTCAAGAAATTTTATCATTATGGATGTAGAGAAAGGATTTTTTTATAAAATACAGGGTGGCATGAATTCAGCACATGATTCTAGACTTCCTTATCGTATAAATATTTTATAGGTTATAAAAATAAAATATATTAAAAACTGAAAATTAATACTTGTCCCTCTTTGTTTTTAATTAGCAACTGTGTTATAACGTTTTACTCACCCATTATAATATCTTAAATAAATATCTTCTACTCTGTTTGTCCTGTCTGGCAAGATTCCTAAAACAAAAATGAAAATGTTTGAATTTTCTAGAAAAAAATACAGTGGTATTTAAGATTTTTATACATTATAGTTAACTATGGACAAACGCGATTTACACAATCACGTATTTTCACGCTATATAAAATTATATGATGGATGCAATACTATTGTAGTCTTTGGATGGATGGGTATGCCTTTGTCCAAAATAAAAACTATTCTGAATCGTAGTCAAAGTTATCAGAAAGCTCGATATATATTTTTTGACAAGGCAAAAATGTAGCCTTGGAAATATATAGCCATAAATATATAGCTATGTCAATTAATCTGCCTATCCTTTTCCTCACTATGTATGTTGGGGTCGGCTTCCAGTCTTAACGGATTCAGCTGAATACCAGAAATACACTATGTAATACTTTTTAATATTGGAAAATTGTAAGAATTAAAAATACGAAATTGGAAATAAATAAATAAATGAAAAATTGATGAAAATCTAGATATTACCGTCGCCAGTAATAGGGTTCACTGAATTCTTCGCCAGTAAACCGGCAGCTATTTCCGTTACACTGTACGATATTAAAAATAAATAAGCGATATTCTTAGAAAACATTGTAAGCGGCCTCCGACTTCGGCCTATTTCTTTTGATAGCAGCAATATGAAGACTTTCTTTTACTACTGAAATACTGGTTTTACTGAGAATAACTGTTTCTTTCAGGGAAAAACGAACTTGTTTTTTATTGCGATGTCGCGGAAAAACTGAAAACAGAATGTCATGAGCGTACTGTTATATGCGTGAACCGGAAAATTTGAATACAATAGCAAGCAATTTTCCGTTGGTACTTACTGTTGAATGATTTTGCAATTTATAGAACGCAGTTGTTCAGAAAATGACAGCTATGCTTGGATTTGTTTACCGCACAGATCTTTGATCGCTCAAGTTGCTTATTGCTACGTCAGTCAAACGCCACTGAAATGAAGATAAATAGCGAGGATATTTCAATATTGCAGTTAAATGAAATTATTTGTCTATTGGTAAAAAAAAATATGTCAGTATTGGCGTTGAGAAAATTTTTATAAAACTGCGTTCTGCTGGCGGCTTCGCCCGCGTGTGTGTCAAAAGTTATCCCACGTGAACGTGCTATCGTTACAAAAACTATTTGCCTATGTCCTTCCCCAAGATGCCATAGATCTCCTTATTAAATTTTATCGAAATCCGTTCGATGGTTTACGCGTAAAAAAGTAACATACAGACAGAGTTTTCTTTTGTGTGTTTATGTTCTTTTTTATACGTCAGTTTTGACGCAATTTTCTTGTGCTTCGATATGGAAAAGATTGTGTTTTCCTTAACTTTTATTCGTTTCAACTTAGTCCTACTACGTCACATGAGGTAACAGGTGTGTTACCGGTATTAAGTTTCCTTATTTTATGTGCTGAAACGGATTAAAGTTTTCCGGAAATTTCAAGGGTTTATAATTCTGATATATGTACTTTTATTATTAAGGTGACCGTGTATATTACGATCGAGCCAGAGTTATAGTAATTCGTTTTCGGGCATTTAGAATAAGTGTTTCATATAATATTTGGTCCATGTCTTTTTATTTCAAATATTATTGTTTCAAAGACTATTTACTTGAATGAAACATATTTCACAGAAACACAATTCTATGAATTTTTAATCACGTTTTTTTTGTTTAACAAACTTATCAAACAATAGAATTATATTTTAACGAATATTGTTTGTTCGGTGTATTTTTCCATGGTATTTTATTTCAACGAAAATGTATAAAAATAGACGTTATGCTATACATAATTTTAATTAAAATATTGTCTGGGCGCTCCTTGTGGGGCTCCGCATCGCTGTCAGTGCGGTGAAGCTGTCGACTGCCTCGGACACCATGGCCTATCCTGCAGTAGGAGCGCAGGTCAGATAGCACGGTATGCCAGCATTAATGACACCAATTCATCCATCGTGCTCTTGTCACCGCCGCGGAGCCAGCTGTTTTAGAACCCAAAGGCCTGGCACGCGACGATGGGAAGAGACCAGACGGAATGAACATAATGCCCTGGAAGTTAGGCAGACCTTTGGTGTGGGATGTAACATGTGTCGACACCCTTCATGCGCCATCCCATCTTCCTAGCACGGTGGGCTGTGCTGGAGCGGCTGCTGCTGGTGCAGAAAACCTCAAACGGCGAAAATATTCCTTTGTTATATGTTCGAGCCGTTTGGGATTGAAACACTAGGGCCATGGGGTCCGAGTGCCCACTTCGTTTTTCGAGATATCGCGAAGTGGTTAGTCGACTCTTCACACGACGAGAGGGCTGGCCTGTTTCTTGGCCAAAGAATTGCATCGCCATACAACGTGGTAATGCTGCCAGCCTTTTGAGCACTGTTCCTGTTGACAGCGATGCGGACGAATTTTTTGATGCCCTATTATTCTTTTGCTTATTTTTTCACATGTACATATCATTATTTTAAATGTTAGCTTATAATGTAAATATCGTCACAAATATTGCCTTAAAAAGTCAATATGTTGTGCTACAAACGTTAGTGACAGAAACGAATCGCTGCAAAACCGACTCCACCGCCGTCTTGTCTTCCTACCCCTAGACTGTAATATAAGTCCGCGTAGGCGTGGAGGCGCGAGGTGGCCCGTGAGTTGAGGGACGGGTGGCTTTAACGCTTGCCGCCACGGTTGAGGCGCCGAAGCTGCGGTGGTGAGCGTGAATACCATCTGTGACGATAAGCTCGCGTGGGACCGCCGGAGCCCCGCAGCGCCGGAGCCGTGACAGAAACCATGCCTGCTGCATGTTGCATGCTCGCTTGCATGCTGCATGCTTGCTTGCATTCTGCATGCTGGCTTGCACGCTGGATGTTGCATGCACAACATGCAAGCAGTAGGTTTGGTTAGAACTGAGACCCCCAACAGAAATTACCTCAGCCAGAGTATATAATATATATAATAATTTTTTCAACGCTATGAATTGAAACTGTCACTTGATAAAATGTTATTCTTCGTAATAAGTTTTATATTAAATCTATACTAATATAATTATAATATTATAATTATAATTAATAATTAATAATTAATAATAATATTATAAAGAGGAAAACTTTGTTTGTTTGTTTGTTTGTTTGTAATGAATAGGCTCAAAAACTACTAAACCGATTTAAAAAATTCTTTCACTATTTGAAAGCTACATTATCCATGAGTAACATAGACTAAATTTTATTTTGGAAAAAAATAGGGTTCCGTAAGATATTTGGGTTTTTCGGACGCAAGGTGTAAAAAATCAACCAGAAAAGTTACTTATTTTGCGTACGCTGCCTAAACTATAAAAGATAGAACCATAAATCTATACTTCTATACTTATATAATATTATAAATATTTAAATATAATATAATATATAATATATAATAATATTATAAAGAGGAAAACTTTGTTTGTTTGTTTGTTTGTTTGTAATGAATAGGCTCAAAAACTACTAAACCGATTTAAAAAATTCTTTCACTATTTGAAAGCTACATTATCCATGAGTAACATAGACTAAATTTTATTTTGGAAAAAAATAGGGTTCCGTAAGATATTTGGGTTTTTCGGACGCAAGGTGTAAAAAATCAACCAGAAAAGTTACTTATTTTGCGTACGCTGCCTAAACTATAAAAGATAGAACCATAAAATGTTCAAATTAATTGTAGATCTTATAAATATCTACAAAAAAGTCCGCGACACACTATACCTATCTATGTCGAGTGAGGCACAACAACCATTTTTTTATTTAAAAATCTTGAATTTTTTTGGACTACATTTATACGCATTTATTTTACTCATGCTATTCATCCTTATCAAAATAAATTATTTTATCAGTAAGTACAGTTTATGAAGATAATATTTGGTCGTTGAATGATTAAAATTGGTCGTTTGGTTTTGAAGTTATGGCGAAATTAAAATATTACGATTTCTGCTGCACGGCCCGTTGCGAAGTGGGCGTCACCAAGGCCGTGCACGTGCAGGGATAAGTTTACAAAATCAAGTCATAATATAACTATTTACATCACATCCATGATCTGTATAGTGTTATAAAGTTTTCATAATTTTCACAAAGTTTAAAAACATCATCTTCTTACATCTATTTATTTAAAAAAAAATTATTATGTATCTTTATGGGTTATTTTGATTTCATTTTTCGCAAAGTTTAAAAAATACATCTTCTTCTATTTACTTAAAAAATATATTTTGTATTTTTATGGGTTATTTTGATTTCCTTTTGAGATACGCAATCCTGTCACAAATCCGAAATCTACGCGGACGAAGTCGCGGGTAAGTATTTGATTTCTTATTCTATTATATGATTATAACATTAAACTTCATGTGAAACCAAAATCAATGATTTAAAAATCTTCAAAGTAAGTATTCTGCGTACCTATTGATTATTCTATGAAACGAAAATATGAGATAAATTTTATGTAAACGAAATTCTATAAAACAACGTACAACCATTTATGTAAAATAATCAGCCTATAATGTTCCCACTGCTGATACACAGGCCTCCTTTCAGCGAGAGGGACACCCAGACATACTCTTTGTAACCTAATAGTGGTCTATCTCTATGAAGAAAAAAAAAAGAACGAAAAAAAAAAAGTAGTATAAATAAAGAAAATAAAAATAAATATAAGAAAAATAAATAGTAGTATATATAAATATAAATAAATATAAATATAAGAATTCATAAAATCTGGTTTGTAAATGCACTCAACTACAACTACAACTCACATGTCATGTCACGTCGCGCGTCGACACGACACGGGGCCGACCCGAGGTACTATCCTGCTGCCTGCTGAACCGGGTCATCCCATTAAAGATTCATGAAATATCACTCTTCCATTGATATTTAGGGCTAAACGTTTATCTATTGTGGTGTAATTATTCTTCGGGCTTTACGTTTAGTATCGGTGATTATGGGTGGAAATTAGTTCGTGGATTCGTTCTAAATGGAAGCTTATTGAAATAAAGCTTTGGGAAAGTTAAGCAAAGTTTACTGACATTGTTAGATGCCCAGAACCCTAATTGCGTAACACACTTTCAATCAAATCTGAATAATTTTGAAGGGTACTGCAAATCCATTGATTCACATGTATGTTAAACAGAAAATAAATTGACGCCGCAATTTCTCCGACTCTTAAGATACCTACAGGTCTGCGTACCTAGTTTAGGAGCTCGGAAAGCTGACAATAATTTTAAACTTGGTAGTACAGCCCATTGTTTAAATATGTTACGAACTGTGTTGTAGTTTTTATGTACGGACGCCAGCAGGTCAACCTACCCGAAACTGTCAGATTTTCCCAATCAACATTGAACCTAATGCTTTAGAAATAAAGTCGAAAATCTATTAAAGAAATCTGACAGATTGTAGTAGCTTGATGTGCTGGCGTCTGTACCTACTAATAAACTTATTATTATTATGTTCGAAAAATTTGTTTTCTCAACAATGTAAATGACGCAATGAATTTAGTTGAACTGTCAAAATTTTTGCTACTGCTAGTGTGTTACGCACTTACCTCTCTGGGAAGGTAACAAAAACAAAAAAAAAAAAAATACTCGCTTAAAGTGAAAAATGGTATAGATTCAATAGTCAGTTTGATGTAGGTAAGTTAAAGTTCTTTCCTTTATTAATTAAACTGAAATGGAGGCGTTTAGGAACTAACCACACTAATTCAGCTCTGTTCAGCTTTTGTCCATAGAAAACATCGATTTTGTATGGAATACGTACGCATCCGTTCAGCTTTACGACCGCGTACAGTCACGAGCAACAACTTGGCAACTTTCTATTGCAATTTTTTCGTGAAATAACGAATGCAACGTTGAAATATCACACATTACATAAACCTATGGGTTCGAAAATGCTATGTTCGTAACAACATAAAATTTCATTCAAAAATAAAGGAATAAATCACATTGAATAAAGCCGAGTGTATACATACTTTTGCTCGTGACTATACGCGTTCCATACAAAATCGTTGTTTTCTATGGACAAAAGCTGAACAGAGCTGAACTGAATAAGTGTGGTTAGTCCCTTACAACTCACATGGAAACAACACAGCTGAAGGAAGGTAGTATCAAATTAAAACTTTTAAATTACTTGACTTCGGTTTAGAGGACATTCGATATCAAAGCAAAATAGTTTACCTTAAAATGTTCTCTGAAATTAAAATTCTCAGTTATTTATTACGAACGTAATAAATACTCATTACTCATACCGTCGGCGTTAGCACACACAACCATAAAAATACTTTAATTTAATAGAGTATGCGGTTCTTTGCTAACAAGGTATGCTACGATAGGAATCGATGTTTATGAAATTAAAAAAACCGGCACTAGTTATTACGATCTTTTTGTAAAATTAGTATTTACTGCCTCGTTGTTCTAGTGGCCGCAAGCGCTACTGCTAAGCATGACGTCTTTTTTTTTTTTGTGGTTGGGAAATCATCAAATTACCCCTCCCGCTCTGGGTGGAGCAGAAGGGAGTGTCAGACTCTTACTGACTAAAACCCACCCGTGTTCCTTCCTTAGCCCTTTATGTTCCAGGGCAGCGGTAACCCTTTCGGATGATCCCGCTACCCTGGCAGGCTTCGGCCCTATCGCGCCCCGTCGCTTATGCTGATATCTCTTTGAGGCGCGCGTGGAACACATACACGCCGTCCGGCAAGCATGACGTCTTGGGTTCATTTCCCGGGTCGAGCAAAATGTTACTGGGTATTTCCATCTGGATTTTCTTATAAGCAGCCTGAGTTCTTTTGTGCCCTGTTGATGACAATAAGCTCGTCACACGAGACTTAAACTTAACTGGCAAGATGTGGGGTGTGTGTAGTGTGTGCCCTTTAGGTACACTTCTGCTTAATCCTTCGGGGAATACAGTCGTGATGTTATGTCATGTTGCACTTACTATGTAGTACCTACTCCCAGTAACTTGTCTCGACAGTCGTTCATATACATTTTGCCAAGATTCTCGAGTTGTGTCAAAAATAAAGCGGTGCACGTTGTAACAATTTTACAACAAAGATATTAGTAGCGCCTTTTGGACAATCAACCCCGGAATCAGTCTAACATATCTATGTTTATCTGTATCTATACATTTATAAATTAAATTCGGTTTTCGAGTCTGTCAGTGTGACCGCGTTCTACTTCTAAACTCCGCAACGGATTTCGATGTGGTTTTCAAAATCCTTCTAATATTATATGGATGGATGTTCGTTCCTCTTTCACGCAAAAACTACTGAACGGATTTGGATAAAATTTGGCACACAGATAGTTTATAACCAGGATTAACATATAGGATACTTTTTATCCCAATATTCCCATGGGATCGAAACTTATGCGGGTGAAACCACGGGGCGCAAAAAAAAAATAGAAAATGAAACTTGAACGTAGTAAAAAAATCTTGATGTTTTGTTAAGTCACAAAACCCGCGCAAAGCAGGGGTGGGTCGCTGGCTTACTGGTAAATCTAACTGACAATCTAGAGTTCGGACCAACCTTTCTAACACACTTTTTCTTATAGCTCGTGGCAACAGGACGGAAGAAGTACGTCCCTCCTGCGGTGTTAAAAATCCCACCGTGAAAACTTAGGTGAAGTGGGCCTGAAGTGAGCTGTCAATTGAGTCCCTAGCATCAGGTGGAATGACACCTGCTTCGCTTAAGTTTTCATGGTGAGATTTTTACAAAATGTTCTTATAAAATGAGAACAGTGTCCAAATAAACTTTTTTTCTTTCTTTCTTTAAGATAGACCGGCCGGTGTATGAAATAAGACTCGAATCGCCTAGTGACTATATTGCCTTGTATTTTACCTACTTGTGACTCCTGTAATGATGTTTACTCGGCAGATCGATAACGGCACTATTTTGAGCCTGACACTAGATATTACTGTTGGTTGCTAGCCAGTAAAGATACGATATGAATGGCTACAGTTCGGAAGTACCTAACCACTGAAATGGAGAACGTAGGCTCGTTTTTTCAGTGTAAAGCTAACTCTGAAATGATTTTCAGAGTTAGCTTTGCCCTTGCTTTAGGACTTATGTCCTATAGGTTGTGCATGATGGGTAGAAAGAGACATGAAAATACCTTATAATTGTACCTAGTTTATCGTCTCTTGGTTCTCCTGCGGATGTCTTCATTTCTGATTTGATCACGCAGGGAAACTCCAAGAATAGCCCGTTACTCTTTGGGTGACTTTAAGCCTTCTAATAAGGCCCATTGTGAGCGACCACGTTTCAGTTCCATAGCAACTGGCAATACGCACTGGTCAAAGACTTTCGTCTTGAGAGATTGCGGTATGTGGGACACGAAGATATTGCGCAGCTTCCCGAACGCTGCCCAGCCAAGTCGGATTCGACGATTGACCTCTTTTAGATTTGATCTGACGATTGGCCTGTCTTTTAGTTATTTAAGTTTGACAGTAATTCAGAATACACCACTTTCAAAGAACAGAATCGCGTTATGGAATCGTATATGCGGCCGCGTTCTTATGTGTGTGTAAAAGGGCAGTTACAGTGCGGTCTCACACAGGTCGCGTTTTAAAATGCGTGTCCCACACATGCCGATTTCCGAAAATTAGAAAAAAAAACCTACTTATTTTACTATTGATTCGTGTCGAGAATCAGTAGCATATAAGTACCTCCTTGGTTTTGACGAGGATGCAAAACGACACCTTGTATATATGGTGTATATATTCATACACGAAATATTTTAAGAGATACATCTATTACCTATAGGTGGTAAAGAAGCCATAGCAACGATGTTGCAATGTTTTATTTTACGTAATTAATTAAAATAAATATTCATTTTAAAATTACTTGAGACATTTTGCATAAAATCTTTACTTCAATGACAGTAAATATTACGTAGACCCACCCTAGCGTAATGGATGTGAAAAAATAAGAAGGAGCCAGTATTTACTATGTGTGTCAAGTAATTTTTTATATTTTTTATAATGTACTTAATTTTTTTTTCGTGTCTGTGGCTTCTTCCCCTCCTATAGATGATTCTCTTAAAGTATTTCGTGTATGAATAGGTACACCTTATATAACTAACTAACCCAGCAAACTTCGTACCGCCTCAGAATATCTTCATAATTTTTTTTCGTGAATTTTCCTCACTTTTCAATAGTTTTCTACTCTTCGGGTCCGAGACAAATCCGCCAAATCAAAGATCATAAAAAACAATCCAGCCGTTCTTGAGTTATAAATGGTGTAACGAACCTGATTATGTTTTATTTATATAGATTATGAACCAATGGAATGTGAGAGCATCAAATCATCATCCACAATAAAAAATAAAATACCTTTTCAACGTCATGACATGACAATACCGTTATCAGTCATCCCCAATTGATCTCATGTCATGTCAAGCATTGTTTGGAAGTCGAAACGCGATACGTACGGTCAGCGACAAAAGTTGATATTAACATAAAATTATTCGATACATTTGAATTTCAGCATTTCATATAATACCTTAGAATTTGACTTCTTTTCCCATTTTAACTAAATATTTAGCTTAATATTTGCTAAATATTTATGTTTTATTTTTTGTAGCTTTTTATTTTTTTTATTTTCTTCTCTTCCTAACCCTTCGGGAAATGCAGGCATGGTGTTATGTCATTTAGGTCAATGATTAAGATTTAAAAAATTGAATCGACTTTTTCGCTGGCTGTACCATGTGTATGCGTCTATGATATGTAGAAGATAACACGTCTATTTTAAAGTGCCCTCAACCATATCGTTACGGTCTGGTTGGCCCTAGGGCTGTTGTTCAGTAAAATTACGAGTTTTTATTTAGATTCATTTGAAAATCAAATAGTCTTATAATATGTAGGTGATTAATCACAACAAAAAAAAGAAAAAAAAAAATAGAATTAACGTACAGACGCCAACAGGTCAACCTACCCGAAACTGTCAAATATTCCTAATCGACCTTGAACCGTAATGCTTTAGCAATAAAGTCGAAAATCTATTAAAGAAATCTGACAGATTGTAGTAGCTTGATGTGCTGGCGTCTGTACCTTCCACTATCAAGTAGGTACAGTCACGACCATAAATATATTTTTGTGGACTCGTTCGGCAGTAATATCTGATTTCATGATTCGTCCATTAATGTATATCGTCAAAATGACGGCAAATATACCTAGATGTGATTGATTGTGGAAGGCATATAATTATGTGGCAGCACATATATTATGTGACATCGAAGCGAGCAAGCGGCGCCAAAGTATAGGGTGCTACAAATAATGTAGTAGTATCAAACATTATGAGAGATTATTATGATTCCTTAATAAATTAGAAACCCCTTGGTAAGACTGGTTGTCAGACTTTCGGGTTTCTGACGACCCGTAACGACTGACAAAGATCCACGAATGACAGCCGGGACCAATGGCTTAACGTGCTTTCCGAGCTACGAAGGGTTCTTGGTATGTAAAGATGGTCACCCATCCACGACCAACCGCGGCAAGCGTAGCTTAACCTGATCGATCGACCTAGCGGCTGTTATTTCTTAGCCACAAGCCCCTCTTTATTTTTCAGTTTATTATTTATTTATTTATGCAGTAAGAATTCACAATGCACAAATCACATTGCGTTCGAATATAATCCGGAGTGAACCCTTCGGGAAAAGCTTGATATTTTGTTGGTAATTAGCAACACGAGGCTACCTTTTTTACAGTACAACCACATTAACGTTGTGCAACCTTCTTTGTAGTTTTTCTTTATTTTTCTCTCTGTTCTGTTAGTTTAGTCATGGTCTGGAAGTTTGAGTAATTTATGTGGCCTACCCAAATGTGCTTTCTTTGGTATTGTTCGTCGAATCGTTGAGCTCCTTATGTTTTGAGTTGAGCTGCACGATTTCTGACAAATGCGTGCACTGACTGGACAGGTCCTCTTAAGTAATTTGTGTGATTTTTTCCTCAAAAGAAAAACTCAGACATAGATCTACATGGTCTTTATAATGATCTGACCAAGATTATGTCTGGACTTTAAACTCTGAGTTTGTTTCGGCCTTTCTTCTCAGACTAGTCAGATAGGAAACGCCGACCTCACGTAGTTTTTCAAATATGATTGACGAGTAAAAGTGTTTATACAAACCTACTTACAAAATAAAATCATTTATCATTTGAGAATCACAGGGCGAGACGCCAATCCGAGTCATAACGGATTCCACAGTTTCACGGTAACCTTAACTTTATAATGACTAATACTATCTTCTCGTAGTAGATAAGTAGAGTTTTTGAGATAAGAAGCAGTGTACGAGTGTAGCGCGATATTATTAATAGTATGAGATAATGACGTTATCTCAAATAATATCTTGATTTAGAACTTGAAACAACACGTGTACTTGGAGTTTTTGTCTGTTCTTCTCCATACAGATCAACGTTTTGGAATGGACACCTAATTTTAACTTTCTGACTAACTGACCGACGTTTGTTACGAGTTTTGAGTTTGAGGGTTTGAGATAAGGCTTCTTGAGATAATTTAAAGAATTAAAACATTTTCGTTTCGTGGAAAAAAAGCGAACGCTTTCAATTTATTTGGGCTAAGACAGATAGATTAAGAGACAGCAAGATTTAAAATCAAAACTGAAAAATAAAAAACCAACTGCAGAGCTGTCACGAATTGCACAAACCTTACTTGAAAGTTAATCCTGCTAATATCATAAACGCGAAAGTTTGTTTGATGGATGGATGTTTGTTACTCTTTCACGCCAAAACTACTGAACGAATTAGGATGAAATTTGGCACACATATAGTTTATTACCAGGATTAACAAATGGAATACTTTTTATCCCGATTTTCCAACGGGATCGAAACGTACGCGGGTAAAACCGCGGGGCGCAGCTAGTGTAAACATAATTAAAAACTAAAAAATTACACACTTCACTTAGTAATACCAATTCTACATATTTTTTTTCTTTTATTATAAGCCATATAGACCATTGCTACTGATAGTGTATTACGCATTTACCCCGCTGGATTATGTCTGAACCAATCAACATGTTTGGTAGTTAACTTGTAACTATTCCTGACATTTCAACCCGTATGGGTGTCAGCGCTTCCGTGCAACAGATTATTTCGGTTAAAATCTGAATGTAAATTGATGAAGTGAGCTGTCATTCCAATAGATGCCAGGGATTAACACTAGGTATTGACAATTTGACAGCTCACTTCATTTAAGTTTTCACTGTGAGATTTTTCCAGAATAGAACGGCTGGTACGCACGACGACCGAGGTATACATTTCCAGTATTAGCTGACTTCTCATCGAAAAGCCTATACAATGCGAGGTCAGCTAAAACTGCAAATGTATACCTCAGTCGTCGTGCGTACCAGATATATCATCGCTTGATATGTCATCGTGTGTACCTACTGTATAAAGGATCCAGGAACGTTACTGGGTCTACATAGCATGGGTAATTAAAAACAAAGTAGGTAATCTGCATTCGCGACATATTTGCCAAAAATGTAAACAAATAGGAGTTTATGGAAAAAAAAACTTTCAATTCCAACACAATAAAGTTCAGTTTACGTTACAACTCCAAACATTTTTATAACTTTTTCAATAATGCTAGGTAGTCACTCTGAAATCAACTTAATTACCATTAATATATAGTTGATATTTGTTTAACTTGAAATAACGTAAATTTAAAACATAAATAAAATTTGAATCTAGATAATTATTGAATTAGCTTCTGCCTGCGACTTAAACACACACCTATCCTATCAGTGAATGATCTTTTTGTAATTGGATCAGCACCCAAGTTCCGTAACCCGCTTTCAATCACAAATGAGATTTGACATACAAATGCACAAGATAAGATAGGATCTTATCTTGTGCATTTGTATGTCAAATTTCAAGACTGCGCATAAATAATTGATAAGTTATCATTAAAAACTATTTATGTATAATTTTAGGAGTTTTTTTTTTATCATTGTCCCTCTCAATCAAAGCACCTGCCATCTAAACTCTTCAACACCCTTGGTTGACTGGTAGAGAATGCCTAAGGCATTAAGTCCGCCTTTGTACCTTTTTGTGTGAAAAGTTTAAATAAATAAATAAGAACCTTATTATTATTTTTTGCGACAAACAGAGATAAGGCTCTCGCCGACACGACTAGAAGCCACCACGACCTGAATCGCGTCGCAACGTCGTCGCCGCGTCGTCGCGTAGCGCCTGTCTGCGAGAGCATATATGTAAACTGTTTCTATTTACATACCAAACAATGTTGAGACTAATTACTTGTTATCTATGTATGTACGTTTTTAATGATAAACGAGGCGGTTGCTGTATGTTTTTTTCAACCAAGTCCCGTCAGTCATGTCATGTCAGTCATACATGTATGGTTTCTTTATTTACATTTAAACGTTGTTTCCATACTAATAACATGATGGCGCGATTTGTAATGTTTTACATTCCTAACCCGCGATTATAAATGCATTATATTTTTTATGGTAGCTTATGAAGGTTCTCACAACCATTAGAACTTGATATGTATCACACACACACATAATCAGCTTTTAATGTCCCCACTGCTCGTACACAGGTCTCCTCTCTTCGAGAGCGAGTGGGCTGTAATGTACACACGGCTACACAGCAAACTATGCAAAACCAGTATTAGCTGACCGTTCATTGTGAGAAAATATCATACAAAGTGAGGCCAAGACAAACTGGTTTTGTATAGCTTGACGTGTAGCCGTGTGTACCACGCGGGCCCAGTGCAGATTGGTAGATGTCATGTCACATATGTCTTCCATTTTTAGTTCTGGGTTGCCGGTTTCCTCACGATGTTTTCCTTCACCGTTTTAAGAGCAGTAGTGAAGTACAAAGTAAAGTACAAAGTAAAGCACCTGTGGGTTCGAACCGACGCGGCGACGACACAACGATACAATTTGTTAAGTCGGGGCACTACTCTCGATCATGCTATCTTGCAGAGATTACCTACCTTATTTACCGTATTTACCTACCTTATACCTACGGTTCGCCCCTGTCTCGTTTATTATTCTATGTAAAGCAAATACGACATACTGATGTTGCATTCCAATACACGTAAATATAAGACACTGTTTAACATAGCATTAGCACAGTGTAACTACTTGCACCCAGTAGTTCAATGGGCGGGTTTTCGCAAAGCAATCGTGCGGAGGGTCGGGGGGGGCAATTGGGTGGAGCTTATCTCCCGAACTGCAGTATGGCAGTTCGGAACCTAAGTAGGTATAAGTATTTACAACTCCAAAGAATAACAGAGGTCATTTACATTTACCGAAAATTTAAGCTGGTTGTTAATTTGATAAACAATTAATTTCCCTGACTTTTTTTAGGTAGGTATAAAAAAATTACACATATTTTGACATTTCTCAGGTTCTGTCAAATATATGGACGATGAACCACTGTAAGCTGGTACACTGTGGCAATAGCATTGCTATGCTTATGGCTCGACCTACGAGTCGTGACGTATGAATTTTAAATTACTGCGGCTGCATACATGATTTTTTCTCCCACTTCTCATTCACACATGCTAATAGCCTGCCCACGGCTTTGCTCGTGTAAATTAAGGGCTTTATTACTACTGAAACCTTACAGGGGTTGAATAGGGCTGCGCTGCGTTGACGTTGTTGAAAAGTTATATAGCGCACTCTATATCGCGCTAAATACTGGTGAAATATAAATATTTTTGATCGTGATACAAATTGAATAACAACAGTTTTTTTCAAGAAATTATACGATTAGATTTATTGATGATTTTATTTCATTAATACATATTTGCACGTCATTTTCTAAGGCAAACGTAATGATCTGTTTTTTTTTTTGACATCTCTTGACTCATTTGCCGCATGTCGTATGCATTGTAGGCTGCATCACAGCCATCACAGCATGGGTTCCTAAAAAGTCAAAAGGCATCGCGGAAGACCCAGGCGTACATGGTGGAACGAACTTGACGCGTATAATTAGGGATTTTATTTTTATTTGTATTTTTAATTATTAATATTTTTAATTGCTTTAATGCACCTAATTAGGATTGTATTTTTAATTGTAAGTAATTATGATAGCTTTTTTTTAATTGAATTTTTGGGTAGTAACATCGCAGGTGTTATTTATGAATTTTGGGAATAAATAAATAAATAAATATTGGCTTAGGATCGAGTTGAGTGTAAAAACGACAGGGAGGCTTTTGCCCTGCAATGGGACAATACAGGCTGAAAGAACAGAAAAAGAAAGAAAATACATTTACTTATTTGCGGCAAACATGACGCATAAAAAAGAACACAAACACAAAAAAAAATAACACGTTCGTAAACATGTGTGACATCCACGCAAAACGGCCATCGCTCAGCATAATGCTAAAACCCTATAGGTACGAGACAGAGACCCAGCGCTGATTTTCAGCGGCAGCCGGTGTTGACGGCTGATTGTTATTCTATTGTTGTTTATCTCTTGCATGGTGATAATTTGTAATCATGTTTGAGGAAATAAATAATTATCTTATCTCATCAGTTGTTGTTGATAGAGGTTCCAAGTAAAATAAAAATTATAATTTTTGTTGTGTACTAATTGAGACTGTAGAAGAGAGAGAGACAGGCAAAATATAAAAAGCCGTATCAGCAATTGACGTTGCTTTTACTAAATGAGGAGATGTAGCGAAGGGCTAAAATAGACTGCAGTATTTATACCACGTTTTCGAAATAGAACTCTCAGGGATTGTTCAAGAATAAATTAGTGTATAGGTAGTTGAAAAGCGGACGTATTATTAATAGTATTTAATAATACATCACTTAATCACGTAGTGTTTATCGATTGGTATGTTTTAAATGGTATATAATAATGTTATTCGATTGTGCAGCTATTGGAATGTAAATAATTAAATTGCTGGCGGCATCCCGATATAATACTCTTCGTAGAGTTGTTGGTTTGAATAAAACAATATAATTAATAACTAGCTGCGCCCTGCGGTTTCACCCGTATAAGTTTCGATCCCGTGGGAATATCGGGATAAAAAGTATCCTATATGTTAATCCTGGTTATAAACCATCCGTGTGGCAAATTTCATCCAGGGTACCTACTTTTTATCCCGATATTTCCACGGGATCGAAACTTATGCGGGTGAAACCGCGGGGCGCAGCTAGTTCACTAATAATGTAAAAATTCATTGGATTATTTATGCTTTAATTTCAAACATACCTAGCTTTCCATACATGAATGCATATTAGACAATGCAGTAAATAAATTGGTTCAATCAATCTACACTCGACCGCAATCGATTCGATAGGAATGATTGTTCCTCTCAATTTGTTTGTCCCATAAACAAACTCATACTTATAGTATACTGTTGGTTCTGTTGCGTATATTATGGGGTTATACTAAGAGACTTATTTGATGTACAAAAGACATTCTGTAGAATACTGGTGAGGTATTGATATTATTAGGTACTAAGTATAAAATCAAAAGTCATTTATTCAAATTAGAATGAGAATCAGGACTTTTTGAACGTCAAAACTACATAGGACAGCCCAAAACGCCGTCACTGCTAGTGCTTAATCATAAGGAGTCTTACAGATACATAATTATGTGAAAAGAACAGGAAGTATACCTCCCGTTCGCGTCTTTGAAATGAATTGAATATAACTGTTTATAGGATCTTCAAGCTTTAAAGATTAAACGAAGGTAGTCATTATTACCATAGACTAGCTGAAGGACAGACGTCGTCGTCTCTAAATTTCAACAATTCATACAAAAACCCATAGAAAAAAGGACCTTCAGTCTTTTCAAATTTTCCACGAAAAATTTCTATTTAAATAATGCTTTAAGGTTTGTACTTTGGCCATTGGCCACCTGCCGGTCGATTCTGTAAAAATCTCACCGTGAAAACTCAAGTGAAGTGAGCTTGATGTGAGTTGTCAGTAGTGTCAATCCCTAGCATTATTTGGAATGACAGCTCACTCCAAGCTCACTTCACCTAAGTTTTCACGGTGAGATGGTTACAGAATCGCACTGCTGTAGTGGACTTTGGCCACCTGTAGTGTAGCCCTATAAAATCCTGCGACTTACCCTGCATTTCGTTAAGAAAAAATATACAACAGAAATAGCAGCCCGTAACACACTTTCAATTACAAGCCGAAGGGTTTTAAAGGAAAATCCTAATCCATTGCTTCATACGCCTGCTCAACAACGTAAATAACACAATGAATGGAGTTGAATTGTGCACTTGTATGTGTGTTACGCAATTACCCCGCTGATTATATTTCTATTTTCACTGACTTTTAGGGCGTGACGTTAATAACCATGTTACGAATCCAAGTCAATATCAATTATATTGCATTTTCGCTCTGTTTCGTAAGTCCGAACCAAGGCCTTTCTTAATTAATGAATTCTATCGAAGTATCGAACATTCCCTATAGACTGGTTTAATCATTTTGATTGGTATCGACCGGCAGAATATTACGAAAGGATATATATAATACGCTGATTGATATTAATATTAGATAATATCTTTTGCGATCTCTAATGAATTAGCGTTGGCTGATACAATTAACAATTAGTTTATGTTTGTTATAAATAAGTTGGGTTTGTGCGTAATTGATTAAAGAGATAAGGAATTGGCATTACTTATTTTTGTAATGATTCACATCTCAGTCATAGTCGTGGTTAGGTAATAATGATGATAATGAATGATAATAAATACCCTGTGCTATTTTCAGTAAATAGAACTAATTTAGGTAAATGGAAATCATAGCGAATCCTACTAATATTATTATAAACGCGAAAGTTTGTATGGATGGATGGATGGATGTTTGTTACTCTTATACGCAAAAACTACTGAACGAATGTAGATGAAATTTGGCACACACATAGTTTATAACCAGGATTAATATATAGGATACTTTTTATCCCGATATTCCCACGGGATCGAAACTTATGCGGGTAAAACCGCGGGACGCAGCTAGTATACGCATACATTTCAGAGAGTTTAAAATAAATTAATAAAATGACAATGGAAGAATACAGCACAATAAAAAAATGTCGTGACTGCTTAGGACAATAGATAATTCTAGAGAATAATACAATAAACAGTGAGGACCTACTAGTGTAATCAAAATGTAATGATAGACAAATCGATTACTATAATGCTTTGAAAAAATACAGAAATGTTTTTGTTTTCTAAAACAAAAGAATGTGAAATTCTTTCGTTTATTTTTACCATACTACATAATATTTTAAAGAATATCTTAAAACTAGTCCTTAGATCATAAAAAAGAAAACAATGCTTTAAATGCACAGGTAACCCAGATAAACAGCCCTGATATTTGTTGGACTGTGTCACAAAGTACACAAGAAACTAGAAATACTTGTCTTGTTTACGGGCTATAAAATCTTAACACTAGTCAGTGTTAAGATTTTACGTTAAGTCACGTAGGCAGGTAGGTAGGTAGGTAGGTAGCAAAAGCGACGGGGCCCCATAGGGCCGAAGCCTGCCAGGGTAGCGGGAACATCCGAAAGGGTTTACCGCTGCCCTGGAACATAAAGGGCTAAGGAAGGAACACGGGTGGGTTTTAGTCAGTAAGAGTCTGACACTCCCTTCTGCTCCACCCAGAGCGGGAGGAGTCATTTGATAATTTCCCATCCTCAAAAAAAAAAAGGCACGTAGGTAGTCACCTACGTGACTTAACGTGGTACAGTTAAAAGGTAATATTACCGTTATAATCTTGATTATCATAAACGAGAATTCAGTAGGTAGTTTTTACAAGTTTGAAAATTATGAGGCCCTTCTTAAATAACGATAAGAAAATATTTCTTACGTTTTAAGCTATAACATGTTTCGAAATGTTTTCCTTTTGTTATCTGAACTGTAACCATTAATTCAGCACATGACTCTAGCGCAGAAATAAAAACAAAATGGCTGTTTCATAGAAAAACGCAATACCTTCCCGGTCAAGATGTATGGAATAGCTAATAGCTACTTATTTTTTTTAAATAATCAACTTAAATTTCAACGCAGGTATGTTCAGTTCAGAAGCATGTACTGAATCTATGGTAACACGTTGCATGTCGATATCCCTGACGCCCTATATATATTTCTTACAAAGCATTGTTATTTTACCTAAGGTAGAATATATATATTATAGTTAATAATGTCAGTTTCATGAACCAGTATCAAAACCAAATAAGTAGAAGGACATAGAAAGAAAGGCTGAGTTTGTGTACTGCACCCTAATTGCGTAACACACAATCAATCGGAATCGGTTACATTTTGACAGTTCAACAACATTCATTGCGTTATTTACGTGTTGAGCAGACAAACTTTTTGAACCTATGAAGCAATGGATTAGCAATTTGCTTCAAAATGATTCAGATTACGATTGATCGTGTGTTACGCAATTAGGGTGCGTATGTATGTACGATTAAAGTTATATTCCTTATACTTTCAAAAGTATGAAACAGAAAGCCTCTTCATTCCGTACCAGCGAACTCTGACGATAAGATTTTAAATTACTGTGTCATTGCAATTTAAACGGCCGTAGCCATCTAAATTACGGCCATATAAACTACGTAGTTAACAGATATTGTCCATAGGTCACGAGCACGACTCAAGTCCGGATTCCTTGTACCGGTTACTGGGTACGACTCGTTTCTCGTTGTGCAATGGGACCGGTTATTAGAGCAATGAAACCGTATGAGTTCCCTGAACCGGTTAATTACGTGTGCCTGCAGTTATAAATGTTGATATAAGATGGTTGCTACATTTATACTTCTATTTGTATGAGTAGGCATGTTTTATTTATGAGCGTGTGAACATGTAGGTTTATTACTGTGAAGTAAACAGCGGGATTCTTTTCGCTTTTCTTTTTGCTGTGCGATATCCGTTTTGCGTGGATGTGACGCATGTCAACCATTTCTTATTGTTTTTTTTTCTTCTTTATTTGTTTTTATGTTCTTTTTTGCGTCATGTTTACCGCAAATAAACGTATTTTCTTTCTTTCTTTATTAGCAACGCGTTGGTCAGATTGGAGACAGCGGTGGTGGCCCGGTGATAATGGCCGCGACTTACGAGTAGTAGGTCGTAGGTTCGAACCCAGGTAGGCTTTACTTTGTGTAAATAATTTCATCAATACAGGCGTCATGTTTATAAGTATTTACATAAATATGTAACTTGTTATTTTAAAACTATGATGGATGGTTTGTGTCTGTTTTGAACTCTATGATTCTTACAATGTCTTTACATGACAAGCCCTTTGTGTCGGTTAAATGTTAACTGTTGTAGTTACTTAGGCTATTTAGTTCTTTTTGACATAAGTACTTTGTTACGTTGCCATGTTAAAATATTATAAACTTGGCCAAATATATTCCGCCTGTTGAGGTTTGTGACTGATATTTATAAATTCAACCAAAATTTGTTTACTTATTTAAAATAAACAAATTTTCTATTCAGACGTGCGATCGTACGTTTCAACATCAAGCATCAGGCCATTAATTACTTACGTTCATTCAATTGATTTTTATTAAACGTAAGTACAATCATCATAGTGACTATTCATTTTTCGTTGGCGTTAAGAACTCGTTTTTTATCAAATTGATTCCTAGTTTTTTAAATGTTACGTTAAGAAAACCGACAAGAAATAAAAAGGACATTATTTTTGTTTCTTGTTGGTTTTCTTGAAATATACTCAATACAAAACATTTTACTGTGTGTAAATAAATAATAAAATAAATAAATAAAATACCTATTTGTGTTGTTAATTCAAAGTTATGTTTGTAATCAAGTTATATCACAAAAACAATTAGCAATACAAGTAGTGCAAGAACCGGTCTCTTGATTTATTCTACTTGTATTAAATATAAATACATCACGCTTTGGAGCGAGTAGGTACAACGATACTGACATTTCAAGGCAAGCAAGCCTCTTGCAGTCTGAAAGTAACTTGTAGTAGCTACATAGTTTTATAGTAAGTGATTAACTACGGTCCATGAGTCAGTGCAACAATTCTAGTAGATAATAAAGATCAAATTCGCAAAACACGTATTCGTTTGTATGAAACTGACAGGTCGAGGGTATAGTGTTAAAACCCAATAAGTGTCGAAAAATCAAAAATCGTTTTATTAGTAGGTACAACAATAAAACAAATTGTATAAAAAAGAAGATAGAAGCCTTTTGGCCTCGTATAGGACTTTCTGTTTCATTTTTTTTCTTTTGTTTCTTTTTTATAGAATTTGTTTTATTGTTGTACAGACGCCAGCACATCAAGCTACTACAATCTGTCAGATTTCTTTAATAGATTTTCGACTTTATTGCTAAAGCATTAGGTTCAAGGTTGATTGGGAAAATCTGACCGTTTCGGGTAGGTTGACCTGCTGGCGTCTGTACTAATAAAACGATTTTTGATTTTTCGACACTTATTGGGTTTTAACACTATATACCTTCGAGGTGTCAAGAACGCATTCTCTCGTCGGCCGGACTGTATTGTAGTATAAGTATATTATTAAAACTTCATTATGGTTGAAACTATGTCACTGTCATGGAGACCTCGTCGTTTTATGAGGTGCAAGCGACATTGAAACAGTGGTGGCCCACTGGTAACGGCCGCGCTTTACAAGTTCTAGGTTCGAATCGAACACAGACAGGCTCTTTACTTTGTGTAAATTATTTCATCACCAATGCTTTCAAAACCGTGAAGGAAAACATCGTGAGGAAACCGGCATGTCCTAGAACCATAAATTCGAAGACATGTGACGTCTACCAACCCGCACTGGGCCCGCGAGGTGGATTGGAGAGGAGGCCTGTGTCCCTGCAGTGGGAACTTTATAGGCTGATTATGCGACACTCAACCTTATGATGGTCAAGACCCACTATACAAGGACTCAGACACTTATAAGGAAAATAATAACTTTGCTTCACTATGGTATAACGCATCATCGATTGATAACAACAGGCTTTACCCAAATGTTTCCCTATTATACTCTCATTTGGAGTTGTTATTATAAGTATTAATTAAAATTATACATAAGTTTGGAATTTTAATTAAACATTGCGGCTATTTATAATTATGGGAATTTCTTCTTCAGGATGATCCAAATAAGCTGATTGAATTTAATGAGTAAGCAATTAAGTGTTCATACTTATGAATTAATCTATCTATAATCAATCAGTTGCGATTTAACTTTTTTCAAGTAAAGTTATACCGACTTTATTTGAAAAAACTGCTCTAAACTGTAAAAGTCATAGCGCCACAGTGGCCTAAAAATTAGTTCAATTTTTTTCAGTTAGGCCACTGTGGCTCTCATGGCCTCAATTAAAGTAAGATCAATTTTATTTATTAAGAGCTGATTTTACCAATGTCAGATATTTTTTATTTATGGAATATAATTGACGTATGACAGTTTTTGGATGAAAAAACTGCCAAAATTCAAAACATAGGATAAGATTAGGTATAAAAGTTGTTCGAATTCGCCCTAATAAGGAAGAATTAGTATTCTCTAGAGATGAAGACATGGATGCCGCAATGGATCTTGAAATAAAACAGTTTAACTAGAAGCAACTCTAGGTAGGTACCTACTTCTTCAATTGAGATCACTAATAAAAACTTCCGAAGTGCGCTAGCTATGACTACGAAGATTGGTATTTAAAAAATAAAATGGTTGATTTAATGATTATGAAGTAGGAAGTATGACTATAATTTAGATGCTGAAAACGTTACGACAAAATAATAATGTACATTTTAAATGAGCTTATTGTTAAAATCGTAATGCTTGACTCTATAATGTCTTGGTAATTCAAGGTCTTGGAAATAATTATATAAGTACTGATTATGTAGTAACTAGTAATTTTACACACGCGGTAAATCAGTACCTGTAGTAAGGTAATTTACATTCATAAGACGAACCTTTTAAATTGGCATTCCATTTAACCAACAAATTTGAAAAACAGTAGGTAGTTCTTACCATCGTTTTAAAGGTAATTTTACATAAACAATAATATTTGCACAAAAAGTTCTTACCATATTATAACTCATTTATAATGCCTGTAACTACGTGCACATAATAAAATAATTTAAATCCGGTAATTGCGAAAACCGGTTTATAAATGTCAGTCAAATGTCAATGTTCTAAATGTCAGGTCATCACTACTTTGCGAAATCGGGATAATTAACTTGACAAATTATTTCAATGGAGTTAAAATACAATTAGCACAAAACACAATAGATTATAACACGGGCACTATCGTTCCAAAAATCCGGAATGCGAATGTTGTTATCGGTTTTACAACACCTGTCAACACGGTCCCCTTACCACGTGCTCCGGAAACGCACGAGTGCGCGCGAAGTTGAACGAACGCAGACGCAAATAGTTTTGAACTTGTGAGGTGTGCTGTACTTCGCACCGGCTAGCACCCTTTACACAACCAGACTTTTCTTTTGCAGCAACACGAAGCGACGTGTTAGTTTTCACAAACAATAATCTGCCGTGACAATAGCACGTAAAGGACACCTGACAGATTATTAACGAGACGCCGACACTTCTTCGTTTACCCGTTACTTTGATCGCTTAGGTATTCAGAGAAAATTTGCGCGGGAAAAATATAAAAAATATATATCATATATATATCTAACGTCCGGCACTTTTTTCTTTTCACATGTTGGTAAATAATTTGGAAGTTTATTGAGGAAGTCGTGATTATTTGTTCCGTTACCTGTTCCCCACCAATATCGCTTCCAGCCGTCTGTCACAGCGCGGAACATGGCGCTACGTGCGGCGCCGACTACGCGTGGCCGCCAACTGACTCACATACCAGCCAAACTCCGCTGAGAGTATGTAAAAACGTCCGAAATTCATAATCCCAAATCGATTCATTATCACCATTACTTAGAAATCAATCAAACTTTATTCATTTAGCTACAATTAGAAAGTTCTTTTTAAGGGGATCGTTTGATGGAGAGGGCGTTTTATGCGAGTAACCGACAAAGGGCTCTCCGTCGCTCCCTGATTCAATTAATCTCTAATTAGAGACGAGAGTGCTCTTAATGTTGAGTAGAGACGGATTTGACATCGTAGCCTGTCACCGAAGTAAATGGAAATCTGACAGCAGGATGGGTTTCAGCGACCCTATAACTGAATTGAGGTCAACTGTGTTAATGTAGCCACACCAGGTATACACAGGTATATAAATTCATATGAGTAGATATTATCAAGCTAGCTTCCGCATCTTAGTTCGTTTAGACATAGGAAATATCAAAGATTCCTCTTCACACAATTTTCAGCTATCGTTGCCTAAGGAGTACATGTTATAAAACAACTTACTCTCAACAGCACTATTTATGAGTAAAAAGAATACATCTTTGAAAAGTACAGTCAACAAAAAAACTGTTTATGAAGGTATTCTTTTTTTTAATTACATAGTTTTGATATTCTTAGATTGCTAATTTATATCCTTATTAGGTACATAATTATAATTTTTCTATTCTAATACAGTCATAGAAAAAGTTTACAACTAAGTAAAGTTCTTCAATTAATATTAACACGCCCCAGTCGTCAGCTAGACTTCATAATTATTGCCTTTTGCTCCTGGTGGCCACAAAACCAAGTACGGGAGTAATACCTCCTATATTCTCAGAAAGTGTAACGACATTTTTCAAGATTGTGACATCGACATATTTTCAGTCAGCATTACTAAGTTTAAAAGAGCTGTGCTCAATAATATGATTGTAAATTTTTGCTCAATATTTTTTCTTTTCTTTTATTTTGTGTGAAAAAAAAGAGTTAAAACAAAAGCCAATCACTTGTACTTACATAGGTAGCTCTTACTTCTTAAAGTTAATGCTCCTGTTCGACACATCAATAACTATCTAAAATCCAGAGCTACGTGAGCTAATTTAAAGTTAGTGTTTCATATTATGTTTTTGAAATCCCTTTGGTTGTTTATTATTTTTCTGTAGTGTTTTTATTGGTTGAATGCAAGTTCAATGGAAAGACAGTAACGATGAAAATAATACAATTTTAAAAATTGTGTCGAAATTACAATAACGCATTTTATAGATATAAATAAAAAATATAAAAACTACTGGGTGCTTCAAGTTTGAAGCCAGTCTAGTTTTTATAAGGCTATTAAATAAATTAATATTCAATGCTTGCAGGTGTCATATCAATACATAACAAAATACGTCAATAATTAATAAACGATTAAACATAACTTTTATATATAATATAAGTATATATAATTATTTTAATTTACTTTTGTTTTTTGTTTTACACAATTGCTACACGTTCTGTTTATACGTTAAAGTTTTATTGAGTTTTACTTATAGACAACAATTCAACTGTTGAGTATAAAAATAATTAATTATCCTATTAGGTTTTAATTCCATTTAGGGCTGATTTTACCAAAGTCAGATATCTTTTATACGTTTAATAAAAATGACGTCTGACAGTACTAGTATGGAAAAACTGCCAAAAATTCAAAATTTATTCTAAAATAAGACTTATTCTAGGTATAAAAGTTTGGTGAAATGCGCTCTTAAAAGTATTTACTTATTGTCTACCCTAGACTACGATATTGTTACCTGCCCTTACTGCCTCGTCCCAAAAATCCAACCTATTGTGTCAAAAAATATGATCATCTGTGAACGGTTACAAAAAAATAAAAATACCAGGAGTTTTTTTGTAAAGAGAACTTTTACAAGGTGCTATGTACAGACGTCAGCAGGTCAAACTACCCGAAACTGTCAAATTTTTCCAATCAACCTTGAACCTTAATGCTTTAGCGATAAAGTTGAAAATCTATTAAAGAAATTTGACAGATTGTAGTAGCTTGATGTGCTGCCGTCTATATTTACGTGCAGGAAACGGTCCATTTAACAATAAATAAATAAATACTGTCACACTGCCGACACCTGTCAGTGCGACAATTCTAGTAGCCAATAAAGATCAAAAAACGCATTACACGTAGTCGTTTGTATGAAACTGTCAAGTCGTCGTGTCGAATTTTGATATTTATGTCTCAAAATTCGAATGATTGATTAGTCAAAGAGCAATATTATATACTGTGCTTAAGCACAGTATATAATATTACTCTTTGGAATTCAACGCAGGTTAAGCAGGCGACAACCCATAGGTTGCACTGCGAGATGCCATTTATAAAAAAAAAACTCTAACTATTCGATAGTCGCGAAGTTACTCGTATTTGGTACACTTTATGTATATCTGGTGATTTGTACTACAGGCACTTTACGCCTAACTCAGACACCAGCTCCTCAAATTGCAAAAAAAAAAACAAATAATATGTGAAACCTAGAATAATCTTGTCATTGTGAGGAGAAATAAAGAACTTATTATTATAAAAAAAAACATACGTGCAGCTAACTTGGAACTATTTTTGAATAATGTTGTAGTGTGCTGAGTACTCAATTATTTTATATGACTCTTTTAAGTATGCCATAAGTTTCAAAACTTATTACACATACAATAAAAATGAATATTGGCAGTGGAAAGATTAATATTTTTGCCTGTATACCTACCAAATTACATTAAATAAAACTTTAATTCAGACTAGGTCGATAATTTTGTTAGGATTTTGGTGTTAGTAACAATAATGCTTATGTAAATTGGTTAGTAACTATTGTTAGTTTAGATAAATAATAGAAATACAATAAGCTTGTTTGACTGTACCTACAGTCATGACCTTACAGTTACACAAAATTCAAGACTGTATCTTGTGAAAAAAAATTACAACTTTGAAGGAAGACCTACGTCACAACAAGCTTTGTGTAATCTGAAGGCCAATTCTCGTAATTTAAAACGTTCAAAATCTAGTCGCAGTCTCATCTCAGCGACAAACAAATGTCAAAAAATTGTCAAAATGTAGGGAAATTAGAAGTATTTTTTGACAGATTGAGACTGAGATCAGACTGTGAACGGTTTTAAAATTACGAGAATTGCCCCTCTGGTGTAAACTGGAGAAAAACCACTTTTGTGTAATCTGGTGTATCTGTAAGGTATTTATTTATGCTCATGACTGTACCTATATGTACCAATGTACAAACAATGAAAATATATTTCCCGCGTTCACGCTATAAAGATGCGGCGGTTTGTTAATTAACACCGTCATTCATCATTACCTACCATATTTGTCGCGTCTCCCACTTTAATTCAGAAAATGCAAACATTTACAAGTTATTAATTCCATTAAACTGTCACTTTGTTTTGAGCTGTCTGATAGAAATATTTTTGGCACGTTTTTTCAGTTTGGGTATATAGGTAGGGACTGAGGCGTAGATGTAAAATTGTTAAATAGTGCTCGATCAATTTTTTTTTATTAATGTAGACTTTTGGAAGTTGGAACACCCAGAAAATCAGAAGTGCATCTCGATAGCAATCAGCCTAAACTACTACTATGATATAATATCAAACACACACTTTTCAAAAATTTAACCATTAGTTACTATTTTTAACATTTGGTTGAGTTTAACTACGGATCAAAAAATGGCCCTAAATAGTTCTGTTTAATTTACGCTAATATACAAACTATACCTACTTTCAAACAAAGTCGGTCCAGATGAACAGAATGCCGAATGAAAAACTAACTTAGCTGGCGAATACTGAACGAAATTATACATAGGACTGCGACGCGACTACAGCCTCTCAGTAAAACCCGTTTACTAAAAAAATATCACAAATGCTCGTACATATATTGTTTATTCCAATGTCATTAAAATTACACAGCACAAGCCACGAATTTGACACTGAATATTCACTCCTAAAACAATAGACAGCATCGTAGCAACATCCGGAAATAGAAACTGAATATCGGTCCGGAATTCCTGATAAGATTCCGGATTCGGGATGTTCGTGGCTATCTTTGATCTGCGATACATTGGTCAGTGTCTAGTGTCTTGTTGAATGTCTGATTCTCTACGTATCCGTGTCACGTCGGTAGATAACCGAGGAGTCCGTGTCACGTCGGTAGTGAGTCGAGGAGAGATTGTATTCAGCATTTCTGTCTCCGTTTTGAGGCCACGACACTGTCTGCAATCTGCATTGTTTGTTTTGAGTGCTAGATTCTTTAGCTGTTTTGTTTTAAATGGTGTCGATGAGTTTAAATTATATTGTGTTTTTTTCGTCTTTTTTCATGATAATAAAATAGTAACGAAGAAGTTTTGTCCGTTCGTCTGCTTGTCTGGATGTATGTTCCGGATTGACGCAAAAAAGGCAGAACGGATTTGGATGAAATTTGCCACACACATTGTTTATAGCCTGGATTAACACATAGGGTACTTTTAATCACCGTTGTACGTTTCCGAGGGATATTTTCAAATGGGCAAGAGCTGGTCTTATGCAATAAGTCTTCGAGATTTGTCTTCTTTAAATCAATGCCCTCTACTTTTCAGTAGTTGTTCATTAATTTAAGATTGTTGTAAAGTGCACTAATCTTTTTATTTATTTTTAAATGCACACGTCGTATTTATTTCTTAACCAAATTATTTTACAGCCAACACGACAATAGGTTCTGTGAAATTATTGTGCTACTATACTTGAATAATATGGTCCTAGCATTATAATTATTTTCACGATACGGAATACCTTAAAAGTCTCTAAACTAAACTACTTCAACTAACTACGATGAACTAAAGCTCTGATTTCATCTGCATCATACTGCGATGGGCCGCAATGATTCTAGTACAACATACATAACATACCCTGGTATACATTTACATAGCAAACTGCGTACGCATGAGATCGATCTTATAATTGCATAGTTGACATTGTCAGTTGTTGCAGCGTTCGAATAAGGTCAGTAGGTGACAACAGTGCCAATTTGTCTGACACGTTTTTTTATAGGAATGATGGACTCAGAGTAGTCTGTTTTAGAGTAGCATAGATATATTGGCTGTGTAGAAACTGGAATAACTTCAATTCTGTTTCCCCCAAAGGGTAAGCCAGAGATGTTGTACCTACCTATAGTAAACCCATATTTCAGATATGTGTAAGTTCCAAGGCAGTTTGAGTAATTAATGTGGCCTACCCAAATGTTCTTTCTTTGGCATTGTTCGTCGAATCGATGAGCTCCTTAAGTTGAGTTGAGTTGAGCTGCACGATTTCTGACAAATGCGTGCACTGACTGGACAGGTCCTCTAAATCTGTGTGGTTCTTTCCTCAAAAGCCCATCTCAGACAACGATCGACATGGTCTTCATATGATCTAACCAAGATTATGCCTGGACTTTAAAAGAGACTGTGACCTCTGAGTTTGTTTCGGCCTTTTTTCTCAGACTAGTCAGATAGGAAACGCTGACCTCCTCTAGTTTTAAGAGCGTTTGTACAAAACTACTTACAAAATAAAATCATTTATCATATTTATCATGAACATATATACGCCCCCTAATACCTATTATTGCCATCAACTCGGGCACACACCCAGATTCCAGACTGGTACTGGAAAAACCTACCTTGCCCAACCTATGAATCGAACGCAGGACTTCGACCAACGAAGCCGTAACATAAATTAGTGACGAGGTGTCATAAAGCCAGAGTAGGATCGCGGGTGAATATCTGACTTTTTTAGCAATTCGCATAAGAGTGGATTTTCTACATTTTATTTTGAATTTTTATTTAATCTGAGACAACAAGGCGGCTTGTAAGGATTAAAAAAAAAAAATTAACCACGGTTCCAAACAACGACACACCATCAACATACATGAAGTCTGTATTCCTTGAAGGGTTTGGGTGCTTATATTATAGTAGGTACACCCACATATATATCGCCAGTTATGTTTTAGTTTAGCATTAGGTTTCTTAGCTTGGGACTAGATGGCGCTGTGTGAAATGTCCAGGGATATTATTATTATTATCTCCTTTATTTCAATGTACAATCATATAAATTATATTTTTAAATATTAGAATATAAAAAGTATAAAAACATTTAAAAATATAAAAAATAGTAGCCCACCGGTATCGGGAACAGGGTCCAAGCTACCGGTGGTCAGGGCTCCAGAGAGAGGAACCTCCTGACAATGCGAGCCGTGTCCAGAAGTACCGCTTATTATTATTATTATTAGTTCCACGTAAGGGGGCGGGCCAATGCCATTAACCGGACAGAAATCCAGACTCCACACAATGAACAATTATTATTATGTAGTTGAACCTATTCAGGACAGAACTATGTACATAGTTGAGAATGACATCCCGGAAAATCCGAACGTTGTGGGGATACTATAACTATACTGCTGCTCCTGCAAGAAAACTTAGAAGTTTAAAAAAACCTGCTTCGTCAAATTGCCGCTCAAATCCGGCAGGCGTTTTGCCAATCAGAGACGAACACCTGAAGGACAATTCTTGTAATTTTAAGAACTGGGGGCCTACTCCGTAGTGCAAAGTGCGAATGTTCGGATCGGACCGACACATGGCCGAACCGAATATTATTGAAAAATGCGAAAAAAGTTCAAATCGGCTCAGTTGGGTCGGGACCATAGTCAATATTTGAAAGAGTGTAGGAGTGTAGGATCGGAACCGACCGAACCATATAGTAACTTCGTAGCAGGAAACGGCCGAACATTCGGCCGATACTATTTCGGAGTAGACCCCCCTTATCTCAGTGTCAATCTTTCAAATGTCTCTAATTTCCCTATATTTTACACAAGTTTTCGAAATTGATTATCATTGATATGCGACTAGTCGCAATCAATCAATATAAATACCACAAGGCCAATTCACGTAATTATAAACGTTCAAAAGATTTTGAACGGAAATTGGCCTTCTGGTGTACTTAATAAGTATCATGCTTTTGTAACAGCACTGTAGCAAGTTGGTGATGGTTGATGGTATATGGACCCCATAATTGAATGGTTATGCGAATCCCGCACCTCTGGACATAGGTAGAGATGGTACAACGCGGTGGTTTTAGCCGGTAAGAGTCCGGCATACCCCTCCGTTACCCCCACGACGGAGGAAGTCCATGAGGATTTTCACCCCGAAATAAAAAAAAAACAAGGGACACCCGGATGGAACTAAGTATAACTGGCTTGCTTACTATAAGAGAGAGAGAGAGAAAGACATAGAAACACGCGCACGCCGCACGGCTTACAACTACCTATAGCAAAAAGTGTCGTTCCAGCTTTTAGTCTTAATTTTTTCCGTCTAGCCTCCTTTCGCAACGCGCGATAAGGAACTTCGTTCCAAAAGTGTACGTGATGTGCAGGGCAGGGATGGCAATAGTGACTCATTACATTTGTTTGCCTTGTAATTGCATAAAACGGCTTTTGACAACATTTCCCAGTAAATCTGAAACTTTATTGGTTGAAACTTTCTTGCATCTTTGCTTTCTTAGATCTTGTTGTTTTATGGCGTTCAAGCTACATTCAACCGTAGGGTGATAAAGCAATTACAAGGTCGACTATACAAAATTTCTTGACACGTCACGCGATTCTTCACTTTATTTTTTCTAATCAGTATTAGACGAAATAAAGTGAAGAATCCCCAGGCGGTTATACAAACACTGGGTCAATACCCAAAGTGTATGGATAACCGACTCATTCTCATACAACAGACTGGTTAACTAAAACTAAGTTTTTGGTTCTGTGTTTCAATGTTTAGCGCAATACCAATCAGTTTTATCCTCTATAACTCTATAATATTAACGCTTTAAATAGAAAAATAGCTAGTACCTATTATTAGGTATCTTTTTAGAGTTCCGTAGCCAAATGGCAAAAACGGAACCCTTTTAATGTTGTCATATCCGTCTGTCCGTTCGCCCGGGTGACACAAAGCCATTCTAATCGTAGTCTATCGATGGAAATTGGAATGAAATTGTACTCTGTGCGCCGCTAATCCACCACCAAAATTAAATTGAGCTGGGTAATGAAACCCCATAAAACAAACAAAAAAAAAACAATGAACATAAGCATGTGGGTTATTGTTGGATCCCATAATAAAAAAGATGATTATGTTTCTATTTAAATAAATAATTGACTTTTATTTATAAACAATAATTTGTGAGATATTGGGATATTTTCGGTTAAAAGCGGAAAAATAACTCTGATTTTGACATTTTTTTCGAGAAATAATATGACACATATATTATGCTTATTATTTTATAACTTACTAGCTTGATTAACGTGAAAGTTTGTATGGATGGATGGATGGATGGAATGTTTGTTATTCTTTCACGCACAAACTACTAATCGGATTTGGATGAAATTTGGCACACAGATGGTTTATAACCACGATTAACAGGATACTTTTTATCCCGATATTCCTACGGGATCGAAACTTATGCGGATGAAACCGCGGGGCGCAGCTAGTGAAATAATAAAGAAGCAAGTACATTTTTATTCTGAAGGTTGGAATAAAATTCCAATTAATTGTGCCTAAAAAAATTTCCGGGCTGACCTCTGCAAACCCTATAACTTTATTGAACATGACCTTTTCTTTTAGTTAGTTCGTAGTAGTTATAGATACGTTATTTACATAAAGTTAACCGCCTGTCTGAGTTCGAACCCGCAACGTAGATAGATACATAGATAGATAGATAGATAAGACGTTTATTCAGTGCAACAAAAGACACAATAAAAGTAATAAAAAAGAAAAAACCGGCCAAGTGCGAGTCGGACTCGCCCATGAAGGGTTCCGTTACGTTACGATTTATGACGTATTAAAAAAAACTACTCACTAGATCTCGTTCAAACCAATTTTCGGTGGAAGTTTATATGGTAATGTACATCATATATTTTTTTTAGTTTTATCATTCTCTTATTTTAGAAGTTACAGGGGGGGGGGGGGGGGACACATTTTACCACTTTGGAAGTGTCTCTCGCGCAAACTATTCAGTTAGAAAAAAATGATATTAGAAACCTCAATATCATTTTTGAAGGCCTATCCATAGATACCCCACATGTATGGGTTTGATGAAAAAAAAAAATTTGAGTTTCACTTCAAGTATGGGGACCCCCAAAATGTATTGTTTTTTTTCTATTTTTGTGTGAAAATCTTAATGCGGTTCACAGAATACATCTACTTACCAAGTTTCAACAGTATAGCTCTTATAGTTTCGGAAAAAAGCGGCTGTGACATACGGACGGACAGACAGACAGACAGACAGACATGACGAATCCATAAGGGTTCCGTTGCCATTTGGCTACGGAACCCTAAAAACATCAAAAAAAGGCGAAACATAAAAAAAAACAAAGATTAAAAAGCTAAATTGACCCATAGACACCTCGTACAAGTAAATCTATAAGGGTCGATCACTCTGGGCGGTGTGTGTCACATGGTTGCACCAAATGGGAGTCCAGCTCAGCATGTGCCAGATACAATACCTGACGCTGGTATTCTGCTGCATCCCGTTAGTGACACCCGGAAGTCGAGAAGACACTGAGTTTCAGCAAAATGGTAAACGTAGGTTGTGGGATCGAGCCACGTGTCAACTCATAAGTCATCTGCCTAGCCTTTTCCCAATTAGGTTGGGGTCGGCTTCCAGTCTAAACGGATGCAGCTGAATACCAGTATTTTACATGGAGCGACTGCCTATCTGACCTCCACAACCCAGTTACTGGGTAATACGATACCCCTTGGTAAGATTGGTTGTCAGACTTTCGGGCATCTCGTTTCAACTCATCATAAGTCAGAGCCATTATCACTAGGCGATCACTGCTCTAAAAACGGTGAAGGAAAACATCGTGAGGAAACCCGCATGTCCTAGAACCAAACTTTCGAAGACATGTGACATCCTACGAATCCACACTGGGCGCGTGTGGTGGATTATAGCCCATTGTCTCTCGAAAAGAGGAGGCTTGTGTCCCAACAGTGGGAATATTATAGGCTGATGGTGCTCAATCTTCAAATCTTTCCTCAATCTGCACCCTAATTGCGTAACACACGATCAATCGGAATCGGTTTCATTTTGACAGTTCAACAACATTCATTGCGTTATTTACGTGTTGAGCAGACAAATTTTTCGAATTTATGAAGCAATGGATTAGCAATTTGCTTCAAAATGATTCTGATTCCGATTGATTGTGTGTTACGCAATTAGGGTGCTGATTCTATTTGAAGCTAATCCATTGCTTCATAATTATGTTCGAAAAATTTGATAATGATAATGATAAAGATTTATTGATCAACAAGGACTAGATTACATGGCAAAGTAATATAATATAAAGCACAAGCATGACGTTTCTTAATTTAGTTTGGGTGCCATACTGCTCTCCTAGATAGGTTACAAAATAACCTATGTTTAGGAGAAACAGTTCCGATCCCCGTCGTAAATGGTTGACTTATAAATTAATATGAGAATATAAATAATTACAGCAAGCTACAAAACGAGAGACAACATTAGGTTATTAAACAAAAAAATAAATAAATTACTTATAATAAAAAAAGCAATTTCGGAAAAGACAAATTTGTAAGTAAATAAAAAAAATATTTTTTAATAAAAATGTTTTGTAATTTGGTGAGGTGTGTTTACCTATTGTTAGTGTGGTGAGTGTTTCGGTAATTTATATAGTGTGTGATGCATGTATGTGTTTGAGTGATTACTTTTTTTTCAGTTTCGTCGTAGTTTAGGTTTAGAAGGAAGGTGCGAACAGTCTTTTTGCAATTAAAGTTTGTTAAGCCGTAAATCGGAATTTTAGCGTTAATTTTATTGTAGAGTGATAGGCCAAGATACAGAGCAAACTTTTTTATAAAAGGAATGCTGGGAGGCATGTAGGTGGAATTGTGCAGGCGTTTGGAGATTTTTTTAAATGGTGTTCGACGGTTTTGCAGAAGGAAATATATTGTTACCTGCCATGTATGTAAAATGTTTTATTTTTCTTTTTGTTACTTTTTTTAAATAATTTCTTTTTTTATTGTTTTTTATTTTGTTTAGTTTTATGATCTTCCTGTGCGAGTCGCAATAAATACTTTTTCTTTTTCTTTCTTTTAATTGACAAATAATACTAATTCTCGGGAATCAATGTAAAAAAATAGTTCGCAATATAGAGTTATGTTCTGACAGCGGACTTTTCGTTTGGCCAAACGAAAAGTGCCTTCATCCGGGATTATACATTGCAAAAAAAAACCTTATTTTAAATTTTCGGTGCTGAGCCGGGCTTTTTAATTCCAACAGCATGCTTTTATCTTGGCATTAATTTAGGTTTCGTCTTGTGTTATTGAAAAGAAGGATTAGTAGTTTTGGTAAAAAAGTCACGAACGAGACAATCCAATACGACATTCCCCAGTTCAAGAAAATTTTCCATACATCACTGTTCATTGCCCTCTAATAGCCACATCTACCGGGAGATTCGAGAACTCGTTTCCTTTCAGAGGAGCGCCTTGTAGCCGTGTACAGCCAGCGCTTTCCCTCTATTTTCCTCACTTTCACCCCTGACAACATAGATGGCTATGCTTGCTATTTTTTTAAGTTGTAAACTTAATGTTCCAACGTCAGACATTATCTTTTATTAAATCCATGGTATAAAACGGATGTATGACAGTTTTGGAATAGTAAACTGATGAACGTTCTAAATATTTTTTTCTAAAACCACAAAACTTTACAATTACCATTTACAAATTTGTAATCTTAAGTGTCATACCACAAAACTCTAAGCCACATAATTGTAACGGAAAAACCTTACAAATATGTAAATTGTAGTGACATGTCTACAAGTTATAGATTTGTTACATAATTTCTGTGTTACGCAATATTTTCTACAATTTATGAATTTTGTAGAATTGAAGACTAGTAAAGTTTTGTGGTATAGGGCCCTGTTCGAAAAATCGGCTCTAAGACTACATTCGCCAAATTAGGAATCGCACTCAGTCTGGTAGGGTTATGCTAAGGATGGCTTGCTCCATGGCCCTTTGTGCTACTGATTATGTATAGTACAGACGCCTGCAGGTCAAGCTACCCGAAACTGTCAAATTTTCCCAATCAACCTGGAACTTTACTGCTTCAGTGATAAAGTTGAAAATCTATTAAAGAAATTTGACAGATTGTAGTAGCTTGATTTGCTGGCGTCGTCGGTACAAACTACTTCCATGATACTGATTCTAAAACTAAGTTTAATTCTCAAATCCACTGGCAAATTTAAATCCAGTCTAAAAATTCAAGTTTTTCTTACTCTAGCCTACTAGTGATCACTAGACACTATAAATTAATTGAGAATGAAAAATATTACATTATAAACATGTATGATTTGCGTTTTAAGTACTTACCATTTAAGTATGACATTGAAGAATAACAGTAATGAGATTACAAAAATACAAAAAAAAAAAAAAAATTACCACTAGCTGTTTCCCGTGACTTCATTTGCGTGTATTTTGTATTCCATCTTCATCTATCTTCTATATAAAAAATTAAATGCTGTAAGTTGATCAGCGCATCACATGAGAATGGCTGGATTTGCCTTGCCATGGCTTTGCCTTTGTTTATATCATCATCATTTCAGCCCGGAATCACCCTCTGTTGGATATAGGCGTCCCCTTTCTTCTGCCATACTTCCCGTCTCTCATACAGGTATTTCCCGTGCCTTTGACAATATAGTCAACCCAGCGCCTTGGTTTTTTGGCTAAACCTTTTATGGATAGCAAAATTGGAAAAGTTCCCCGGAAAATGTTCAATTTCGGGAATAGCTGAACATCTTTTTTTCTATAATATTGTTGGATAAATTATTGAAATTTGGGCAGGACATCATTGTCGGGTCAGCTAGTAAATATTTTAAGAAAAATATCCAGAGTGAAAAGTAGCCTGTTTCTCTCTCCAGGTATCTGTCAAATTTCATAACAATCAGTGGCTTAGGCGTGAAAAAGTAACAGACAGACAGAGTTACATTATAATAACATTAGTTCGGTATCAGTAAACAGACAAATTATTTTTATTTGTTTTTATTTATTAGGGAAAACAAGTAGTGACAAATTTGGCACTGCTTGTTTTCCCTAATATAATTACATACAGTACATCATGTATTTATGCAAATATGATGTATTGTATGCAAATATATTTATACGCCTATATTTGTACCTATATAATTCCTAATGTTTCGAAATGATTTTTCAGCCTACTGTTTGAAACGATTTTGAAGGGAACGCACGTTTTTTAAAGTTAAAAACACTATAGGTACCTATTGTTAACATAAAATAAAAATCTCGTTGTCTTCAGATTTTTTCTAGAAAACATCCTTTCTTAAGGTTGGTGATGTAAACTTTCATTGTGAAAGATACTATGTCTTGAATGGACGATTCCCTGGGTCTGTAATATCAACAGCCCACTGCCAGTATCGGCATTCAATTGTCTTTTATGTGAAGTGATATTAATAGATTTCTATTAGATCTATTGTCAGTTGTCCGTGTGAAGTGATAGACGTTACCTGGAATTTTTTATTTATTTTTTTAAAGTTTCATCTCTTGTCCTTAGGTCATTGTGATTCTGGATATAATTCATAATGGCAAATACCAATGGGTCAAAGGTAGCATCCTTTTATTCTGGAAAATCTGTGTTTTTAACTGGCGGTACGGGATTTGTTGGCAAGGTAAGACGGTTTTTTGTTTCAAGAGAAAAATGGAAATAGTTTTGTAATGAGGAATCGTATGATACAAATAAATCAGTGCCATAACAGTAACTGTAAAATTCAGCTTCAGCGTGTATTTTTGTAGTTTAGATGCGAATTGAATCCCGCTAGTGTTAAGGTGGATGCTCCAACGTAGCCCGCGAAATTCAAATTTTATTACGTTTTTTGCAATTTGCTGGTCAGTATTAAGTTGTACGTTGATTAAAATATGATTCGCGGCCGTAACAAATATGCATATTGCAAAAAACGTGAGAAAATTTGAATTTCGTGGGCTACCTTGGAGCATCCACCTTAAGTCAATAATCGCAAAGGTTTGTCCCATAGCTCGATAGATGGCGTTGCGCTGTTTAAAAGCACGCTATGGTTTCCTTACCCACGAGTAGCTATATAGAACCAAATATCGCCGAGGTGTCGTGAAGAAAGCGGCGTTGTGAGTCGGCGTCGCGACGTGCCTACAGAAAAACACATAGCAATCACTCACATGAACGCGCGCGAAATTAAAATAGATTTTTGGAGGGTCACGACCGATGGTAGTTTTGTTACTGGAAGTTTGAGTTGAAAAAAGTGTTTTATCGTGTGAAATATCGAAATCCATTAACTCTGTGGAGTTTACACAAAAATGAAACATATTACTTAAACTGATATTGTAAGTAAAAAAAAAAAAACTGCGGTCGATGACCCCACGAAAAAACCATCTATGCCCCGTGGTCCCTTCCGTAGTCCCTGGAAGGGACCACGGGGAATTTTGTTCCCCGTGGTCCCTCCGAGAAATACAATACTGCCGAATTAAAATGGTCGTTTCTGCCGTAGTCCCTGGAAGGGACCACGGGGATTATCTTTACCCGTGGTCCCTGCGAAAAATACAAAAAAAATCCTTCTCAATCAAAAACTCTGACAAATATTATAATTATCTGGCCACGACTTTATAATGATTTTTTAAGCACTATTTTTAAAAGTCCAATCTACGTCATCTTTGACGTACACTTCAACGAAAATATTCTCAGAAAACGAAAAACGAAATATGTCTGAAATAGAAATAATTAAAAGAAAGGGGGGTGAAATCCTACTTTACCACGACTATCAGTTTCATAAACATACTGTGAACAAAGATGGATCTGTGAAATGGAGATGTAGCAACTGGAAAAACTTGAAATGTCCTGGGACTGTGACTATTGCGGTAAGTACAATAATGCATTAACGGTTTTCAAAAAAAATAAGCGTGAAAGTTATTCATTCATGTTAAAAGTTCTTTTTAGGGATTACGGGAGAGACCACGGTCCACGTAAAGTTCGATGTACCTATGTTTTAATAAATCAGGATATCACGTTCGTTTTTTTCGAAAAGGAAATAATTGTGAAACTGTAAAATGAATGTTATAGAACATGTCTTACGATGGAGCCAGAAGGTGGCTATAGGAATTCTGTAACGAAACAACTTCTTCGAGTTTGGGGTTGTTAGAATTGCATTTATGAGTAGTTCACACTGTATAAAAAAGTAGCCGGCAAATAAAGTGGGTCTAAACAATGATATTATAAGTAAATACTACTTATAATATCATTGGGTCTAAAAAATTGAATTGTTGATAGTAGGTATGTTTTATTTGCATAAGGCTGTTGCATTATTTACATTTCAGGAGAGACTAGTTACAAAGACTAATGACCATAAGTGTAAAGCTGACCCAATAAGAAATGAAAAGGACAGAAATATCGCAATTCTACGTAATACAGCAAAAAATTCTGATCTTCCCGTGCCAACATTATACGAAGACACTCTTAGAGAAATGAGCAATAAAGGATTGCATGATGCTGTAGAATCGTTTCCAGAATTTGGTAGTATAAAGCATTCGCTGTACAGTGGCAGAAATAAAGAAGCAGGAGTTACTAAGTTACAGAGTAAAATTGGGACTGAAATTGAGATACCCAAGAAGTTTAGTGACTTCATATTATCCGATTATTCTTACCAAGGACATCGAATTATAATTTTTTGCACCCCCGAATCTCGAAATTTAATAGGTGCTATAAAAGAATATTTCTGCGATGCAACGTTCCAAAGCTGTCCCAATCCGTTTTTCCAATTATACATAATACATGGAGACCTAGGTAGCTCCGTTGAAAGCACAAATGTAAAACCTTTGATATATGCTTTGATGCCTGATAAAAAAGAACATACATATAGTATTATGCTTCAAATGATAAAATCACAACTACCACAGTGGGAACCATCAATTGTGCATTGTGATTATGAAATAGGTGCAATAAACGCAATTTTACAAATGTTTCCTACTGTTCAAGTTGTTGGTTGTTATTACCATTGGGGAAGATGCATGTGGAAAAAAGCTAAACTCATGAGTTTCGGTAAATCTAAACCAGAAAGAAGAATCGTATCTCTATGTGCAGTTCTACCGCTTTTACCCAAAGAAATGATTGAAGCGGGGTGGGAGTATATAAATTCCGATTGCGCCGTGGAACTTTTTAATATGCAGAAATTTATGAATTACATCAAAAAATTTTGGTTGCGACCCAAATATATTAACATGATAAGTGTTTTTGGTGTAAGGCACCGCACAAACAATGTTGCGGAAGCATTTCACTCAAAAATTAACAAATTAATCAATAAAAATACAATTAACATAATGCGGCTGTTAAATATATTACAAAGAATCGACAGCAGTAATCAACTAAAAATAAAAAAAAATATAACTGCAAAAAGATCAAAACATATTATGTTGACTGATGACGCAGTACAACATATTATTGTAGAACTAATCAGTGGTGAAATCTCATTAGGTCATGCCCTTGAGAAATTACGATAATTTAAAGTTTTGTTACGAGCTTCGGGTTGGTGACAATAAAAACTGCCGATATAAATTACGAAAAATTACACTTTAATTAAACAACACTAATAACAGCTCAAACATACTTAATATAAAACAAATTATTCTTAAGTCGCACTTGAAGATCGCACTCGATGTATTCGCATGTATCATATATATAGTGCCGCAGATAGTTCTAGAACCTTCTATTGGCGGATGGATGCAATGAGGTCCTCATATAACATCTCTTGCAGGACGGCTAAGTTCAGCAGCATATGCTGTAAGAACAATCCGTCAATTTACTAATGTAGATACCGCGAGGCTAGTCTATTTCAGTTATTTTCATAGTATCATGTCTTACGGTATTTTACTATGGGGACGGGCTGCAGATATCGAGTCTATTTTTATTCTGCAGAAAAGAGCCATCAGAGCAATATATGGCCTCCGCAGGCGCGATTCTCTAAGGGAACTGCTTAAAGATATTAATATCATGACGGTACCTTGTCAATATATCTATGAAAAGATCATGTACGTCAGGAAAAATTTAAATATTTTCAGTAAAAGAGGTGACAGACACACCTATAGAACTAGAAATAGGGACCAATTAGTTCAACCAGGTTTCAGACTGGCTAAAGTAGACTCTTCCTTCATGGTGTACTGTTTAAAATGTTCCAATAAAAAACTTTTTTGTAAAAAAAAACAACCGACTTCCAAAAACGACACAGTGAAAAATAACTTTAATTTCGGAAGTTGGTGTCGTTGAGTTCGCATTTTCGTTGTTTGCCACCGACTTCCGAAATTAAAGTTATTATTCACTTTGTAGTGTCGTTTTTGGAAGTCGGTTGTTTTTTTTTTTTTTTCAAAAAACTTTTTACTTTTCACTTTTTAGTTGTACCTAACCCACACAAATTTGTATATACTTACAAGATTAGAGGTACCCCAATAACAACTTTGACAGAAATGAGGGTGTACCATGGTATACTGAACAAATCTGCGTACCCCTTTAGAGCGTACAGGCGTGACGTTATGTTGTGTGATTGCGTAAACAATACCTATCATAAGCGATACCCGCAATAGCCGTTGATTTGCTGGCATTTATTAAAGAGTTCCGTTGTCTGTCTCCGAAACTCATCATCAGATCTTTTCGAAATTTCTATGGGACCATTTGGGAAGTATACCCTTTCCAACAAAAAAAGAATTTTTCAAATCGGTTGGCAAGCGAAGGAGATATGCGCGAACAAACATAAAAAAAAACACAAACATTCGAATTGAGAACCTCCTCCTTTTTTAGAAATCGGTTAAAAATACCTCCCCACATACTCCAACTCAATGAAACGAAATTCAAATCTTACATAAAACTCACACTATGCAGCCAAGCATATTATAAGTTGGGGGATTACATCGCTGACAAAAATGCTTGGCTAAACGCTGGTCCTGCTCTACAGGACGCGTAAATAAGTTGATTAGCATTTGAAAATACTTCTCACACGCCTACCCTACCTACTTACTGTTGGAGCTGCTGAAAATTTTAAAATACTAGTTTTGCATTATATAAATTCAATCTCCTAGTATTGTATAATTGCATAGAACGTATGTGAGTAGGTACTATGTACATACTATAAAGCTACCAGTTATTGGGTACGTCTTTCAATGACTTGAATGTGCCTTGGCGGCTGAGAGTATGTCATGCTCACTCTAATGTCTCGCTGATGGTGGCGCATGTGTTGGATCATTTAGCTCCCTTCAAAATGGTTGAGCTGAATGGTGCTAATCTATGCGTCATGTTCGTGAACGGGCGCCGTCAGTGGCCCAGGGACTGGTCAACTCTTTGCTGCCATGGCTTATTTTGATTTAATTTAATATTTGTTTTGTTTTTTTTATCTTTTCATTACGGACGCTTTTAACGTTCTGCATCGTTCTCACGTGCATAATTTTGAACATGAATGATGTAACCAATATTTTGTAACAATATTATTATGATTTAAAAGAGTGTCCATGGAGTTTCTTGCCCGTTCTTCTCCATAGGTACCTACTACGCTTTGGAATGGGCAACTAGCTTCATCGTTTTGACTGACCGACCTTGACAATTCAAAAGTGCCTGTAATTGGTTTATTTGAAATAAATAGTTTGAGTTTGAGTTATTGTAGAAACATCTAGAATGTTCGAGTACATACCGGCCCCGACTATGTCGATAGTTCTAGAAAGTTTTAGTTTATTAGTGGTAACTAATGTCACCATGTATCAGGCATTAATTGTGGCGCGCAACAGTATTAAATAAGACTGTAGTGATGACGTAAGGTTTTTGTTGAAGAACTTCTTATCTTTATGTTACAAATATATTCGTGATTTTTTTATCCTATGATTCTTTATTTATATTAATTAATCGGCGAGCAATCTCTGACTGTACTTCATTATTAATTTTCAATCATTCGAGTAATAATTCCGATATTCTATCCAAATTTTATTTTAACGTTCCTGGAAGGTCGAAACGATGGAACCCACCGTTGCGAAACCTTTGACTGTATTATGACTTGACCTTGGTACAACTTTAATTCGGCAGCATTGTATTTTTCGGAGGGACCACGGGTAAAGATAATCCCCGTGGTCCCTTCCAGGGACTACGGCAGAAACTACCATTTTAATTCGGTAGCATTATATTACTCGGAGGGACCACGGGGAACGAAATTCCCCGTGGTCCCTTCCAGGGACTACGGAAGGGACCACGGGGCATACAGGGAAAAAACCATCAAATTAATTAATGTTTCGTTTTATTATGTTCAGATATCAATAGCCTTCACGTGTGAGGAGTTGCGCTAGCTAATTTTATTTAATCCTGTATAGGTACCTGTTTGATTTAATATTCTTGAGTGACTTATTGTGACTCAACGCCTCTGAATTCCCTTCTGTCTACTCTTTCTAATATTATGAGCATGAATACACGTAGTTTGCTTCTAAATAGTATTCAAAACAGCATGTTTAATAATTCCAGACTTTAATAGAAAAGTTGCTGTACAGCTGCAGTGGGATTGACAAAATTTATGTCCTGGTACGTGATAAGTATGGCAAGCAGGCGAGTGAACGACTGGAGCGTATCACTAGCACACCAGTAAGTATGAGTTTTAAACGAGCATTATTATATTCTTACAAAAGTTTTAAATAAGAGACAGTAGTTTGGGTTTCAATGTTCGTCAGAAGTTTGGGTATATGGTATATACTTGTCACCGGAAAATAACAAGAACCGCAAATTTATAAATTTTCTAGGAAATTTATAAACTTTCGTAGGATTCTAAACGGGTGATAAATTGTATTATTTTACGCCCACATATTCGCAAAAGCAAAAAATTCGCAAAAAAAATTCCTAGGAAATTTATAAAATAAACAACAAACTAACAATAAACTAATAATAAACTTGCGGATCTTGTTATCTTCCGGTGACATAGATATTTATAGGTACACATGAAATGGGCACGTTAATGTGTTTCGTTCGATCAATACAAAACATCACGCTTTTTGTCCCCCAAGGGTTGGGCAGAGGTGTACCTACCAATAGAACACCCACATTTTGCCAGTTATGATTAAGCCTCATGTAACAGGGGGCGAACCTATTGTCATGCTAAATGATAATGATTGAATGATGATGATTTATCATTTATCATGAACCGGACACAATACCAGACTCCGGGCTGCTACTAAGGAAGTCCAGATCGAAAAACTCAATAAAACTTTGCCCGACCTAGGCATCGAACCCAGGACGTCATGCTGAACAGGCTTGCGACCACTAGACTAACGAGTCTTATTATTTTCGTGGTAGGCCCTCGAAGTTTTTTTATCTCGTAATACCAATCTTTAAAAGTATCACATACCATCTACTTAATCATCAGTCTCCTGCCCTTATCTCAATTTATTTAGGGTCGGGGCAATATGTTTTTTTCTTCCATACTTCTCTATTAGCCCCATCTCGACAGTCACCCCCTTTCTATCCATATCACACAGTCCAACCATCGTTTCTTTGATCTTACCCTACTCTTATAGCCATCGACATTCATACTCAATACTTTCTTCACGACATTTTCCTCATTCCTCCGTAACACATGCCTATAACATACAACCTACTTCCACACAACGTCTTAAATACACTGACAGACAGCGCACAGACTCAATCGCTGAACCATGCCACAAAAGTTCCTTACATTATAGCGAAAGTGAGCATGAAGGAAGGATGTTTGAAAATTCATTTTCTAAAGTAGTTAGGTAACTACTTTAGAAAATGAATTTTCAAAAATCCTTCCTTCATGCTCGACCTGATGAAAGCGCCTGTCCGTTATATAGGTATATAACGGACAGGCGCTTTAACAGCCGCACAGGTCGTTACGGGTAGTCAGAAGCCCGAAAGTCTGACAACCAGTCTTACCAAGGGGTATCGTATTATCCAGTAACTGGGTTGTGGAGGTCAGATAGGCAGTCGCTCCATGTAAAATACTGGTATTCAGCTGCATCCGGTTAGACTGGAAGCCGACCCCAACATAGTTGGGAAAAGGCTAGGCAGATGATGATGATAACGGACAGGCGCTTTACTTTGTGTGACGAACCAGAAATTAGAAGACATGTGACATCTACCAACCCGCACTGGGCCGCTGTGGTAGGTTACAGCCCACTCCCTCTCGAAAATATGAGGTCTGTATTCCAACAGTGGGTACATTAAGAGTTGAAAGTTGATATGAAAGTTTGTCATGTTTTCCGATGGAAAATTCCGTCGGGCACACGGATAGCTATGGCTATGTTCTATGTTTTGGGTTTGGTTTCCGTACTTAGTCCTTCAAGTGAACCATTGTGCGTGGGCCATGGCTGCCGTCGGTCGTTATTCCCTCCGAAAGTTGATTAAGTCTCTTGGTCTATTGAGAACATCTGTGTAAGATCTGGGTATCCCGAGGGTTTCTGACCTAATCTGGGTGACGCCTATGCACTCAAAGAGAACATGCACATCGGTTTCAACAGCCTCCATGCAAAACAAGGGATTGTCCGTTATGCCTATTGTGTGGAAGTGTTTGTTTAGCGAGCAGTGTCCCGTGTGATGGTTCCCGTCACCAGGTGCAGGCCTTTCCTGTCCAGGCGTAGTAAACGTACGGCTACCTATTTATATTATGTTTATTTTTTGGGCAGTGAAAATGATGTCTTATAACAAAATGTCGAGGATTTTTTACGGCGAAAAAAGTGCTGAGCGGCATCTAAATATTAATTTGCCAAATTCACGTTTTCAGGTTTTCGACAGATTAAAAGGAAGCCGTAAGGAAGAGCTGAAAAAAATTACCGTCATCAGTGGGGACATTACCCGAGAGTGTCTTGGATTGCCGGATGATTTTTTAAAAATATTGGAGGACGAGGTACGTAAATAAACTAAGAGGTTTTAGGTTCCCCCTTTCAATCCCTCTGTTTTATTGTCTAAATCCATGAATAATATTTATTTTGATATACAGCGTGGCGCTTTAATGGCGACATTAATTTAACACACGTATACGGTTTTGCGTTGTAGTTTTATGAATATTTTTTAATTTAATTAAACATTAATATTTATTTATTTATTAACAATTTTATAAAATAGCATCTTAGAGCAACCTGACTTAAAGAACTATAGCGCAGGGGTCATTTGCCGGGGTCACGGATCATAACATCGCATCAATGTAATTAAAACAATTAACGAGCAAAGAGAAGGCGAATTGAAGGAAAGAGAGAGAGCCCTATGTCGGCGCGCGGCGCAGGTGGAAGTTTTCAAGTTACGATTCTTTTTATGTTGAGATAATTTTTATGATTACTGGCCACTAGCCCTACCCGTGTGTTAAACTAATGTCGCCATTGTACCGCCACGTTGTAAAGGCACTGTAAAGGTTGTCTGCTAAAGTCGACCTTATGTCGGGCATGCTGCTAATAGATTAGCTCTGGTCATATTCAAACGGTCCAGCACGTCTAAACGAAGTGTCTAATATTTTGTATTAGGTTTTTTTGTTTAAAATAAAACAGTGATAGTTTAGTCGGGAAAATTAAAAGACGTTCAGTAAAAACAAACGTGAAGAAATCGTAACGTTGTTTGATTTCTTAAAAGAGCTCATCAGAACTTCACAGTAGGTACCTTGATTCTCATTTACGGATAGTTAATGGGATATACAGTCCTTCCACAGTTATTTTACCTTTGACAGCGGCAACCCAATATCATCCTTATTGTGACGATAGTAAAGATCTCTGTGAATTTGAAAAACTTACCATTAGCAGCAGCCTGCAGCCCAATAGCAATCTTATTGCAACGGTCATATAGATCACTGTGATTTAGAAAGTGATGCAAACTCAGAGGTAAATTAACTGTGAACGGACTGTACAGGATATGGTGTAGGGGTACCTAGTCATAATATCATTGTGTGAACTTTTACGGACATAAAACATCTGCATAGTTTCCATTAACAGTATGTCTAATCAGTTTATCAATATCATGAGTAAGTACCGGCTTGAACAAAGTTTCATAAAAAAAACATTCCCACAGCCGCACGGGTCGATCAGGTTAAGCTACGCTTGCCACGGTTGGTCCGTGGATGGGTAACCATCTGTACATACCAAGACAAAAAAGCCTTGGCTGATGATGATGATAAAAAACATTCTCACTACAAATTCAGTTTGTACGGTCAGGAAAATTAATTGTTAACCAAATCCATATTTGCCATCACAAACAACTGTTAAAGAATAACAGTCATGATTCAATCCATGCTATGAGGATCAATAATAATGGAAAGTTTAAGTTTGTAGTCAATTTCGTAAGTTATTAAGTTCCCTGATTTTACCTAACTGATAGACTGTGAAGGGCGGGCGTTTTTGGGGGACTGTCTTTTGTAATTTTGACGTTCGAAAAGTGCTGATTCTCAGCCTAATTTGAATAAATGACTTTTGATTTGATTGATGAATTTTAATTTCAGGTATCAGTAGTATTTCACTTAGCAGCCACAGTTGCATTCAAGCTGCCACTCAAAGATGCCATGAGGATCAATATTAATGGCACGGAAAATGTAATTGAATTATGTCGTCGGATGAAAAAATTAGAGGTGAGAATTTTCCTTAGATTACTTGTGGGATTTGCCGCCGAAAACGGAATGTTGATCATTTGGTGATTTTATATTTTGCGTTGGCTGGCGTGGCCGTTGCGTAGACGCTGTACTAACCTCGCGTGGTCGCAGCATTTACGTTTGATGAAGGCCACCGTTAACAGTTAACATAATTAAGTTACTATTTATTTTACGCAGGCTTTTGTGCACGTATCGACAGCATTCACCAACTCAGATCGAAGGGACATAGATGAAGTGGTATATCCTATGCCTATGAAGTTAGAAGCCGCCAGACTTTTTGCTGAAATGTACTCACATAATGACGGGATTGTCACCAAATTTATGGGTAAGTGTTTGTAGTAATGAGAAAACTTTACCGTTGTGATGATACTGCCAGCTTCTTGCGATTGTTTTCGCGAACTTTAACTTTAAAGCAGTAATTTGTGTTCGGATAAAATGATTACTGATTGTGAAAATTAACTGAGACTGTAGCTATTCTAAGGCAGGTATACTTATATCGGCTATCAGCCAGATATTTGTTCAACCAGTCAATAATGGGTTAGCGGTTGCCACAAAGTGCATTAGCAAATATCAGCGCTCGCTTAATTCGCGTTGCTGAATTTGAGGGCGTATAAATTTAAAAAGTTGTGCATATTTTTTCGTGTTATTTTTGCTTCGACACGCTAAGAAGATGAAGCGCTACGGGGTATTGAAGTCATCACAGTGGGATTTTCCTCGAAAATCTGAAAGCCGCTGGCAGAAATGAAATTCATAGTAACAACACGCTTACGCCCCCGAAAGGTCAGACAAGGTTGTTTGAACCTTTAGTACACACACGTTTTACCAGTAATGTTTAGGAAGCCTATCAACTGGGCACAAACCCAAACTTCGAACAGCTACTTAAAAATTCCTTCTGGAAAATTCCAATAACACTTTTACCGACCTGGAAATCGAAACCCAGGACCTCATGCAGTACCCAGCATGCATGCACGCATGTACCCAGGATTTTGTAAAAATATCTTGATTTAAAAGAGTGTCCGTGAAGTTTCTTGCCCGTTCTTCTCCATAGAGATCTACGATTTACGACATAGAAAATGCCTTACTATTTTCTTGGACTTAACAAAGGCCTTCGACACGGTCTCTGTTCCCACCCTCCTTTCAAAACTTGAGGACGTAGGTATTCGCGGTAAAATGCATAGCCTCTTCAAAAGTTACCTACAGGACAGGAAACTCAGTGTCAAGATTGGTACGTGCGTCAGTGATGAAGTAACTACCACCTACGGTGTTCCGCAAGGCAGTGTGCTTGGCCCTACATTGTTCCTAGTCTACATAAATGACCTCTGCACTCTGCCTCTCCCCAACTCCAAGATCTTCACATACGCTGACGACACGGCAATTGTCGTGTATGGTGATACATGGGCTGATGTTAAATATCATGCGGAGCAATCGCTACAAATGGTCGCTGGGTGGCTGCAGAATAATCTACTTTCCCTAAACTTGGCTAAAACTAACTACATCCCCTTCTCTATAAGTCCCAGGTCCAAAGCCCCATCGGAATTTAGCATAACGGCACATACATGTGCCACCTCTTCAACGTGCTCCTGTGCAACGTTATCCCGTGTCACTCACACCAGATACCTGGGTGTAGTGATTGATGACGGACTTAAGTGGTACACCCAAGTTGACAGTTTAACTTCAAAAGTCAGGAAATTAATCTACATTTTTAAGTCACTACGTCACTGTGCAGATTCAAAAACACTAAAAATGGTGTATCTTGCACTTTGCGAGTCCGTTATCAACTATTGCATCCCGGTCTGGGGTGGTACTTATAAGACAAAGCTGCTTGGGTTGGAGAGAGCACAGAGAGCTGTACTTAAGGTAATGCTTGGCAGACCGTATAGGTTCCCCACTACCGAATTATATTCGGAATGTAAGGTACTCACTGTGAGGCAGCTCTTTGTGCTCCAAGCCGCCCTCCGGGCTCATAGGCAGTCCCCTTTACCAGACCCTACCAAACGTAAAGCCAAAACTACATGCCCATCGGTAGCGCATAAAACGACCTTCGCTAGTCGCCAGCTTCACGTGCTGAGTTCTCTAATTTATAGGAAAATTAGCAGACACATCCAAATGGATAGGCTAAATAGGCATGAAGTTAAAACTAAATTAAGACAGTGGCTATATGATCTGGACTATTCCCGTACAGAAGACTTAGTTACCTATCCACTGTAATCACACAGTTATACTTACATAGTCACATAGTCATTCCACTCCAAACTGGCTCAAAAACATATTTTATCCTTCAGTATCCACGTTATGAGTAAGTACTATCACTGCCAAATACTCACGCACACACCCCCACTACACACACCCTCACATACACACACATACCCCCGCACACACACACACACACACACATCCTCACTTACACCTTTCTATCACTACCCATGCATACATTCATACCCCCCCCCCCCCCCCACACGCACACAACAAAATAATAAACAATAACAGATATTACTTACTTTTTCACACTCCATATTGATAGCTTTATGTTCATTGTTATTGCTCCAATTATGTAATTAGGTTCTCAATCAAAACACACTCAGAAAGGTTTTTTTTTGTACATTCGAAGCAACAGTAGAACACTGACTCCTAAGTCACAGGTTTCCCCTAGTTTAGGAGGCAGGGTTTCCATTATTTAAGCTACCTTTAGTATCTAAACTTGTAACTTAATTTTTAAGTATATTTGTAAAGGTTATCTGTTTTCAATAAAGTTATTATTATTATTATTATTTGGAATGGGCAACATAGAGATCTAAGCTTTGGAATGGGCAACTAGCTTCAACTTTCTGACTAACTGACCGACTAAGTATTTAATTTTGACAATTCAAACAGTGACAGTGCCTGTAAATGGTTTAATTGAAATAAATGATTTGAGTTTGAGTTTGCAGTAGCGCTTGCGACCACTACACCACTAACAAGGCAGTCAGAAAATGAAATTTCTAATAAATAAATCATTATTAATTACAGGAAATAAGCCTAATACCTACACTTTCTCAAAGGCGTTCGCGGAAGAGCAAGTTATGAAGCAATGCGAAGACTTACCGGCTGCGATCGTCAGACCATCTATAGGTAATAAGTTTTTTTTTCCTGATGTTATTTCTTTACTGTCAGTATTTTAATACAATATTTACATTATATAAGCTAACATTTAAAATAAAAACTTGAGAGGTGTCAAGGGACACCCGGATGGAACGAAGTTCAAAGAGAGAGAGAGACAGACAGAGAAACATGCGCACGCCGCACGGCTTACAACTACCTATAGCAAAAAGTATCGTTCCAACTTTTGGTCTTAATTTTTTCCGTCTAGCTCCCTTTCGCAACGCGCGATAAGGAACTTCGTTCCCATAATACATGTGTAAATGTGAAAAAACAAGCAAAAGAATCATAGGGCATCAAAAAATTCGTCCGCATCGCTGTCAACAGGAACAGTGCTCAAAAGGCTGGCAGCATTGCCATGTTGTATGGCGAGGCCAAGAAACAGGCCAGCCGGTCACGTGAAGAGTCGACTAACCGCTTGGCGATATCTCGAAAAACTAAGTGGGCACTCGGACCCCATGGCCCTAGTGTTTATAATAAGATTAAATTATACTTGGAAATGGGCCTTGAAATTAATGAGTTCGGCACTAAAATATTATGTTTTGCTGTATAAAATTGCTGTTTCCATGAAAATACTTGATATTATATTATTATATTGAAACGTTTCTACATTTATGTTGGCTTCTTGTTAGTTTTAACGAGATTACTACCTACTTATGTCGGCGTAACGTCACTACTACCCACGTGTTCACAACTCATCGTCTGATTCTGCCTTGCCCTTTTCCCAACTATGTTGGGGTCGGCTTCCAGTCTAACCGGATGTAAGTGAATATTTTATATTGAGCGACTGCCTATCTGACTTCCACAATCCACTTATTGGGTAATACGATACCCGTTGGTAAATGATAAATGATGATAAATGATTTTATTTTTGTAAGTAGGTTTGTACAAACACTTTTACACGTCAATCATATTTTAAAACTAGATGAGGTCGGCGTTTCGGCGGTATGATTGGTTGTCAGACTTTGGGGCATCTGACGACCCATAACGACCTTCAAAGATTTTCGAATGACAGCCGGGACCAACGGCTTAACGTGTTTTCCGAAGCACGAAGGGGTACGGCAAGCGTAGCTTAACTTAATCGATCTAACCATGCGGCTGTTTTATTTCTTTGCCAGAAGCCCCTCGTACATCTTCACAACTCTATAATAATAATAAGTAGGTACTGGTCTTCTACTGTACCAATGCTGGGTGAAGACATGGAGGCTTCTTTTCAAACAGACAAGGTGTGGTGAGACCACAAGCAGTGGTCAGAACTAGAATCTGTAAATTTTGACATTCAAAAGTACTTTGAAAGAAATAATTTGACTTTGACTACATTTCGCTTGCTCATTGCATTTTGGCTGCATTTCAGATTTATAATAGACTAGCTGACCCGGCAAACGTTGTTTTGCCATATAAATTATTTCTAGCTGCCCGCGCTACTTGGTTCGTGTGGTGTCCTACCTCCTACCCTACCCCTACCCTACCCCTACTCTACTCCTACACTACTCCTACACTACTCCTACCCTACTTCTACCCTACTCCTAACCGAGTCTACCGTACCGAAGGGACGATCGTCAAATGTTTGACAGGAAAGTAGGTAGAATAGTTTATATGGGAAAATTAAATTGTTGTTTTTACTATCTTCCTCGCAACTTTTCCATATTTTTTTTCTCACCGTTTATACCTTCCCTGGACTACGACAAACATTTCAAATTCCAAATCAGCTAAATCGACTCAGCCGTTCTCGAGCTTTAGCCAGACAAACGAACAGTAATTGATTTTTATATATAAAAATATAAGCAAGCAAGCAAATATAAACAAGTGGCAATCGCTTTCTTGGCGTTTCGTATTTCTATAACGATTTTCAACAGGATTGACATAAGCTTTTCGGTAGCTTATGTCAGTCCGATACAATATGTTGACGCTGATAGAATGTAACTTATAGGCCCTCAGATTCCCTCACTATGTCAAAATGGTATCCGTGATAATCTTTGAAAAAGTACATTATGATTTTGATAATAATATTATATTGGCCCGCTTTTTACCTCTATGGAAACCGATGGATGAGGTCAAGCTAATGAGCGTACTCAAAAGATGCCTGTTCATTCTTGCTTAAGGTTGATGGGTTAAATTCTTATTCTATTATAATTTCCAGTTGTGTCAGCCCTCAAAGAGCCTTGTCCTGGATGGATAGACACTTGGAACGGGTCCACAGGGCTGTTCATTGGGATGTCTGCTGGAGTCCTGAAAGTGGCTAAGGGCAGAGGCAGCAATGTGACAGATTTGGTGCCAGTTGATATTGTCATAAACCTTATTATAGTTGCTGCTACGAAATGCCAGAAGTGAGTACTGCCTTATTTAATTTCCGTTGATATTTTTTTATGCGAAGGATCTTGTCACGAGTTTTCAGATTTTTCAGACTTTTGTGATTTTGTACTTTGTGAGAGACACATTAACGTTTATTATTGGTTACGACGACCTCACCCCATGGCTAGAATTTTATTAGGGGCTCATGGTTATGTCAAAAACTATAGTACATACTATGATTTATTCTCTCCACTTGTTGCTGTCCAAGGTGATAGTTAAATAAACTTTCTGCATTTCTTAAATATAACTAACTAGCTTCTGCTCGCGACTACCCCCAACCCACCCTTTCGCATCGCATCCCTGCGCTGTCTGTTTGTTTTGGCTTACCGATCTTTCTGACTTTTTTTCTTTTTGCTCGGCTCCCAATTGTTATAGCGTGATTGAGTTCCATTGAGAGTGAGTTAAATAGCCTTCTTAAAGAATTGGGCTACAAATGCAAAAAAAAAATCAAATCCCACCAGAGCTTAGTGCGTTCAAACAAACCTTTTAGCTTTATTATTAGTATTGATTTACAATTATGCCTTACATTTGATTACAGATCAAAACAAATTAAAGTATACAATTGCTGTACCGGAGGAACGAACCCCATCACGTGTGATGGAGCAAGTGCCATCACCAGAAGAGTGGCTCTTAAGCACTCACTAAGTAAGTTACTGAAGTTACATCATAATATACCTAGAGCTCTGTCGTGACTTTTTGTAATTGACTATATTTCCAGAAGTAAGGTAAGGTTCATAAAAACAATTTTCCAACTAAAATGAACATTACAGAAAAAAAGTGTATCGTTTTGTCGGTACAAGCTATAACATAATATCCACCCGGACATATACACCCGGTTCCCAGTCCAGTTGTGCTGGGTGTACAGTCAGGGATAGTTAAGCAAATTGACAACCTACGTCAATTGGCCGTGTAATAGCCATACAATTTAAGTTGGGCAATTAAATTTACTTAACAATTTAATCCCCTGACTTTTTTTTTATAGGTACTTACCTTTCGTCACATGCATGTACCATTTTGACTTATTTGTAAATAATTGAATATCTACTGTTTAGAGGATTTAAATATTCAAGAATTTAAAGTTATAATAATAAATAAATATTTATTAAAAAAAAAACAAAAATTAATTGAAATACAGTATAATAATCTTAGAAATAATATAGAAAAGTAGAGAATGACCAGATAATTACTGTACAGAAGTATATACTCGGAAAACCTTTTCCCAGAATCCTGTTGCTATAGATTTTTTCGTGCGCTGATGTTATTACTGTTTTCGTTATTTTCAGATGAATTCCCGTGGCCCTTTATAATGTTCACCCCCAGGATGTTTTTATACAATTTAATAACCTTCGCCCTTCAGATTATACCTGCGTACTTGATTGATTTATGGTGTATATTAACTGGAAAGAAAGCAACGTAAGTTCCCCTCTTTATTTTACCTTTGTTATAGACGTTAGAACCATTTTTCAGGCCTCGGACAATTTTGTGGAAAATTGATAGACGTGGGAACTGAAAGAAATAAGGTGTTTTCGATAAAAGCCTACCTACCATGCCTATCATGCTTACTGTCCAATATAAATTGTTCTGCGACTTTTTTTAGTATGTGTAGGTCATAAATCTATATACTATATAACATACTAACTAACTTTGTTGTTGAAATAAGTAATAACACCTTAGCATGATTAACATGGCGCAATTTAATTGCCTGTGGCATGCCATTAGTAGGAGCAACAATAAGGGTGCTTTTCCACCAGAGATGTGCTACTACGTTGCTATGGATGCGTTTGATATACACCAATCATATTCATTGATGCACATAGCTTAGCACTGGTGGAAACGGATTCAACTAAGATATGTTTTTTATATGGAAGGATGCGTGCTATGGATGTGTGCTATGGATGCGTGCTATGGATACGTGCTATGGATGTGTGCTAGGGATGGTCGCGAGTGGTGTAGCTGTGTGCCATCCTCGCCGCTTCCCTACTATCGATACATCGCATAGCTCGAGCTGCGCATCATCCTCGCGCAGCTACTTTGCGGCGGCGCATCGTCATCGCACATCTTACTCGCACCGCTACATAGCTTCGAATCAGTGGAAACGGGTGACCGTTTCCACTGATACGCTGAGGATGTGAATGCTAAGCTACGAAATGATGTGATTGTTTCCACTAATACTAATCTGTAGCGGAGCGAGTAAGATGTGCTATGAAGATGCGCCGCCGCAAGGTAGCTGTGCGAGGAAGATGCGCCGCCGCAAGGTAGCTGTGCGAGGAAGATGCGCAGCTCGAACTATGCGATGCATCGACAGTAGAGAAGGTGACAAACGCGCCTACTGTGAGTAAATAGGTATGATTGGTGGATATCAAACGCATCCATAGCAACGTAGTACAGCACATCTCTGGTGGTAAAGCAGCCTTAGAGTTGCATCGTCTAACTAAACAGTGTTAGGACAAAGCAAGTCAAGTCAAGCAGTTGCTTCAATTGTATTGTATGCCACAGGCAAGAAACTTGCATCCCGTAAGTAGGGCTTTATTTACAGTTCTCAAGCGATTTTAAGTTAGTATAAACCTCTTAATTTTACAGACAAATGAAACTACAGAACCGGCTGAAGAAAGTCGTAGAGGCAGTAAAGTTCTTCTTGCTCAACGAATGGAGGTTTTCTGATAACAATATAAGAAATCTTTTAAAAACTATGTCTCCTGTAGATAAAGAAATGTTTAACTTCGATGTGCATTCGATTAACTGGGAAACTTGTATTAGAGATTACGTTCTAGGAGCTAGGAAATATTTGTTGAAACTTGACAAATAGATTTTAGGACTAAAATTGCTTCTCTTCTTAGGTAAGTGTTTGACTTTGTTTTAAAATTATTGTATTTTATATTATTTATTATAAGTGTATTTTGAATGGTATAATGATTAAGGTATGATGACCGGTTTATCGTCGTCATTTTATCATATTTTTTAACACAAGTAAATTGTTACCTATGTAAAGTTTTCTTCAATATGTTATTGGTTTAAAATGCATCTTGTTAAGGTTTTTGAATTTATTTTAAAATTATTCTGCTTTGCAATTTGCAAGTGTTTTTTTAATTGTATAGGTATATATGTTTTGAATTTTTTTTGTAAAGCCCTTTCATAATGTTTTTGTACATTGATAAGTAAAGTTTACACACATATAAAAAGGTTTTTTGCAACGAATTTATAAAAATGCGGCATAAAAAATTCTACTCGCTTAATACTGAAAGCTGCCCCAAAAAAATTACACTGGGCTAAATTATGGGATGAGTCGGGCAGACTTCAAATTCATACTGCATACTAAGTAGTAAGTAGTTCCACAAAAATATTTTAACAGCGTGCGTAATAGTCATTTCTGCTTAAACCTTCGGGGAAAATAGCCGTGATCCTATGATATGTATTATCCATAAAAGATTAAAATGAATTTCGTTTGAAATCATTATTTTATTTAAAACTGCGAGAAGAAACAGAGTTAAATAATTTTATTCAACCATTAATAAAAAAAAATGTAGTGAACGTCCAATCCCTTTATACCATTTCCTGATAAAATTAACAACAAAAGAGGCCATTTATAAAGGATCAAAAACGTAACCGAGCAAAGCCACAGGATGTCACAGTACTCACATATGTATTGATCTCGGCTTGCCAACTAACGAAGCGGAATGCTCACTAAATCATAGGATTATACGCACTATCTCACTCATGCAGGTAACACAGTTAAAATAAATGAAGGTTTAGTATCAGCTGGAGAATAGTTTGTGCTGTGTGTTCTATTGTATGGCGGGATGACAAATTTATGTATCTGTGCATGGAATTAGTATGTACTATATAGGGTTCTTTTTACTGGAGAGAAACGGAGGCTGTTACGAGTATCAAAGAACAAAAACTAATCCTCTAAATAAAGGCAACTACTATCATTTTCTTTTGTAACTTAAGCAGCTTTACTGTTATTCCGGCTAAAGGAGATACTCATAAAGGAAAAATGCTGATGTGTATAACTACTTATACATATCAGCATTTTTATGAGTGTAGTACCTACGTACTACACTCATATATCGTCAGTTAGGTACCTATATTTAAAGTCCCACGTGACGTAACAGTGGTAATTTGCCACAAATCCAAAGTTCGGGTTGCTACGGAGTTTTTCCTAATGGGAAAGCCCGGTAACACTTTACCCGACCCGATGATCGAACATAGGAATCGAGGCTAGCAGTCGAGCTTGTAATCCCTTGACTATAGAGGCTGAATTGCTACAAAATTTAGTTGGTGACAATCTAAAGTAGTAGTAGTAGTTAGTATAAGAATCATTTTATTAAACTTAACATCTGTAACATGTACAGACGCCAGCAAATCAAACTACTACAATCTGTCAAATTTCTTTAATAGATTTTCAACTTTATCGCTAAAGCATTAAGGTTCAAGGTTGATTGGGAAAATTTTACAGTTTCGGGTAGCTTGACCTGCTGGCTGTCTGTAAGTACATACCTACTTTCTGTGCAAATAAAGATCTATTCTATTCTAAAGCTTCTTAAAAGAAAAATGCAAAAATAAAAACCACTTTGCCCAACAGTAGAATCACAACCATATCCATTCTCAAAACCGTCCTAGTCGATATGAATGTGATTTCGAGCACGAACGCGATATTCTAGGTTTGACCATAACCAATTTCCTTGTCTAAATCCATAATCGTATCGATGATTCTATTTCTGAGATCGACTTGACCTGACTATACCTACAGCATGTATCAGAAAGTTGTAGTCAAATTTAAAATATCAATTGTCCCATACAAGACTTTAATACTCGACCCAAATATATGGGACGGCTGATAATTTTTTCGCGATTAGTAGTTGGTCTCATAGAGAAAGTTGTTCAGTTTGATGGTCTGTATCGCACCCTACTTATGACCATGCCCTTCTGTACATTGGTATCTTGCTATTTTAACTCTTCTATTTTTTAGGCCATATACAACCATATTAAGCTGGACTCCTTCTATAAGAAGAAGCTCCTCCTCTCAGAAGCTTAAAACAGAGAGATGTGGAAAGGGAGTAGGGAGGTTTTTGCCCTGCACTGGGACATCAGAGACTTTTAGTTTCATTTAAACTAATTTAAAATACAACCATAAGGGTTTAGGCCTTATCCATTTTATCATAGACAACACCTTTCTGATACATGCTGTAGATTCTAAAACGTTCACATTATTCAACCACGTTCATCTTGCTTTTATGTTCTATTTGACGTGCCCGTATCTCGTTACCATGCAGTTTGCGTTGGCATCAGCACTAGTATTGAGGTTTGTGGGGACACAGCTTTGTCATATGAGATGCTTAATTCATATGCGTGAGTGTGTTAGAGAATTTAATCGTTTTGATGCAAATATTATTGGAAACAGGAACCCGGAAATTACTGACAATTCAGAGACACACTTTTTTCCCGTAAGGATTGTGAGAGGTGCACAACATTATGTCCATGTTTTGTATACTTCAGTTGTACTGAAGTGAGGGGCCCGTGGCTAAATAATAACAGCCGCACAGGTCGATCGGTCAGGTTAAGCTACGCTTGCCACGGTTGGTCTGTGGATGGGTGACCATCTTTACATACCGAGACCCCTCCGTGCCTCGGAAAGCACGTTAAGCCGTTGGTGGTAAATACTGGTATTCAGCTGCATCCGATTAGACTGGAAGCCGACCCCAACATAGTTGGGAAAAGGCTAGGCAGATGATGTATACTTCAGTTGTACCTTAGGAGGGCGAACCCATTGCCTTTTAATAGCTAGCTAGCTTTAGGTCCAAACTGTACTCTGCTAGTTAGATTTTCCAACAGCTAATCCTAATAAAAAAATCCTGACCTGGGAATTGGACTTACAAGCTCAAGCTCTAAACAGCCGCTTTTTCCACTACTGTAGATAAACAAGGCAAATAAATAAATAAATAATCATTTATTTCAGGAAGTTATTCCCATATTAAGAAGCACTACAAATTATATAGAACAAACACAAAAAATACAACGCAAAAGCAATTCTTACAAGTAAGACGAACCATGGAGGTATAAAAACCATAGGAAAAACGGTAGATTCTCGGCAAAATAAGCATAATCAGCTTATGATGTTCCCACTTCTGGAACACAGACCTCCTCTCTGTGAGAGGGAGTGGGCTGCAATTAATCACGCAGGCCCATGGTGCGGTAAATATCACGTCTTCAAATTTTTAGTTCTAAGCCATGCCATGTTTCTTCACGATGTTTTCCTCCACCGTTTTGAGAGCAGTGGTGATTAAATAATTTACACAAAGTGAAATGCCTGCTTGGGTTCGAACCCACGACCGCCGCCGTTTTGACTGGGTCACCAATAAGACATAATAATTATTATACATAATTTTGACAAATTAAGGAATTAATTAAAAGATTACAAAAGGAATCAAACAAAACCTATCAAAATCCAAAGACGAAATTTTTTGGAAGGTCAAGGTCTTTTATCGAGTCCTTTTTTTTTTTGAAAAACATTTCTCACTATAGGAATTTCTCCTGTGTCGTGGGTGCGTTTACAAACATTTAAACTCACTTACACAAACAGCCAGACCCGGAACAACTACTTGTAGGCCATACAAATATTTGCGTTGTTATTTGGAATCGAACCCGCGACACGCAGCGCAGCAGTCAATCGCTTAACCACTGCGCCAACCGTGTCGTCATTCCCTTATTTTTATTCTAAGTTTATTTCTATCTAGGTCGATTCTTTTACCAGACTAACCTCGCTAAGTACCCCAGTCAAGGATTATAATAATTATGTACAACCAAGTGTACTGAAATCTTAACCTTTCATGCATGGTCGGCTTTTTGTATGAGATAATCTGCACAAATTGGCAATTTCGATATTATTGGTGATGTTCGCTATTACTTGTTCATTGTTAGATTCGAAGATGAGTTTTGTGATATGAATGTATGAGTATACCTACATATGATGATGGTAGACTAATGAAAATGATGGTGTGATGAGTAATTATTGGTAGTCGAAGATAAATACACGTGTGTGGTTTACTTTTTATAGGTTCATTAAGTAAGTACCTACTTATTTTTTTTGTCAGTTTGTGGACTTGTTCAATGTACTTAGGTAATTCAATTCGTTATTCAGCTCGTTTATATGTATCTTGAAATGATTGCAATCCTAAATGCCCCCGCAGACTGGCGTGACACGACAGCGCGCGTAGATATATAAAGAACGATTTCTTTGAAAACTTCATGGAAATTGTGCTTCTAGAATCCCGTCGCGCCTGTCTGTGGGACCCTTAAAACGAACATATTTTACGTCTAATCTTTCTCCATTAATGTAGCATTAAACCTATTACTATACTTATACTATTACTATACTTTGACTGTTGTTTCAATTTTATAATACCTTTTTACTCTCATCCATAATTTCAGATAACGTTTTTCACGACCTTCGTACGAAAATGCACGTTGTTTATTTTTTCTAGCTTACTTACCTACTTATTATGTTTGAGGACTTAGTTAATGGTTTATTTTCTGTTTTTTGTAAATCTTGTATATTGAAATAATCAATAACCAAAAAAGAACTTACTTAACGTATAATCTTTGCCTCCATTAATGTATCATTAAAGCTAATTAATTACTATACTTTGACTGTTGTTTCAATTTGTAACTACCTTTTTACCATCATGCTTAATTTTAGATTCATACGTAAGTGGGCATTGTTTACTTATTCTAGCTTTCTTACTATTTTTTTCTTTTGGTGTACTTTTGGTCAATGGATTATTTTGTAATTTTGTATTTTAAAATAATTGATGTCTTAAAAATAAAATATTTTAAGACTATATCTCCATCTTTGCCTATGTATTCTATCAGCTTTTTAATCACGACACTTTTAGTGTTGTTTTTATTTTGTTCCTGACCTTTAAATTATCTATTACTAGCGGACCCGGCAGACGTCTTCCTGCATGAAAAAGCAGCGCCACTTACCGGGTCCAATTGTGTATAAAAACCTTGTCCTGATAATAACAAATACAAAAAAAAAAAACAATTTGGTGCATATAGATTATTGTATATAGATTATTTTAATTGTCTGCTATATTACCTTTAAATTATTATTATCTTTAAATTCAAGTAACGTTTTTCAACCCCTTCGTGCTATCTCAACGTTTTTCTTCTCGTAGCAATCTCACTTCTCGCGTTTGGTATCCTACAAAGTACTAAGATGTCTTTTTTCTCAGACATAACATCAAAGTTCAGCTGCTCTTTTCATCCGTACTCTGAGAAACCTCCCTTTATTTGGAATAAAGACCTGACCAACAATGACTGTATATTTTTAGCTGAAATGTCTTTCATTATAAGTTTTAGGATTCTATGTCTGTTCTTGATAGTCGGATTTTGATTTAAATGTATTAATATCAATCTGCCTAGCCTCTATGTTTGGTTCGACTTCTCGTCTTACAGAGACGTCTTCTTCTCGTCTCGTCTCGTCTCGTCCGGATGCAATTGAATACCTGTATGTCATGGAGTGACTGCCTATCTGACCTTCACAATTACAGTTACTGGGTAACACGATACCCCTTGGTAAGACTGGTTGTCAGTCTTTCAGGCTTCTGACGACCCGTAAAGACTGTCAAAGATCCAAGAATGACAGCCGGGACCAACGGCTTAACGTGCTTTTCGAGGTACGGAGGGTTATGGTCACTCTTCCACGCGCCGACCGCGGCAAACGTAGCTTAACCTGATCGATCAACCCGTGCGGCTGTTATTAGTTAACCATGAGCCCCTCCCTCAATGATACAATATCTAAATCGCAATTCTAGGAGACTTATGGGAAAATCCATTAATAGGTACCTCTATTTCTGTAAAATGTGTATTACTGTTAATAACGTAAGTGCATGGTGATTGTTGAAGGATATTCGCAGAATCAATAACTATTGAATACTGCACATGCAGACATATTAATTGTTGTAGTTAACATTATTGTTAGATATCAATTAAATAGACGTATTAATCATTTTGGGAACTTCGTTATGGTTCATAAAGCATCCATATTTGGTAAAGTAATAATGTGTTTCTGTTGTCAGTAACGACATTGAGATTTGCGTCATATATTTAATCTCAATAAAAATATAGATGGTTGACTTTTCCTACTGGCATTTTGACCACGCCGTTACCAAACTGTTTTTATTTAAGTATGAGAGTAGAAACAAATGTGTTTCTGACAAGTACCTCATCTTTCCTTCAGTCTTCGTCCTGGTATATAGCAATAGCTTTCTCTGTATAACTCAAAAGGAACAAATTTCTATGTGTCCCACTGAAGATTATTTTTGTGAGTAAACTTTTTGTCATCGAAATAAATATTAAATCTAACAATGTCCCTGAAAGGACACATTGTTAGATTTACCTCTGAAAGGTATATGTAGTGCCCACTGAAAGGTAATTCGTGATTTTCCACTATGAAAATTCAAACTGACCTGTGACTGTGATGTATGTAAATCTTTTGTTTCAAACAATTTGCTGTTCCAACTGTAACCAATACATACACAGAACTAAAGGACGCAAAATACGAGCAACACAAAAATATACATTACCATTGGAGCGGGCCAACTTCCTTTTGCTCGGAGTTAGTTCGTGGAACAAAGCGAAACTACCACCTACACTTTTCTATCAAGTGTCTGTCTGCAGACTTTGTGCCTCTGTTGCTTTACCTCCTGAGATCGCGACAAGTGGGACGCGTCTGTATCCTCCATTGTGCGAATGGAAAACATGTGGGAACATTCAGGTCGAATGGGATTTTTTTTTGCCTGGATTTAGGGTAATAGAAACCAAGTTAAACATAATAGATATGAATCTATTCGAAAGCATTTCAATTCAAAAGTGCCTGTAATTGGTTTAGTTGAAATAAATAGTTTGAGTTTCTTTGCCAACGCCCACGAAATGATAAAAGTCCCTGAGGAGTATTTTTTTCATTGTGTTTATGACGATGATTGAAAATAGAAAATATTGAGAACGAAACACAGTGAAAAGTAAGCGCAAAGGCAACAAATATTACACTAAGGTGTAGAGTTTGCGAAGTTAGGCCTTGTAGAGTTAGGGCGTGTAGAGTTAGAAACTTGGCTTTAAATGAGATCTGATTACTTTTTGACAGTGCGAGCTATATGGTCTTGTCTTGGCAACATTTAACATGAAATGTTTTTGTGGGATTTCATTTCTATTTTTAAGTTGCTTACGACTTACTAAAAATCCTGAAATACATATCTTATTATTTATAACAAGGACCCCCTATATAAATTTTCAGACCTCTAGCATCATAATTTACGGAAGTCTCATACAAACTTTCACCCCCTAGTTTAAGGGGTTGGGGGGGTAAAAGTTTCAAGGTTTAAGATTTTTTTGTTGTTTGTGTAGGTACTATTACTAGCTTACATACCAAATTTCAGCTTTCTAGGACTTAAAGAAGAATCTTAAGAATATTGATGATCATCAGTGAGTCAGTGATGAAATCGGAGTATTTTAGATATCAATACAATCTAAAGTATAAGAGCTATGCAATTGAAACTTTATAGGTTTAATAAGTTAACCACTGACATCATATCCCGAAAATTTTGTTTATAATCCAAACCCAAGTTAAGAAGGTTCAAAAATACGCTTCGAGAAAAGGTAGGTAGTGCCCTTGCGCTTTGCTTGGCTCGTCTTGGGGCGGGCACTCCCGTGCCCCCAGATTCGTCTGTATCATGGTTATTTGTTTGAATTCGTGTTTCTGAAGGTTTTTTTTAAACATTGCCCCACACTAGGAGTTACTCCTGTAACGTGGGTGCGTTGAAAACATTTAAACTCACATACACAAACGGCCAGACCTGGAACAACTACCTATAGGCAATACAAATATTTAATAACGCATCTGAGTTGATTTCAGACAATTTCTGCTCTGTCGTTCTGTTAAATCTATTAGTCGATAAACACCACGAAAATTTCAAGATATTCGGAAAACAATATTAGAAAACGCCTTTAGAATATAGAAAAAGTTGACGCCTTTTTATGGACGACAAACTTTGTTTTTGAATGTGCCAAAAAAAGTTATTCGGTATGCATAATATTCTATTCATCAGCGCATTTCTGAGGCAAAATTGTATTGTTTCAGACTTTAATTGAAAAGTTGTTATACAGCTGCAGTGGGATTGACAAAATTTATGTCCCCGTACGTGACATGACCGGCAAGCAGGCACGCGAGAGACCCGCGCAAATAACTAGCACGCTACTGACTTTATTTATTTAGACCTAAATGTAGTTAGGAAAAAAATATAAAAAATTGCAGACGTGACAGCGACTGACGCTGGTAAATATTCATAAAGAGGAAAGCTTGCTACTTCTGTACATATTATAAAGTTTAAATTCTATCATACTGGCGCGTTCTTTTTTTTGTTTCATCGCAAATTGTTACCAAGCAAATTTTTATCAAAAAAAATGCTACTGTTTGTGCTGCTGAGCCTCTCCCCGTGACTCCCAGATATTTTGACCCAGAGCCATTATTTAATAAATAAGATAATTTGTATATTATACATTTTTTTTTCATATTATGGTTAATAGCCAAGGGCCTCGACCAACACCTGAGGAGGCTCTCGTTGAGCAGCTGGATCAAGGACTTGATTCAGAAAGCGGTACTTCTGGACACGGCTCGCATTGTCAGGAGGTTCCTCTCTCTGGAGCCCTGACCACCGGTAGCTTGGACCCTGTTCCATCGGGAACCAAAAATCGGGAAGAAAAAGATAAAAAAAAAACATTCAAAAATATAAAATATAGTAGCCCACCGGTATCGACCGGTGGGCTACTATTTTTTATATTTTTAAATGTTTTTTTTTATCTTTTTCTTTATAAAAATATTTAAACATGTAATTTATAAGTCTTTAAATGAAATAAAGAAGTTAATTTGACCAACATTTTCAAAATTGATAAAATACAGAACAAACTTAAAGGAACAACAAATAATTTACAGGCGTCTGATAATATATGAAGTCATTTGTATTGAACCAAGCTTAAAGCCCAAAGTTGTTATAACGTGCCAAACATGGATTGTAATAATTTCGTAACATTCTCCATAGTGAATTTGTAGTTTAATAGAGCCAAGGCTAGACAAGATCGTCGTCGTCGAGTCGTCCAAATAATTATAGCCTTGTTTGGATACGTTGCCAGAAATAACCTTGGACCGAACAATGTTAGTCTATCTATGCGAAGTCATACTTTACATAACGTCGACTGACACATTTAGAATTTATTGCGCGTTGAAGAAGAAGAGCATATATTGGAAACGCTATGAAGTAACATCGCAACGTATGTATAGCCGGTATAACAGTGTTAAAATAGGGCTTAGGTAATACCCTTAAAATGACTCCGCCTGATTTAATCAACATTCTTAATCGGCACGGTTGGCGCAGTGGTTAAGCGATTGACTGCTGCGCTGCGTGTCGCGGGTTCGATTCCCGCACGGAACAAATATTTGTATGACCTACATGTATTTGTTCCGAGTCTGGGTGTTTTTCTATCTATAATATGTATGTATTTACAACAAAAAAATGTATATAAGTAGTTTATCAGCCATCTTGTTACCATAACACAAGCATTAGGTTGCTTAGCTTGGGACTAGATGGCGCTGTGTGAAATGTCCAGGGATATTATTATTATTATTAATCATTTGGTGAGGTTGGAACTAACCATCCATTTTTAATCACAGCATCTATATCTACTAATAATAAAGCTGAAGCGTTTGTTTGTGATTGGGGACCGCGTATCGGCAAGCGTAGTGTGGGACGCTCCCCAGCTAGATGGACGGACGCCCCTGGGACGGACTGGATGCGGAAGGCGGAGGACAGGGTGTTGTGGCGCAGCCTGCGAGAGGCCTATGTCCAGCAGTGGACTGCGATAGGCGATTGTTTGTATGTTTGTTTGAACGTGCTAATCTCAGGAACTACTGGTCGGATTTGAAAAATTATTTCTGCATTTGATAGCCTCATTTTTGAGGAAGGCTATAGGTTAACATTACGCTGGGATTCTTAGGAGTTTAGCAAAAAGAGAAAAGTAAGAACGAAAGCGAAAAATAACTAAAAGCGCGGGCAGGCGATACGATGATACGAGGTGGGAGAAATTTTATGCGGACGAAGTCGCGTGCAGAAGCTAGCTATAGAAAATTTTTCATGTAAGTAAATCCCTCTGACTACACTTATAAGAAAAGCTACCTTATAGCTATTGTAAACAAGATTCAATTATGACTGATGAAAAATAAACTTTAAAAAATTTGGTTGCGAAAGCTAAAATAAAATTATATATTTCATACTAGCTGCGCCCCGCAGTTTCACACGCATAGGTTTCGATCCCGTGGGAATATCGGGATAAAAAGTGTCCTATATTGTTAATTCTGGTTGTAAACCATCTGTGTGCCAAATTTCATCCAAATCCGTTCAGCAGTTTTTGCGTGAAAGAGTAACAAAGATCCATCCATCCATACAAACTTTCACGTTTATAATATTAGTAGGATACGCCATTAAAAGGCACTCTTAAACTTCAAAGAAAATAGAATTGATTCTAGATGCCCCAGTGGTACCTCCAGTCCATATGATTTATTTTCTCTTTTGAAAACTTTATAAAATTCCGTTGCCTTTTTTTACGTAAGTAGGTGTACCAACCCGATATTTCTATCATAAGCGTAGCATAGTTTTAACTTATAGTTCAATTAAATTATTCTCTGCTTTTTACAATCAACGAGTTTTCCATCATTTTGCCAGCGTTATCAAGGAATGGCACCAAAAATGCTTTTTGCCATAAAAGGTTAAATATTTCGACAAGCGTCCAGCAGAGTAATTCTGTAACCGTGAAAATTTAGGTGACGTGAGCGTGGAGTGAGCCGTCATTCCAACTAATGCTAGGGAATGGGGACACTATTGACAGCTCACTCTAAGCTCACTTCACTTAACTTTTCACGGTGAGATTTTACAGAATCGATCGGCTGATTCAATTGAATATAAAACAAGCGAAGTGCTCTCTGTATCTGCCATGTTTGACAAGATTGACGTCAGAAAACAAAGCGATATGAAAAAGAAAATGAGTGAAACAGCAACAAGACCTGAGTAAGCGCATGCAGGAGGCTAATGAGTTGGCAGACCTGGTCAAGTATAATGCGGAGAGGTATGAGTCTTTGACAAATAACCTCTCTTTTAGCTGTACCTGCTCCGTGGGACCCCAGCTTATTACACCCACTCCCTCAGTGGCTCAGCCAGTAGGTAGCTGTATTAGTGATGATAGCAATAGTTTGAATAATTTGATTAACACTACTTATATTTTTTCTGATAAATTTGGTCAAGGTTTTGGTAGCTTATTAAATCAGTGTTCGCAACAATATGTAATTAATAATTGTTTACCCGGTGCCAGTATTAGCCAATTAATTAGTAATATCAAATTGACAAAAATAAACCCCAGTTCAACTGTTATATTATTATATGGGGATAGTTTAAATGTAAGGAAAAAGGACTTAATTGAATGTGTCCATTTGATGTTGCATCTTAATGAGACTAATAATTGTAAATTTATTTTTTGTGCCTTGCCTTATTCCTATCATTTAACTGATGAGCAAAATAAGCATATTTATAATTTAAATATGTTCATTTATAATAGGACTTGTCGTCACAGTGATGCTATTTTATATTTTGATTGTAATCAATTCATTACTGATTACAAACTGACAAATTATACTATGTATTTGCCACCTAGTTGTAGGAGACAAATTGCTAATCTTTTAGCATACAATATACTCAGTGACACTGGTACTTGTAGTGTACCATTGATTACTGTTAGTACTGATACTAACACTACTTTTGATACGCCTTGTAGTTTAAACTATTAGGTGCGACAACGGGTCAGCCGCATATGTTGAATGTTGTACATCAAAATATGCAGGGTCTGTCCGGCAAAGAGCTAGAATTAAGTTTATTTATGGAGTTCTATGATGTTCAGGTGTTATGTTTGACTGAACACTGGTTGAAGGAACATGAAGTAGTGTTTATTAATGATGAAAACTTTACCGTACAGAGTGCATTTGTAAGAAAAAGTGCTATTCGCGGTGGCTCTTTAGTTCTTGTTTCAAACAAGTTGAAATGTAAACAACGTTTAGATTTAGTTAATCTTTCAATCGAGCGCACTATAGAGTTGTCTTGTGTTGAACTTGAGCGATATGTTATAATTTGCGTTTATCGACCCCCCTCTGGGGATTTTATTAGTTTCGAATCGGTAATGGAAGATTCTCTCAATAGGTTGAAATCAAGTAACAAAAGCATTATATTATGTGGAGACTTCAATATTAATATTTTAGATGTTACTCCATTAAGTATTAGACTTCTCAATCTTTTTAGGTCTTATAATTTAATTAACTTGTTTTTTGAACCTACTAGGATCACAGCATCTTCGTCAACTTGTCTTGATAATGTATTTAGTGATTGTGATGCCAAACATCAATTAGTGTTAACTGATTTAACGTCCGACCACTGTGGTTTATTAGCTAGCTTCCCCATGCCAGTACATAAAAAACCGCATAAACTTGAATGCAGGCCTTATACAGCCAGTCGTTGCAAAATGTTTAAAAATAATATAGCTCATAGAATTACACCATCTATAGTAGAATACGAGAATCCCAATGAAATTTATGGTGCCCTTTTTGATGTTGTGCAAAAAGAGTACCAATCCACTTTTAAGACCAAAACTATTAACATTAATGGTTCCTCTGTTGGCTTTAATCAATGGGCTACTCCGGGAATTTATAAAAGTAGAGCGAGACTATACGAGTTATATGGTTTGAAAAAATACAGGTTTGATACTCCTTTCCTAGAGTATGTCAAAAATTATTCAAAATTATTCAAAAAGATTAGTGCTTTTGCTAAATCAAAATTTTTAGGCGATACAATTAAAAATTCTAATAATAAAGTAAAAACCACGTGGAAAATTATTAACAATGAAACGGGTAAATCTGTTAAACAAGAAAAACAACTTGAGATTATGGTCGACAACAAATTAGTTAATAATGCAGCTGACGTAGCTGAGGCATTTAATGAGTTTTTTGCCAACATACCGATAACTACGACTCGCTCCTTAAATTCGTCCCCGTCTAAAGCTGAAGACCTTTTGCATAGTAGTGTACCTAAATGAAGTCCTTTATTTAGTTTCGAACATGTAACACCGCGTGATGTAGTTAATATTTTTAATACACTTAAGTCTAAAAACACCGGTGATTATTGGGGCATCTCCATTAAACTTTTAAGTAATATAATAGACATCGTAGCCCCCTATCTAGCTGTTACTTTTAATAAATGTGTTGATTTAGGAACTTCTCCTGACCTCATGAAGAGTAGCAAAGTCATACCATTATTTAAATCAGGTAATAAGAATGACGTTGGCAATTTCAGGCCTATTTCTATTTTACCTGCGTTTAGCAAAATATTTGAAAAGTTAATACTCAAGCAGTTGCTAAGACATTTTAATTTAAACAGCCTCCTCCATAATGAGCAATATGGCTTTACAAAGGGTCGTTCAACTACAGACGCGGGTGTTGCTCTGCTGAGACACATATTTGACGCATGGGAGAAATCGCAAAATGCTATTGGAGTTTTCTGTGATCTCTCCAAAGCCTTTGATTGCGTGCACCATGACACGCTTTTGCGTAAGTTACGTCATTACGGTGTCCGAAACGTGGCTCTCAACGTAATAATTTCTTATTTACATAATAGGGTCCAATGTGTAGATGTTAATGGCGCGAAATCTTCCGGGCTACCAGTTCAGTTAGGTGTTCCACAAGGCTCAATACTGGGTCCATTTTTGTTCTTAGTATATATCAATGATTTACCATTCCATTTGAAGGGCATCTGTGACGTTGTACTGTTTGCAGATGATACCTCTCTTATTTTTAAAGTAGACAGGAATAGACAAGATTTTGACGACGTAAACAGTGCACTCTCAATAGTTACAGATTGGTTTACGTCAAATAACCTAGTTCTCAATGCCAAGAAAACGAAATGTGTAAAGTTTGCCTTACCGAATGTCAGAAATCTAGGACCCAACATCGTCTTAAATAAAGAGGTGCTTGAAACAGTAGGCTCGGCAATTTTTCTAGGACTAACAGTAGATGCCAAACTTCAGTGGGGACCTCATATATCAAGTCTAGCAGGAAGGCTCAGTTCGGCTGCCTACGCCGTCAGGAAAGTAAGACAATACACTGACGTTGATACAGCTCGTTTAGTCTATTTTAGTTATTTTCACAGTGTTATGTCCTACGGTATTCTGCTGTGGGGCAAAGCCGCTGATATACAAAATATATTTGTCCTTCAAAAACGAGCTGTTCGAGCAATTTACCAGCTAGGTGCCAGAGTTTCTCTAAGAGATTTTTTTAAAGATATTGGTATTCTCACGGTTGCATCACAATTCATCTTCGCCAACATTTTATATATTAGGCAAAATATGCACTTGTATACTAAAAACAGTGATATTCACAGTGTTAACACTAGAAATAAGGACAAACTACGTGCCCCCTTTCACCGGCTTCATAAGGTTCATAACTCATTTGTTGGGCTTGGTATAACTTTTTATAACAAGATACCCTCTTCTTTGCTAGACTTGCCTTTCAATGCGTTTAAAGCTCAAGTAAAATCTAACCTTTGCTCAAAGGCTTACTATTCCATCAACGACTACTTACACGATAAGAATAGTTGGTCGCCCTAATTAACTCAAGACAATGTTCATGTTCTTTCTCCAGAATCAGCTTACTGACAGGTTATTGTTATTAGTATTAACTTTTTTATTTATTTTACTTCGATGGTCCTAGTTTTTCATCTGTGACTCAAGTGACAGCTATGTGACCAGAACCCAGCTATGCATAAATATGTAAGCTGTCACGCCCTTTATGCCTGGAGGCTTTTATTTAGGTAGTAAGTTTTTATTTCCATTTGAATTAATTATTTTTCAGCTTGAGTACGTATAGTTTTTATTATATTTGTTGGTATATTGGCGTGGCTAGCTGACATATTTTATGGCAAATAATTTAAGTTTCTTGTAATGTTAATTACTGAACATAGGTTCCTAGTATTGTATACATGCACTATATTCTAACTGAACAGACAGCTGTGCTGCTGGGAAGTTTGTTCCGCCACTTCTTCTTCCCAGCGATAGCACTAGGAAGTGGTGAAGGGCGGGCGCTTTTGGGGGACTGTCTTTTGTAATTTTGACGTTCGAAAAGTGCTGACTCTCAGCCTAATTTGAATAAATGACTTTTGATTTGATTTTGATTTTGAGCACCATGTAATTTTTAGCGATAGTACAGATCTCCCAGTAAAAGTATGCGCTTCGGGAATCATCGTTTATCTTCGGCACTACGAACGCGCGATAGATAGAAATCTAGTATAGGGCTGTTACACCCATGGAAGTACTTCCATGGTTATAACAGCTCTATAGTAGATTTACCTATTTTGTATTACCACGGTTACAAAATTAATGATTAACAATTCTATGCAATTCCATAAAACTTTACAAAAATCGAGTGACAGTTTACAAGGTGCGGATATTGTAGGTATGTAGATAGACAACCCAGCAGAAAGGTTCATTTAAACGCGCACTACATAGCACCACAGTACAAAACTTACAAGCTTGGCCTCTCTGTGGGGTACTCTGTGGTGCGACGTTCGTAAGAATTCGGAAACACGAAGATTACCGAAGCGCAGATCTTATCTGGTTTACCTGTACCTATCTGTAATCTGGATAACAGACCGTCATTCGCCGAAAAGAGGTGTAGATCGATTCCAAGGAACTTATCTACGATTTATCCAGGAATACGAAAAGGGAATCAATTCTTACAGAGTTAATAAATCGTATCTAAATAAGGCTTAACCAATTAATACACAAATTTATCCTACGAAATGCCATTGATGGTTATGATCATGACATTTCAACTAAGGCTAATTTGAATATTCTTAATGGTCAAAATGCTATTTTAGTAAGCATTAACCTAAACGTTTAACGATTAAATTGTTTATGAACCCAGCTAACTACAATTAATAGTTAACAATTTAATAGATGACTATTAAATGGTTTATTAGGTTCATAAAAGCTAAGAGTTTATCAATGTTGCTTGACCATATCATTAGCTAGCTTGTACTCGCGACTCCAACCACGTGGAAGCTAACTATAACATAAAACATCCTATGGCACTTGGAAATAATTTAGATTTCTCTCAGTAAAATAATTTTTGAAAACTGGATCAATACTTCTTATCTTTTACAATTAATAAAAAAACTATTTACCTCTTTATAGTATTATTTTAGAAGTTAAGATTTCTCTACATGTTTTCAAATAAATATAAACTTGAAGAAATATCAGCGATTGATCTTCCTGCATTAGTATTATAAGTCAAGAAACAGGTCACTCCCATAGTCAGAGGTAAAAAATGTATTTTTGTCCGAGGTGACGAATCGCGCCTTTTACCCTGTTGACTTGCATGACCAGAAACAATACATAACCGATTCCTGACGTGAACAGAGTTTACTATTGATGGTCCCATTAGATAGGAATGACTGAAAAATGAAAAAATTAAATAATTATAATGTTAAAGCTATTTTGTGGGTACTTTTTAACAAGCTTTTATTAGCTTGACCTATATATATCTGTATATCTATGTAACGGAATCTTTCCAATAGCAACATGTTGGCTGTAGCATGGCACCTGTCGTAGTTTGTCAATCTATACATATAATAAAACAGTAACGAAAGAAAAACTGTACATTGAGAATTTTCGAGAAAAAATAAGTGGCTTTTGTTAGAAAAACGTAACTGATGACAAAAAGTGACTTTTTAGAATTTTTGTCTGTTTGTCTGTTTGTCTGTTTGTCTGTGTGTATGGTACGGCTTCACGCCAAAACTACTGGATAGATTGAATTGAAATTCAGCAAAAATGTTCTTTGTAAACCAAGGAAGGCTTTAGGCTACATATTATCACGCCGTATGTTATAGGAGGTAAGCAATATGGATTTTAAAAGGTTTTTGTTCGTAATTTAATGCACAAAATAATTGAATGCACAAAATGACATGTTATTTATTTAGTAAACCATAATTTAACTCTGGAAACATATTATCACGCTATCACCTACGGGGGAGGAGCTGTGAATCTTTATTTTTCTTACCTACGTATTCTGTGACAGCGTGTAATCTAACGACGCATATTTAAATGTTGTTTTTGAGTAAGCCATGCTATTATCTAGCTTTACACTATAAAAACTACGCCATTTAAGTAACTTGGGCAGAGAAACATAGTTTAATTAATGTTAGTAGTATAATGAAAATTTTGAAGCAGCGCCATCTATGAGATTTCATAAAAATCAAATCAAGTTACATGTTAACACTTTTTGGAAATTAATAATTTAAATTTGATCATGTTGGCGAGGTTAGTACTTAGTTATTCTTAAAATTCATAGATGGCAATGTGCATTTTCTTCATAAAAGTTGTAGCGTATAGTTCGTTTCGACAAATTCAAGTTCCAACAAAACCCTCAAAATCTTGAGCAGAGTTGAGGAAGACAATTTAAAAAAACACGCTCTGTGAAGTCGACCAGTTTGCGAGATCCCTTACGTATAACGAGGTGCCTTCATATTACACGTACGACAAGCAAAGGGGTGTATTTAACCGACGTCGACGAGGAGGTGCTGTGGAAGGCTTTCCGGGAATTTTCAAGGACACCGCATTGGGTAGGGCTTATACCGTGCATCCGAATAATGGCGAATGCAATTTTCTGCGGTTGTTACTTCACACTGTCCGAGGCCCAACGTCTTTCGCCTTTCTGAGGACATTTGATGGCGTGGAGTATCCCACTTACCGCGCAGCCTGCGTAGCACGTCACCTTCTCGACGGTGACCAAAATTGGGATGACACCCTCGCGGAGGCGAGCGTCAGTGACAGTCCCAGCTGCATGCGTCATCTGTTTGCCGTCATCTTGGTGTTTTGTGGAGTCGCGAACCTGGTAGCTTTGTGGGAGAAGTATCGCCATCATCTGTCTGAAGATTTTCTACGAGCTTTGAGGCGTGTTACTGGAGACGAAGTCGAAGTAACTGATGAACGCGTGCTGAACACCTGTCTCAGTTCACTTCAAGATGTGGTCATTTCTATCGGCGGCAATCCACTGATCAAATATGGGTTATCAGCTCCCACATCATCACCGTATAAAGACCGTGGAAATCGGGAGTATAACGCTGAGACAAATTACGATCCGGGCGAAATGACCACCATACGAAATGACTATCGCTTCGCCGCTTTGTTCTCTTCAGAGCAAAAACACATTTATGACACCGTCCTTGAAAGCGTTGGGCAAAACCAGGGTAAAATGTTTTTCTTGGATGCTCCTGGTGGAACAGGAAAAACATTTGTTACCACTGGCATACTTGCAGAGGTCAGGAGGCAAGGCAAAATTGCTATTGCTGTAGCGTCGTCGGGAATCGCTGCCACACTACTTCCGGGCGGCAAGACAGCACATGCCATGTTTAAAATTCCCATCGATTTAGAGAGCGCCGAAACGCCTGTTTTTGGTGTGTCACGTAACAGCAATAAGGGACACGTGCTCAAGGATTGCTCTCTGATCGTATGGGATGAGTGTACGATGGCCAATAGGAAGGCAGTTGAGGCCGTGGACAGAACCCTGCAGGACATCCGCAGGAACGAACATTTGATGGGTGGTGTCATAGTTCTGTTCAGTGGCGATTTCCGGCAAACGCTTCCCGTGGTGACGCGGGGATCGAGGGCTGACGAGGTGAATGCTTCGTTTTAACGATCTTCGTTTTGGTCACGAGTTCGTACGCTGCGCTTGACCATTAATATGAGAGCTCAGCTCGGCGGCAATGCATGTGCTCAAGAATTCTCCGATGTCCTTCTAAGTCTTGGCGAAGGCACTCTACCAGAAGAGAGAGCTGGACAGGTGGTGCTTCCAGAGTCTCTCGGTAGAGTGGTATCCAGCTTAGAAGAACTCATTCGCTGTGTGTACGGGGACATCAGTCGTATACTGCACCAGCAGAATTATTCTTGGGTGTGTGACCGGGCCATTTTGACGCCCAAAAATAATCAGGCTGCAGCAATTAACAAATGCATTCTCTCGGAAATTGAGGGGAATGAAGTGGTCTACACCTCGATAAACACTGTTGTCGAGCAAGATGACGCCACACATTATCCCGTGGAATTTCTGAACTCCCTGTCAGCAAGTGGACTTCCAGCGCATACCATCAAGCAGAAGGTCGGTGTCCCGATTATGCTTCTTCTGTACCTATCTCCTCCGAAGTTGTGTAACGGGACCCGCCTTAAAGTCATCTCGCTCCACAGACACAACATTGAGGCGGAAATTCTTACGGGTTGTGGCGTCGGCGAGGCAGTATTTATACCACGCATTCCTTTCATACCTCATAACTACCCATTCCAGTTCAAGCGCGTACAGTTCCCCGTGAATGTTTGCTTCGCGATGACCATCAATAAGTCGCAGGGGCAGACACTGAGGGCAACGGGTGTCGACCTCAGGACGAGTTGCTTCTCACACGGGCAACTGTACGTCGCTTGCTCTCGCGTCACCAGTCCTGACTCTCTTTACATTTTGGCTCCTGGCAGCATAACTACCAACGTAGTTTATAGGGAAGTGTTGTAAGGTATGATACCTTTGTACGTATTTTTATTCTTTGGTGTCCTGAAATGTATTCCTGCATTATTTTCTCTATTTCCTTCAGTCACATCTTATGACTGAATTCAGCAGGATTCCCATATAACTCTCTTCACTTGCTTCGCTTCACTTGCTTCGCAAAAAAACTTATATTTTGATGCAATTTTAAAAGTTGTTTACTTATAATGCTATAGCGACACTGGCATCTTAGGTATTTTTGGTGCTGTAGAGCCTTCACGCAGACGACGTCGCGGGCAGCAGCTAGTTTGATATAATTTAATTTCACTGACTCAGAGTTTTAGAAAATATTCGGGTTTGTACTACGTCGGCCCTGCCATTTATGTGTGTGTTCGTCCTTTTATAAACCCCAATGGATACTGTACGACATCCATTTTTATACAATGTGTTTCAGAGGGGTGTGACCAAATTTGGGGGTGTGGTACAGGCCATCAAACTGATCAACTTTTTCCCGGGGACTATCATCGTAATCGTCAAAAAAACAGCAGTCGTCTCATACAAAACTTCAATGCCTACTTGACCAAATGTATTGGGACGACTGCTGTTTTTTTGACGATTACGATGTTAGTCCCCGGGAAAAAGTTGTTCAGTTTGATGGCCAGTACCACACCCCCAAGTTTAGTCACACCTCTCTGAAACACATTGTATAGTAGTTGCAGCGCCCCGCGGTTTCATTCGCATAAGTGTCAATCCCGTGGGAATATCGGGATAAAAAGTATCCTATGTGTTATTCTGATGTATAAGCTGTATTACTGTAAAGTACATAGTTGGGAAAAGGCTAGGCAGATGATGTTGATGACTGTAAAGTTTCTTCAAAATCCAAAAAAAAGATTTTGATGAAAATTTAAACTTTTTGCGTGAAAGAGTAACAAACATCCATCCATCCATACAAAGTTTCGCGTTAATAATATTAGGATGCCACAATGTACCTTATTAAAAATAGTAAGTTTATTAGCGTGGTTTGCTTTTCATCAAAGAAATTGCAATACATGTATGAGTTTTCCACGAAACGATCGCCGTTCCCTTTTGCTTGCTCGATTACTTTTCTCCGAAGGCAACTGCAGCTACTATGTGTATAATAATAATGAATCTCACTTAGAAAGTTGACTTACATACATACTTTATTTATTTTCTAAGGGCTGATTTTTCAATCGACCGATAACTTTTGTTCGTGGAATAAAATTGACGTCTGACTGTTTTTGTATGGAAGAACTGTCAAAAATTCAAAATTATTCCTCCGATGAAGTTACCTGGCGTTGGAAAAATCAGCTGAGTGAAGTTGATTTTCCCTATTTTATGGATAGCATTATCAGCCTATAATGTTCCTACTGTTGGGGCTCTGTAAGATAGAAAGAAAGAAAAAGTATTTATTGCGACTCGTACAGGATCATAAAACTAAACTAAACACAGTTAAAAATAAAAATAAAACAAATTGTATAAAAAAGTAACAAAAGAAAAAAAAAAAAAAAAAAACAGAAAGTCCTATACGAGGCCAAAAGGCTCCTATCTCAGCATGCTGCTTCGACATTTAAAAAATAAATGTCGAAGCGCTGGTATTCTTCAGATAGAGTGTACCATTATCCATCACGCTTATACACATTAAACATCGTGAGGAAACCGGTTTGTCCTAGAACCAAAAAATGCGTGCGTGTTGCGCGCCCCCCGCACGCATTTTTTGGTTCTAGGACAAACCGGTTTCCTCACGATATTTTCCTTCACCGTTTTTAGATTAGTGGTAATGAAATTAAATACACAAAGTAAAGTGCGTGCCTGAATTCGAACTCACGACTCGTAAGTCGGGACTCACACCACTGGGCACCACTGCTCTCTGCTATTTTATGTACGTGTTTCGAAACTCACATTAAAAATGATGCAATAAGTTTTTTATTGTTTTTCTTTGTCAAAGATACGACTTGCTTATGACACGTGCTTAAATGCAAACTATCTATTATGTATCTACTTATAATAAAAGCTTAGTCACTGCAAATAACTATATTATTTTGTATTCCAAACGTTACATTATGTTCCGGACATTTATATAGCATTTGAATCATCATCATATGCCTAGCCTTTTCCCAACTATGTTGGGGTCGGCTTCCAGTCTAAACGGATGCAGCTAAATACCAGTATTTTACATGGAGCGACTGCCTATCTGACCTGCACAACCCAGCTACTGGTTAATACGATACCACTTGGTAATACTGGTTGTCAGACTTTCGGCTTACATATCATTTGAATATGACACTTTGCTGATACACGCTGTAGATATAAATAGATATCTTCTAGTTTATGTATCAAAAACCGAGAGAATCGTGTAGTCGTGTTATTGGGAAGTTTCTTGAGGCATTTCGTTTTCCCAGATTTAGATAAAGTCTCCTTCATCGCTTTCAGAAAGTGCTGAACGGTGAGCGATTTTTGGGTGCTCTCCCGTGGAGCTCTCTATTGTAATTTAAAGCCAAAGTTCAACTGATTCATTCGTTCAATTTCCAAAATCATAATTATGACGTTTTGTTTGGACATAGAACTAATTGGTTGCAATTGAAATGTGAATTATTGCAATTTACAAGTTGATATTAAATCTATTTTCAATGACTCAAATTCAAAGCATTTATTTCTATTGAATCATTTAGACGCAATTTTGAATTACCAAGAAAATTATTCTTTTGAATATTTTTTTTTCCGTAATTTTCCAAAAACAGGATGCTAACGGGTTTTAGTAACTAAAAATACACCTCATTTATTCTGAAAGTTAGGTAACTTAATTATGTAAATATTTTATCTGGCCAGACTAAATTGAATCCTAACAATCTCTTAGTGATTATTTTTTCTTGAGAAAACAGGTACACGGCACGATTTCTTTATGGTACGGCGTATAACCGCGCCGTAGAAAAAGCGTGTCCGTCAAAAAGCTTCCATAGTGATCCATACAACACTGAGGACCGTGCCTACACACGCTTAATAAACCGTAGTTAAAAAAAAAAAGAAAACCGACAAGAAAATCCTGTGTACAAAGGATTTAAATAGAATCTCTTTTATGTGACATCCTGTCTAAGTAAAACTAGTGCCGTGGAAAACTTAGTTTAATTTCCGTCTTCTAGGTAACGCTTTGACTTTACGATAGTCGTTTTTCCCGAGAAAAGGAACATATATTTTTTTATAACGTTTTATCAGTATTTTAACATAATCTAGAGTAGGTACTCGTATCCAAATAGCAAAGTAATGAACGCAAAAAATATTGCTGATTCAAAAATCTATGTAATCTAATTGCGTAACACACTAAATCATAATCTGAATTATTTTGAAGGATATTTCTAATCCATTGCTTCATATGTTCGAAAAATTAGTCTACTTAACAACGTAAATAACGAAATAAATGTTGTTGATCTATCAAAATGGAAACCATTGATAGCGTGCTATATACGCAATTACCCCCCGCTCGTCTATCTGGGTTAAAGAAAACAATCATTAAAGTCCTACACTTGATTAGTTTAACACGTTGCGGGACGGTACTGACTTTTTCAACGGGTTTCCTTGTTCCTCTATACAAAATTTCGCTGTAATGCCCTTACCTCGGTTCCGGCGGTGCCCGTACTGTCATTTTCACCACCGACAAATCTACTGCTAATGCACCGCGACTTCGTTCGTGCGTGTTTTATTTTATTTATTTGGGCCAAAAAACAATTATACATTACAGCATTTACAAAAAGTAGTTATAACCCACACTATTGTCCGCGTGATAAACGAGAAAAAAATACTTTTAACTTGAAATTCATCCTGTGACTTACGAGTATTGGGCAATACTGTAGCCTCTCCATTAGATTTATTAAACTTATTTTCGGAATCGAAACAGTAACTCCGAAGATAACCATATACGAATATATACTCATAAATTTTATCTCTTTATAATATTAGTATAGATAAAACACTTGATCTCAAAAATAAAAACCTATCTAACTTGAACCGTAATGCTTTACCGATAAAGTTGAAAATCTATTAAAGAAATTTGACAGATTGTAGTAGCTTGATGTGCTGGCGTCTGTACATGTCACACGTCTTCTTTTTTTTTATTCTAGGACATGCCGGTTTCTTCACGATGTATTCCTTCACATTTTGGAGAGCACTGGTGATGAAATAATTTACACAATCTAAAGCGGCTGTGTGGGTTCGAACTTACGACCTATACAACTCGTGAGTCAAGGTTACCACTGGGCCACCACTGTTCTCCAACCGAGTGAATATAACTAATTAATTATCCGCACCACCAATTAATCCAACCGACATTTGCTTTGATTAAGCCAAGGTTTAACTAACAGATGCGTTCAAATTTCCAAAATGTTATCACGTTATTCCAAATTGTTTGGACATAGTACTAATCGGTAACTATTAAAATGTATATCCCGATTGTAATTAATCTGGGAGATTACATGTATAGTGAAATAGCTTCATTAAACTAATTTAATGAAGCTATTTCACTATACATGTAATCTCCCAGACAGGTCCTAAGACCTGTTAAACATATGTAAAAAATAACAGCCGCACAGGCCAATCGATCAGAGGGCTAATTCTCGTAATTTTAAGAACGTTCACAGTCTGAAGGGAAATTATGTTAAATTTAAGAACGTCTCAATCTGTAAAAAATACGTCAAATTCTCTAAATTTTGACAAGTTTTTGACATTTGCTTGTCGCCGAGATGAGACTGCGACTAGATTTTGATCGTTTTAAATTACAAGAATTGGCCTGCTGATCTCAGTCTCAATTTGTCAAAAATACCTCTAATTTCCCTACATTTTGACAAGTTGTTGACATTTATTTGTCGCCGAGATGAGACTGCGACTAGATTTTGAACGTTTTAAATTACGGGAATACGGGCCCAGATTAAGCTACGCTTGCCGCGGTTGGTCTGTGAATGGCTGACCATCTTTAGATACCAAGACCCCTCCGTGCCTCGAAAAGCACGTTAAGCCGTTGGTCCCGGCAGTCATTCGTGGATCTTTGACAGTCATTACGGGTAGTCAGAAGCCCGAAAGTCTGACAACCAGTCTTCCCAAGAGGTATCGTATTACCCAGTAACTGGGTTGTTGATGTCAGATAGGCAGTCACTCCATGTAAATTACCGGTATTCAGATAAAGAAAAATAAAAAGCGCCAAAAATGAGAAAATATTTTTTTCAAACAAACTAAATGGCTTTGGCAAATTCTGATTTGTACAGAATAAAACGCACCCACCCTTTGTAAATAAATTTGACTGACCTTAGATATCTAGGTAACGAAGTGGCAACGTCTTTATCGTTGTAAGGTGCATGACCTATGCTTAGACATAATCAGCTGTTAGGAAAGATACATCGTGTTCAAACGGTGCAAAAATTTAAAAAATCATTTGCGACTAAACTACTGCTCCTATTTAATTGATTTTTGGTACAGAGGTTGAAAATGGTACCTAGAATAGGCAGTTTAAAGGAAAGCCCCTCTGTCGTATCAACTTTGTATATAGTTCACGTCTTTACGATGGCCACGATCAAGCACTGCGGGTTTAGCGACACCTACTGAGAAAACAAAGGAAAGAAGTGGTAAACCACTTCTTTCCTTTCCTAAAGGACCTGAACACACCTCCACCGCGAAAATAATTATGTGAAATCGCGATACGAATTCCGCACAGAAACATTACTACATTATGTCGTGAACGGAACATCATGAGAGTCACTTGAATTGTAGCAATCGGATCGAAATGCCGTCGCTTTCGTCTTATTAAATACAGTATATACGTCTACCTTCGAGCTCCTATGTTATTTTTTCAATAAAATAAACACCCATTTTTTCAAAAAAATTAAGCTTTATAAACTTGTCGACTGCCACTAATAGGTGCGAAACAAACGCGGCACAGCAACAAAATAGCGGACTGAGCGCGGAGGTGTAAATCACGCCAGAAAGAGATCCATCAAATATGTGCGTTGTAACAGACAGTCCGTACAACGGACAAGTCATGGTGGAACTTCTGTGGTTTCGCTGCTATTTCACGGCGGATATGTAATACCCGCCTAGAGCACGCCTCGAGTCACCGAGACGCGACTTGCGGAGTGATGGACGGTGACAGATGACGCGCGCGCGTGTCGTTCGACGCAAGTCGCATCGCTCAACTTACTTTGACCAAAACATTTCCATCTAATCTTTAAAATTCAAAGAAAATACATTCTATTGTCATTTTCAGAACAGTAAGACCCACTTGCGTGTATCAAATTTACGTATTTCGTAAATAAGCCCGTTGTAGTAAAACCAGAATTAATTCGTTAACCACCGGGATTTATTAAGCCATCCCAGGATTATTGCTTTACCTAGTTGTTGAATAAACTACAGGCACAATTGGGCCATAAGTAATTGTCATGATAAACAAGACTGTAACATAATTCGATGCTAGATATAATATGTATTATGTTAGCAACAATCCACACCTTTAGGACTTTACTTTTTACCCAACTATGGCAAAGCCAAAGGACGGTTTTGATTTTAACAGGGTATGTATGTAAGTACAGACGCCAGCACATCAAGCTACTACAATCTGTCAAATTTCTTTAATAGATTTTCAACTTTATCGTTAAAGCTGAAACTGTTAAATTTTCCAATCAACTCCTCCGTTTGAACCTAATGTTCAAAGTTGATTGGGAAAATTTAACAGTTTCGGGTAGCTGTATGTGCTGGCGTCTGTACATCTGTTCCCCCATAAATCCTAAACTACTCGTCCTCTTTGACAGTCATTTTGTTCCGCGGGTTTTAGGTTAGATAGGAGGTCACCTAAAATCCAAGATGGCGGCTTATCTTTTTAGTTGGTGGTTTTTAATCATTTATTTCCCTTCACTGAAAACAGGCAAACAATTTTTTTACTGAAGAAATCTGGATTGAAAGACACAAAAGCACAATTATTTAATTTCAGAGTTCAAAGAATGAACATGATAATTCATTCTCTGAACGCTGAAATTATCACAGTAGTAATGATTTTCTCCTAAATAAAACAACAATGAATACTCAAATTCGGTTTAATTAAACAACACCTTCTTACTACACTATCACATAATATAGTTCGTATATTTGAAATGACACATTGGGCTTATAAAATAAATAAAAAAGCACTTTGTGCTTTTACCATAAATTATTAAAAGATCACTGGAATATTATTAATTTTATAATTAACATGCTACTAAGCTAAGCTTTACAATTTTATAAAGTTAAAGAATATATAGCGAATGGCACCGCCGTGACATATTATTCTCAATTAGCCCCCTTTGTAGGTTCCTAAAACCAGACCTACGCTTATTGACATTAATCAGCTTCATTTTCCAATTCCGACCCTAAATGCGTACTTAACACACATTCAATTACAATCTGAATAATTTTGAACGATATTGCTAATCCATTGCGTAATATGTTAAAAAAAAATGCCTAATCGACAGCGTAAATAACTCAATGAATGTTGTTGATCTGTCAAAATGACAACCAGTGCTACTGTTAGTGTGTTACGCAATTATTGCGAACTTACTTTAATAAATCAACAATCAAGTTGATTAATTAGACATTGCACCTTTTGGTTTTGCTATCCTTTGTTTTACATTATTAGGTATAATAAAAGTATTCAACCGATTCCGTGCCTCGGAAAGTCCGTGCCTCAGAAAGTCCGTGCCTCGGAAAGTCTGTGTCTCGGAAAGCACGTTAAGCCGTTGGTCCCGGCTGTCATTCGTGGATCTTTGACAGTCGTTACGGGTAGTCAGGAGCCCGAAAGTCTGACAACCAGTCTTACCAAGGGGTATCGTATTGCCCAGTAACTGGGTTGTGGAGGTCAGATAGGCAGTCGCTCCATGTAAAATAACGGTTTTCAGCTGCATCCGGCTAGACTGGAAGCCAACCCCAACATAGTTGGGAAAAAGCTAGGCAGATGAATAAAATAATTCAACCGAGCCAACGCCCGTTCAATCATCTTCGTTCGCTAACCATGTACAATATTATATAAATAATTTAAAAATTCCTCTTATATTAGTAAAAAAATATCCTTTACCACATAGCGGTTGTACTAACTTATCATTGAAATATTAATCTTTTTTTATACGACTTTCTTTAAACGCCCTGGGCCCCATACCATGTCGACGATAAACCATTGGCTTGTATAGTAGAAAAAGTTTTCGACGAAAACGTATGTTACTAGTACTGGAAACTTGATCCCTGTGAACAGCTTGAGGCCTGGATAGATGTACTCGCCTTTCAGGACACTTTGCACGCACCTGAAGACAAGGAAAACAAATGAATATCACCGTTCTGACAGACAACGCATACCATAAAACGCTGGGTCTAGAAACATGACTGATGACATGAAACACTAAGGGAGGATTTTTGGAAATTCATTCCCAAAAGGAGTGAAATAGGGGATGAAAGTTTGTTTGGAAGTTCGTCATTTTTGCCGATGGTATTAGATACGCCAGAACGTTTTTCTTTTTTAGGTTATCTTTAGAGGCCAACTATGCCGTGTGGAGTGTGCGCCATGTGTGATTTGTTTGTACGTTGCGTTTCATATAAATGAAGAAAGTTTTGAAAGCACATACCTAATGAAAAATGGACACCACCAAACACGAGTAAACAAACTATAAAATCCTAGTAAATCCTGGCGCCGATTCCCTTGTTCACAAACTAAACTAAAATTTAAGTTCAGTGCATCAAGGACAGAAGATAAATATTAGTTTAGTCCTCTCAAATTAAGATACTCCATAGACAGTTTAGACGTGATTAAAACATGGCGACTAAAAATACGCCAACTTACGTCAGGCACTGAATAATTTGACAGGACTAAACTAATATTTATCCTCTCCTTCCTTTTTTTTAATGAAATAGAAAGAAAAAGATGCTCTGAACTTAAATTTAGTTTAGTTTGTGAACAAGAAATCGGCGTCAGTATATCGAGCTCGTTTCTAAAAACATTTCTAAAAGATCGTACTGTCGCATCAAAAAATCGGCGATTCCATACTTTGAAGTGGCAGCATAACTTTTATTAAAAATATAACTAACATTTTCTGAATAAACAAAAATGCAACATAACCAAGTGTCGTCTATAATTACGTTAAAAAAAGTAAAGCCTTTTCCGCAGCCTGCACTGTATAATTGCATCAAAATATTCTGGATGTGTCCCGATGTTCCAGAGCTCAGTAATTGGGTTGCGAAAGTCAGCTGGCAGCCGCTGCGTGTAAAATACTTATATTTGGTAGCATCTGGCGAGATTGAAAGCCGACACTTACGTAGTTGGGAAAAGACGTGGGTAGGAATGCAGGTTTTAGTTCCGTGTTAGCTAGGAATAGAAGAGACACACAACGACACGCCTGGTTTTCTGTAGGGTTAGGTGGTGGTCACCTCTGCGGCGTCTACCTAACCCTTCGACGAAAACAGGCGTGTCGTTGTGTGTCTCTTCTATTCCTACCTATTATAGTACACCCACTTTCCGCCAGTTATGTTTAAGTTATATGTAATAAGAGGCGAATAGAGTAGTTTCAAAACGCCGAGGTGAAATTGTTGTGACTTATCTACAAAAAACACCAATGAAGGGTTCTTTTCTTCTCTCTAGATCGATCTCTCGTGTCCGTCCCTGGTCCAGGCCATGGTACGGAACGAGAGTGCATGGGAAGCCGTCACCTCCTTCTGCAAAACAGTAATGCTCGCGAAGGACGAGGCGGAGCGCGTGAGGAAGAGGCAATCTCTGCGCCCTCACGCCCCTAGTCTACTACTCCTGTATCGTGGGTGCGTTTACAAACATTTAAACTCACATACACGAACAGCCAGACCCGGAACAACTACCTGTAGGAATACAAATATTTGTTCCGTGCGGGAATCGAACCCGTGACACCAGCGCAGCAGTCGATCGCTCAGCCATTGCGCCAACGAAGGTTTAGTGGTAGAAAATACCTCAGGTATTAAGACCGCATTTGTACAGTATTGTTTTACTTGTGCATAAAGTTTTAATAAATAATAGAATACTTACACAACAGTATACGCGACGAGGAAGCACGACAGTATCCCAATATGCAGCACATTACTCTTGGGTCTCTTCCTCCGGACGAGTACGAGGTCCATGAGCACCACAACTAAGGAGACTGTGTGCATGCAGTGTTGGGACCAGAATGGGACCACCTTGTGGATGCTAGGCGGTGCGATCAGCTCTCGATGAGTATTCCATACTCGCCAGAACAGGATGTCACCGAACTGTAAACAAATGAATTTGGTGATTAGTTAACATAATAATATCTCGCCAGTATTTGAAAAAGGAGTAGGCAGAGGTCGACCCATACATTTTACACATATACAACACACATTATACAACGTGGCGCTATAATGGCGACATTAATTTAACACACGGGTAGGGGCTAGTGGCCAGTAATCATAAAAATTATAACAACATAAAAAAAATCGTAACTTGAAAACTTCCACCTGCGCCGCGCGCCGACAAAGGGCTCTCTCTCTTTCCTTCAATTCGCCTTCTCTTTGCTCGTTAATTGTTTTAATTACATTGATGCGATGTTATGATCCGGGTAAATGGCCCCTGCGCTACAGTTTTATAAGTCAGATTGCTCTAAGATGCTATTTTATAAAATTGTTAGTAAATAAATAAATATTAATGTTTAATTAAATTAAAATATATTCATAAAATTACAACGCAAAACCGTATACGTGTGTTAAATTAATGTCGCCATTAAAGCGCCACGCTGTATACATTTAACTTTTTTCATTTAACTCGCGAAAGATGGAAGAATTGGAGGGAGGCCCAGGAGTGGGACAGCGTAGGCTAACATAAAAAAAACGAGACGTGTTCTTGAATGGAGACCGTGAATCGGTGAACGTAAGGTGGGACGCCCTCAGGCTAGGTGGAGCGACGATATTCGCAGGATGGCTGGAAGCAGCTGGATGAGAGTTGCCGAAAATCGAGTTGAATACGTGCAATAGGAGAGGCCTGTGTCCAGCAGTGGAGTAATATAGGCTGATGATGATGATGACTGGTAGTTCCAGAGATTAGCGTGTTTAAACAAACATACAAACAAAAAAAGGTGAAAAATATAATAATAAGTAAAGAGATACTGTTGTTTCAAATGCGGAAGTTTTAAGTTTTATTAAATTATTCATGGGATAAATAACTCCTGTTCTCATAACCTAATTAAAGCAAAATAAGGGCTGTACTCTTGCATAACACACCCTTTATATCCTTGTGTTAACATGTGGTTCAAAGATTTTGTAAACTTGAATCATAATCGCCTGCTTGGAACCATTAACCTTTAATTGGAGTAGGTCTAACCTTTAATTGGAGTTTATTGTGGTGAGAAAAATAAATAAATACTTATTATTATTAAAATCTTGAAAGATGATTAGGAAAAATTCTTAAGAAAGACATAAAAAATAAGGTAAACGTACTATTTTCCTCATTGCGAAATGAGATGACTTAACGTTAATAAATACAAGGTTAGACCTACAGAAACCGAGTCAAATTATATCTCCTTAAAGGCAGGCTGGTTTTTATTACTTCGTCAACTCACCGAAATTGTTGTACAGACGCCAGCAGGTCAAGCTACCCGAAACTGTCGAATCTTGAACTTTAATTCTTTAGCGATAAAGTTGAAAATCTATTAAAGAAATTTGACAGATTGCCTGTACCCCATTTTTTTCTCAATAAAAAAAAATTGTTTATATTTATTAATCGCATTTTTATCGTCCTTCTGCCCTTACTCTAATTATTTTGAGATCAGCACCGTATGTTTTTATTGTAACCGTTTCCATATTCCATACATCACTATGAACTGAAATGAAGTTACCTACCCGATATTTGAGCTTCAAAACTGACACAATGGCGCCGATTCCCTTGTTCACAAACTAAACTTTTAAGCTTAATGCATCTTTTTCTTTCTATTTAATTTAGAAGAGGGCGGAAGATAAATGAGGCCATGAGAGCTACAGTGGCCTAACTGTAATTTTTTCAATACTGACTTTATTTGAAAAAACTGCTCTAAACGGTAAAAGTCATAGCGCCACAGTGGCCTAAAATTAGTTCAATTTTATAGTTAGGCCACTGTGGGTCTAAGCGGTAAAAGTCATAGCGCCACAGTGGCCTAAAAATTAGTTCAATTTTTACAGTTAGGCCACTGTGGCTCTCATGGCCTCAAATATTCGTTTAGTCCTATTAAATTAGTCAGCGCCTGACGTAAATTGACGTATTTTTATAAAATAGATTTCCTAAGTTGTTCCGATTAAAAAAGGGCAGTCAATCACTGCAGTGTCATCTCCCATGGGATGAAATAATTTTTAAATACAATAAACATAGTTCTTAAGTTTACTAACACAATGAGTCCTTGTTACTTGAATAAATAAATTATTATTAAGTGTTAATAATAATATGTATTAGGTAAAGATAGTAGTTTCCTGGACTCTAGCAAAGGTGTCCTCGAAGTTCAGAAGACTTCAATGGAACTGCTGGTGTTGCGAGGATTAAGCGTCGTCGTGGAACATAAAGGAGATGCGGCGTCTCGAAATACATAGATGCTGTTTGCCTGGCGATAGGGACACAATAGACTCGCAAACCACATACGATAATCCGGTATATGAAAAAAGATCCGGAACTTTGTAACTGGTTCTACACTAGATTCTAAGAAATTCTTATACCAGGAAATATATTTGTACTAGGATTCCATTAATATTAAAACCGATAAATTGTGAGAAACGACTATTATGATTTTCAATTATTCCGCCACTCAAGATTTTTTTATTCATCAAATATTTTTGTTTGTCATGTCAAAATTCGAATTCTGTTTAAAAAGATTAATGACCGTCTACATAGATATTTAGAAAAGAAGGTTTTATTCGCAAAGATAACGCTACATAGGGCACGCCACGATAGCGGCGGTAAGACCCCTCTTTGAGGACACTGCTAGGGAGACGTCACGGCGTTCTCACCTACCGCCTGACGCAGGTTCTCTCCGGACACGGATGTTTCGGGAGGTTCCTGCACATCATCAGGCGGGAGGAGACGCCCGGGTGTCACCACTGTCAGGATCGCCCAGAGGACACGGTGGAGCAAACGGTGGAGGTCTGCCCTGCTTGGGCAGAGCACCGCCGTGTCCTCGTAGAGGCGATCGGCAGCGGCGGCGACCTCTCGCGTCCGGCCCTGGTTCAAGCCATGGTCCGGGGCGAGAGGGAGTGGGAGGCAGTCACCTCCTTCTGCGAAGCAGTCATGCTAGCGAAGGAGGTGGCGGGGTGGGCGAGGGAACGCACCTTGCGCACCTCACGCCTCAGCCGCCGCGGGAGACGCTCCGGGCGTCGGGTCCGCGTGACGACTCCCGGCCACCGTAGGCGCGGGCCTGCGGGCGGAGAGTAATGGGTAACTCTCCGTCCGATCAGGACTAGGCCCGTGCCGGACGGCGTGTATGTGTTCCACGCGCGCCTCAAAGAGATGTCAGCATGAGTGACGGGGCCCGATAGGGCCGAAGCCTGCCAGGGTAGCGGGATCGTCCGAAAGGGTTACCGCTGCCCTGGAACATAAAGGGCTAAGGAAGGAACACGGGTGGGTTTTAGTCAGTAAGAGTCTGACACTCCCTTCTGCTCCACCCAGAGCGGAAGAAGTCATTTGATGATTTCCTATGCCCAAAAAAAAAAAAAAGATAACGCTACATTTTCTAGGCTAGTTTACCAAGTTTTGACGTGTCACTTGCGGAACGTGTCTACCTCTATTTACTTTTAATATCGTTCATCAATCATCATGAATAATAATTATTATCCCCTTATTTTCTGATCCAGCACAAAAGTCATTTATTCAAACTAGGCTGACAGTCAATCTTCGCAGGATGGCTGGTAGGAGCTGGATGAGAGTTGCCGAAAATCGGGTTGAATGGCGTGCAATAGGAGAGGCCTATATCCAGCAGTGGACTGCTGTTGGCTGATGATGATGACGACAATCAGCACTTTTTGGATGTCAAAATTACATATGACATTCCCTTAAAATGCCCGCCCTTCTGCACTTCCCAGCGCTTCAGCTGGGAAGAAGAAGACGTGGCGCAACAAATTCCCCAGCAGCACAGCTGCTGTCCGTTCAGTTAGACTGACACACTAACTGACTGTTACTCGTAGTTATGCTGACTATACATGTTACTACACGTAATTGGCAATAAAAGTGGGGTTTTTTTTTGTTATAGTCTAGTTGAAACTAAGCATAAGCATCCATGCATGAAGATTTCAGATTGAATCAACACAAGGTACATTTACCTATCCAAAGAAGTACAGTCACCAACAATGACAGTACAATTTTAAAGTCGATAATTACATATATTATTTTATTTTTACTCGATTCTGCATCTTCATAGTTAATTACACGTTTTTCGGGTCACTTCCAAACAAGCCAAGGATGTGGCATTGTGAAGTAATTGGAATCTGATGACATCTCTTAAAATCTTCCACATTTTTGTCAGCTATAAGGCCAAATACTATAAGAAGGCATCTTTTTACTTTTATATATTACTTATAAGTAATACGACGTCCATTTTATTTTCAATCAACACTTGATTTGTTATTTGATTATAAAATTCATCGGAAAAGGGCTTTACGAAATATTTTTTTTGTTCTTCTTTTCATGGCCAACACTGTTCTTGAAAAAGTTACCTGCAAGTAAAAAGTTTTTAACCGGAACTAGGAAGGAAGACATATTTTTAATAAAATCTGAATTGCTTTTGGCCTGTCATCCGTATTTTTTTAAATCATTTTACTATTTTTCACAAGAGTAACTTATTAATTTCGAACTTATCTTAACATAAGTACATGGGAAATGTTTCAGGACCCAATTCCATTTTTACTTATGTTTAGTTGGGTTACAGACGGTTGGGTTACGGGGACGCTAGGACTAAAATTGATATGATACAGGTTTTATGTAAGTTAATGTCACATCAAAAAATAATAAAACATTTAAACACGTCGTCTTGTACCAAAATTAACATATTATTGTGTTCATTCCCTTTTGAGGCAAGCCAAGTACGGGAGCCTGATTAAATTATATCTGCGTGAGTGATTACATCACTTAAGTATTATTATTACAACAAAGTAATGAACAGAGGTACTGCTAACTTTATTGATCTTTTGTTTCCATGCTGTCTTATGGGTAATTGAAAATAAGTTTATTTAATTAAATAGTAAAGTCGAAGGGTATTATATTTTATCAATAAGCGACCAGACGATCAGAAAAGCTTGCTTATTTAAACAGAAAAGGGTATTTTAGATAGTCTTTTTGGGTAACTACTTAAATAAGTTGATTACAAAAGTAAATGCTTGGCTAAGTGATTTTCAATTAAGTATACGTTTCAAAAGCGACTCGGGATTTCTTTTTCCTCGATATTTCCGCACCCTACCCGACCCGTACGTTGCCATGCTAGTTTGTAGTTTTACGAAATTGAATGATACAAAAAAAAACCTTTTATAGAAAATGGATCCAAGCTTACCAAATGACCCGACACCATTGCCCAGAAAAACCAGCACCGCTGTGTTAAATTTATTTAAAAAATAATAATAGTTGTTGTGAGCACGTCTGTACTTATAACGGTCATCTGTTAAGAAAATATGTTTACCGGACCGCTTAGTGGCAATTTCTATGTTGAAACTTACTGCAGTGGTTGGCAGTAGGATGCTTGTGAAGCACAAGTACCTAACTTGATTGAGAAGTTTCACGTGAGTGCTTCCATTTTCCCCTCTCAGCTCCTTCCAATCGCAGTAGAAGCATATTGGGAAATACACCAATGTGAAGAGCTGAAACAAAACAAATTCTAATTAATTTTGAGAAAGTTAAACATTACCTTGTTTGTGAAATTCGAAGGTTTTCTTATATCATAACAGGTGTGGGTTGTGTTCTTGTGTTACACAGAAAACTTTGACGAGAATGTTTCATCGTAAAATGGAACGGATGAACGCAACGAAGTAATATTTTTTCGTTGATTTGCACGCACGTCACGTAAACAATACCGGACGGGTTTTAATGGGATTTTAATCTGCGGGATCCTGAAGAATAGTGATGTGCCTGATACCACCCTCCGTGCTAGCGTATGTCATGCTGAAAAATTTATGAAATTTCTTTATTTTAACTGGTAAATTGTTTGTTTTTTGTTAATATTAACCAATTGTTATTTTTATATTCGTTTATGTACATATGTATAAATAAACAGAAAAATACCTATTCCCTCAAAAATATTCGCCTTTTTGCCTACATTAAAATTTGTAGGTACCTATTTTTTAGACCTTTTTTTCTTGTCTGTTTATTTAGAGGCATGAGGAACAGGGTGTAAAGTTCACTCATCCTCCATAGAAAAGGGAGGATCCTCCGACCAGACGGGTGTTGTGTCTGGTGGGCAACTGCCCAACGATTGATGTTGGGAAATTGTATCTATGCTAATTGCGCGGTAAACTCTGCTTGCGAGATGCAGGATTTGCGTGACGTCAGTATGACGCGTTGTTCGCATGTGGCGTTGTAGATACTGCTACAGTTTATATATGTGTGTACATAAAAGGTTAACTAGATACAATAAAAATACGTACAAGGCGATGCTTATTTCTAAAGAAATCTCTTCCAGAATACCAACCAGTTGACTTAGGTTGACGTTGTTTCCCCCCCAGTGGGTTCCCGCATTGTCGAGGCGGGGGGGCTCAGTAGCCGTGGCTAGGCGGGCCACGGTGAAGCTAAGAGGGACCCAAGCGGGGGGCCGCTCGTCCGGGCTGTGCGGTTTAGCCCGACGTAGCGGCCCACGGGTAGGTTGCGGTGCTGCGACATCGCGACCTACCCGAGGCGGGCCGCGATGTCCCCCGTGAGGGAGACATTGCGGCTGAGGATAGAGGCCGCGGCGGTGCGGGGGCTCCGTTGCCTGTTCTGCACAGGTCTCCACCTTGTGGGACGGGAATGGCCAGGTGTTCCCGGCCATTCCCGTAGCCCCCCAACCTGGGATGCGGGGCCCGCCATACCATCTTGGCGGGCGTGCGCCGGGAGGGCCGTGGAAGTATTAATTTCCCATAGCCCTCCCATTACGGCGTTTGTAGGAACACCGCTGAGTTTTAGTGGGTATACTGTCCTTCCGACAGGGAGTCCCACATACCCCGTCTCGGTCCCCCGCGAGACGGGGATGCATAAAGCATTTCTCAGCGAGAAAAAAAAAAAAAAAAAAAAAAGGTTGACGTTGTTTGTAATTTAATTAAAACAAGGACTGAATTTATTTAAACATTCACTAACATAACTCAGCAAATATTTAATAATAAATTAAAAAAAAAAATCTTTATTGTTCAGAAAAAAACATTACAATATTTGAATAGCACTAGCCATCACACTAGGATTCCCTGTGTCGTGGAGAATAGTCTCATTCGTCTTACAAGATTATTAGGTAGGCGACAATAATCGGGTGTTTTTCTAAACAAATAAATTTATCATTTTACGCAGTACTGGCATAATAGAATTATTTTGAATTCCGTAACATTTCGTCGACCAGATAATTGGTAACAAGGCTGCAATCAGTGCACACGTGAATATTAACTCTGACATCACCGAGCATAAATTATGACGCCCGTCCGTATAAGTTTCAATTTACAAAAAAATAATGTCATAATAATGGTTTCGCGTGTTTGTTTCTGCGAAGTAAGTTTAAGGTAGATAGTAATTACGGTAAATATCTGTTTAAGACTTGCAAATTGTTTCTTAAACAATGGCAAAAAGCTGTTTGTCAATTTAATCTTTTATGAACATTACGACCTGTCAAAATGCAAATCATTCTGTTTACAAAACTGTTTGACAGCACGGCTAGCGCAGTGGTTAAGCGATTGACTGTTGCGCGGCGTGTCGCGGGTTCGATTCCCACACGGAACAAATATTTGTATGGCCTACAAGTAGTTGTTCCGGGTCTGGCGGTTTATGTATGTGAGTTTAAATGTTTGTAAACGCACCCACGATATAGGAGAAATTCCTATAGTGTGGGGAAACGTTTAAAAAATAAAACTTTACTTTGGTCTCGTGGTTCTCATTTAGGTGGCTACATCTGGGAGAATCATTATTTTCAAAGAACTATATACGTCTTACAGTAGTCACAGCAGTACCTACATACATTATTGCATTTTAATTAACAGCCGCCCCGTAGGTCTCGTGGATTTCATTCCCAGACCGGGCAAATTAGGCTTGTTATTAGGTTTGTCTATTAAGAATTTATTAGTAACAGCCCGGAGTTTCGAAATTGATGGTGTGAAACCTCGTGGTCTTGCGCCTGATCTCTCTCCATTCATGTCAGATTGTCGTACCATCGTACTATGAGGAAAAATACAGTGCGCCTGTGTCTGCGTATACACTTATGCACTATAATATCTCCCGTGCCGAAGGTTAGTCCGCTGATATTGCACAAATTTGATCTGATAGGGTGGCAGGGATATCGATTCGCAATTTATCATGGAGTCGGTACACATGATACAGAACGCCTACGCAAAAGATTTTCGTAGGTTATTAAAAAAAAAATGCTCTTCCATACACTTCGATCGCGTAGTTCACGTTTCTATGAAACATTTTAGTTTTGATGACCGACGAAAACTTCTACGCTTGGGGGTCTAGATGGATGTAGCGTAGACATTATTTTTTTTAATTACCTGAGGGGCCCGTGGCCAAATAATAACAGCCGTACAGGTCGATCGGTCAGGTTAAGCTACGCTTGCCGCGGTTGGTCTGTGGATGGGTGACCATCTTTACATACCGAGACCCCTCCGTGCCTCGGAAAGCACGTTAAGCCGTTGGTCCAGGCTGTCATTCGTGGATCTTTGACAGTCGTTACGGGTAGCCAGAAGCCCGAAAGTCTGACAGCCAGTCTTACCAAGGGGTATCGTATTAACCAGTAACTGGGTTGTGGAGGTCAGATAGGCAGTCGCTCCATGTAAAATACTGGTATTCAGCTGCATCCGGTTAGACTGGAAGCCGACCCCAACATAGTTGGGAAAAGGCTAGGCAGATGATGATGATACCTATCTTAGTGTCATTCCTTCAAAATACTTCTAGATTTCTCTAAAGTGGCCAAACAGCTACGTGTTAACCTAGGATCAATAGGACTGGCTGTCTCATCGGTTCTTAGGAACATATTAAGCCACCTTCAGTGTGTACATAGCCTAAGCAAACTACAGACTAAGGTCAATCCTTACATAGGTACATACATAGGCCAGAACCTACTGAAACATCTTGGTTATTTAAACTACGCATTGTAAGATGTTTTAAATCAACATAGGCTTTTCAATAATCGTTAATTTAACTAATCAGTAATCACTTAGCGATACCTGGATTGGTGATTCCAGTTCGTTTTTTTTATGCACAATTTATTACCTTATTGACATTACAATGTATGTAAAAGGCTGCCAGTACAGTCACAATACCCCCGTACCTACTAGTTGATACTGTATTACATGCGCATATGCAGATTCCGATCAAATCTCTGGTCAGTATTAATTATCTGAATGCCAATTCCCGTAATTAAAAATGTTCAAAATCTAGTCACAATCTCATCTCACAGACAATCAATGCCGAAAACTTGTCAAAAATGTAGGTATTAGATGTACTTTTGACATATTGAGCGTTCGAAAAAGAGAACGTCCTTAAAATTACGGGAATTGCTCCTCTGTTATCAATTGATTAACTGTATCATCAGATTTGGTAGCAACAGATGTATATAATGATATTGGGAGTAAGTCATACAATGCATACGAAAGTCATTGTAATTCTTTGCGAGGGTCTCCACAGTAATAATAGTGTACCTGTACATCTATAACAAAGCGAAACTTTCCCTCCCGGTCACTTGTCGTCCTGCTAATTCTACAAAGGAAAGAAGCCATTTTGTTCCGTAAGTTATTAAATTAAGCCCTGTTCTGACGTCATTTGCTGTAACGTTGGGGACGTCGAAGGCTTATATCTCTAAAAACTTTGACAAAAGGAAAGTGGGGAGTTTTCAAATGGGGGGACAGTGCTACTATAATCGCTTTTGTTCCTGTAACTTTGTTGCAAGATAAGTTTATTTTAAAGTTAAAAGAAAATGTTAAGACTAGAGTAGTGTTACTTTAACTAAGAGTTCACAGAAATAAAGAAGGGTATTACTGTACAGTTTCTAGGACACTGCGGGAAACTAACTGTAATAGTTACTGTCAAAAAAACTGCAATGACGATCTCAGTAATGCAATTAATTATGGCAGCTGCAATATTGCTGTCCTGGATGATTTTATAAAGGCACCTAATTCTACGCAAAATAATTGTTTGTTCAACTCATAGAGTCAGTAAGGTTAACGATCAGGTGCTATGTTTGTATTATTTAATCTGCACAATGGCCTTTAAAAATGACGTGTTAAATGCACGGTCAAATATTAACTAAGAAATATTATTAATTATTATTTGCAAACAAAATGCTGCTGCCACGACTACACTACCATAAATCTAGGATGATAGTCATAGATATAAGACAAAGTAAAATATGAATGATTTGTGAGCAAATATCAATAATTTGTAAAGAAATGCCCTACTAATATTATAAACGCGAAAGTTTGTATGGATGGACGGATGTTTGTTACTCTTTCACGACAAAACTACTGGACGGATTTGGATGCAATTTGGCACGCAGATAGTTTATAACAGGATTAACACATAGGATACTTTTAACCCGATATTCCCACGATCGAAACTGATGCGGGTGAAACCGCGGGACGAAGCTAGTAAAGAATATGTGTCATACCGAAGTATGACACATGTTACTCATATTTCATAGAAAGAAAGGAAGATCTTAAAAAAAAAAAATAGAAAGGTCCTAGAACCAAAATTCGAAGATATGTGACATCTACCAACCCGCACTGGGCCCGCGTGGTGGATAACGGCCCACACTCTCTCAGAGAGGAGGCGTGCGTCCCAGCAGTGGAAACATTATATACTAATTATGCTTTATATCCTATTTATGACCCTAGATATATGTTAGTACTAGCAGCGCCCGGTTTCACCCGCATAAGCTTCGATCCCGTGGGAATATCGGGATAAAAAGTATTCTATATGTCAATCCTGGTTATAAACCATTTGTGTGCCAAATTTCATCCAAATCCATTCAGGAGTTTTTGCGTGAAAGAGTATAAATCATCTATCCATCCATCCATAGAAACTTTCACGTTTATAATAATTATTATTAGTAGGATGTGTTCCCCCCTTAGGGGCGGTCCGCTAAGAAAACATGTTAGGTTAGGTTAATTTAGTTAGTTACTAAAATATTCTATATAATTTCCAGAAAATTGCGAAAAATAAAAATAATTTTATGATACTCCGTGAGAAATATACTTTATGAATGCCATGGTCCACCGGGATAGCGGTTTGGTTATCTCTCACAATAAATATTGGGATTGGTATAACTTTTATGTAGCAATATGAACCTGATTCGTGTTTTTACGAAGGTTTGGGGATACAGTAATTTATATTATCAGTGCAGATCCAGTCAGCGTCCAGTCTGTCATGGTATCGGTACCTGGGTAAGGCCGTAGATTTTGCCACTTTTTTAAGAAAATAAGTTCTTAAATTTTGATTGCTTACAAAACACAAGATAGTAGGTAAATTGTAATGAAGGAATTTGAATTGGGTTAGGTATGTCTTAAACTCTTATTCCATATTGTTAAAATAAATCTAAGTAGTACATTAAAAAAAAATACAATAAGTTAAATTCGCCAAGACTCCCAAATTTAACGAAAAACACCCTGTCTTTTTGACACTTATCGCTATAAAACTTACATTTTTTCTACTGAACATTTAATTAATTGTGACTATCTGAAATGTGTCAAAGTTAAGCTGCTACATCGTGCTTTTCGTGTCCTTAAAAACGCATTTTTTATAAATTTATTACTATTCAAACCTATGCTCAATATTTTTGCTTCTATGTTACTTTTTTGTATGTTACCAAATTGTTCCCTCAAAAAGTATTAAAAAAACAAACAGTTTGGTAGTGTTTTGTCATTGCACTGGCAACAACAAGTATTCAGGGAACGCATTAAAAAAAAAGACACCATTTTGTCTCTGGAGTCTGTCAAAGGCACACGCGTGTGTTTCGGCAGCGAATTTTAACTGTGAATTTTGGCGATTTCAAAGGTAAATAACACTTTTAATTATACACATTTTATATAGTATTATGCATAAGTGATTAATAAGCGCGTGGTAATGTGTCTATGTTCAAAATTCACCTCGATGTCGAGTTATGCCTATCTATAATTTTGAAATATCGCGCTTTTCCGTTACTGCTATGTAACTTCGATGTTACTGGTAATGTTGATTGTATGTTACGTAACGTTTCAGGCTCATCCCCGTCCATTTAACTTATTTTTTCTATCACTAACTTCACACACTGGGCGAACTGTACAGTTCGTTTAGCTTATGCATCGAAACCTCCCCTTTTTTGAATCCGGTTAAAAATAGCGCGTTATGCAATTGGTCTTACAAATATTATGCGTTACTTTCGCGTTACTTCTATGTTACCTTAACATACAAGTGTCTATGTTGCTCTATGTTACTAAGTGGCAAAATCTACGGCCTTACCCACCTACGTGTTTTGAGATGATTGTGGACTAATACTGACCGAGTTGGGTTCCTTCGCCGATATATGTATTGAATCTTGTTTGTATTGTAAATTGATTTTGCATACCGTTAAAACGGTGAGGCACTATGCAATTTTATGAAAGAAAGAAAAAAAGAAAGAAAAATATTTGATTCTGCACAAACAGAACGCACAGTTACAAATAAAAAAAAATAATAATAAAAAAAAGAAATAAAACATAAGATACACTTAGTATCTTAGTGAACATAGTTGTTCATAAAATTGCATGTAAACACCATGTTTCTGGCAAATAAACATTCTATTCTATAATCTGAAGTCTAAAGAATGCTGCTATATTTGTCACAAATTGGACACTCTGACATTGACAACTTTTATATATATTTGAATAGATAGTATTTTCGTTTCTTAAAAAACTGTCAATCGTCAATTTTATTCCTCGAATAAAAGTTATCTGCCGATGCAAAATCAGCCCTTAGTTAAGTTAAGATATTATATTTTAATATTTTATTTGGTATTAGAAGGTTATCCAATATTTTTATCTTCTTTTGAATAGGTAGGTTGCACATGTTTACACATTGAAAATTCATACTAATATAAAAAAGTGAAAGCAACTCTGTCTGTTATCTTTCACTCCAAAACCACAGAACCAATCGTTTCGAAATTTCAGATAGGTATCCTACCACTTAGAGAAGAATTAAAATGCTTCCAGTTCTGATTGCATACCTAAGTAATTATACCATAAATCTCATAAAACTGAATTTGAAGAATTTACATGACTACTAGCTGCGCCCCGCGGTTTCACCCGCATAAGTTTCCATTCCGTGAGAATATTGGCATAAAAAGTATCCTATACACCGTGATTTTTTAGTCGTCTGACAAAGGTGGTCCACTCAATGTATCCGACATAAAATACCTCTAGGCGTGTTTTTTTTTACCATTAATTAAGATAATAGGTACAAAGAAAAATAAATAATATAAATAATACATTAGAATTATGAAACATCCTGTTAATAATGTTTACGTATCAAACAGTAGAACATACCTAACCATCGCACGAGTCGAGTAGATAGATCTTCGCTCGCAACAGAATGTTTCAACTACGTTATGCATCATAATACTGATTTTTTTTTCTTTTTTTTCTCTCAAATGCCATTGTTTTTGTTATGAATGTGTAGCAGTCATTGGATACATGAAGTGGGCTGCCGTTGTCAGACGACTAAAAAGTCACGGTGTATATTAATCCTGGTTATAAACCATCTGTGTGCTAAATTTCATTCAAATCCGTTTAGTAGTTTTTGCGTGAAAGAGCAACAAACATTCATCCATCCATCCATACAAACTTTCACTTAATTGGTGATGTTGTTAATCGAATTTATTTTATTCAGTACCCTACTAAGATACACCACTCTCGCTTTCCGCTTTATTGTTTTTTGTTACACCAGTTTAAAATGAAGCAAGGTCAAGTCCAGCACTTATGCAATGTTTGCGAAAATAATTGACTCGCGTTTTCGAAACTGCCTCGTGAATCCACCGGATCAGGCCACGATTGAGAATGAAACAGATAATAAACACACAATAGGTCCGAATATGGCTCGGTGACCTGCCCAATGCGTTTTGCCGACTTCAAAATTGGCAGTTATTTATGTCCGTATTTAATCGAACAACAACGCCTTTGCCGGCGACTGTACCTTTGGATAACAATGTGGTTGTTAGTAATTATAATTTAATTTATCACACTAATATAATAAAGGCGGAAGTTTAGTTTGTGAGTGAGTGTGTGTGTGTATGTTTGTTTGTTACTTCTTCACGCTCAAGCGGCTGGATCTATTTTGATACAATTTGGTATGGATGTAGCTGACACCCTGAATTTATGCATAGGCTACTTTTTATCCCGATATTCGCACGGAATCGAAACTTATGCGGGTGAAACCGCGGGGCGCAGCTAGTGTAATTTAATGCATGCTTGCATTTATTTTGATAGCATTGTTAATATTAATTAGCGAATCAGATTTTTTGTTGTATTTATTTGTTCTTTGTCTATTATTGTTTTAAAAAATAGTGTTTCTTTTTCTTTTTATAGTTCAATAATAATTTTGTAGTATTTAAGATGTGGATAACGGCGTAAGCTTCACATATGAAATGTCTTTTTTTTTCTCACTACCCTCTAGGTACCTGTTTATTACGGTGTTTGTGTAACTGTGTGTTTTCCCGATTTAAATAAATAAATAAATAGCTTTTTTTGGGCAAGCTTACACTATTCTCAAAGTAGTACTGTAGTCAATGGTTTATTTTATAAACAAAGATATGAACATAAATCGTTCACTTTTAAAGGATAAAATAAAATATCGATCTTCAGCAAGTTAAGTATGTATTTAAGATAGTGACTGTATCTACCCTACAAATGAAGGCCTTCAGGATACAGTCATTAAAAATATTTAAAAAGAAGTTCAGTCAGTAACAACGAGAAAATTGATTTAATTTATTTTGAATGATATTGAATTGCTTTTCAAATTTAAATATTTAAAATTTATATTAAACTTACATTAAACCACGCAGTGATCAGTTTAAACCTGATCTTCTGGTACATCTGGATATCCGGATCATCATGAGCACCAAAGTCAATTGTCAACAACAACGCCGCAACTGCCACCAAATGCAAATACGAAAATGCGTAGAACCACAACCTCACTTTCAACAATGTTCTACTTTCTTTCATAAACCCAGTGCTCAATATAGCTGAATCTAAACTCAACATTGTGTAAAAAAAATATACGAACGCACTCCACACTAGTATAAAATTTGTACGAAAAAAATGGCGGTCCGTTCGCAGCGGTCAGTGCGCGCGTATACAAACTTTAGACGACACCAATGTACTGCAGTACTTGTATTTTAAGTCAAGTTTAATGGATGAGTCGTAGGTATAAATCGCTGTAGATATAAGGAGTGTAAATACGACGATAGCCGTAAGCGATTGTATTTTGGTGGACAAAATATGATTGTCTTGTTTTTTTTTTTATTTAACTTGCAATAATAGGTCATCCTGAGATTCTGTGACTTGTGCTTTTTTCGTTCTGGTATATTGCAAGGTTATGCAGAATAACAGAAGGCCAATTCTCGTAATTTAAAACGTTCAAAATCTAGTCACAGTCTCATCTCGGCGACAAACAAATGTCAAAAACTTGTCAAAATGTAGGGAAATAAGAAGTATTTTTTGACAGATTGAGACAGATCAGACTGTGAACGTTCTTAAATTTACGAGAATTGCCCCTCAGTTGTATGTGCTGCCAGCCAGTGTAGGGTTAGATTTTTTGGTATCAGAACACAGAGAATAAAGGCGAGTCGCGAAAATTAAATTAAAAATATGACGAGATGGGATGACGTTTATAAAAGGTTAGTTCGATGCAGTGTTTGTGATTCATTATGTGTTTTTAACCTCCGACGCAAAAACGACGGGGTGTTATAAGTTTGACGTGTCTCTCTCTGTGTGTGTGTCTATCTGTGGCATCGTAGCTCCCGAACGGATGAACCGATTTTGATTTTGGTTTTTTTTTTGTTTGAAAGGTGAATTAGTCGGGAGTGTTCTTAGCTATGTTTGATGAAAATCGGTCCACGATGGCCGCCGCCACCAAACGGCGGATTACACTTTTTTTCACAACTCCCTCAATATGGGTATCAAATGAAATGAAATGAAAGGGCTTGACTAGTAGAATGATATGATAAATTTCAAATCCAAGATGGCCGCCACCACAAAATGGCGATTTCCAAAAAACCTGATTAAACACCAAACTACCTGAATCTTAAAACGCAAGAAAATAAAAGAAATGAAATAATAAGGAGTCCCTACAAAAAGCATGAAATAAAAAAATAAATTTAGAATTTAAAAAACCCTCGACAGTATAATAATAAAAATAGTATGAATGTAAAAAGCCTAAAACAATTTAAAAAAAAACTATTAAAAAAATAGCCACAAATAGAACAAAAAAGGTATTAAACGTGAAACCCTATAAAAAGAAAAAAATAACCTTGTAATTATGACCCTACGTACGCTACTATTTATTATACTACTTACTATTTATATATACGTACGCTCTAATTATTAGCCTAACAGAACGTTAGGCTAATAATTAGAGCGGTCCCCCGACGGGACAACATTTAATCAAAAAATTTCATACGTAGTTGTACGTACGTACGTAGGGTCATAATTTCAAGGTTATTTTTTTCTTTTTATAGGGTTTTTAACAAAGACAAAGATTAAGCCTGATATACACGGTGCCATTTAGTTGCCTGTTGCATGCAATGAGTTGCAGCAACAATCAAGTAATTTGCTGTTAATGTCCCACTACTGGGCAAAGACCTCCCTACTCTCTTTCTACCTCTCTCTGTCCAGAGCTGCCAAGGACCAATCTTTATGAAAGGAGTCCAGCTCATCTCGCCATCTCCGTCTGGCCCTGCCACAATGTCAGTCGTAAGTTTGGCCCATTGATCGTCTGCCATGCGGCAGATGTGTCCAGCTCTATCCCAGGAGGAAGTAATTTGTTGCTTCAATTTTATTGCAAGTTTCTTGCCATCATATAAATCGAATTTTAGGATGTTCATTCCCTACTTACAGTTCAAATTCAAACTAGAATCATTTATTTCAATTAAACCATTTACAGGCACTTTTGAATTGTCAAAATTGAATAGTCGGTCAGTTAGTCAGAAAGTTGAAGGTAGTTGTGTAGATTGATGTACAGTCAACAAAAGAGATAAGTATGCAGGGTCGTCGGATATAGTTGAAGTTTAGTAAACTGATTGATGTTTTCGGATAAAATTTTATTTAATTACTAGAAAGCAAACAGTTCACTTATCAAACTAAATTTCATTCGAAAACATCCATCGGTTTCTTACTTATACTTCAACTATATCCGACGACCCTGCATACTTATCCACGATTTTCGTATCGTGTTTGTTTGCCATATACGAGTATATATGTGAAAATGCACTGTAGTATGGGATTTAGCAATAATGCTAAGTAATTAGAATGGCCCATTGATAATTAAGTGCATTGTTGATCTAAGATAATGTAGTTGTTAGTCCTTACCGATGTGGATAATTACAGATAGTAACTGGCAATTAATTAGGCACCATTGTCTCTACATTAAGGTCTCATCTTAGCCTAGATAATAATTTATCCATGATTTGATTTTGTCTGTTCTCAGCTGAAACTAAAATATTCCTAAAAAAAAGATACTTAGTTCGCTTCTACTCGTTAACAAACTCAAAGCATTTATTTTAAAACCATTTAAAGGTACTTTTGAATTGTCAGAAAGTTGAAGCTCGTTGCCTATTCCAAAACATAGACCTCTATCGAGAAGAACGGGCAAGAAAGTTCAAAGACACTCTTTTAAATCGAGATATTACAAAATCCGTGTATCCAGGATTTTGTAATACCTACTCTTGTTGCTTCTATATGTGAGTAAAAAAAATAAATATAAAATTAACAAAAAATTCTAAATTTATGACTAAAATTACTCCCTGGCAGTTCACCAACATAACGCGTGGATCAACAGCATCCAGCTCAACCATTTTGTAAGGAACCGAATGACCAACACACGCGCAACCATCAGTGGGACATTTAATATTTATTTTTAGTCATCATTGTATCTCCTTTTTCCAAAAGGTTTTATATGCTCATTTTTTCATTTGTTTTCTATAATATGGGTACAAATATTGGTTAAAAGATAAGTTTCGAATCAAGCATCAATCAATCATCATCAATCGATGTAATTGTAAAAAGGGTTTTCTCATTTCGATCCAAAAAGGACAGTACCAAAAAAGTGGCGTATAGATGTTAGGTCTAGCATTAAGGAGCGGTTAGGTCGACTACAAATTTACCAATTTTATTGATTAATTGATTATGTATTTCTGTACTCTAGATATCAATTAGTTATTATGTTAATAGATCTTAATTAATGTCCAATTCATCATCTTCCTGCCCTTGTCCCATGTTACTTGTGGTCGGCGCAACACGTTTTCTTCTTCCATTCTCCTCTGTCAACCGTCACGCTATCATTCACTCCCTTCTCTTTCATATCATTTCTCACACAATCCAACCATCTTTACTTCGGTCTTCCTCTCCCTCACCATCCATCCAATTAATGTCCAATTAAAACAGATTATTTACAAAAATATTGCAAGAAAATAGTTCTAACATAATTTGCCTCCTTTATAATATTTAAATAAGATTTTTCTGGGAGCAGGACCTAGATACAGCTGACGACGGTTCTTCGAAGTAAACTCTTTCCAGAACTTAAGATTCTTCACTATTCACAAGTGCCTTTGGGTACCTACAGGGTTTCAGGGCCAAACAAATTACCTAAGTAAGATAAATGAACTAATTCTCGGGAAACAGCTATACTTAACTTTAATAAGTAGTGTTGAAAATAACGTTTAGCTGTTAAAGATGTTTGAAATAATCACTCTGAATGTTTAGTCTCAAAGTTCACAAAAATATGGAGGTCACGTGATCAACCTTGAACGTTGATATCTCGGAAACGTGACGCTTTACGGGGGTCCTATTATATTTATATTTATTTAGAGACTTCATGCGTGGCAGCCATTTTGAAAAACAAACGAAATGACGGATTTTTTTCTAAATCGAATGCAGATTTAAGGGGATTGAAGATTTTTATAAATGGAGCCTTGGCATACCTACAGTGGTATGCCAAGGCTCCATTTATAAAAATCTTCAAGCCCCTTAAATCTGCATTCGATTTAGAAAAAAATGTACAGACAGCATGAAAATAGCCATATTTCACAAAAACTGTTTTGATGCCAGTCGATCCTGTTTTTTATAAGGATCAAAAGACTGAACGGAACCAACTGAAGTGTGAGTATTAGAAAAAACTTTTTTACAAAAAAAAAAGCACTACAAAGTGAAAATTTATTTTTCACATTTTAGTTGTACGCACGGCTACACGTCAAGCTACCTCACAACAACAAAAAATTCTTAATACTTGCAAGATTAAAGGTGGTCAATAACAACTTTGACAGATGTGTTCCGTATACCACGGTAGGTACACCCTACCTACCGTGGTATACGGAACACATCTGCGTACCCCTTTTGAGGGTACATGCGTGATATCATGTTGTTATGTAACCAATGCATACGTAAGCGATAGCTGCAATCGCGGTTGGTTTGCTGGCATTTATTAAAGAGTTCCGTCGTCTGCCTCTGAAACTGATCATCAGATCGTTAAGAAATTTAAATGGGACCATTTCGATCGGACAGCAGATCTTAGAAGTTGGTTAAAAAGTCAGAATCGCAAAAACTATTGCCATACTTTTCGTAGAAAATGAGAATCCATATTATTGTTTTATTTCATATTAAACGTTTCGTTTTAAACTTTTTTTAACAATAAAACCCGTCACCTAATTCAAAATGGTTTATTTTTTAAACATTGTAGATTTTATTTTAAATATGAGTTTTTATATATAATATTGAATCTAGATGAAAATCTACAGGAAAAAAAGTAATGAACTAACTGCAAACACAATTGCAAGATCTTTGGGAATAAATATCAGCTTGCCTTATTTAACTGTCTGTCAAAAATATTATAATTATGTAGCTTAGTGGTCCGCGAAATTCAATTTTTTTTCTCCTTTTTTTTCCATTTACTAGTCAGTGTCGGGTTGTAAGCTTGTTGATCAAAATATGATTCGCGACCGTAACTGCATTTACAGAATTATAATCATCAGTACATCATTAATGACCAGCTAATTACAAAAAAAACCTAAGAAAATTTAAATTTCGCGGTCTACCATAGCGAAGGCCTACGCCCTAAGGAAGAAGGCAAAAACAAGGAAGAAGGCAAAAACAAGGAAGAAGGCAAAAACAAGGAAGAAGGTAAAACAAGGAAAAAAACAAATGCGACATGGGAAACGCACCCTACGCCAATCCGGACGTCAGCTTCATGTTCACTTGTAGCCCAAATTGCGTTTAATTACATCCTTGTGACATGAAACGTCAGCGTGTCTGACCACTGAATCTATTTAAGTACATAATATAGCATTCCTGAATTACCTTATTTTAATAATGAAGAATGGGAGAACTTCATAAAGTCTCGATGCCGCATTTGGACTTTGCGTACATTCGTAAAAATACTCTCAAAAGAATCTCGGGGAAATTAAGATAGGAAGTCATAGCATTTATATATTTTTCAATAAATAGGTAGTTTGAATTTTACTTTTTTTAATATTGGGTTTCGCCAGAAAAACATTGTTCTAAGAGCAAGGTCGGCTCCATTTATACTAACCTCATAACAATTAATTAATTAACTAAGAGAATACCTATTATATTCTGTAAACAGTACGACATAACGACTGCATGTTTGGTCTAGTGGTCGTAAACGCAGTCCGGTTCGGTTCCTAGGTCGAGCAGTGTTATTGGATTGGATAGGTCCAATAGTAATTTTGAAGTTGAAATCCTGATTCTGTTGTATGTAGGTGTCGAGTCTATGAGCGCAAACATTGCTGGCGAAATGTGGATGCCTACCTATATACATACAATAAATACACATCTGCCTCAATACACATCCCTTGGGGACTACACGCATGGTGTTACGTAAACAATAAATTCTACACCAACCACCAAAGCTGTCGACATAGCTCACAGAATAAGCAAGCTGAAAATGCTGTAACGGGCCGGCTATGTCTGCCATAGAACCGATGACCATTGGGGTACCTATACGTGTTCTTGAGTGGAGACCGCGAATCGGCAAACGTAAGATATAGGACGTCCTCAGGCTAGGTGTAACGATCTCTGCAGCTAGATGAAAGTTGCTGAGAATCGAGCTAAATGACGTGCAATTGGAGAGGCCTAGTGGACTGCTGATAGCTGATGATGAAACTCTATACAAATTAAGGCATCAATAAACGTCACTACAACAAATGATAATAAATCTGAGATCTCAATGTGTCCTCTACGGCGAGTTCTTCTGATCGAGTCGAATCTTACAATGATCCTATCTGATTAGTGTCAAGGCACTCTTGATAATGAAATGAAGACAGGTGAAATATACCACTATCGTACCTAGTATTGAGTCAACGGTTCTCAATATGTGAGATAAATAATTGTAAAGGTGGGTGGTGACCTTTTATACATAATTGTCACGATCATACGATGTGAGGCGAAAGCTGGTTCTTTGGAGGGCGAGGATAATAAGCCTAATAATATAAATATTACTGATATGGCAGGAGTACAAAACTAGCATTTTAAAAATACGTGTAGATATGATTTTGTTTTCATAATGGGTATATAGTGATCTAATAAAGCTGCTAGTTTCCACTTCTGTGAATAACCCTGGTTTAAAAACTTTTTCGGAAACTGAGGAAAGGCTAATCACTGCAGCAAAACTCCCTATTTAGCACCTGAATTTTACTACTTACTTTTCATCATCTTATATACCGCGTACCTGGTAACCTAGGTAGGTTACACGGTTTACTAGAAATTGTAGTTACAATTTCTAGCAAATCCTGGCTGAATGTCCAATAAAAACGTCTTTATGAATATAACCTTCTTCCTTAAGTTTACCTAAACATCAAATTCACGCATCAAAAACAGAGGCAACTGCAGAATTACTTGCCTCCCATAAAAAATGCAACAAGATATTTTGAATTTAGTAATTATTTTATTATAATTGTCGCATAGTTAATTTTGAACACCATACAAGTAAAAACGCCGCAATGTGAGAAAAATGTAAGAAATTTTGAATTTTGTGGCTACATTGAAGGAATTAACTTTAGTACCTACATCAGGACATGATCGACATTGGAAAAGCATATTGTTTGAATTTTAGACTCAAGAGCATAAGCTTGACTAATGGCAAATTAAAGTTCCGAGCCATGTTGATTTAAGATATTTGTTCCGAATCAATATTTATCTTGTTGTGCTGGCATTGGCGTTACAAGATATTTGTAGTTTATTTATTCACTCAAACTAAAATACGTTTGATGGCATTCTGGGAAGAATTCCGGTGAAGCCGTATGTACATTTATGTAGTATAGTATGCACCATAGAAATATCCTATATCTATGGTATGCACATAGGTTCTAAAAGAACTAATTACTCTTAGATAAAATAGCATCTTTAATAAACAATGATATGTAATAGCTACCAAACCAAAATATAGATAGCTACCAAGCTAAAATCAACCTTATAGATATTCTTAATAGAATTATAGCACACCTTACAGTACCTAAATACCACCATGGCTAAACCAAAGGGCGGTCTTATCACAACCATTATCATCTTCCCCAAGACAAACATACCTTAGGCTCGAACACAGCCTCCAATAACAAACATATTTAGCCTAGCAACCAGCCTAGGTATTGGCAATATAAGCCAATAATCCGAGCTCTTATACTCGAGTGTCATTACAGTGAATGGTTCGCACACAATGCACCCAGATTGCGTCGATAGTTCATATTGAGGCTGACAGGTGGCAGGAGTGAAGGCAATATGGAGGCTTTTGTTGTGATTATAGGTACCTGTGCAGCTTATAGGTGACTAAGTTTGTACACACACGTTTTTCTTGCCGCCAAAAACTACAGTGTATTCCCCGTGTATAGGCATGGTCGTATGTGTTGTATGAATCACTATAGAAGCTTATTGACGGACAAGGTTTTTCTACGGCGCAGTTTATACTGCACGATTTAAACTTTATGGCGGTTCGGAACATGAGGCACGTCGCTGCGCAGTAACCAATTCACCTGTCAGCGGGGGTGAGGGGTGAGGTACTGCGCAGCGAGTAGCGCACTTCAGAGCCGCCATGACGTTTGAATCGGGCGGTTTTTCCTACGGCGCGGTTTATACGCCATACCATAAAGAAACCGCTCCGTGGACAAAGGTCCTAAGGGAAAATAAAGAAGTTTTCTTCATTCTACAAAAAAGGTACCTTGTATAAAACATTATTCAAACATTAACACAATATTGTTTACTCTAAAGGTGAAAAGGGGTCAAAAGTTGATTGCTTTTCGCGATTTCAGGTTTGGTGCATTATTTATTAACCTTTAAGTACCGACGTGTGGTCTGACAGACACTTGGGTATTCGATTTTGTCTAGTTACCTGTGTTAGCGAAGACGTACCACCCCGCGCTTTTCTCTACCCCTCGAGCAGTCGCCAGGCAGCGTTTGAGGAGAGTGGTTGTGTCGGCGCGTGCGATTCCGGTGAGTTTTGGCTTTTATAAAATCGCGAGTGGTCTATCAGACCACTCGTCTGTACTTATGTAATTTTTTTGAATGAGACTTGTTTGAGGTTATATCGTTTTTTTCTTATATTTTCAGTCACATACGAAAATGGATCAGCCAAGTATATCAGGAGTAAAACGGGCAAGCACAAGTAAAAATGGGGCTGTTCCTAGTACTAAGAAAAAATTTCTTACAAGGCCTCAAGGCCATGTAAGGGAAGAAAATGAAGCAGAAGGAAATGAAACTAGAAAACTCTGTCACATCTGTCCTTCAAAACTAAAGCGCAAGACTGCTTATAAATGTGACACTTGCATGAAACATGTGTACTTACAATGCAGCGCGCCTGTATGCAAAATTTGATTGTTTCGAACATTTTGTGCATTGCGATTTCCAAGAAAACACTTAATTTTTTGTTTCTTTTTAATTTTTATTATTTGCTTAGTTATTAAACGTTAAGAAAAAAATGTTGTGAAAAAAAAATAATTGTTCAGTTTATAAATATTAATTACTAAGTAAAAAGTTGATTTTTCATACCAAAAAAGTTGAGACTGACAGATAAATGTTTATAATTAGCAATAAATGTGAAAACTTTTATATTTTGTTTTACTCGTACGATAACTAGATATGTCAAAAATATATTTTAAAATTTATTTTTTTAAATAATCCAGAAGCATGAAATTTTTAGTCAGTTAAGCTACGGTGGTCTGCCAGACGTCACGTCGGTACTTATGTAACTAAAATCTCACGTCGGTACTTGAAGGTTAAGGGTCATTTAGTTGGTCATAGTGTACAATGAGCTATTCTCAGGTACCTAACACCTGAAAATAAGTTGAAAACCAAAACAAATTTTGTATCGGTATTTTGTTTTTTTTGTTCTTCGCGTGTTCATATGAGAGAAGAAGATTTTATCAATATCTAGTTTTTTACTAGGCTACTATTTGAAATTGTATTTTTAAGGGGGATAAAGTCAAAGTCAAATCATTTATTTCAAATAAGCACGAGGCACTTTTGAACGTCAAAAATAAAATTAAAATAAAATATATTCTGGTCGCCCCTTCCAAAAGGTAGTTTACGTATGGAGAAGAATGGGCAGGAAACCCACCGTTATTATACATATAAATGAACTATGTGATATCTATCACATAGTTAATCTACATGTCACGGCTTCACCAATCCATTCCAATTCCTTTACCCATCGCGATATAGCAATTTCACTTTTAGGTTCATCGTCTTCATACCACGATAGGTAAAAGAATCAATAGATCAACGAAACCACGATATATAAACCATAACTATGTAATAGATACGCTAGGTAGCTCGCGAAAAGTTTATATAATCGTATTGAATGATCTTCTTCATTTCACTGGCACGACTGAATTTTAGTATCGTGTTAGCCCAAAACCTCGCCTCTTCCACGGCGTCGTCAGTGGCAGCGTAGAGGTCACTTTGACTGTATTTTTTGGGACACAGAGGGTAGGATAGGAGGTAGAGCATGGTTTGCGACATAGCTATTAGCTATATAGATTATTTCATGAAATATCAATCAATATAACAACTAGAACTACCACTACTACTATACTACCACTACTACTATATTAACTTAGAAAGCTGTAGGTATTCATGATTTTCATGATTATAATACTGTGAATACATACTTGTTAGGCTCGTGAATTTTATTGTGAATTGTAAAAACCGTAAGCAAATTTAAAATTTTGCGGGCTACTCTGGAGCTTAAGAATTGAAAATGTTTCGCCGTTGACCAAGTTTTATGCATAAAATAGTTCTATAGTGGGTACTTACTCTCTAATCATATTATTTATTAAAGTCTCACTTAAAAAAAAATGAACACCAAAATAAAGGGTTTAATTAAAATCCTGCTCAGAAACAATATGCACTTAACTATCTCATTATGTAGTAAAAGAAATTCCGCTACCCATCTGTAGTCTTGCTAATAATTCACAATTTATTCAGCAATTTTAATAAGTAATTAAGCCTTAGTTCACTTGCAAAAATTGCTCATTATAATCTTTATTTAGTTTCTTATTTTAATCAGAGCGAAACAGTTTTTAATATTGTAGCCTTGCATACCTATAGCACGTGCACGTGCATTTTAATAGAGGAGGTAAACTGTGTTGTGCTATTTTCTTTATATCTCTGATGTAATATGCGTTTTTTACAAATTATCTGTTCCAAGAAATTCATGCGAAATCATGGTTTCATTGATAAAGTTAATATGAAAAACCTGTTGCCATGCCAGTTTACCGGTTCCGGGTACCGGTCCAAGTGAGTTTATCGGTGATCCTTATATTTATATAATATACTTTATTGTACACCAGAAAAAACATAATAAATAAAAATATTTTTTTTAATACAAAACATACAATGGGTTGCCTAATCGCTTTCTGCGATCTCTTCCAGGCAACATATATGTATCAAACAATCTGCCTAGCCTTCTTCCAACTATGTTGGGGTCGGCTTCCAGTCTCACCGAATGCAGCTGAATATCAGTATTTTACCAGTGTTACCTATGGAGACTCCTAATACAAGCTTTTTCATTGCTTAAGAGGAGGCTCCAATCATCACCTTGTTGTTCTGTTTTGGTTATGAAATAAAAGATTTTTAATTTAATTTACCTATAGGTATGTATATTATCATAAAATCTGCGTGACTACAGAAGAACGGCTCTAAAGCAATTAATTTAAATAATTGTATCTACTCTAGTAATACTTCATTCTTAGAAATAATTTCGTAAAGCTTAAATATTTATCAAACCTTTAGCCAGAAATATTTAAGAAACACTGGTTTAAATTAACTGAAATTACAACCAACCGGTTTCGTTCGGCGGTAAATAAACAATGCCGCTTCGAGATGAGTTACAAAATATTGCAAAATTGCTGCAGATCGAGTTATTTCGCGAATGTTTCGTAAAGTAATTAGTTCATTAAGATGTTTCTGGAGGTGAACTTTGGTTGCTTTCGTGTTCTACTTGTAGGAGAGGGTTCCAAGTGGTTGAACTTGAAGATTTGGCTGGAGGCTAACTGTAGTATGAATAAAGTTTATTGTTTGTAGTACCAAAGGCCCAACGCTAGTTAGTGATTGGGACACGACGGCGACACACGTGGTTAGACAACCACTGAATACTAGTGCTGTGAAATACTGGCTGCTCCCTACTCACTGGTATCCCATGTGCCTTAGAAAGCACGTTTAGCCGCTGGTCCTGCGCCTGGTCTCTCTCCGGTCGTGTCCACGCCAAAGGCTAGTCTCCGTAGAGATTAGCCGCCATGACCAAAAACGCACTAAGCGCTTCTCGTCATCTTTTCTGATGCGCACAGCTAAGGAGTGGAACCGTCTGCCTGCGTCTGCATTCCCGAGTTCATACAACCCGAATCTCTTCAAGGCGAGAGTGAATAGGCTTCTTCTGGGCAAGCTCGTTCCACCGTAGATCTCATCCCTGCCTCTGGGCTGGATTGAGGTCAAGAGTGAGCCCATTGTCAATAAAAAAAAAAAAAAAAACGTTCTGGAGGACCACACTCATTAATAATTTGAGTTTGTAAAGCTACGTTTCCTATAGAAAATCGGTGACAAAGCGTCCGCAATTTACCGGTGAATGACGTCACTGACACGTTGTTTATGAAAGTAAAGCTACGGTTCCCTAAAAGAACGGTGATCGCCCACAGATCGTCCGCAATTTACCGGTGAATGACGTCACTGAAACGTTAGTTTATAAAAGTAAAGCTACAGTTCCCTTAAAGAACGGTGATCGCCCACAGAGCGTCCGCAATTTACCGGTGAATGACGTCACTGACACGTTGTTTATGAAAGTAAAGCTACAGTTCCCTAAAAGAACGGTGATCGCCCACAGATCGTCCGCAATTTACCGGTGAATGACGTCACTGAAACGTTAGTTTATGAAAGTAAAGCTACGGTTCCCTAAAAGAACGGTGATCGCCCACAGAGCGTCCGCAATTTACCGGTGAATGACGTCACTGAAACGTTAGTTTATGAAAGTAAAGCTACGGTTCCCTAAAAGAACGGTGATCGCCCACAGAGCGTCCGCAATTTACCGGTGAATGACGTCACTGAAACGTTAGTTTATGAAAGTAAAGCTACGGTTCCCTAAAAGAACGGTGATCGCCCACAGATCGTCCGCAATTTACCGGTGAATAACGTCACTGAAACGTTAGTTTATGAAAGTAAAGCTACGGTTCCCTAAAAGAACGGTGATCGCCCACAGAGCGTCCGCAATTTACCGGTGAATGACGTCACTGACACGTTGTTTATGAAAGTAAGTTGATTTATTTTCCTAGAGAGCGTTGTTGACACCGTAAAGTCAAACCCCGCTGCATAAAAATTTTAATCGCTAGATTAACTCTCACCGTACTTAGTCACGTGAAGAAGTGTACTGAGAAGAGTGAGCTAACACATTAATATATCGTGTTTCCAAGACAATAAAGCTAAGTCACTGCGTCATTGAGTGTCATAGATGTAAAAACAAAACAGAAAACGTGACTATGTTTTGACGCGTTAGGGCGTATGTACATATCTCTGCAGCTCTCATCATTTTCTTGACAGCTATCACAGCGCCCGCTATGTGCAGCGGTCTTCGCTTTTCTAGGAAACCAACCCACCCCTTCATATTGCCAAGATTTTGTATCAGAATGACAGTTCGTTATAGACAAATCCGGCCGCTATGTGGAAGAGAAATGTGTTTGAACATTGCTTAACATTTTCGTTCTTTGACCGTACCTACGTATATTAATGACAATTAAGTCTAGGTGCCCGCAGTTGCCTCTGCCATCGATGAGTATCGCTCTTGTGTATGCGCTAATAGTTAGGTATATAATCTTTGTTTCATAACTTTTTATCAACGTTTCATTTGGTATGACAACACGGTTAGCGCAGTACTTAGCTGAGCGATCGGACTGCTGCGCTGCGTGTCGCGGGTTCGATTCCCGCACAGAACAAATATTTGTAAGTCCTACATGTATTTGTTCTGAGTCTGGGTGTTTTTCTATCTATAATATGTATGTATTTACAAAAAAAAAAAAATGTATATAAGTAGTTTATCAGCCATCTTGTTACCATAACACAAGCATTAGGTTGCTTAGCTTGGGACTAGATGGCGCTGTGTGAAATGTCCAGGGATATTATATTATTATGTTCAATCTTCACTATACAAACATTATATAATATAATAATATTATACATACATTAATTAAAGGCATCATCAACCTAAGAAGGGCAAGGAAAGGTCATACATCAAAATAATCAGAGGAACCCTTTTGATATCGGTAGTGTCGCTGAACCCGACATTGATAAGGAAACCGTACAGGAAAACATACAGGGTGGCAAGGAGATCGACGCGCAACCTGTTATCACGGCTTCGTATTTATCGTCGGTTATTAGAAAAATATTTCTGTTCCATACATTTTGACCGAGTACATTTCACTTTTGCACTTTTGTATGAAACACCAGATTTTTTTGTGTAACCGACGAAAATTTTTTACGCTATCTAGAATTATGTGCTGGATTCATGGTTACAGTTTGCACGTCGATGTAGTACATGTCATCGATGCGACCCTGTATAATATTTATTTATTTAAACTTTTCGCACAAAAAGGTACAAAGGCGGCGGCGGACTTAATGCCTTAGGCATTCTCTACCAGTCAACCAACGGTGGTGAAGAGATTAGGTGACATGTGCTTTGGTTGAGAGGATAAATGATAAAAAAACCCTTAAATCTAGTTACACAAATACATAAATAGGTTATACATACATACATAATTGGAACTACTACTTGAAGGACTTTGCTTGCATAAAGCCTCTAAAAACTAAACATGCGTTTGCTAATCGATTGTATGTGTTCTTAGGACCTTTTCTGTATTATAGACTCAACAAGTTACTAAGCTTCTACAGTGTTAGCTATAAAAAATGTAGTACAATGTTATCAGATTACTAGCGATACTCAATTACACAGACACAGAAAAACTTCTAGAAATTTTGTCATGATTGAATTTATTCCCTTGTAAGTATTTACTTTTGTATGTTTACATAGGCTTAATATTAGGTATGTACTATACTATTGTGCTTTTTCACAGAGTTGTTGTTAAATAATTATTTTTATATACCAGTTTTATTAAAAAAATTAATTCTCAAATTTATTTAAAATGTAAAATGATGGCCTCAAACACAGGTTTGAATTAAACCTAGTTCGGGTGGGTCGCTACCTAACACTCGAATTCCGAACCACCATTACCTGCACCTGTAATAAAAAAAAATATATATTTTAGTTGTAGTTTATTTTTAGGCACTTTGCACACTATGGGAAATTTGCAAATAAATTATTATACTATTAAGTACTATAATATATACATAATAATAATAATATTTATTTGCAAAAAACACGGTATTAAGAGATGATAAAGTGAGAATGATGATGATGATGAGATGATGATATATACAAAATCAAGGGAGAGAAGTGTTGAGATGACTCTACGCTATTTGTTTTGAAAATAACTGCAATGACTGGTCAATATCACTTCATACTTACCATAACAACAACGTAATCATACCAAATCGATCGAATCTTTTCCATACCACAACATGGCTTGTCTCCTTACCCCGCTAGACCTCTATTCATGTGTCACCATATCCGAACCATTAGAGAACCATTAACAAGGAGCTTGTATAAATTAATCAATCAAACCACGTCAGGCCAACACTACGTGACGTCTATATGATTTATAGAACCTTATTTATGATTCGATTGGTTATTAGTATGTTCGTAATTAATTTGTTGATTGTTTTTCTTTGGTTTGATGACGCTTAATAAATACTAGCATTGAGTGGATGTCGTAGTCCAACATACTTTAACACGATTTTTCAACAGGATTTATTTTAATGTCCTTTTGCATGCTCGAGCTATCTCAATTTTTAATCGACATCAAAAAATGGATGAGGTTCTCAATTCTCAATTTTTTGCTGAGTGGTCAAACGCAACGCCTACAAAGAATTTGTCCAAGCACATGTCTTCGAATATTTGGTTGTCGTGAGGAAACTGGCATTTTCTTAATTTTTTTTTTCATAGTTTATTTTTTTAAATTTAAGCTTAAGGGCCTTACTCTCGTTTAGTACCGTAATACGGTCACTTTATGAAGAATATTTCTCATTAACGGCTTGACTAAAAGATCTGTAAAAAATATATGTTTGCTATAGATTCATGAACAACATTTCTGTAGAAGGATTTTTTCGTATGGCTAATACTTTTGCCTTAAAAAAATATTTACCAACACGCTATTTTTTTCTGATATTCGATATTACTTCTAAACGGCTTTGATGTTTGGAAATATTTTTACACTGAAAAATCGATGGTTAGAGGTACTACAGATTTGTCTTAGCTTATGTAAATCAATTAACATTTGCAAAGGAAATGTCCCCACTTTGAGATCGAGCTTCAGAGGGGCTCTGCGCGGGCGCGGGCGGCAGTCGTGCGTTAGCATTGAGACGGGGTGGCTGTGTCGCTCGCTGCTACGCTCCGGCTATCGACCGACTATGCGCGTCTGTCTGTGTTAGTGCAAATATTTACGAACGAATTGTATCAGTGTGCGTTTATTGACTAGCTCGCTGCAGATGGCCCATTGCTATTGTGCGCGTGGACGCTTACGAATACTTACGATAGTAATACAAGTAGTCTCTACTAATATTAAAATGAGAAAAGATTGGATTTGATCAAAATAAAAGTCCAAGATGGCGGCTGCGAAAATTTTCAAGTTTTTCATCATGGGTGTCGTTTTCATATTTTTCGAGGGTGACAAAACCGATAGTGAGGTCAAAATAAAAATCCAAAATGGCGGCTGCAAAAATTTTCAAATATTTCATCATGGGTGTCGTTTTCATACTTTTCGAGGGTGATAAAGCCGATAGTGAGGTCAAAATAAAAATCCAATATGGCGGCTGCAAAAAATTTCAAATATTTCATCATGGGTATCGTTTTCATACTTTTCGAGGGTGATAAAGCCGATAGTGAGGTCAAAATAAAAATCCAAAATGGCGGCTGCAAAAATTTTCAAATATTTCATCATGGGTGTCGTTTTCATGCTTTTCGGGGGTGATAAAGCCGCTAGTGAGGTCAAAATAAAAATCTAAAATGGCGGCTGCAAAAATTTTCAAATATTTCATCATGGGTGTCGTTTTCATACTTTTCGAGGGTGATAAAGCCGATAGTGAGGTCAAAATAAAAATCCAAAATGGCGGCTGCAAAAATTTTCAAATATTTCATCATGGGTGTCGTTTTCATGCTTTTCGGGGGTGATAAAGCCGCTAGTGAGGTCAAAATAAAAATCCAAAATGACGGTTGCGAAAATTTTCAAATTTTTCATCATGGGTGTCGTTTTCGTGGTTTTTGAGGCTGCTGAAGCCAATAGTGAGGTCAAAATGAAAATCTAAGACGGCGGGTGCGAAAATTTTCAGAATTTTCGTCATGGGTGTCGTTTTCATACTTTTCGAGGGTGATCAAGCCGATAGTGAGGTCAAAATAAAAATCCAAAATGGCGGCTGCGAAAATTTTCAAATACTTCATCATGGGTGTCGTTTTCATGCTTTTCGGGGGTGATAAAGCCGCTAGTGAGGTCAAAATAAAAATCCAAAATGACGGTTGCGAAAATTTTCAAATTTTTCATCATGGGTGTCGTTTTCGTGGTTTTTGAGGCTGCTGAAGCCAATAGTGAGGTCAAAATGAAAATCTAAGACGGCGGGTGCGAAAATTTTCAGAATTTTCGTCATGGGTGTCGTTTTCATACTTTTCGAGGGTGATCAAGCCGATAGTGAGGTCAAAATAAAAATCCAAAATGGCGGCTGCGAAAATTTTCAAATATTTCATCATGGGTGTCGTTTTCATGCTTTTCGGGGGTGATAAAGCGGCTAGTGAGGTCAAAATAAAAATCCAAAATGGCGGCTGCAAAAATTTTCAAATTTTTCATCATGGGTGTCGTTTTCGTGGTTTTTGAGGCTGCTGAAGCCAATAGTGAGGTCAAAATGAAAATCCAAAATGACGGTTGCGAAAATTTTCAGAATTTTTGTCATGGGTGTCGTTTTCATACTTTTCGAGGGTGATCAAGCCGATAGTGAGGTCAAAATAAAAATCGAAAATGGTGGTTGCGAAAATTTTCAAATTTTTCATCATGGGTGTCGTTTTCATGCTTTTCGGGGTTGATAAAGCCGATAGTGAGGTCAAAATAAAAATCCAAAATGGCGGCTGCAAAAATTTTCAAATATTTCATCATGGGTGTTGTTTTCCCACTTTTCGAGGGTGATAAAGCCGATAATGAGGTCAAAATAAAAATCCAAAATGGCGGCTACAAAAATTTTCAAATATTTCATCATGGGTGTCATTTTCATAGTTTTCGAGGGTACTACAGCCGATAGTGAGCTCACAATGTAAATCCAAGATGGCAGCTACAAAAAATTGTTTTTTTTTTTTAAATCATACATAAGGAACTTCGAATAACCTAAGTTATTCCGATCAAACTAAAATTTACTAATTATCACTTGATTTTAGGTACATGAGTTGCCAAATAAACAATGTTATTTATCACGAGACCGCATGAGTGAGTGAGTGACAGACAGATTGCAAAAACAATATCCTATACGGTTAAGACAAAAGAATACTGTATCATTGTGTATTAAAATTCAATTGATTTAATACAGATAACTTATTATTGAAAGATTATCTATTTATCCAGTTCTTTATTTAGATATTTAAGAAGGAAAATTAGTTTTATATGTAACCAACACCTCAAATTGATGACTGAATAATTAGTTACAACTAAAACTAAATTTTTGAAGCCGCCATTTTGGATTTTTATTTTGACCTCACTATTGGCTTTATCACTCTGGAAAACCACGAAAACGACACTTATGAAGCAAAATTCCAAATTTATTGCAGCCGCCATTTTGGATTTTCATTTTGACCTCACTATTGGCTCCAGCACCCTCGAAAACCACGAAAACGACACCCATGACGAATATTTTGAAAAGTTTTGCAGCCGCCATCTTAGATTTTCATTTTGACCTCACTATTGGCTTCAGCAGCCTCGAAAACCACGAAAATGACACCCATGACGAAAATTTTGAAAATTTTCGCACCCGCCATCTTAGATTTTCATTTTGACCTCACTATTGGCTTCAGCAGCCTCAAAAACCATGAAAACGACACCCATGATGAAAAATTTGAAAATTTTTGCAGTCGCCATTTTAGATTTTCATTTTGACCTCACTATTGGCTCCAGCACCCTCGAAAACCACGAAAACGACACCCATGACGAATATTTTGAAAAGTTTTGCAGCCGCCATCTTGGATTTTCATTTTGACCTCACTATTGGCTTCAGCAGCCTCGAAAACCACGCAAATGACACCCATGACGAAAATTTGGAAAAGTTTTGTAGCCGCCATCTTGGATTTTCATTTTGACTTCATAATCGGCTCCAGCACCCTCGAAAACCATGAAAACGACACCCATGATGAAAAATTTGAAAATTTTTGCAGTCGCCATTTTAGATTTTCATTTTGACCTCACTATTGGCTCCAGCACCCTCGAAAACCACGAAAACGACACCCATGACGAATATTTTGAAAAGTTTTGCAGCCGCCATCTTGGATTTTCATTTTGACTTCATAATCGGCTCCAGCACCCTCGAAAACCACGAAAATGACACCCATGACGAAAATTTTGAAAATTTTCGCACCCGCCATCTTAGATTTTCATTTTGACCTCACTATTGGCTTCAGCAGCCTCGAAAACCACGAAAATGACACCCATGACGAAAATTTGGAAAAGTTTTGTAGCCGCCATCCTGGATTTTCATTTTGACTTTATAATCGGCTCCAGCACCCTCGAAAACCACGAAAATGACACCCATGACGAGGTTTATCTACTAAACGGCCGTAGGTAATTATTTCAAGGTCACTGCCGAAACTATAACATCGTTCGATTGGCTACGGAACCCTAAAATGCTATTTAGGTACAGTGCTAGTTAGGTAGGTTTATTACTGATTTATAATAATTCAAATTGGTGAAACAGGATCACATTTTTTATAAAATCTCATTTTTATGTACTTAATAAATCCTCCTACCTACAGTATGCAAATAAAATGTTATTCGATTCCTAAGAAAAGTTTTACCCCCGCAGGAACTAAGTTCTGTTTTTAATTAACACCGAAATTTTTAAATGAAAAATGCTTAAAATATACGTAACATACGTATCAATCTATACAAAATATATCAGACTTGCATCCGCAATTCCCTTCTGGAATCGTAGGCAAAAATAGCGAACTGCGGGCGGCATGTCTGTGCCTCTGCATACTCTTTGATCGTCGTTTTAGTTCAGCGCGCCACCGCGCGCGTTTTACGTTTTCGGGAGTAGAGCGTTTAGCTCCGCCCACATGCGCAAGGTCAGCGAGCCCTATATACACCTTAAAAGGAAACAAGATGACCTATTTATAAAACACAAAACATCTTTTGTTTTTTATAAATAGGCCATCTTGTTTCCTTTTAAGTTTAAATTTTTACGCAGTCGGGTTTCTGTGTTTTTTTAATTTTTGCCGAGTGCAGAGTGAAGATGTAAAATGCCCTGTATGTATCACTTGATCACATTCATCGATAGGTGGATAAGGACTGATAGGTCATTTCAGTATATGCTTAATTTACTATCGACTCCACCTGTGGAAGTCTATTATTACTTGACGTCTATTATTCTATTATTACGGCTTCACCTCAACTTTAGAGAAACTATGTTTCTTCAAAGTTAAGGTGAAGCCTGTATTTACCAGTAACCGCATAACAGTTCAGTAAACCACACACGAGTATTATTCCAGGAACCCACAGTTAACGCTAAACTGATTTTAGATCCCCGGATATTGTGGGAACTAATTGCTCAATCGGTAAATTCCCGATATTTTTACCATATAAATATAATAATATTAATATCCCTGGACATTTCACACAGCGCCATCTAGTCCCAAGCTAAGCAACCTAATGCTTGTGTTATGGTAACAAGATGGCTGATAAACTACTTATATACATTATTTTTTTGTAAATACATACATGTAGGTCATACAAATATTTGTTCCGTGCGGGAATCGAACCCGCGACACGCAGCGCAGCAGTCAATCGCTTAACCACTGCGCCAACCGTGCCGTCAATATAATAATCATCTGTTATATACAAAAGTGCAAAATACTTACACGGTCGAAACTTTTCCTTTTTCTTTTGCGCGTCGAATATTTTTACATCCTATATAACACGGCTTTACGGACAACGGCCCACTCCCTGTCACAGAGAGGAGGCCTGTGTCCCAGCAGTGGAAACATTATAGGCTATGATCAGCTTAATGTATATATAACACAATAACATCACACAACAATACTTTATAGCATGAGAAACTCCGCATTAAATTTTAAATCCCACTTAAGGACTCGCGCACACAGTCAGCTAAATAAAATAGCAATGGTAGCAATACTGCATCGCGCCAGGCAGTTGGCCGGCCACCTAACTAGTTCAATTACGCGCTGTACTGATGCCCGGGTTACACGGAGTAATGAGTAAATGGAAAGAGAATGAAGAGGGTGTTTTTCTATCTATAATATGTATGTATTTACAAAAAAAAATGTATATAAGTAGTTTATCAGCCATCTTGTTACCATAACACAAGCATTAGGTTGCTTAGCTTGGGACTAGATGGCGCTGTGTGAATTGTCCAAGGATATTATTTATTATTTAATGACGCAACACACAATATTATGACATTTAATTCCAGCTTATTATTGTATCATTGTTGCATTGCAGGACAAAAGACTCTTCTCATACAGAAAAGGCACGAGCATTGATCACCAAACTTGCTCAAGACAGGTTGGTTATTTTGGACTACTGATTTTGAAATATTATGACATAACAGCCACTTATTTAATTAAGATCAATTGATGCCCGAACTGGAAGCAGACTCTAATATAGTTGAAAAAGGTTGGCAGTTGATGATGATGCCCGAACATAGGTATGTAGGTACGGCTTGACGCGTAAATACGTGACACGCCGCATTGCGACTCTGAGATACCGCTATTCCTTCTTGAGTTATGGGTTCTTTGAGTAATGTTATGTCTCAAAGGTGCGTCGCCTTTATTTTCTCGATCACGTCTCGTATCAGGTGTGGTGGGTCAGATGGGTTTTATTTCCGCGAGAAATTGGCAAGCGTTTTTAAAGCTCCATTTATCCACTACTCCGTGGCAGACTAGTCGACGTGTTAAACGAGGCATACGACGGAACTTGAATGAGAATACACGAACTGACTGAATATTGACTTGACAAATGTAAGTATTGCAAGTTTCACGTTAATTTGACTTTCCGATAATTGGCATTGGGTTATACCCCTTGTATTGTTTTATAGGCATCTATTAGGTGCTGTGCAAATTGAAAGCCCGTTGGCGTTAATTGCTGAAAAAGCGCCGAGAGAAATTATTACCCGGAATTATTCGTAGGTATTAAGTTTCTTCTTAAACACACGTTTTTGGAAATAATATCAGTTACCATGTAAAATAATCTTAATCATCGATATTATCTCTTTCCCATTAAATTGTTTTATGTTTTCAAGCTGTTGTTTTCCCTATCCGCTTTTGGCGAAGTTTTCGTGGAAATGAGGACAAGTAAAATGGTTAATCGGCGCCAGTGGGCAAACTCTTGGGCAGTCGCTTTCGTCTACAAATAATAATAACCTAGAAGCGATCCTCTTTCCTATAGCTACATATTGATGGGTGGCCCTTGGCATTCTGTTGCTATGTAGGTTACAATATCGGTGGCAGCCGTTGATATCCATGGAAAGTTTGATGATTTGGTTTTGTACCTGCTCATTGGCAATTATTTATTATAGCTATTGTTCTATGCTGCTAGCCAGCTGCCGGAGGGGCCCGTGGTTAAATAATAACGTTACGGGTAGTCAGAAGCCCGAAAGTCTGACAACCAGTCTTACCAAGGGGTATCATTATATTACCCAGTAACCGGGTTGTGGAGGTCAGATAGGCAGTCGCTCCATGTAAAATATTGGTATTCAGCTGCATCTGGTTAGACTGGAAGCCGACTCCAACATAGTTGGGAAAAGGCTAGCCAGCTGCCAGGAGTCGGGGCTATAGTTAGCACCGGTAATCGTGAACTACATCAAGCCAAATCATTTCAGAGGAAAGAAGTCCACAGCTGGACATAGGCTTCCTCCAAACACCGCCAGTTCGACTGGTTCTGTGCTTGTCGTATCCAGCGGATTCCTGCAGCCTTCACCAGGTCATCGGTCAATCATGTGAGAGGCTTCCCAATGCTACGCCTTTCGGTACGCGGTCGCCACTCCAGAACTTTTCGGCCCCATCGGCCATCTGTTGTGCCAGCGATGTGCATGCTTAAGTGGCAGCAAGCCACACCCCGTAGCAAAAACAGATCCACTATTCATGAGAAGGAAGGACTCATGATCCACAACAGTGAAGGTTAAACTGGAGAGGTGGATGATAAATGACTTTATTTTTGTAAGTAGGTTTGTACAAACACTTTTACACGTCAATCATATTTTAAAACTAGATGAGGTCGGCGTTTCCTATCTGACTAGTCTGAGAAGAAAGGCCGAAACAAACTAAGACGTCACAGTCTCTTTTAAAGTCCAGACATAATCTTGGTCAGATCATGTGAAGACCATGTAGATTAATGTCTGAGATAGTTTTTTTGAGGAGCTGCTTTTGGTTAATGACCTGATGCTATGGACCAGAATAATCAGCCTATATAATATTCCCATTGCTGGGACACAGGCCTCCTGTCTGTGAGAGGGTGTGGGCCGTAATCCATCACGCGGGTCAGTGCGGGTTGGTGGATGATACATGTCTGCAGCATTGGTGATGAAATAGTTTACACAAAGTAAAGTAAGTTCCTACCTGTACGGGTTCGAGCATAATAATATGACCTTGAACTCGTAAGTCACGGACTTTCCACTAGGCAGCACTGCTCCAGAAGCTCTCCATCTTCAACAAAATTATAATCTCTACTCGCATTATTCTAGCTTACCCCATTCTATGATAGCAGTTAACTGAAAGATATAGGTTACTAGGAAGCGAGGCGCTGCCTAGTGACAGGTCGTTATTTATACACAATTGTGATCGCTCATCCAGCATTTGCTGCGAAGATACGAAGCATTGAAAGGCGAAGATTGACGAGAAAATCCGTTCAAAGTAAGGTTTCGTGTATCGTGACGGATGACGAGAAAATCTGCGGAAGCTTTGATAGTTGCTAAAACGTTTTTGTTTTTATATAATTAGTATAGCAGAAATCTTTTTACTTTTATATGTTTATGCTATAAACAAACAACTACATATAAAGCTTAGACATTATTATTGAAATGAACTGAAGAAGCACTAACAGAATTATTAATTTGGTATTTTTTTTTGTTTTGAGAATAATATTTAAAACAAGACAGAGTTATTTTAAACCACTCGTCATCATCATCTGCCTAGCCTTTTCCCAACTATGTTGGGGTTGGCTTCCAGTCTAACCTGATGCAGCTGAGTACCAGTATGTTACATGGAGCGACTGCTTATCTGACCTCCACAACCTAGTTAATGGGTAATACGATACCCCTTGGTATGACCGATTGTCCGACTTTCGGGCATACTGTCAAAAATCCAAGAATGACAGCCGCGACCAACGGCTTAACGTAAACCACTAAAAACTAAAAAAGTACCTTAGCTTTATTGTTTAAAAAAAAAACAATAATCTAACAGCATTGAACATTTACAATCAGAATGATTCAATATTAAATTATTGACCGGTTTCCAATAGAGGTTATACCTACTCGTACAAAAGTCATGGGCAAAAAGTTATTAAAATCCTCCGCATTTTTCACAACACAACGTGTTTCCCATTTAAATATTTACGAATTGTTAAAATAATATTTTGTCAAAACACGAAGCCGTGTGGTAAAGCTAGTGTTTGCGCAGACAGGAACAAACAGAATTGTAAATGTATTGATTTTAGCGGGAATCATAGCAGGTATACACCGTTAAATTTTCATCGTTTTAATCCTTAAAAGGAGTCATTGTACCTACTCATTATTAGAACAACTTTTACTACGGGACCAACACTGAAATCGTGAAAAAAAAAAACAGTTGATCCATAGATTTATGTTCACATAAATCCACATAATGTATGGATCAACTGATTTATGTTCGCATAACTTGACATAATGTAGGTATGGCTCAACTGATTTTTTTTCATAAAAATGACGCTATTGATAAAGCGGAACCTACACATGCTCTCTTTAAGTAATAGGGTACAGACGAAAATATTAAAACAACTTTGCATTGCATCGTCATAGTCGGGCTTGGGTCGTAGAAATGTGGTTCAATCGGCCAGATTATGATAAATAGGAACAAGTTCCTACTATATAAAGATGGTTAAAATGAAGACTCTTGTATGTTTACCAATAAATCAACAAATACCTCATAGTTTTGCATAGTAGAACCTTCTCATATGGAAGTAGCTATCAATTAGCTTACAAATCTATTTATAAGCCCAGTTTCGCAAAATAAAATGCTATCATAACGATTCGTTTTTGTTTACATATAGGAACCGAGCATAAGTAAACGTTCGCATGATTTTTAGCAATGATTAGTAATGATTAGTAGTAACTATGATAACAAGGAATCACTTTTCCGTTCATAAAAAAAATATATAAATGAGAGGTTAATTCCTACGTATCGTTTTGCTCCTAACAAAAAACTACAACTTTATAATTTTAAAACCTCTAAACCTAAGCCACGTAAGAGGAAGGCGTTGAAACTTCTGTAATAAGTCGTAATATATACTTCGTCCATAACCTTTGAAGCTTCCTTGCACTTTCGCAGTTATTCTTATGCAACATATTTGTTCAAGACTACTACTCTTCTAGAGGGATCACTAATCTTGCATACAATCTATGCGACCATAAAATCGCAACATTACTATTAAATAGGTAGAGGCAATTTAAAAATTATTATATAACTTGGCTTTAATATAAAAAACTTCCTTCCTCCTCACAGACATTCTAAAGGAATCATTTTCATTCACCTCTTTTCTATACCTACTCAACCAGCACCATTCTTGTTATGGTTTAGCCTATACTGTCCAACAGCTGGGCAAAGGCGTTCCCCAAGTCCTTCCAGGAAGTCCTTTCCCGCGTCACCTCGAACCAGCCCTAGCGGTACGCGTCCAGGTCATCTCGCCGCCGCTTTCTGGGCCGACCTCGGCGGCGTCCATCCTCAGGCACCCATTGTGTAGAAACTTTTGCCCATTATAACTGACTTTTAAAAGGTCATCTCAAGGTTTTGTTTTTGTGTAGAATTATTAGTATAAAGTGGTAAAGTGACAAAATGTTTGAGGCCTCTGCAATGTTGCAAGTATTTCGAAATATTTTTGTTAATTTAATCATCAATAGCCAGGTTCCCACCATTATTAATCATTTTAATTTAACTAAGTAGACAGCATTCCTTTTACTTAGCCTTCACATTTTGTTTAGAGTTGATTAAAAAAAATTGTTCATGTATTTTACTCAGGCGCTCATGCATGATCAACTGAATTATTCCATTGAACATATGCATGTTCATCAGTATTGGTTTTTGTATATTTTACCCTACTATTAACCTAGTCATATAAAATCTACTGCCGTGCCTTAGTCTCGCAAAACCTGGAAATGGCCCGACCGATGGTGATGAAGCTTTGGTAAGTCGTGTGAGCGCCGAAGAATCTAACAAAAAATATTAAAAAGGCATTGCAACGTTTTAGGCATTAGCTAGTGAGAAATAGTTATTCTTGTAATGTAACAGACGTAGCTCGTAAGATACAACCAGTCATCATTCAGCGGAACGATGTCTACTGCTGGAAAAAACAAAGTTCTCCTCCAAGGCATCGCCACAGTACTGCGTTGCGATCCAGCGAATAAACCAGACGAGAAATTCTCGTAATTTTAAGAGCGTTCACAGTTTGATCTCAGTCTCAATCTGTCAAAAATAAATATATTATCATTAATTAATTTTTGACAAGTTTTTAACATTGATTATAGCTGAGATGAGATTGCTACTAGATTTTGAACGTTTGTAATTTCGGGAATTGATCTGGTAATTTAAAGAACGTTCGCATTCTATTGTCAGTCTCATTCCGTCAAAATACCTCTAATTTTGCTCTGAAGACAGTTACGTTTGCCTTTAGTTAGTAAATATCTAAGTTGTAATCTGTGGAAAATGTAGCGGGTAGTGGGTACGTGCCACGTAATGTGTTGGTAGGTGGGTGTTTGTTAAGTTATTTCCATTTATTTTTTAATATATTATTATTTTAAAAATATTTACCTTTTTGACATTGACTATCGCAGAGATGATATTGCGACTAGATTTTGAACGTTTTTAATTACGGGAGGCTTTCTCGTCCCTTTTTGCTTTCTCCCTTCTTAGCCTTATGCAAAACGTTCCTAAGAGAGCTTTCTAAGCCTACATTTAAAACAAAAAATGCACTATGACAACACGTAAGTTGAGCGTTATAGCTTCTAAAGTTTCCACTTACATGGTTCAGTGACCAGCTAAGGGGCATTAAGTGAAATAAGTAAGAAGCCTCGTCAAGTGAGTAAACTTATCCTGCAGGATTACCGATACGGTTCGTTTACAGTCGCCTATAAGAAACGTCTGGGTTATGTCCTGGGGAACTGTTGGATGTAATCGAAAATCTTCTGTAGAAGGTAAGTAGGTAGTCTGATCCTAAAGGTCCTAGATTTTTTCTCAAATTGACCTTTTGCTAATAAAGGTTTGGGTGGATTTTTTATACCCAAAAAATACATAAGATTCCGATATATTAATTGAGAACTTCCTCCTTTTTAGTCGTTTAGAAACCAGATAATTACAAAATTGCATAATATATTTTGTCGATTGATTTATTGACACGATTCTCCTTTAGCTCGGAGACAAATTGTGATAACACAAATGATTACTCATACGTCGTGAGTAATCATTTTTATTGTCTACGTTTATAATTGATTGTGTTATCACAAGTTGTCTCCGTGCTGAAGGAGAATCGGCAAAAATACTATTTTTGAGACCCATTACCAATCACAATACCTACCTGTTGATTTAATAGAACCGACAGTCGAGAAATTTACGAGATTCCTTCTTAATTTTCTGCGTTACCTATAATAGCACTAGTATTGAAAATGAGTCAATATTGTAATTTCTTGACAATTATTTTAGCGTTCTTAGGTAAAATTAAATAGGATCCTGGCATAGAAAACTCTTTTAATGTCTGATAATCTATTCTATGGCAGTTAGTCATATATTTTAACCCATTCCCTGTCCCATGAATCACATATGATTCAGGTTGATTGTTTAACTATTGTGTCTACTTTGTGGACAGTAAACCTGTTAAATATGAATGTGCCGAACGGCAAAATCTGCGTAAGCCATTGACGGTTTTTGGAGGTGGGTAGTCCTGTATGACCTGCACCTTGTCTTCCATGGGGCGCGTGCCATCTTCAGAAATGGCGTAACTAAGAAATGTTACCTCTTTTTGTATAATATCTGTCGTTTTGAGCTTGCGTTCGCGCTTATATAGTTACATCTATTATACGTGTGAACCCGTTAGGGTATATATGTTCTGTGGTGTGAAGCTACTGAGCGCGTTCATATTGAAGACAACCCCGTAACATAGCGCCTACATTACATTATAAAAGAGCTTTCTAACGACAATCTGGCTATCCTTTTCCCAACTATGTTTGGGGGCGGTTTCGGAGCGACTGCCTATCTGACCTCCATAACGCAGTTACTAGGTAACCCCATACCTCTGGGTAAGAGTGGTTGACAGATTTTCAGGCTTATGACTATGCTGGGCACATTTTGTACACCTTTGCAGGCCATGTCAAGGAAACTCACATTAAAATAAACTATTAGGCAAGAAAAAAGTTTATTTTTTACAAGAAAATGTTAGAATGGGTAGCTCCTAATATTGATCCTGTAGACATTGCTGGAACTGAAAAAAAAATCAAATCAGATTATAAAGCTCTACCTATGCATACACGGTCAAAGATGAAAAAGAAAAACTAAAGATATGTTTGTTCGGTTGCAGAAACTGCTGATTATTGACATTATGCTGATTATTATTATGATTGTTGACATTTTCAAATGCATAACAAACACAGTTTGAATAGGTGTGTAACTTGTGATTGTGCTATTGAAAAAAGAAATCTAGATCTTATTAAAAATAGTACGTACGCTCTTTTATATAATTCTGTGCCTCCTATATTCAATGCAGTTCCTCTACACCTGTTAAGGTTCATCTGCGTAGTTGAGCTGCAGGGGAATCCCACTAGGTTACGGTCGTACATTGAAGCTGCAAACAGCTCGAAGGCCCGGTTATGGCTGCAGGAGTGGGTCAAACAGCCTGGTTGGTTGCTACCACCGTTGACATAGAAGTTTACATGACCAATTGCAGTTCCAATACCGTTGGCAAGTAGACCTGAACCATCTGTGTGGATAACTTCGACGTATTGAGCGTCAGTATTCTTCAGGCGTGCGGAATTGGTACCCCATCCACTTCCAGATGGGTCCAGTCCTAAAAGGAGCATGCAAGAAAAGGTTTCAGGAAAGTGATAATGATGTAAGCCTTTTACAAAAAGAAAATGACAATGGTACAAGTGGTAGTGCCAAAAAATGAAATAGACTTTTGATGTAGGTACTACCTAATTAATAAGTAAAGTTAACCCAATGCCGCAATCGGGTTAGTATGACCCAGCCAATGACGCTGGGTCATACTAACCCGAGGCGAGTTAAATCTGTCATTATTCTTTTTTACGCTGATCGTGCAATTTTAGCGTTTGTGTAGATACGACTGGAGATACGACCTCCTTCTAACCGAACCGCAGGTATGCTAAGTGCAACGCCGCATACACAGCGAGATATATGTACGTGCATCAACTCAAAACGGGTAAATATGACCCAGCATCATCGCTGACGTAGTATTTTTGTGACATTTTTTTATTAGGTCATTTAGTATTTGTTGTCAATTCGCCTTGTTTTTTTTTAAGTTTTGGTTAAATATGGCACTGATAGACCACCCTGAGAGAATATTTGCGGTGTTAGAAGAGTCGGGGTCTGACAAAGAAGGGTCAAATGCTGTTTCGACAGTTGCGCGAAAGAATCGCAGGTTTTACGAACTCACAGTAGATGTCAAATATGACCGTCTCAAAGGGTTATGAAGACATCAAGGGTTATGGACTTGTAATACATGCCAGATTTACATGTGCCCAGATCATTTATTCCATACTACAATAACAGCAGTAGTTCTATGTCTCTGCTTGAGGAAGAAGAAGACTGATTTGTTACTATTATTATGATAAGAAGTTTGTTTGTTCTCTATTTTCTTATGTACAGACGCCAGCACATCAAGCTACTACAATCTGTCAAATTTCTTTAATAGATTTTCAACTTTATCGCACAGACATTGATAGTTTCGGGTAGCTTGACCTGCTGGCGTCTGTACAATTAATAATTTATATTATTATTTAGAATAATTTAATAAAAATTTAAAATAATATTAATGTTATGTTTTCAGAGTTGATTTTGCATGCGCTATTAAGAAAGCTAGTAAAAGTTTGAATTATAAAATATTTGGATTTATTTCTGTTTTACTACCTACATATTGTAGCGGAATAAAAGACGGGAAACTTTGCTTGATCACGTTTTAATTTTTGTAAGTAAAATAAGATAGTAATAAAAACTTAGCAAAAGACACAGAACGAAAATTATTATTAAAAAGGATTACGTCGTGACGTCTTTGGTGTTCGTGCCCTATAAATGAATTTTATGTATTCTTGTTACACGTCGATTAAGATACGTTTGCAAACGTTCCTAAACTTACGTAACTAAATAAATACATGGACGTCCTAAATGGGTAATTGGCACCAAGTCAATTCGTTATGAGAAAGCGAGATAATAATTTAAATTACCGTTTGATCAAAATTGTAACAATGGTAATATACGGCTAACTGGTAGCATATCAAGTAATAGGCTCTACTGAAAACTAAGCTACAAGATATACGAAAATCCGGTCCTAGGCTCCACTCTGACAATCGGAATCCTCTTAAACGTGCAGGTCGTGCGCAAGGTGTTATGTTGGGTTCGATTCCCAATAGGAAGCCTGTAGACGTCTGGTTTTAGGGTGGCGGGCAGGGCGAATTCTAGATCGCCCTACAGTCTTCGGACAAATCTACAGAAAATAACGAAAAATGATAATCCGAGACGCAGGCATAATCTTTTATAGCAAAAGAGCTGAAGAAAAGTTAAATTACATACCGAGTCTTCATGAAATGTGACTCGCCTCGAGATTACTTTTTAGTGATGATTAGTACAATTCATTTATTTTTGGGAACACTGCCTATTACAAAGAAAAGAATGGAATAAAATTTAGGAAACGATTAGAACTTTTGAATAATCAATAGGAAAGCAAACATACCCTTGGATCCAGTGGATGACCGCACAGAACTCGGTCGTTCAATCCGTTATAGTTTACCGTTAATATTGTAGCGAATTATTTCATTGTGAAAGCAAAAAAAGATAATATATTAGACTTCCGTCCTGTGTCCAAAAAATCCTTCAAATGAAAAATCTCGGTAAGGGAAAAGACATGACACTTTTAGATTCAAAATTCCAAACCAATATAATAGGTATATATGAAAAAAAAACCTTTCTGGTTAAAAATAAGGTTGGATTTGTTATAGAAGAAGGTCGTTCGTGATAAAATTATAATGTAGCATTTGCCAATGCTGCAATATGCAAAAAACTCAACAAATCAAACAAAATCATAAATTAAGACGACTTCTTAAATTTCGTGACTAAGTCGATAAAATCTGGGTCATGGGGACCCGGTGTCATCGTCGGCGTAATTATGTTCACGTCATTTGCCCGGGTTAACAAATGAATAAGAAATATTATTCACAGGAACCTAACTAACCTGAATCTTTAAGAAAACCACGAATACTTACCAGTGATTCTACCAATAACTAGAGGGTATCTTACTTCTGATACCGTGCTCAAATATCTACTAGCAATGCCAGCAACATGAGCACCTAGGCCAAATCCAACCAAGTGCACACAAGAGGCACGTATTGAACCACCATAAAAAGTTATCCATTTCAATAAATATTCCAAATCTCGAGCCACAAATGGTACTCTTGCCGATGCGACCGAGTAACTGTGGCTAGCTTCTTGTTCCCAGTCAACCACTATGACGTTATGTGGTTCTTGAAACCTCAATATATCTAAAAGAAATAACTATATTAATAAGAAGTATTATTTAGTAGAATATGTAAGCACAAGGTTGATGATCTATGTAGTTAAATATTCGTATAGTCCGCGAGCATTGGTCTTATGAATTTGTTTTGCTAATATTCGTAGCGCGAGGTTCTGTTACGCAACTAGTATTCGTTTGAGGGTTTTGAATGATATTCTGTCTGTTTTGAACTGTCAAAACGAAAGGCATTGCGATCGATTGCCATTGTATGTGTGTTACGCAATTAACGTCGATCCTCGATGTTTTTAAATTTTTGACCAATCACTTTGACAAAGATGCGTGCTTGAACCGCTGTTTAATCCTAATCTCAATAGTCACCTTTTTTCATAGGTAGATATCATTATCATATACATCATAACTTCAGGCAAAAAACGTCCACAGCTGGACATAGGCCTCCCCCAAGCACCGCCACTTCGACAAGTTCTGTGCTTCATTGTTCTTGTTGTGAATAATATTGTGTTCAGGGCCCTGTTTCGGCTCCCTCGATATTGCAGTGCATGTTTACTGACGCCAGCGTCGATGACTTACGCAATTTTTTTTTCGACGCCCGAATAGCGTCTTAAGGATGATTGGCGAGAGAACCGATACTGTTCAGCTCAGAAGGTTCACTGAACTCCATATGTTACGAGACCGATGAGCATATTGTGCAGGGGTAGACGGTGTGTCTGGTTTCTTCCTTTTTTATTTACTTTTTAATTAAAACTTACTAACAACCTTGCCTTGCCTACGGACTTTTTTGTCTGAAATGAATGTTTTTTTTTTTCACTTAATCCATACATCTTTTCTTTTGGTATCAAACTGGGTACTTACTATCCGTGATTAATGTATTGAATAACGTTCTAGCGCTTCCACGGTGCCCATGGATCAATATGATCGTATTGTTTAGTGGATTGATATTAACATTCCAATAGGGTTCTGTTATTTCCTCTGGTACAGAGGGGTTATTCCTATGAAAAATAAATTATATGCTGTAGTACATCTCTCACTGACATATCAGTCTGCTTAGCCTTTTCCCAAACTATCTTAGGGTCGACTTCCAGTCTAACCGGATGAAGCTGAATACCAGTATTTTACAAGTATCTGGCCTCAGCAACCCAGTAGCTAGGGATCACGTTGTCTCTTGCTAAGTCTGGTTATCCGACTTACTTTTGGGCTTCTGACTACTCGTAACGACTATAAAAGACCTACAAATGAAAGCCCGAACCTACGGCTCAACATGCTTTCCAAAGCATGACAAGGTCTCGATACGTAATAAAAATAAAAGCGTAGCTTAACTTAACCTTCGATGAACCGTGCGGCTGGTCGTAGTGCGCGAGGTCCCATATCCAGCAGCTACCAGCCACTCAGCTAAGGTCCTCGCTGTACCGCGATGCCTGCGGTCTACTATACCTTCTTACGTTTGCCGTGGGCTTCACTCAAGAACACGTGTAGCTCAACGGTCATTGGTTCTACGGCTAATATGGCCGGCCCATTGCCACTCCAGCTTATTTATTCTGAGGGTTAATTTGGTTCCCAGCCGAGTTATCGCCTGTATTGCCAATTTAAAACTGATCATATGCAGCGTAGATTCTTATGGAGTACTTACCTTGTGTATAGGAAGTATCTATTCTTCGAATGTACACAGCACACTAGAAAATAATACAAAAAACATTGCGTTTTACAAATAATCACCTAAGCTGATAATCGAGTGTAAATCATAGTTGAAATATGCAATAAGCAAAATAAAATTCTATTCTATTCTATAATCGTGTAAAGAACTTTTGCGACAGCGAACGTCGCGATAGTAAACTTTCGCAATAACGTACATCGCGGTAATGAACTTTCGCGACAGCGTACCTCGCGATAGTAAACTTTCGCAGTAACGTACATCGCGGTAATGAACTTACGCGACAGCGTACCTCGCGATAGTAAACTTTCGCAGTAACGTACATCGCGGTAATGAACTTACGCGACAGCGTACCTCGCGATAGTAAACTTTCGCAGTAACGTGCATCGCGGCAATGAACTTTGCAACTATGATTTACCTACACTCTACAATAGAGTCTAAGTAACAAAAATACTGTACTTATATAATATGGATGCTTTAAACATATTGTGTTAAGAATTTGCTTAGAACCATTATACTTACATACGAGTAGGTACTGTGATCACCAATTTACTTGCATCCTGTAGTTACTACTGCATCATACCCTCGTGGCGTTTATCTACAACGTGTCGTGTAACGACTGCTAAAGATCTACGAATCACAGCCGGGACCAAATATTTACATGGTTTCCGAGGCACCGAGGGATCTCCGTACGTAATGGTTCATCACCCATCCACGTACTGACCTCAGCTAGCTTAACTTTAGTCGATCGACTCGTGCCAGTGTTATTACTCAGCCACGAGCCATTACATTGTAGTCTTTAAGAATAAATTAAATAAACTATCTTACCTGCCGCAACAGCCAAAATAATGGCCAACTTCAACATATTGCTTGATCCACCGTTTCTTTACTGTTCTGATTTATAATTCGTTTTTATTATATAGCTGACTATTATCTATACTAATATGTAATAAATAATACTAATAATACAGGTGAACAGTTTGGTTGTTTGAACGTGGTAATTACTGGAACAACTAGTCGGATTAGAAAATACTTTATGCATTTGATAGCCCTTTTCTTGAGGAAGGTTATAGGATATTAAATACCCAGCCACGACTCTAGAAAAATTCAGAAAGAAAACTGAGCAAAAACGAAGTAATAGCGCGAGCGGCCATTGCGTTGCGACACACGTGGTCGGGGAAAAAAAATCACGCGGATGAAGTCATAAAAAAGCTAATCGTCTATAAATCTGATAACCAGATAACACATGGTAATCTCAAAATCCATTAGAATCTATAATTAATTATAAGTATGAATGATTAAATCATAGATATAGGATAGAAGGAGATATGCCCTGCCCTAAGACGATTCCACTGCCGCGCCACTAGTACACATGTAGTTCAGTAAAAGCAATAGAAAAGAAAGTCGCGCACACACTTGCAATTCACAAATCAGAACGTACTACACAATCAATTATAAACCTTAACTCATCAAACATAGCGTGCATTTACCATGCACCGTACAACTTACTCACACAAAAACATCTGTCCCTATCGTTGTACTGTGCAAAAGACATTTATTTTACATATACGCTAGTGATTGACTAAATCGGAAAGTCTGGGGTTCTGAAAATAAAATAAATAAAAAACAATATGTCCAGGAAATATTATATTATAAATCAATAAAAAAGCAAAACAAAATGAAAGTAAATAAAAAAAATTAAACATTATTTTAAATCTTCTCAAGGGTCTTCCAACGGGTAACTCACCGTCCGATCAGGACCAGGCCCATGCCGGACGGCGTGTATGTATTCCACGCGCGCCTCAAAGAGATGTCAGCACAAGTGACGGGGCCCGATAAGGCCGAAGCCTACCAGGGTAGCGGGATCGTCCGAAAGGGTTACTGCTGCCCTGGAACATAAAGGGCTAAGGAAGGAACACGGGTGGGTTTTAGTCAGTAAGAGTCTGACACTCCCTTCTGCTCCACCCAGAGCGGGAGGAGTCTTGATTGGGTAATCGATATTGTTGTCGATAGCCTACGTTAGTGGATCTGCACAGCCACATCACTAGCTGGCCGCAAGAAGCAGCGGCCGTACCATGTGATGCACCGCATAAATAAAGTATCGTTTTGTGATTTTTACATTGAGAGCCCACGCAGCAGGAGCAGGAGGCAGCACGGCAGCAGGAGGATGCAGGCACGGCGAGATGCTGTCAGTCCGCCAGATGAGGTGGAAGCAGGTACGGTGGGGTGCTGGCAGCTCGCCGGGTGAGACGGCCCTCGGATGAGGCGCGGCCGAATAAATATAGGAGGGTCTTCTGAGTCCTCCGGCGGTCCGACTGGTAGTTGAGGCCTTCACGGAGGACGGAGAATAGAAGGAAGATCCGTGAGGTATTGGAGCGGAGAGATTCGCTAGGTGTACCCGGGATAGGTGGCCCTGGAGTATCAGGCTTTAATGTGTTCGCTTTAGAGGCGAAACGGGAACTGATCCTTGCATTGCGTGAATCTATTATGTCAACTCGTAAAATAACATCATGTAGTATAAAGTTATGTAGTATTATTAACTCAAGACAATGTAATAATACTACATAAGTTATGTAGTATTATTAACTCAAGACAATGTAATAAAACTACATAAGTTATGTAGTATTATTAACTCAAGACAATGTATTATGTTCTTTCTCCAGAAGTAGCTTATTGACAGGTTATGTGAGTTCATATAATTATTATTTTATTTTTACTTGACTGTCTAAGTCAATTTAGTTTAATTTTATTTTAATGTATTATTGACATAATCTACTCATTTTAATGTTTTTAATGAGTTGATTGCAATATTATGTGGTTAGCTAGTGACCTCGACGATTGATCATATTTACTTACTTTAACCTAAATAGGTTTATTGACATGTTCATCAGATACTTTTGGGACATACTATAGATATCTGAGGGGCAATTCTCGTAATTTTAAGACCGTTCACAGTCTGATCTCAGTCTCAATCTGTCAAAAAATACTTCTAATTTCCCTACATTTTGACAAGTTTTTGACATTTGTTTGTCGCTGAGATGAGACTGCGACTAGATTTTGAACGTTTTAAATTACGAGAATACGCCTTCAGATTCCACAGAACATAAATATTTTTTTAGATATAACACACACCTACTATACTAGATTATAGCGGTACATCACACCTAAGAAACCTTTATTCTCTGCCGTCAGGTAAAAATAAAGATTATATTATTATGATTAATTAAAGTCTGATTGATGTTTAGATTACCCAGATGTTATCGACCCTTAAATTTATATACTACTTGCTCACCCGACAGACATTATCCTGTCCAAATTTCAGTAATTCATAACTAAAAATAAAGATAATTTTGTTTTCTGAATTTTCAGTTTTTCATCCCGTAAAATGTTTGTTATAAAATGTTCGTAATTAAGTCCGAATCAGGTAGGTTACCTGATTAGGACTTAATTTTAAAACATTTTTAAACAAAATTTTCCATATCGGTCTAGCCGTTCTGCACTTACCAACGAACAGCATTTAATTTGTATTACATAGAATTTGTTTGTATTTAGTTCGACTAGTATCTAGATTAAAAATATTATCTATAATAAAGATAATGGACAGCTAAATATAAACGAAACGAACGTAGAAATCTGAACAGTAAAGAATCGTCGATCAAACAATATGTTGAAGTTAGCCATTTTTTTCGCTGTTGCGGCAGGTAAGTTAGTTTATTTAATTTATTCTTATATACTACACGAGCCATACAGGCTCATGGCTAAATAATAACTGCGGCACGGGTCGAACAATTCAAGTTAACCTTTCGGCTGTCATTCGTAGATCTTTAGCAGTCGTTACACCACACGATGTAAATAAAGTCTTGTATATAAGTTAAGTATTTTTGACTTAAGGCTGATTTTTCAATCATCTGATAACTTTATTCCAGGAATAATTTTGAAATTTTGACAATTGTTTTATACAAAACCGGCCAAGTGCGAGTCGGACTCGCGCACGAAGGGTTCCGTACATTATTTAGAAAAATCACGTCTGTTGTATGGGTGCCCCGCTTAAATATTTATTTATTTTTATTATTAAAGTAAAAATACAACTGAGTATTTTGTGAATATTTCAAGTGCCTACCTGTTGCCATTATTGATATCGAGCAAAAAAGGGAAAAACAATCGCGTTTGTTGTATGGGAGCCCCCCTTAAATATTTATTTTATTTTGTTTTTAGTATATGTTGTTATAGCAGCAACAGAAACACATAATTTGTGAAAATTTCAACTGTCTAGGTCATATTTGAGTTGATTGAATGAAAGGTAAATTGCGGTTTACGATTTATGACAAATTAAAAAAAAAACTAGTTACAATTAGATCTCGTTCAAACCAATTTTCGGTGGAAGTTTACATGGTAATGTACATCATATATTTTTTTTAGTCTTATCATTCTCTTATTTTAGAAGTTACATGGGGGGGGGGGGGGGCAGACATTTTACCATTTTGGAAGTGTCTCTCGCGCAAACTATTCAGTTTAGAAAAAAATGATATTAGAAACCTCAATATCATTTTTGAAGACCTATCCATAAATACCCCACATGTATGGGTTTGATTAAAAACAATTTTTTGAGTTTCAGTTCTAAGTATGGGGAAACCCCAAAATTTATTGTTTTTTTTCTATTTTTGTGTGAAAATCTTAATGCGGTTCACAGAATACATTTACTTACCAAGTTTCAACAGCATAGTTCTTATAGTTTCGGAAAAAAGTGGCTGTGACATACGGACGGACAGACAGACAGTCAGACATGACGAATCCATAAGGGTTCCGTTTTTTGCCATTTGGCTACGGAACCCTAAAAACTGTCAAATTTCAATTTTATTCCTCGATTAAAAGTTATCTGGCGATGGAAAAATCAGCCCTTAGTTATATACTAAGTTAAAAATTCTTTATATATGTAACATATAACATTAAATATCTTTCCAACTTTTTTTTCTAAATTTTTTTTATGATTCTCAGTTTATATTTGTAACACGCAATATTTTTTTCTAGTATGCTGTGGACATGCGAGGAATAGATATTACATATACACAAGGTAAGTGCTCAATAAAATATTTTCTACGCTACATAATGTGTTTGAAACTTGATAATACGGCAGAGATCCAAATTAATCTGCTTATTCTATGCAGACTACTTTGGATGCTATGCAGACTGCTGACCGATTGCCACTTCAGCCTAAAGTGGCAATTGGCCGGCCATATAAGTCGTAGAATCAATAACCGTTGAGCTACACGTGCTCTTGACTGGAGTCCGTGAATGGGCAAACGTGGGAAAGTATAAAAAGATACCCTCAGGCAGAGAGGAGCGACAACCTTAGCAGGATGGCTGATACGAGTAGCTGCTGGATATGGGACCTCCCTGACTAGGTGGTCACGATTGGTTGGATCTTCTGCCGCAATGTAGTCGAGGTACAAGTTAAATTTCCTGATATTGGAGAAGCCTATGTCCTGCAGTAGACTGATATTGTCTGATGATGATGATTGAGCAATGGTTTAAATTCACAACCAAAAGGTATTTCAGAAAAGAAAGCATTTTGTTGATACGTCAACAAATTGCCATCATTTTTCTATTCGTCACACTGTCGTTTTTTTTTAAATTAATTGTTGTTGGTCAATGAGTGATAAACTACAACGTATAATATTTCTTTTTTATAGGAATAACACGTCTGTACCACAAGTAATAATACCAGACCACCACAACCAGGACATGTTCGGGAACGAGAACCAGATTTATGATTCCAATTTCAGTCAACAAGACAATACAATTGTGTTGATCCATGGGCACCTTGGAAATGCTACAACCATATTCAATACATTAATCAAAGATAGTAAGTACCCAGTTCAATGCCAAAAGAAAAGATGTATGGATTATGTGATATTATATGATAATGATACCTGTGGCTAGAAAAAAGGTGACTACTGACTTAAAGGCTAAACTTCAGTACAAGCACGGATCTTTGAGGACTACTAATCGAATCTATCGACTTTATAAGGTTTTGGCCGTACTTCTATGACACAAAAATTTTGGCCATAGGATCTACTTTTTTTAAATTTATTTGTTAACTAGCTTCTGCCCGCGGCTTCGCCCGCGTGGATGTTTTTAGTACTGAATTGATGCCGACTCTTGACCAATAGATGGCGCTGTATGTCCGGAATAAATTTTATTTTTTATTTTATTTTTTGTAATAAAAACTATCCTATGTCCATTCTCAAGTTCCAAACTATGTCTGTACCAAATTTCACACAAATCGGTTCAGTAGTTTAGGCGTGAAGCAAAGACAGACAGACAGACAGACAGAGTTACTTTCGCATTTATAATATTAGTTTGGATGGTAGTCACCGCGAACATTTGCTTCTCGAATTAGCTTTGCAAACATTTTTTGTCTAACCTTTTTACGAAATGAACATTAGTCCGCGAGCACAGGTATAAAAATTTGTTAATCGTGTTTGGATACACGTACTCAACAAACCGTTCGTGTCGCGAATGAACGCTTGTTGCGTAACAGAAGCTCGCGCAGCGAATGTTTGCAAAACAAATTCGTGAAACCAATGCTCGCGGAGAGTACGTATATTTAAGTGGATCATCAGCCTTGGTATTACTTATTATAAAGTTATTTCTTACAGGTATATTGAGGTTTCAAGAACCACATAACGTCATAGTGGTTGACTGGGAACAAGAAGCTAGCCACAGTTACTCGGTCGCATCGGCAAGAGTACCATTTGTGGCTCGAGATTTGGAATATTTTTTGAGAGAATTGACTTATCATACTAGTACGACACCCGCCAATCGTGTGCACTTGGTTGGGTTTGGCCTAGGAGCCCATGTTGCTGGCATTGCTAGTAGATATATGAGCTATGTAGCATGGCTTGATTTACCCGTAATTGGTAGAATCACTGGTAAGTAATGTTTCTTAAAGATTCAGGTTGATAATGTTCCTGTGAATAATGTCTCTTATTCGTTCGATAACTTTACTTCATTAATAACATATGTAAATGGAAATGTATAACATACATGGAAATGTATAGATAATAACATATGTAAATGGAATAAATGTATGTAGGTAACACATTACCTACATACATTTATTCCATTTTTCGCATCAGAGCCACAATGCCACTTGTATCATTTTAATATTATTTTTGTTAATTCTTAGTTCATAATCACCTCCTGAAAGCCTTTTCTTTCATGCTACTTTTCTAGGACTGGACCCATCTGGAAGTGGATGGGACAGCAATTCAGCGCGCCTGAGGAATACTGACGCTGATTACGTTGAAGTTATCCACACAGATGGTTCAGGTGTACATGCAAACGGTATTGGAACAGCAATTGGTCATGTAAACTTCTATGTCAACGGTGGCAGCAACCAACCAGGCTGTTCGACCCACTCCTGTAGCCATAACCGGGCCTTCGAGCTGTTTGCAGCTTCAATGTACGACCGTAACCTAGTGGGATTCCCCTGCAGCTCAACTACGGAGATGATCCTTAACAGCTGTAATGGAAGTCCATTGAACGTAGGAGGCACAGAAATGTTTAAAAGAGCGTACGTACAATTTTTACTCGGACCTAGATAGTTTTTTTTTACATTAGCACAATGCCATGCACTCATTAAATATTTGTTTATTATCCATTTGAAGATAATTATTATCAATGGTAATATAATCAGCAGTTTCTGCAAATGAAGAAAAATATATCTATAGTTTTTCTTCTTCATCTTTGACCTTGTATCTATGCATAGCTAGAGATTTTTATTTTGTTTTGTTTTCAGTTCCAGCAGTATCTACAGGATCAACACTAGGAGCTCCTCGGTCCAAGATTGAATTATATTGTAAAAAAATAAACTTTTTACTTACATTATGCTTATTTTCTTGTGAGTTTCCTTCATCGCCTAGAAATGCATTCAAAATGTCCCCACCATAGTCCCCACTGATCAATAACTAGCAAATATGTGACGTAAGAAAGCTCTTATATTTAAATAGATAGATAAACCATTTATTGAGTGAACACAAAAGACTTATGCACAACATACGAAAGCACAATTAAATGCTAACAAAATATTGACGTGCCAAAGTCTATTAAAAGATCTAGTTACAGAAATAAACATTTCATTTCAAAGACGCCCAGCAGTGGGTGTAGTCGGGCTCTGGATGATGATATCATCTATCTTTACTTATTAGAAGAAAATCGTAGCGGAGTCAAAATTGTACATTGTCTTTTTTAAAGGAATTTTTGCGAGATCGGGGAACAATTCTTATGAGAAAACTAGATTTTTTTTTTATGATTGTCTGATTGTAATTTTCCAGCATCACGCAAATACTATCGAATAGATTTTGCCATTGAGATGAGCAATATTTACCGAAAATAGTAAAAATACGAGTCAAATGGCAAGAATATTGCAGATAGTTAAGTACAGACTTAACTTTTTAAATGATTATCATCACGCAATACAATGTCGTAAAAAGTCAATACATGGTCTTTCAGGCCGGCGTCAAATGCTCGCAACATGTACCACCCATTTGCCTGAATGATGTACCTTTGGAACGGGTGGACCAATTAAAATATTTGGGGCATTGGGTAACAGCCGACGTGACGGATCATGTCGACATCGAAAGTGAGCGGAGGGCACTGTCTATAAGAGTAAATATGATAGCACGTAGGTTTGCACCCTGTAGCAAACAAAACTGTGTTAATACAAATTGGAAATGATAATTATATAGTATAATTATTATTATGACGTGCAGCCGTCGACTATTTCTGCTATGTGCTCGTGATTATACTCGTAGATATATTTTGTTTGAATTTTTCCTTATTATTAGAATTAATTATCTTTTTGTATGCACGTGTTTCTGTGACAAATACTTAAACCTATTTATCTTTCTTTCTTTTTTCTTTTCAATACCTACCTTTATGGAGCTAAGCAGTCAATTAGAACATATACAGGCTGGATTTTTGAGTTGTCGCTACAAGAAAACGGTTTCAATAAACTGTTTCTAACATTTTTTAACCTTTTGATCTGCATTCATAAATTTAGAAAAAAAATATACAGTCACCGAAAAATGGCAAATTTTCACAAAAACTGTTTTTGATGCCAATCGATCCGGTTTCCTATAAGGACCAAAATACTTAATGGGACCAAGTGAGATCTCAGTACTAGAAAAGTCAGAAATCGCAAAAAACTTTCAATACATTTCGTAGGAAATATGACTGAAATGAGAAAGAACAATATGAATGGGGAACGAATATAGAAAATATTTAAAAAAAAAATTATGCACAAGTAAAAAAAAATACTGTACAAAGGCGGACTTAATGCAATTGCTAAGCTTGAATCAAATTGAAATTAAATTGCTTCATTGCTAAGTTTAAATTTCAACAAACAATTGATAGTTTTTGTTTTTGTTTTTATATTTTGTTATACTATTCTATGACAGTTCGTAAATCGTACATGGAAAAACATATAAAACTTAAGGCCTCTTCTGTCGTCTGTGATCCAAACTAATATTATAAATGCGAAAGTAACTCTGTCTGTCTGTCTGTCTGTCTTTGCTTCACGCCTAAACTACTGAACCGATTTGTGTGAAATTTGGTACAGACATAGTTTGGAACTTGAGAATGGACATAGGATAGTTTTATTACAAAAAATAAAAAATAAAATTTATTCCGGACATACAGCGCCATCAATTGGTCAAGAGTCGGTGTCATCTATTGGTGAAGTCACTATTCCACGCGAACGAAGTCGCGGGCAAAAGCTAGTTATAATATATGTCGGAACGCCAGCACCATCTCGTGGCGCTCGACAAGTTTAGCCTAAGTTCATTGTGTTTTGGCCTGTACCAAATGTGGTCAGGAGTGACCGAGCTATGTGATACTTTGCGGGTATGTTTCTTTACAGATTAACACACGAGGACGTGTGTCCAGCAGGATGGCCGTGTCGGAGTTATTCGTTTATTCGGAACGCCAGCGCCATCTCGTGGCGCTCGACCGAGTCTAGCCTGAGTTCGTGGGGGGGACGAGAACTACAGCTACAAGAGCGGTGTGAGCAGAGCTCTCGGGATCATCGAAACATTGGACATCGTACGAACAATACGTGCTTAGAAACTGTCTCGCGTTCCGTATCGTTGAGTTGTGTACCTACAGTGTGTCATTCGCTAGTGTGACTAACTTGTTCGTAAATTATAATCTGATTTGAACTGCAAACCGTTTTTCTATTGCGCTATAACCAACACTACCAATAGTACGCCCCAAGTAATTGAAATATGCCTGATGTTAAAGAGAGACAGACATACCTTCTCCGACATACATATATATGTATCCCGAATATAACTCCCGAATGTTATATTATTTTAGTAATAGCTTTTCGTAAGGAATAATCTGTAAGAATGCAGGAACGCAGGGGATCATTGATTCTCTAAAAACTAAAAACTTCGCAAGTAATGGGAAATTGCTTCTGAAGGTTGCGGGTGTTGATGTCTAGACGAGTTGTTTCTCACACATACAATATTGTACTCGCTGCTCCCACCATCAGTCCTGACTCTCTGTATATTTTAGTTGCTGAGACCAACATTACAAATAAAGTAGTATACAGGATTTTTTATTAACATGTGGTTGTTATTTTAGTATATTATGGTGTCTCACAAATGAAGTCGCGGGCAGAAAGAAGTTAGTACCTAAATATTATTATTATTATTATTATTTATTCAAGTCAGATACAGTGATCCATAGTTATGTTAGTATACTTAAAAATTATGTTAGTAACCAAAGATAAATACATGCCACAATAATACCATTATAAATAACTGAAATATATAAAGTCAAATTGTAAAATAAATACATTAGTTAAAATCGCAATCATTTTTAAATTCATTAAAATCTCTAAAAACATTTAGTACATCTTTAAATTAGTATTATCATATAATTATTAAATTAAAATAAATATAAATTAAAATCAAAATCAAAAATTTCATACAAATCATAAAACATAATAATAAATAACACAATAAATAAATACAATCCACAAAAAAATAAATACCCTAAAACGACTGATATGATTGCACTGCTGGACTTTCAATTACTCTGAGCCGAGCTTTGAAAATCCAACAGTAAAACTGTTGTGATACAAATAACATAATTTTAGGTCTATACGAGTACTAAAGGAGGCTGGACGAAAATTTAGGGGACCCGTCCCCAAATCCAACAATGACTAGGAATTGACAAACTCGTAACTGATTGCCTATTCATTCTGTGGCAGTCAGCTATATTATCCAACTAAATCAGTCAATAGAATCATGGAAAGGGCTGTCCAATGGCATCATGCTAGTTCGTTATTGATCGGCGGGGCAGCCTCCTTTACTTAAATTCAGGTGGAGTTACGGAGAGTGTAATAAAAATATCAATAGATACCTAAGGTAAAAATTTATTTTTTTGACAAAACAATCTCATCTTAGAACGAGTACCTACTGCCTTCTAGTGTTGATTCTGCAGACATAACTTTGACTGAAAACAAAATTTTCGACTCATTCATTATTATTTATAAATAATTATTAAAAACGTAACGTTCAAAGATGGTGGTAATTAGAAACTGCTGATTATAAAATTACTGTTTCTTTAAACCTTTTCATTTTCGTGCTGCCTTTCTAGGATTGGATCCATCAGGAAGAGGATGGGTCACCAATTCCTTTCGCTTGAGACATGATGACGCTCACTACGTTGAAGTTATCCACACAGATTTTTCAGGTCTTCGTGCCGATGGTACTGGAACTCCGATTGACCTGATAAACTTCTATGCTAACGGTGGAAGCAACTAACCAGGTTGCTACTCGCACTCCTGTAGTAATAACCGGGTTTACGAGCTCTTTGCAGCGTCTTAGTCCAACTGGAACCTAGTGCCAGCCATACCCATGCAGCTCAACTTCGCAATTGAACCATAACATGTGTAGAGGAAGTTCATTGAAAATAGGTGGAACAGAATTACATAAAAGAGGGTACTTATTTTTTATTTTCATAAAGTAAATCTTTCTAAAAGTACGAGTATGTACAATGACAGCTTCAACTGTCATTTGGAATTACGTTAACATCACGTCATGGCAAGCTAAGGAATAGAAGAATATCTTTTTTTTTCATCCTTGTTAGTTCATGCGTCATATCAATAGCTTCTGTATGGTTTCCCAGGTGATGTTCGTATTAAATATTTAAATACGAAATGCTTGCTAAGCATTGTTGAATAAGTCTGAACCTACAATTACCCTGACTTAATTTATAGTAAAGAAACGTAAACTACCTAAGCTCTCGATCGCCTTCTATGCTGGAATCGTCAAGACATCTTGAGGCAAGACATCTTGAGGTATGCCTCAAGATGTCTTGAACTACTCTAGCACTGACCTGGATGCAATGACTGGTGAGTATAGATTAGCCCTAATGCTAACATCGCTTGTTCTTTGTTGATGTGCAAATACTTCAAATTATCTGATTTGATCATATAAAGTTAAAAGTTCAAAGTAAGTCAGTTGATGCGCCGTCACTTGATCTCCGCACACTCTTCATAGGTAACTAATCAAATCTAGGTTCTTAGGTGTGATGTACCTTAACAGCTATTTATGTTCTGTTTACTCAGACATCTTTCTTTAATCTGATCCAAAAGTGTAATATGAAAGCGTAAACAAACCTTATTCAGATTTAATTAGTACCTTTGTTTGATTGCCAGTTTTATTACTGTTCAGAATTCCGAATTTGTTTTTATTTAAACTATAAATCTGATAACCAGATAGCACATAATAATCTCAAAAGTCATCAGACTCTAATTATTTTTAATTAGGAATGATAAAATCGGGGCATATTTTTACCCGGCGGCAGAGTAGAAAGGTGTCCCTAATCATGTCCCTAGGTCCCTAATCATGTCCCTAAGTGTCCCTAATCATGTCCCTAGGTGTGATGTACAGCTATGATCAATATATTCTGTTTTATGTCAATCGCCCGCACGGATTTAGAAGACAATAATGTTCAATGAAATCAGACATCATTCTACATTATGGTCTGTTCCAAAAGTATCTAATAAAAGCGTAAGCAAACATTGAAAAATTGTTGACGTAAATTAAGGTTATAAATTATTGAATTTCTTTTGATGTCAGGACTAAGAAAAAATAAAATACCCTTCTGTTGAATGGTTTACATGGCCTTGTGTCAATCAATCCTGACGTACTGTATCCCGGTGTGGGGAGGAACTTATAAAACTGAGCTATTAAAGCTTGAAAGAGCTCAAAGGGCTGTGTTAAAAGTAATTTACTTTTAACCACGTGACTACCCTACATACCTATTATGTTATATTCAGAATGCAATGTCCTAACTGTTAGATAATCGTACATCCTAAGATCCATTATCCGCACTTTATGATCTCATTGAATAAACAGCTAGTCAGTCAGCGGCGTTTGTGGCTTTCCTTTATTTCCAACAGTCACAGTTCTAGGACTACTTTCGCAAAACGACAGTTTAGGTCTAAGTGCTAGGCTTTATAATAAATCCCATTATCATTAAATATCTACGCCTTGACTAAGTATGAGGTAAAACACAGACTTCCTGGCTACAGACGTTAACATAATATTGATACCGAAGAGCTTTTAACCACTGTACAGTAAAGTGAGATAGGTTTACACCCACACTATGGGCTTAAAAACACACACTACCAAACACACACACACACACACGCACATTTTTATTTTTGTCCTTAAATATAAGATAAGTAATTTGTTCGCCAGGAAAGTAAGACAATACACTGATGTTGATACAGTTCATTTAATCTATTTTAGTTATTTTCACAGCGTTATGTCCTATGATATTCTGCTGTGGGGTAAAGCCGCTGATATACAAAATATATTTGTCCTTCAAAAACGAGCTGTTCGAGCAATTTACCAGCTAGGTCCCAGAGTTTCTCTCAGAGATTTTTTTAAGGAAATTGATATTCTCACGGTTGCATCACAATACATTTTCTTCAACATCTTATATTATATTAGGCAAAATGTACATTTGTACACTAAAAACAGTGATAACACTAGAAATAAGGACAAACTACGTGCCTCTTTTCACCGGCTTCTTAGGGTTCATAACTCATTTGTTGGGCTTGGTATAACCTTTTATAACAAACCCTCTTTTTTGCCAGACTTGCCTATTAATGCGTTTAAAGCTCAATAAAATCCAACCTTTGTTCAAAGGCATACTATTCCATCAACGACTAGAATAGAATAGTTGGTCGCCCTGATTAACTCAAGACAATGTTTATGTTCTTTCTCCAGAATTAGTTTACTGACAGGTTATATGAGTTCATATAAATCTTTGTTTTTATTTGACTGTATAAGTCATTTCAGTTTAATTTTATTTTAATGTATTATTGACATAATCTACTCATTTTAATGTTTTTTAATGAGTTGATTGCAATATGTGGTGAGCTAGTGACCTCGACAATTGATCATATTATTTTTGCCTGAACAATCGGCAGCAAGTTCGTCATGCTCCCTTAGATGTCACTGCTTGCGGTAGCGTCTGGGGTCGGGTTGCCTCCCTCCCTCAAATATGGCGAAATGGGGCGATCTTTGCATTATGCTCGTGAACGGGTGCTGCTTGTGGTGACTGGTCGTCTAGCTGACCATGGTGTTATTGTTGTTATTAGTAACTATTAACTTATTTTACTTCGATGGTTCTAGTTTATCATTTGTGACTTCAAGTGACAGCTATGTGAACAGAACCCAGCAATGCATAAATATGTAAGCTGTCACGCCCTTTATGCCTGGAGGCTTTTATTTAGTAATTTACATTAAAATTTTAAGTAATTATTTTTTAGTTTGAGTACATAGTTTTTATTATATTTGTTGGTATGTTGGCGTGGCTAGCTGACATATGGCAAATAATTTAATTTTATGTTCTGTGACTTGTAATGTTAATTACTTAACATAGGTACCTAGTATTCTATACAATCAAGAATTTTCTAACTGAACAGACAACTGTGCTGCTGGGGAGTTTGTTGCGCCACTTCTTCTTCCCAGTGATAGCAATAGGAAGTCGTGAAGGGCGTTATTGGGGGACTGTCTTTTGTAATTTTGACGTTCGAAAAGTGCTGATTCTCAGCCTAATTTGAATAAATGACTTTTGATTTTTATTTTATATCCTCAATTTTATTTTGGTTGACGATTTTTAAATTATAATTAAATTATCTAATTCAAACAGTAATTGTTGCAAGGAATGGTGCGGTATAAGGTTAGAGTCTAAATGCAGGTAAATGTGTAACGAATTTTCATTAGTGAGTGATTGCGTAATACTTTAACTTATGTAAATAGGGTTTGTTGATATGTTTACCAGATACTTTTGGGACATACTATAGATGTCTGAGTCCACAGAACATAAATATTTTTTTGATATAACACATACCTACTATATATGTACGAGTAGATTATAACGGTACATCGCACTTAAGGAACCTTTATTCTCTGCCGTCAGGTAAAAATAAAGATTGTAATTATGATTAATTAAAATCAGATTGATGTTTAGATTACCAAGGTTTTATCGACCCGCCATAAACTCTATAGAACTTTGCCCCACTCAATAAAATTAATTTACAATCGTGCAATATGCAGCATCTTATTGCTTTTGTATTACTGATAACTAAACATTTGACCTAATGCCTGTAGAATTTGCGGTTTCTGTTTAAATCTAAAAACAATAAAGACATTGATTATTTCCCACGATACAGGAGAAATTCCTAGTGTGGGGCAATGTTTTTTTTTTAAGAAAAAGATTATAGTTAGGTGCAGTTTATTGTTAAAATAAATTATTGATGTGTTATTTATTATTATAGTACTGTCCCTACGAGAGCATTCTGCGATTATACAGGAAGTCATGTCATGTCAGTCCCTATCCTAATAACAAAATATGACTAGAATTATTCCATCAGTTGATGCTGTTGGAACCTATTGGTATAAAGGTGGTGGTGGAGGCACTGGCAACCACAGGATAGTTCGGTTAAGTAGTCACGACCTCTCTAGGTCAACTACGAGATGCCATAGTCAAAAAAAAAAAAAAAAACTGTTATTCCTTGCTGAGGTACCAGCAATTGTTCTGGTCTAAATGGTTGAGGCTCTATTTCAGCATGTTCATCTGTGTCTGGTTGTTCTCTAATAAAGGAATACGGAGAATAGAAAGTTGCAACTAACTTGGTAGTTTTCAATATTGCTTTTCATAATAGTGTTGTTGTATGTGTTGTTCTATGTTACTATTATGAAGAAATAACAATATTATATATATACAAAGAAATAGGCGATTGGTTAAGATCTCTAACATATGAACAAACAGAAAACATTCTGATCAGGGTAGGCTAAAATGCTGGACAATTATACATACACCCACACGCACACCCACACTTTCACGCACCCTAATACACACGCATGCATAAAACACACACCTATTCACATACAAATACGTACACTCCTCACACATCGAGAGCTGCTTAATTAATTAATTAATTATCATTTATTTTATTTTATTTCTTTTTTAGTTGTATTTTTATTCTGATCTTTGGCTGCATTTTCATTGTTAGGATACCACTTAGGGGAAGAGCGAGACAGCTCCGACACAAGTAATATTTATTGTAACTTACTGGGTCTCCCTCAGTTTATGTATGACACAATGTTTGAGAAGTAATAAATATTTTTGTAATATTGTGTAATGTTAGTTTGAGGTAATCACTGGAATTACAGATTACAGCTTCCGATGGAAGCTACAAGTTTAAAAATATACATAATTATATTTCAGATAAACAACTTGCATGAACCGTAGTGTGCTTAACGTTCAACAGCAAGGATTGGTTTAAATAACTGATTGGTTTAAAGACTTACTTCATTAAGGTTACCCCTAAGACAAACTTCTTACCTTTTCTAGGTTTTCAAATACCTACCTAGTATTTCACCTACCCTAAGGTGACCCTCGGGCCAACTTGAACAACAACATGTGTTAACATCCTGTAGACACTCGGGTAACAATTTATGCACAACAACATCGTTCACCAAAATCCGTGGTAACTAGCACAAAGTCAGCGACTAAGCGAGAATCGACATCCATATGCAAAAGTAAAAGACGTCGGTAGGGAAAAGCAATAGAAAGCACAGTAAAAAAGTGAAGCGTGAGGGTAAACAACAGGAACACCAGGAACACAGAGAGCGAATGAATGACATTGACATTTTGAGTTTCACATACGCGCGTCAATAACGTTTCCTTACAAAAAATCCATTTATGCGAAACTATGATTTTAATATAACCTATTTGATTTTCATAACTATTCGCATAATAATCTTTAGTGATTTACACAACATATACGTTACGAATTATTATAATAATTAAATAATCATTTAAGCACGTAATATGAGTTTTTGTTTTACAGGCATTTCAAACTTTTTATTTGTTGTGTATCATGCGTAATAACTAACTCAGATGATCGCCTGCAAACAGGAAATGGCAAAAGGGAATTTCAGGGATTGAATTTGAATTTTTTTTATTATTGATTTGTAATCCGCAACTTCTAAAGAAAAACAATTTATAATGAAAAGGTTCTATATTCATTACAATTATTTTCACTAATTTACATTTTCTGTAAATTGCTGCGGCAGGATCTGGCATTGTCATTTTCCATATCGGTCTAGCCGTTCTGCATTGATGCACTTACCAACGAACAGCATTTAATTTGTATCACATAGAATTTGTTTGTATTTAGTTCGACTAGTATCTAGATTAAAGATATTATCTATAATAAAGATAATGGACAGCTAAATATAAACGAAACGAATGTAGAAATCTGAACAGTAAAGAATCGTCGATCAAACAGTATGTTGAAGTTAGCCATTGTTTTCGCTGTTGCGGCAGGTAAGTTAGTTTATTTAATTTATTCTTAAAGACTAAACGAGCCATTACAGGCTCGTGGCTAAATAATAACTGCGGCACGGGTCGATCAATTCAAGTTAACCTTGCCGAGGTCGGTACGTGGATGGGTGATCAACCATTACATACGGAGACGGGACCCCTCTGTGCCTCGGAAAGCATGTCAATATTTGTCCCCGGCTGTCATTCGTAGATCTTTAGCAGTCGTTACACCACACGATGTAAATAAAGTATTGTATATAAGTTAAGTATTTTTTACTTAGGGCTGATTTTTCAATCATCTGATAACTTTATTCCAGGAATTTAAATAATTTTTAAATTTTGACACTTGTTTCATACAAAATCAAACGTTAATTTTATTCCTCGAACTAGCTTCTGCCCGCGGCTTCGCCCGCGTGGATGTCGGAAATTATCCCACGGGAACGTGCTAACAGGATAAAATGTATGTGCTTCCCCAGAATGCCATCTATCTCGCGGGCCCTTTGTGGCTAATTACAATAGAAAACCAATTGTGTCTCATTAGTGGTGATTAAGAGGGTACCTATATGATATCTTTACCTAAGTACCTACCTAATTAAAAAAAAAATACTCAATAACAGAAAATTAAATACCTACCTACCTAAATAAACCTATTTCTGATGATAACTAATCTAAACTCAATAAATAAGCAAAATCCCTAAAAACTAATATCTATACGAATGACTAATCCTACCTAACAGTATTATAAAATAACCTACGGTCACATCGTACACTGTCAAATATACTACCTATACTTTAAAATTAAAATCTATACCTACGACTTATATAAAAATAAACCTAAATAACTCTAAAAACTAAAAGGAATAAAAATAAACTCCATTGCATGACTTAACCTACGACAAACTTATTATTTGCGGTTGGTACAGTATCGGGTCTAGGGATCGAACCGCAAAATTAAGTTTGTTTTTTATTGTATATACTTTTCCGGGATAAAAAGTACCCAGTGTGGTGCCCAGGATATTAAAGAATAACTATACCAAGTTTCATCGAAATCGAACCGGTAGTTTTTGCGTGATGCCTGAACAAACAGACAGACGGACAGACAGACAGACAGACAGACAAAAAATTTTTTAATCACATTTTTGGGTTCGGTGTCGATCTAGTAACACCCCCTGCCATTTATTTTTTTGATATTTTCAATGTACAGAATTTTCACTTCTACAGATTTATTATAAGTATATATAGATAAAAGTTAACTAGTGATGGAGAAATCAGCCCTAAGTAAAAAATACTTTATATATGTAACGTACGAGGAATCCATAAAGGTTCCGTTTTTTGCCATTTGGCTACGGAACCCTAAAAACTGTCAAATTTCAATTTTATTCCTCGATTAAAAGTTATCTGGCGATGGAAAAATCAGCCCTTAGTTATATACTAAGTAAAAAATACTTTATATAATTATGTTACATATAACATTAAATATCTATCCAACACGACGCTTTCTAAATTTTTTTTATAATTCTCAGTTTAGGTGATATTTGTAACACGCAATATTTTTTTCTAGTATGCTGTGGACATGCGAAGAATAGATATTACATATACACAAGGTAAGTGCTCGGTAAAAATATTTTCTACGCTACTTAATGTGTTTGTAACTTGATAACGCGGCAGAGATCCAAATTAGTCTGCATAGCCTATGCAGACTAATTTGGATGCTATGCAGACTGCTGACCGATTGCCACTTCAGCCTAAAGTGGCAATTGGCCGGCCATATAGGTCGTAGAATCAATAACCGTTGAGCTACACGTGCTCTTGACTGGAGTACGCGAACGTGGGAAGGTATAAAAAGATACCCTCAGGCAGAGAAGAGCGACGACCTTAGCAGGATGGCTGATACGAGTAGCTGCTGGATATGGGACCTCCCTGACTAGGTGGTCACGATTGGTTGAATCTTCTGCCGCAATGTAGTCGAGGTACAAGTTAAATTTCGTAGTATTGGAGAAGCCTATGTCCTGCAGTAGACTGATATTGTCTGATGATGATGATTGAGCAATGGTTAAGATTCACAATCAAAAGGTATTTGAGAAAAGAAAGCATTTTGTTAACAAATTGCCATCATTTTTCAATTCGTCACCCTGTCATTCTTTTTTAAATAGTTGTTGGTCAATGAGTGATAAACTACAACGTATGATATTTCTTTTTTATAGGAACAACCCATCTGTACCACAAGAAATATCAGATGAACACCACATTTATGATTCCAGTTTCAATGAACGAAACAATACAATTATGTTGATCCATGGGCACCGTGGAAGTGCTAGAACCTTATTCAATACATTAATCACGGATAGTAAGTACCCAGTTCAATGCCAAAAGAAAAGATGTATGGATTATGTGATAACATATGATAATGATATCTACCTGTGGCTAGAAAAAAGGTGACTACTGACTTAAAGGCTAAACTTCAGTACAAGCACGGATCTTTGAGGACTACTAATCGAATCTATCGACTTTATAAGGTTTTGGCCGTACTGCTATGACACAAACATTTTGGCCGTAGGATCTACTTCTTTTTATTTATTATAGATGGTGGGCACCGCGAACATTTGCTTCTCGAATTAGCTTTGCAAGCATTTTTTGTCCAACCTTTTTTACGAAATGAACATTCGTTCGCGAGCACAGGTATTAAAATTTGTTAATCGTGTTTGGATACACGTACTCAACAAACCGTTCGTGTCGCGAATGAACGCTTGTTGCGTAATAGAAGCTCGCGCAACGAATGTCTGCAAAACAAATTCGTGAAACTAATGCTCGCGGAGAGTACGTATATTTAAGTGGATCATCAGCCTTGGTATTACTCATAAAGTTATTTCTTTCAGATATATTGAGGTTTCAAGAACCACATAACGTCATAGTGGTTGACTGGGAACAAGAAGCTAGCCACAGTTACTCGGTCGCATCGGCAAGAGTACCATTTGTGGCTCGAGATTTGGAATATTTTTTGAGAGAATTGACTTATAATACTGGTATGATAAGCGCCAATAGTGTGCACTTGGTTGGGTTTGGCCTAGGAGCTCATGTTGCTGGTATTGCTAGTAGACATATGAACTATTTAGAATGGGTTGATGAACCCGTAGTTGGTAGAATCACTGGTAAGTAATGTTTCTTAAAGATTCAGGTTGATAACGTTCCTGTGAATAATGTCTCTTATTCGTTCGATAACTTAACTTCATTAATTACAAATGTATTGTGTTACCTACATACATCAAAAGTCTATTCTATTTTTGGCATCAGAGCCACAATACCACTTGTACCTTTTTAATATTATTTTTGTTAATTCTTAGTTCATAATCACCTTCTTGAAGCCTTTTCTTTCATGCTACTTTTCTAGGACTGGACCCATCTGGAAGTGGATGGGGCAGCAATTCAGCACGCCTGAGGAATACTGACGCTGATTACGTTGAAGTTATCCACACAGATGGTTCAGGTCTACTTGCCAACGGTATTGGAACTGCAATTGGTCATGTAAACTTCTATGTCAACGGTGGTAGCAACCAACCAGGCTGTTTGACCCACTCCTGCAGCCATAACCGGGCCTTCGAGCTGTTTGCAGCTTCAATGTACGACCGTAACCTAGTGGGATTCCCCTGCAGCTCAACTACGCAGATGAACCTTAACAGGTGTAGAGGAAGTGCATTGAACGTGGGAGGCACAGAAATGTTTAAAAGAGCGTACGTACAATTTTTACTAGGACCTAGTTTTTTTTACATTAGCACAATGCCATGTACTCATTAAATATTTGTTTATTATCCATTTGAAGATATTATTAATGGTAATATAATCAGCAGTTTCTGCAAATGAAGAAAAATATATCTATAGTTTTTCTTCTTCATTTTTGACCTTGTATCTATGCATAGCTAGAGATTTTTATTTTGTTTTGTTTTCAGTTCCAGCAGTATCTACAGGATCAACACTAGGAGCTCCCCGTTCTAAGATTGAATTTTATTGTCAAAAAATAAACTTTTTACTTACATTTTGTTTATTTTCTTGTGAGTTTCCTTCGTCGCCTAAAAAGGCATTCAAAATGTCCCCATCATAGTCCCCACTGATCAATAACTAGGTAGTATATGTGATGTAAGAAAGGTCTTATTTTTTTATGCAATTGCCAAGCTTAAATCAAATTGAAATTAAATTGCTTTATTGCTTATTTCAAATTTCAACAAATAATTGATAGTTTTTGTACTTTTATTTACATTTTGTTATACTATTCTATGACAGTTAGTAGATCGTACATGGAAAAACATATATAACTTAAGGTCTCTTCTGTCGTCTTTGATTATAATATATGTCGGAGTTATTCGTTTATTCGGAACGCCAGCGCCATCTTGCGGCGCTCGACAGAGTCTAGCCTAAGTTCGTGGGGAGACGAGAACTACAGCTACAAGAGTGGTGTGAGCAGAGCTCTCGGGATTATGGAAACATTGGACATCGTACGAACAACATGTGCCTAGAAACTGTCTCGCGTTCCGTATCGTTGAGTTGTGTACCTACAATGTGGGATTCGCTAGTGTGACTAACTTGTTCGTAAATTATAATCTGATTTGAACTGCAAACCGTTTTTCTATTGCGCTATAACCAACACTCCCCATAGTACGCCCGAGAGACAGACATACCTTCTCCGACATACGTATCTATGGTTAGGTGTCTGTTATTGAGAACTCCCGAATGTTATTTATTTATTTATTGTATTATTTATGTACACACAGTAAAATACATATTGATATGACATAAACTATTATATTATTTTAGTGATAGCTTTTTGTCAGGAATAATCTGTAAGAGTGCATCAGTCAGTGGATCAGTGTAGTACCATTAGGTAGTATATACAGGAACGCAGGGGATCATCTATACATATAATAAAATCGTAGGAAAGTCAAAACTGTACATTGAATATTTTTTTAAAAGAATACTTGGGGCGTGATCTACAATCGATATCGAAGCCAAAAATACAGTTTTTAGAATTTTTGTCTGTGTGTCTGTTTGTCTGTTTGTCTGTATGTATGTCCGGGCTAAACTCAAAAAGTACTGCATGGATTTACTTCAAATTTTGCATGAATATTACCAAGAGGTCGGGTTTACATTAATTCTACATATTATCACGCTATCACCTACGGGGGAGGAGCTGTGAATCTTTGTTTTTCTTACGCATTCTGTGACAGCGTGTAATCTAACGACGCATATTTAAATGTGGTTTTTGTGTAAGCCATGCTATTATCTAGCTTTACATTATAAAAACTACGCCATTTAATTAACTTGGGCAGAGAAACGTAGTTTAATGAATGTTAGTAGTATAATGACAATATTGATAGCAGCGCCATCTATGAGATTTCATAAAAATCAAATCAACTTACATGTTAACACTTTTGGAAATTAATAATTTAAATTTGATCATGTTGGCGAGGTTAGTAGTTAGTTATTCTTAAAATTCATAGATGGCAATGTGCATTTTCTTCATAAAAGTTGTATCCTATAGTTCGTTTCGACAAATTCAAGTTCCAACAAAATCCTCAAAATGGAAGACAATTTAAAAAAACACGCTCTGTGAAGTCGACCAGTTTGCGAGATCCCTTACGTATGACGAGGTGCCTTCATATTACACGTACGATAAGCAAAGGGGTGTATTTAACCGACGTCGACGAGGAGATGCTGTGGAAGGTTTTCCGGGAATTTTCAAGGACACCGCATTGGGTAGGGTTTATACCGTGCATCCGAATAATGGCGAATGCTATTTTCTGCGGTTGTTACTTCACACTGTCCGAGGCCCAACGTCTTTCGCCTTTCTGAGGACATTTGATGGCGTGGAGTATCTCACTTACCGCGCAGCCTGCGTAGCACGTCACCTTCTCGACGGTGACCAAAATTGGGATGACACCCTCGCGGAGGCGAGCGTCAGTGACAGTCCCAGCCGCATGTGTCATCTGTTTGCCGTCATCTTGGTGTTTTGTGGAGTCGCGAACCCGGTAGCTTTGTGGGAGAAGTATCGCCGTCATCTGTCTGAAGATTTTCTACGAGCTTTGAGGCGTGCTACTGGAGACAAAGTCGAAGTAACTGATGAACGCGTGCTGAACACCTGTCTCAGTTCACTTCAAGATGTGGTCATTTCTATCGGCGGCAATCCACTGATCGAATATGGGTTACCAGCTCCCCAATCATCACCGCATCAAGACCGTGGAAATCGGGAGTATAACGCTGAGACAAATTACGATCCGGGCGAAATGACCACCATACGAAATGACCATGTCGCTTTGTTCTCTTCAGAGCAAAAACAAATTTATGACACCGTCCTTGAAAGCGTTGGGTAAAACCAGGGTAAAATGTTTTTCTTGGATGCTCTTGGTGGAACAGGAAAAACATTTGTTACCACTCGCATACTTGCAGAGGTCAGGAGGCAAGGCAAAATTTCTATTGCTGTAGCGTCGTCGGGAATCGCTGCCACACTGCTTCCGGGTGGCAAGACAGCCCATGCCATGTTTAAAATTCCCATCGATTTAGAGAGCGCCGAAATGCCTGTTTGTGGTGTGTCACGTAACAGCGATAAGGGACACGTGCTCAAGGATTGCTCTCTGATCGTATGGGATGAGTGTACGATGGCCAATAGGAAGGCAGTTGAGGCCGTGGAAAGAACCCTGCAGGACATCCGCAGGAACAAACATTTGATGGGTGGTGTCACAGTATTGCTCAGTGGTGACGCGGGGATCGAGGGCTGACGAGGTGAATACTTCTTTGAAATGATCTTCGTTGTGGTCACCAGTTCGTACGCTGCGCTTGACGATTAATATGAGAGCTCGGCTCGGCGGCAATGCTCAAGAATTCTTTGATGTCCTTCTTGGCGAAGGCACTCTACCAGAAGAGAGAGGTGGACAGGTGGTTCTTCCAGAGTCTCTCGGTAGAGCGTCAATCCAGCTTAGAAGAACTCATTCGCTGTGTGTACGGGAATATCAGTCGTATACCGCACCAGCAGAATTCTTGGGTGTGTGAGCATGGCCATTTTGAGGCCCAAAAATGATCAGGCTGCAGCAATTAACGAATGCATTCTCTCGGAAATTTAGGGGAATGAAGTGGTCTACACCTCGATAAACACTGTTGTCGAGCAAGATGACGCCACACATTATCCCGTGGAATTTCTGAACTCCCTGTCAGCAAGTGGACTTCCAGCGCATACCATCAAGCTGAAGGTTGGTGTCCCGATTATGCTTCTTCGGAACCTATCTCCTCCGAAGTTGTGTAACGGGACCCGCCTTAAAGTCATCTCGCTCCACAGACAAACCATTGAGGCAGAAATTCTTACGGGTTGTGGCGTCGGCGAGGCAGTATTTATACCACGCATTTCCCTCATACCTCATAACTTCCCTGAACTGGAACGGGAAGTTATGAAGTTATGAGGGACACTCACGGGGAGTTCCCCGTGAGTGTCCCTCACTTCACACACTTTGCTTCGCGATGACCATCAATAAGTCGCAGGGGCAGACACTGAGGGCAGCGGGTGTCGACCTCAGGACGAGTTGCTTCTCACACGGCCAACTGTATGTCGCTTACTCCCGCGTCACCAGTCCTGACTCTCTTTACATTTTGGCTCCTGGCAGCATAACTACCAACGTAGTTTATAGGGAAGTATTGTAAGGTATGATACCTTTGTACGTATTTTTACTCTTTTGTGTTCTGGAATGTATTCCTGCATTATTTTCTGTTTCCTTCAGTCACATCTTATGACTGAACTCAGCAGGATTCCCATATACTTATATTTTAATGCTATTTTAAAAGTTGTTTACTTATAATGCTATAGCGACACTGGCATCTTAGGTATTTTTGGTGCTGTAGAGCCTTCACGCAGACGACGTCGCGGGTAGCAGCTAGTTGATTTTATAAAAACAAAAAACTTTGCAAGCAATGGGAAATTGCTTTTGAAGGTTGCGGGTGTCGACGTCTAGACGAGTTGTTTCTCACACGTACAATACTGTACTCGCTGCTCCCACCATTAGTCCTGACTCTCTGTATATTTTAGTTGCTGAGACCAACATTACAAATTAAGTAGTATATAGGATTTTTTATTAACATGAGGTTGTTATTTTTGTATATTATGGTGTCTCACAAATGAAGTCGCGGGCAGAAAGAAGTAGTACCTAGATATGATTGCACTGCTGGACTTTCAACTCTGAGCCGAGCGTTGAAAATCCAACGGTAAAACTGCTGTGATACAAATAACATAATTTTAGGTCTATACTAAAAGAAGGAGGATGGACGTAAATTTAGGGGACCCGTCCCCAAATCCAACAATGACTAGGAATTGATAAACTCGTTACTGATTTTTTTTTTTTAATGATACAAACTACTGATAAACTGCGATCCCGCCTGATGGAAAGCAGTGATGCAATCGTTGATGGTAAAGCGCACTAATTAATTATGTGCCTATTCACTCTAGCCTTGTAGGCACTTAAATTATAATCGGACGGGAAGACCGCTGCAGGCAAATTGTTCCAGTCCTTCGATGTACGCGGTATAAACGACGACGAGAAACGCTTTGTCCGGATCGTAGCGGTCAACAACGTAAGGGTTAAAACTCGCCGTACGACGGATTGTCCGATGAAGGAACGGTGATGGCGGAATTAAGTCATGTAACTCCTGCGCACACTCTCCAGAATGTATCCTATAGAACACTGAATGGCTGGCTATCCTACGCCTGCTCCAGGCTTTGTACATTGGTCTTAACCAAATCTGGGTCATCAATTAGCTTCTTCGCACGCCTCTCCACTGAGTCCAAGCTAGATGGCATTTTGCAGCACCAGCCCGATTGCGGCGAAACCAGTAGGTACTGTTGGTCACTGAGGAGATCTTTACCTTTCAGGTATGCCATGAGGCGCGAGTTCAACACATGCTCCATATTCTTGCAGAGTATGGAGGTTATTAAAATCGGCCGATAGTTGCTAGGATCGGCACGACTGCATTTTTTGGGCACGAGCTGCACGTTGGCAAACTTCCAGGACTTGGGCACTTTACCAGTCCCAAATGAGAGGCGATACAAGCGTGTCAAAACAGTAGACAACTCGGGCGCACAAGCCTTGAGAACAATCGCTGGTATACCATCTTATTCTGGTCCACTAGCCATATTCATTCATTCTGTGGGAGGCAACCATATTATCCAACTAAATTAGTCAATAGACTCATGGAAAGGGCTGTCCAATGACATTATGCTGCCTCCTTTACTTAAATTCAGGTGGAGTCAAGGAGAGTGTAATAAAAATATTAATAGATAAGTTAAAAGTTTATTTTTTTGACAAAACAATATCATCTTAGAACGGGTACTTCCTTCTAGTGTTGATTCTGTATATATAACTTTGACTGAAAACAAAATTTTCGATTCATTAATTATTTATAAATAATTAGTAAAAACGTAACGTTCAAAGATGGTGGTAATTAGAAACTGCTGATTGTAAAATTACTGTTATTACAACTTTAAAATATGAAAAAGAAGGTTTGTTGCTCCGTTTGTGTAGAACTTTTTATCATTCTATGGTTAAAATGAAAATTATAATATTTTTAGCTTCTAAAGGTTCATTCAAACCAATAGGCAAGGCTAATTACTGTAGATGGGTTGACCGTAACTCGGTCCCTACATTTCAATTGAGATTTCGTTCATTTCATTTCGTGTTCATTCAGTCAAGTCCAATAGAAACGTGCTGATTTTTTACGAGCAGACGTAATAGTAAGGTAGTAGTTATGACCTTTCGTCAATAAAGACATTTAATCTTTTAAGTAGTTTGCGTTTCTTTACTATAAATTAAGTCAGGGTTATTTTAGGTTCTTATTCAACAATGCTTAGATAGGATTTCGTATTTAAATATTTAATACGAATACAGCAGCTGTTGATATGACGCATGAACTAACAAGGATGAAAAAAAAGAAATTTACGTACGATTGACCAAGAAAAAGCCTTTGTGATCTGATTCTGTTATATATTTTATATGACAGAAATCTATTCTATTCCTTAGCTTGCCTTGGTGCGATGTTAACGTAATTCAAAATGACAGTTGAAGTTGTCATTGTACATACTTGTATTTACTTTATGAAAGATGTAGGTACTTTATGAAAATAAAAATACATACCCTCTTTTATGTAATTCTGTTCCACCTATTTTCAATGAACTTCCTCTACACCTGTTAAGGTTCAATTGCGAAGTTGAGCTGCATGGGTATCCCACCAGGTTCCAGTTGGACAAAGACGCTGCAAAGAGCTCGTAAGCCCGGTTATGACTACAGGAGTGCGAGTAGCAGCCTGGTTGGTTGCTTCCACCGTTAGCATAGAAGTTTATCAGGCCAATCGGAGTTCCAATACCGTTAGCAAGTAGACCTGAACCATCTGTGTGGATAACTTCGACGTAGTGAGCGTCATCATGTCTCAAGCGAAGGGAATTGGTGCCCCATCCTCTTCCTGATGGATCCAATCCTAGAAAGGCAACACGAATACGAAAAGATTTAAAGAAAGTGATTGATAATTTATTTATTCTCATACTGGAACGTCATAATCAAGCGTTCTATATTGAGGCTGAGAAGACTACGATGAGCCTTTATAACTACATTTGGGATTTATTTGTGTCATTTATGAATTTTATCGTACGAATAATAAACACTACTTGCATGAACTTAACCTTCATATTATACCATTTAGAGCTGATTTTTCCAACGCCAGATAATTTTATCCAAAGAATAATTTTGAATTTTTGACAGTTGAGGTAGCGATTGTCTGCTGCGCTGCGTGTCGCGAGTTCGATTCCCGCACGGAACAAATATTTGTATGGCCAACAAGTAGTTGTTCCGGGTCTGGATGTTTGTGTATGTGAGTTTAAATGTTTGTAAACGCACCCACGATACAGGAGAAATTCCTAGTACCTATAGGGCAACGTTTAAAAAAAAAAAAACAAAAAGAAAAGAAGAAAAGTTCTTCTATACAAAGTCTGTCAGACGTCAATTTTATTCCACGAATAAAAATTATCTGTTGATTGAAAAATCAGCCCTCAGCGAGAAAAAAAAAAGGTTTTCGACTCACATCTACATTCTTTGACAATCTTCATTTAAAAAACGGAAGCAAGCCTTATTATGATCTGAATCCTGAGCCTGAATCATTTTTTTTTTGTACTGATTATTTATACATTGTTTATTATACCGGTTCCTTGAAGAAATATTAAGTTAAGGGAAATGTCTGCTATTTTCATGCGTAAACACAACTTAATTTTATAAATACTAAAGAAAATAACCATCACTTACCAGTGATTCTACCAGGTTTTCCAGGGGTTCCATGCAACCCTCTACTAGCGATGCCGGCAACATGTGCTCCAAGGCCAAACCCAACCAAGTGCATTCTGCTCACATCAAATGGAGGTTGCAGCTGCGTTAACAATTTTATTAAATTTAACAAATCATTAGCCACAAGTGGCACGTTTGACGATGCCATCGAGTAACTCAACATAGCTTCTGCTTCCCAGTCAACCACTAAAACGTTATATGGTTCTTGTAACCTAGATATTTCTGAAAGAAATAAATAACTTCATAAACAAGAACGTTAGGTTTAATATTATATAGAACAATAGGGTTAGAGAAAGGCTCATTTTCTATTAAAGAAAACAAGGGTTTGCTGTCGCCTCAACAGAAATGTATTGTAACCGTAAATAAAATCAAGAAAAAAAATGCCTTGTGCCTAAAAATAGAAGGTATTCTACACGCTTTTCGTCGGAGTACAGTTTATACTTCGAGGTTTATATAATAATCACCAGCATAGCCACCTATAATGGTGATTTATCACACCTGAGGTACTTACCATGCCTGATTAATACATTGAATGACGATCGAGGACTTCCACCATGCCCATGGATCAATATGATTGTATCGTGTCTTATATTGAAATTAGAGCTCGCTGGCAAGGCACCGCGCCCTGCTATTTGCTCAGGTTCAAACGAGTTATTCCTTAAAAAAAAACGCAAAATGTTGATTCTTCAATGTTTGAACTTAGTTATTCTTTTACGTTGATTCTTCACACAAGAACACGTGTAGCTCAACGGTCATTGGTTCTGCGGCCAATATGGCCAGCCACTTCAGCTTGCTTATTCTGAGGGTTATGCACACTAGTCTTGTTCTCTGCTGTATCATCGCCTATTACCAATTTAAAACTGCAGTACACATTTAAATATGCAGCATACATTATTTACAGAGCATTTACCTTGTGTATAGATAGTATTTATTCTCCGCATGTACACAGCCCACTAGAAAATAATACAAACACACATATTAAAAATATCACCTGTGTTGAAAATCGTAAAAAATGGTTTAGAATGCTTCGGACCGACTACCTATATATTCTTTGGTACTATATTATATAATATAAAAAAAATACTACACTTATATACAACGTGGCGCTACAATGGCGACATTAATTTAACACACGGGTAGGGCTAGTGGCCAGTAATCATAAAAATTATAACAACATAAAAAAAATCGTAACTTGAAAACATACACCTGCGCCGGGCGCATAGGGCTCTCTCTTTTTCGTTCGATTCGCCTTCTCTTTGCTTGATAATTGTTTTAATTACATTAATGCGATGTTATGATACGTGACCCCGGCAAATGACCCCTTTTTTTTTTTTTTTTTCTCGCTGAGAAATGCTTTATGCATCCCCGTCTCGCGGGGGACCGAGACGGGGTATGTGGGACTCCCTGTCGGAACTTCTGAAGGACAGTATACCCACTAAAACTCAGCGGTGTTCCTACAAACGCCGTAATGGGAGGGCTATGGGAAATCAATACTTCCACGGCCCTCCCGGCGCACGCCCGCCAAGATGGTATGGCGGGCCCCGCATGCCCCCCAGGTTGGGGGGCTACGGGAATGGCCGGGAACACCTGGCCATTCCCGTCCCACAAGGTGGAGGCCTGTGCAAAACAGGCAACGGAGCCCCCGCACCCGTTGCCTGCTGGCCTCCACGCCCGCCTAAAAGGCGGGCCCCGCATGCCCCCCGCGTTGGGGGAGCTACGGCCGCAGAGGATAGGGAGAGCGGCAACGAAACACCGACACTCCTCTTCCCCTGCGGCCCCGCCGCGTCTGCCATCTCACGGTGGCGGCCCCGTCAAGGCCGCGGAAGGAAGGGAGAGCCCCTCCCGTCGTGGCCTCTATCCTCAGCCGCAATGTCTCCCTCTCCATCGCGGCCCGCCTCAGGTAGGTCACGATGTCGCGCAAGCGGCACCGCAACCTACCCGTGGGCCGCTACGTCCCGGGCTAAACCGCACAGCCCGGACGAGCGGCCCCCGCTGGGGTTCCTCTTAGCTTCACCGTGGCCCAGCTCGCCACGGCTACTGAGCCCCCCCGCCTCGACAATGCGGGAACCCACCGGGGGGGCGGCAAATGACCCCTGCGCTACAGTTCTTTAAGTCAGGTTGCTCTAAGATGCTTTTTTATAAAATTGTTAATAAATAAATAAATATTAATGTTTAATTAAATTAAAATATATTCATAAAACTACAACGCAAAACCGTATACGTGAGTTAAATTAATGTCGCCATTAAAGCGCCACGCTGTATAATATCGGTACCTCAAACGGATTTAGTTAAGAATTTGCCCAGAAACAATAAATCGACTGCAGTACCTACCTCCGCGATCGCCAATTCTACATATTGCAGCCAGTGGTGACTACTGCACCATACCTTCGTTAAGTTTATTTACAATGTGTGGTTAAACGACTGCTTTTAAGATCTACGAATGACAGCCGGGACCAAATATTTTGACCATGCTTTCTGAGGCACGGAGAGGTCTCCGTAGGTAGGTATGGATAGTCACCTATCCACGTAGGTACTGACCTCGGCAAGCACAGCTTAACTTTGATCGATCGACCGTTCCACTGTTATAACTTAGCCACGAGCCATTTCAATATAGTATATGAGAATAAATGAAATAAACTAACTTACCTGCCGCAACAGCCAAAATGATGACCAACTTCAACATATTGCTTGATCGACCGTTTCTTTATTGTTCAGATATCTAAATTCGTTTCAATTATATATAGCTGACTATTATCTATACTATTTAATATCTGTACTAATCTATATAAACAAAGAATAAAGGTGAAGAGTTTATTTGTTGTTTGTTTTTTTGTTGTTTTTTTTTTTTTTGAACGCGCTTATCTTTGGAACTACCGGTCGGATTTGATATAAATACATATACAGGGTGACTGGTAATTTGACGTATAATAAATTAATAATAATAACCGCCGTATTTTTACGTTGACATCGTGGTAGGGCTTGCGTGCTCCGAACTCTAGGTCTGTGCCGGTAGAATTTTGTTTTATCAGAACTGGTCTAGGGTGAGGAGCCAGACTAAGAGAGATACAGAAACCCATCAGCATGTAGTGAGCTGTTTGGCAGTAGTGCCCCACAGACTGTAGAGTCTGGAGGTAGCTCCCGGAGGTTATTTTGTTCTTCACTTCTGGCTTGCCTTCATTGGCCGGCTGGAGTAAACACTGACGAGGAACAGAGTTCCCACCTCTTTCTTGCCTTTATTGACCGTATTGAGTGGAGATTTACCAGAAAAAATACCTCTTAACTTCTCAAGCACCTCAAGACATGTTGTCCCCTTGTCGCTACTTCACTATGTGCTAGCGACAGTTCCCGGGGGCCCCTGCCATTTTATCCGCGTATTTATAAAATATTGATCAGGCAGTCCTTCCATAGTTCTTGGAAAAAAGTCTACTTTAGCCGCACCAACACAATACCTTTTTTTAAAATCCATATCCTGCAATAGTCCTACATCAACTGGGGTTGTCCTTGGATGCACTTGCAGAGTGCATACAGGGTAAATCGTCAGTTGGTGCTGCATTTCATTACTGCCCTGGAACATAACTGAAAGGGCTAAGGAAGGAACACGGGTGGGTTTTAGTCAGTAAGAGTCTGACACTCCCTCCTGCTCCACCCAGAGCGGGAGGAGTCATTTGATGATTTCCCAACCTCAAAAAAAAAAAAAAAAAAGGGGGAGAGTAGAAAGATTATGGATCTTGGTAGGGACCAAGATTCATAAAAAGGATTTATCTACCGTCGCGTAAAAATACACACACAGAGACAATACAGATAGAACGAGGTACATGTACAGGATATAAAAGTTTCTGTTTCTGTTCTGTGAACTTCTGATATCATTCTACATATTATACTCGTAAGTAGTCTGTCCAAAATTACCAAAAATTAAAGCGTAACAAAACCTTATTTACCAGGTTAAATTATTACACAATCACTCACCAAAGGGATTAATTAGTATCCATTTGAAAAATCGTCCTAAATACTGATTTTCCTGATTCAGCTGAATCCGGTTAGACTGGAAGTCAACCCGAACACAGTTGGGAAAAGGCTAGGCAGATGACGACATTTGAGGTTATTAATTTATCTTAATTATAAAATGAACAACATTTGCAAAGTGATTTTGAATTAGAACTTCGGGTTCAGGTACTCGTATTTGAATAATCAAATCAAAGCACACGTACGTGGGAAACTACAAATTGGCATCCACAGGTATGCTTTCTGATACTTTCGTTTATATAATTTTAATTTTCACAATAAGTGAGACCTACCACTAGATCTGTGCAACAGTAGGTATGTAAGACTATGCGGTACACTAAAGTAGACACTATATAAGGCGTATCTATTCATACACGAAATATTTTAAGAGAAACAGTTAGGTATAGGTGGTAGAGAAGTCATAGAAATGATTTTTTTTAAGTCCATAATTAAAAAAATATACATGTTTACTTGACACATAAAAATACTGGCTCGTTCTAATTTTTTCACATCCATTACGCTAGGGTATTATAAAATAAAAAAAAACTTTGATAAAAAAAATTGTTATGTACTATATTATGTTCGTATAGATGATTCTCTACAAACATATATAACGATGACGCACCATGTCTTTATTTATGCTAAATAGTGTAACTACCTTTGGTTTATTCTATGATTTTTCCTTGCTTCGGTCAGGTTGAGATTCATAGACGACTTCGTCTTGGAGTGTAAATGTGGTGCTGCTCCACAAACGATGGGGCATTGGCCTGCGTGTCCCGTCAGGTGCACGTTACAGGTGCAGATGGACGCACTGGTGATGGCGCCAAACAAGTGACCGAATTCTGGGCCGACTCCATTTAGATTGATATCGACACGCTAATAAAAAGAGTATAGATGGGTAGGTAAGGAAAATTGAAGAAAAAATTTATTTCCTAGGTACCTACTGAAAAAAAAAACGGATTGAAAATATTGAAACAGGAAAAATATGTATATTTCCTATCTGACGTCATACCGTGGTGACATTTACAAAAATAGGTTCATCTTCCTCGTCGTATCGATGATTCAGATTCCACGTCGTTTATTTTTTCCGAAAATTTTCGATTGTTATTTATTTATCAGCAGTAATCGGAATAAATAAGGTATTTCGGAACTATTATAAAGAATTATATAGAACAATTAATAGACTTTAAACGTATAATTATGTTAATATGGATATATAATAATAATAATATCCCTGGACATTTCACACAGCGCCATTTAGTCCCAAGCTAAGCAACCTAATGCTTGTGTTATGGTAACAAGATGGCTGATAAACTACTTATATACATTTTTTTTTTTTGTAAATACATACATATTATAGATAGAAAAACACCTAGACTCGGAACAAATACATGTAGGTCATACAAATATTTGTTCCGTGCGGGAATCGAACCCGCGACACGCAGCGCAGCAGTCAATCGCTTAACCACTGCGCCAACCGTGCCGTCATATGCCCGTGGGATCCCGGCATTTTCAATTTATCGAAAACTATAATGAAGAAAATCGGCTTGTTAGATATTTAAACAAAATTATTACCCATCCGGCGTCACGTCAGTTTACGATAACATTTTTCACTGCTCATACGAGTACCATCTCTTTATTTACGCTGAATAGTTCAACTACTTTTTACTTTGTATTGTTATATGATTTTTTTATTATTTGTGCATATACCGGCTGACTTTTTTGGCCGTCTGGACAAAAACAACAGGGTATAAAAGGTGAACGGAGTAGAAAGAACTGAAAGAAGTCTATGGGACAGAAATCTCTTTTTTTTTCAAAAGCCTAAAATGAAATTAACCTGTCAGTAAATACACAAATTTGAAGTGTACTTTTCATACTAAACCAAAAAAAAAAAGCAAATTATATAAAACATACGCGGAAATTATCAATAAATTTGTAGCGACATTCAATCAAAGTAAACGACGATCGACGATCGTATGTATGTAAAAAAACACGATTATTTATTTTTTGTGAAATAAAAGAGGAAAGAGTAGAAGAGAGGGGCTTCTACTCCGTGCACCTTTCATACGCTGTGTTTGTTTGTCCAGACGATAAAAACAGTAAGCCGGTATATACAGCGTGGCCGGACATCGACGCGCAAACTGAAACAATAAAACCAACACAAAAATTTTCATCTGTAATAAAAAAAATCGGCTGTTTCATAAAAAAGTGCAATAAATACCTATGCGGTCAAACTGTATGAAAAAGCAATAAAAAAAACTGACGATTAATTTCAACGCATTCAGAATCATGTACTAAATCCACGGTAAGGTTACGCGTCGATGCCAGCCTGTATATACAATTAATAGGTAAGACGCAGAAAAGTAGCAAGTATTTAAAAAAAATATGTAAAAACAGCTTAAAACTACTAGGGAAAAAAACAAACCTAAGGCATTGAAGCATACGGTGGAGCATACGGTGGAGGTCTGCCCTGCTTGGGCAGAGCACCGCCGTGTCCTCGTAGAGGCGATTGGCAGCGGCGGCGACCTCTCACGTCCGGCCCTGGTTCAAGCCATGGTCCGGGGTGAGAGGGAGTGGGAGGCAGTCGCCTCCTTCTGCGAAGCAGTCATGCTAGCGAAGGAGGTGGCGGGGTGGGCGAGGGAACGCGCCTTGCGCACCTCACGCCTCAGCCGCCGCGGGAGACGCTCCGGGCGTCGGGAGCCGCGTGACGACTCCCGGCCACCGTAGGCGCGGGCCTGCGGGCGGAGAGTAATGGGTAGCTCTCCGTCCGATCAGGACTAGGCCCGTGCCGGACGGCGTGTTCGTGTTCCACGCGCGCCTCAAAGAGATGTCAGCAAGTGACGGGGCCCCACAGGGCCGAAGCCTGCCAGGGTAGCGGGACCATCCGAAAGGGTTTACCGCTGCCCTGGAACATAAAGGGCTAAGGAAGGAACACGGGTGGGTTTTAGTCAGTAAAAGTCTGACACTCCCTTCTGCTCCACCCAGAGCGGGAGGAGTCATTTGATGATTTCCCATCCTCAAAAAAAAAAAAAAAAAAAAAAAAAAAAAAGGCATTGAAACAGCCGCGGGAGACGCTCCGGGCGTCGGGAGCCGCGTGACGACTCCCGGCCACCGTAGGCGCGGGCCTGCGGGCGGAGAGTAATGGGTAGCTCTCCGTCCGATCAGGACTAGGCCCGTGCCGGACGGCGTGTACGTGTTCCACGCGCGCCTCAAAGAGATGTCAGCAAAAGCGACGGGGCCCCATAGGGCCGAAGCCTGCCAGTGTAGCGGGAACATCCGAAAGGGTTTACCGCTGCCCTGGAACATAAAGGGCTAAGGAAGGAACACGGGTGGGTTTTAGTCAGTAAGACTCTGACACTTGACTCATCAATTGACTCCTCCCGCTCTGGGTGGAGCAGGAGGGATCCTGCTCCACCCAGAGCGGGAGGAGTCAATTGATGATTTCCCATCCTCAAAAAAAAAAAAGGAATTGAAACAGGGTAGCGGGATCATCCGAAAGGGTTACCGCTGCCCTGGAACATAAAGGGCTAAGGAAGGAACACGGGTGGGTTTTAGTCAGTAAGAGTCTGACACTCCCTTCTGCAAACAGTTCCCAGAGCGGGAGGAGTCATTTGATGATTTCCAATCCTCAAAAAAAAAAAGGCATTGAAACAGGAAAATAATATAATTTATGTTTATTCCCATCTGACGTCAGATTGTTATTATTAATCAGCAGTAAGCGGAATAGATAAAGCTATATCCACGATGACGATGACTTCAAACCTTAACACAATTACATGTTTATATGGATACGCCCACGGGAAAAAAATTTAGAACTCGTAGCTTCGTCGTTCGTAATCGTATTATATAAGTAAGGTCCTATAATAATATATCTCAACTGGATAAAGCTAGTTTAACCCGCATACATTTAGAATTATTCCTAAACTGACGCAACACAGGATGGGCAATAATTTTGGTTTGAATATCTAACAAATTAAAGTTTTCAATAAATTGAAAATACCGGAACTTAACGGACATAACATAGCCATATTAACATAATTATATATCTAACTAAAGTCATTGTTCCGAAGTACCTTATCTATTCCGATTACTGCTGATAAATAAAAAGGTAACAGACAAAATTATTCGGAAAAAATAAATGACTGGACTAATGAATGGAATCATCGATTCGACGAAGAAGAAGAAACTACTTTTATAAATGTGACCACGGCTATGTCGTCACATAGGAAATACATATCGTCACTCTAGATGTGATACCTCGAAACTGCAATTATTGGTCAATTTTACATTGTGATGCGAAATTGTCCATCACGCAATTTTCCATCAAGACCTATCCATAGATAGGGCTTTGATGAAAAAACAATTTTTGAGTTTCCATTCCAAGTATGGGGAACCCCCAAAATTTATTGTTTTTTTTTTCTATTTTTGTGTGAAAATCTTAATGCAGTTCACAAAATACATAGCTACTTACCAAGTGTCAATAGTACAGCTCTTATAGTTTCCGAAAAAAGTGGCTGTGACATACGGACGGACAGACAGACAGACATGACGAATCCATAAGGGTTCAGTTTTTTGCCATTTGGCTACGGAACCCTAAAAACTGACTTTTAGTGACATCTCGTAACAAGACTTTGAAGCACTTTGTAAGGTGGGACCTTGTAAGTTTAATAGACGATATTTTTCCTGTTTCAAAAAACAGTTATTTATTTTTCAGTACGTGCTGTTAGCTTGTATTTTTATATACATATTTTAGAATACAATATGTCCTGGGAGGAGACAGAGACGTGGAGAAGACGGACTTGTCAAAGCTGGTGTACTTGGAGGCAGTTCTGAAGGAGAGTATGAGGATCTTCCCAATCGTACCAGTCCTGGTAACCCTACTTATTACATCGACTAATATTCGTATGTCACACATTCAATAAATTATTCATCCATGATGACATTCACTGTCTTTCTCTATGGGAGGCAACTGACAGCCGGCCTTCTTGTTCGAGATGCCATGCAGTGAACACGTTCAAAAAGCTTCAGCATCAGCGTAACAAGTCGTTGCAATTAAAATCTAAATTTTAGCAAGTAAGGACCTAATTTCTTTTCGGTGATATTTGAGTGTTTTTACAGATATTGTGGAAAATGAAATAGGATAAATGTTTTTGTATAAATAATGTTTTTAGTTTTATTGCGAACCCTTTTCATTTCTTAGCTATAGCTAACAGTAGGTACTGAGAAACGATTAAAATTTTTTCTTCTATTTTTCTTTATTTACTTACCAATTTTCTGTGTTCAAATAACCTATTAATTTTCTGTATAATAATCGTGGTGTAGCTATTTCATGTACAGTCAACAAAAGCGATAAGTATGCAGGGTCGTCTGATATATGTAGTTGAAGTTTAGTAAGAAACGGATTGATTTTTTCGGATGAAATTTAATTTAATTAATAGATAACAAACAGTTCATTTATCAAACTAAATTTCATTCGAAAACATCCATCGGTTTCTTACTAAACTTCAAATCCGTTACCCTGCATACTTATATCTTTTGTTGACACCTACTAGCGACGTGCGGGCGACATTTTTACGTAGTATGGGACATGTCTGCGACTTTCAGGGTTCTAACAAACCGTAACGACTGTCAAAGATCCCCAAATGACCAACGGTTTAACGTACTTTCCGAAGCACGGAGGAGCCATGGTATTTAATGATGGTCACCCATCAACGGACCCACAGCGGCAAGCGTAGCTTAACCTGATCGATCGACCTGTGTGGCTGTTATTACTTAGCCACAAGCCCCTGATTGTTGAAAATATAAAGTGTAATCGTTCTAAATACAGGTAAATGTCTTACTGATTCTCTTTAGTGAGTGATCGCATACTAATTTTACCTGAATAAGGTTTGCTTACGCTTTTATTAGATGTTTTTGGAACAGACTATAATGTAGAATGATGTTTGAGTTCACTGAACATTAATGTCCTCTAGACCCGTGCGGATGATTGACATAAAACAGACTTATAACTTGATTATAGCTGTCCAACACACCACACCACACACACTTCACACCTGGGACATGATTCATAACCTTTCTTATCTGCCGACGGGTAACAACATATCTCGATTTTATCATTCCTAATTAAAATTAATTGTAATCCGATGGATTTTGAGATTATTATGTGTTATCTGGTTGTCAAATACAGACAATAATAGTTATACACCATTTTGATCGTTTTAATCCTTAAATGGGGTCATTGTACTCATCATTATGAACAACTTTTACTACGGGACCAACCCTGAAATCGTGAAAAAAATAATCATGTGATCCATACATAATGTTGAGTTATGCGAACATAAATCTATGGATTAACTGATTTTTTTTTTCACAGTCCCAGTGCGGGTTGGTGGATATAGGAATATTGATAATAAAAAATTAAGGCGTAAAAAGAGCAGCAGAAGACCAGAACATGATGATATTTTAAAATATAGCAGCATTGAATTAATTATATTATAAGTAATTCAATGCTGCTTAAAAAAATACTTGCCTTGAACTTGTTCTTAAATGTGGTGCAGAATCAAAAGCATCGTTAACATACCCCCACTTTTCTCAACCATCAATCAAAATGATTGATGGTTGAGAAAAGTAGCATTGGTTGGGATCTTGAAGGAGAATTGTGTCCAGAAGTGCACATCTTCTGGCTAAATGATGACGATGGTAATGATAGGTCGATTATTGGTTACAGGAATCAGTTATTTTTTTAAAATAATTATATACCCTATGATTATGATGATGATTGTCAACAGACTGTTTAAAATACAATAAAAGCGATGCAGAAATTGACATCAGATAGATACTTCCTGGAATCCTGAAAACAGAAAGTACGAAAAAACACCAGATTTATTATTCTTTAAGAAATCTAGCATACCACCTTCCCATGAACATCTTGATAACCATGATATATTTGTTTTGTGAACAGTCACGAGCAAAAGTATGTATACACTCGGCTTTGTTCAAAAGCGATTTACTCCTTTATTTTTGAATGAAATTTTATGTTGTTACGAACATAGCATTTTTGTACCCATAGGTTTATGTAATGGGTCGTATTTCAACGTTGCATTCATTATTTCACGAAAAAATCGCAATTGAATGTTGCCAAGTGTTGACATATTGATGGTGCTCGTAACTGAACACAATCAAGTGTAAGAAGCTTAAGCGCCTGACTAAAACATAGGAGCCATTGTTTTAATCATCATTTAATAAAATATAATGCTAAGACAAAGTGCAGTGGGCAGTGAGTGGGCGACTTACGAGTCGTAGGTCATAGGTTCGAACCCAGACAGGCGCTTTACTTTGTGTAAATTATTTCATCACCACTGATCTCAAAACGGTGAAGGAAAACATTGTGAGGAAACCGGCATGTCCTAGAACCAAAAACCCCACCATCCACCCATCACACCATCCATCTGCCAACCCGCACTGGGCCCGCGTGGTGGATTACGGCCCACTCCCTTTCACCGAGCGGAGGCCTGCGTCCCAGCGGTATAGGCTGATTATAGGTATGTAAGGCAGAATTAACTCTTAGTAGGTATTTGTATGTCGTCTTTATATCCATAATGAAACGATGTGATAAAATAAAATAAATAATTGGAAACCTGAGTATTGTTATTAGGTATTTCAGTCTTCAAATATTTTATGGCTTTACCAGTTATACCACAAGTAGGTACCTACCAAAAAAAGCGGGTGGTCTGTGTCGAGGCACACGGCCGTTTGTCGTTTATGAGAGCGAGTCGCGTTACTGCAAAACACTCTCTCCGCGCCTACGGTGGCCGGGAGTCGGCTGTTGACTCTCGACGTCCAGGGCTTCTCCTGCGGCGACTAGGAACGTGAGGGTGCAGGGATTGCCTCTCCCTCACGCGCTCCGCCTCCTCCGTTTGCGAGCATTACTGCTTCGCAAAAGGAGATACTATGAGGTCCTTACTTATGAAATTGACGTTTTGTCAAACTGGCCACTTTGATCTCAAATATCTGAGGGGCAATTCTCGTAATTTTAAGAACGTTCACAGTCTGATCTCAGTCTCAATCTGTCAAAAAAACGTCTAATTTCCCTACATTTTGACAAGTTTGTCGCCGAGATGAGACTGCGACTAGATTTTGAACGTTTTAAATTACGAGAATTATTATTGGCCTTCTGGCGTTTGGTCAGAAATTCAAAAATCAAATTTATTTAGGCTTACGTATTATTTTGTGTTTCGAATTTAGTGACTAATTGGTTTTTGCGCTATATGATTTTCTTTGACATCGTACTGTTCACAATAGGGAAAACTTAAAATATTACGTTATTTACGAATTCGAAGCGCTGCAGAAACAGTTCGAAGGATTGATTATGTGTACGGGGAAGATACTGTAAAATAAAACACGATACGTTTTTGGTTCCAACGTTTTCGTTCTGGAAGTTTTGTCCTACAGAAGAAACCCCTTGGACGGCCTAAAACCATAGTTGTCAATGAAAAACTAAAAGTGTTTGTGGAAACGGATTCATCGCACACACGTCAGAGTTAGCAGCAGGCTTCGGTGTAAGTGATAAAACAATTTTAATTCACTTGAAACATATTGGAAAAGTGAAAAAGCTCGAACAATGGGTACCGCATGAATTGAGTGAAGCACACCATCAAACACGCGTTGAGTGCTGCGATAAATTACTCAACCGTCACCATAACGTGGGGATTTTGAATCGTACCGTTACTTATGATGAAAAATGGGTCCTTTACGATAGTCGGAAACGCTCATCACAATGGTTGAACCCAGGAGAAAGTTGGCTCAGAAAAAGTTACTGGTAAGTGTCTGGCCAGATCTTTGAAAGCTGTAGTAGATGACATCGGCACTGGTTCACCGTCTGGTGAACTATCCCAGCCAGAGGATTAGGGTAGATCTGTTTTGGCAACAATTGCAAACCATGAAGAAAAAGCTAGCCGTTATACATCCGACACTGGTCAATTGCTCTAGCCCCCTTCTATTTCAAGCCAACGCTAGACCTTACACTGCACAACAGACGGTTGCTAAATTCCACTCCCAGGACCTTGCACCAACAGATTACCATACCATACGAAAACTACCTTTTGGAAGGGGCGACTAGAATCAATTTTATTTTTATTTTATTTTTGACGTACAAAAGTGCCTTTTATGTGCCTATTTGAAATAAATGATTTGACTTTGACTTTGACTTTACCACTTTTTCCGGAATTTGGACAATGTCTTGCAAGAAAAAAAAAACAATTCCGGGGAGGCACACAAAACCGCCTTCAAAGATTTTAGTGATTCTCGCTCCCAGATTTTTTCAGATACCTATTTAAAGGTTAACCTAATATTTACATTGCTCTGTGATTTCAGAAATAAGATACTTACAGGTTGTTTCTGATCTAAGCGTCACATCACTACGACTGATGTTCATGTCCCTCAGTTCGAAGACGTATTCGTCAGATGTATTTTATAGATATAGATGACATTTTCACTAGTTATGTCCAGTACAACAGCGATAGAGGTGCTCGCGGGGACGCGGGACGTCGGCGTCATTGACTAACCTTGCTCGACAACGGACGTAGGAGTACATGTGTGTGGTCGATGGTGTCCCCTTGTTTCGCAGACAGAAATTTCATAGAATTTCGTTTCCCAGAGAATGTTTCATAAAAAATTTTGGTCCTTGTATTTTTATTTCGAATATTATTATTTCAAAGACTTGAAAGAAACATATTTCACAGAAACACAAAATTCTATGAATTTTTAATCAGCTTTTTTTGTTTAACAAACTTATCAAACAGTAGAATTATTTTTTAACGAATATTGTTTGTCGGTGTATTTTTCCATGGTATTTTATTTCAAACTCAAACTCTCTTCAACGAAAATGTATAAAAATAGGCGTTATGCTATCCATGATTTTAATTAAAATATTGTCTTAAAAAGTAAATTATTATGTTGTGTTACAAAAGTTAGTGACAGAAACGAATCGCTGCAAAACCAACTCCACGTAGTCTTGTCTGCCCTACCCCTAGAGTGTAATTTACATCCGCGTAGGCTCGGAGGGGCGAGGCGCCCGCGAGCTGAGGAGCAGGTGGTTTCAACCTGCTCCTCAGCTCGCGTGAATACCATCTGCGACGATAAGCTCGCGTGGGACCGCCGGAGTCCCGCAGCGCTGGAGCCGTGGCAGAAACCATGCCTGCTGCATGCTTGCTTGCACGCTGCATATTGCATGCTTGTTTGCATGCTGCATGCTTGCTTGCACGCTGCATACTCGCTTTCAGCATGCAAGCAGTAGGTTTGGTTAGAACTGAGACCCCCAACAGAAATTACCTCAGCCAGAGTATATAATATATAATAATTTTATCGACGCTATGAATTGAAACTGTCACTTGATAAAATGTTATTCTTAGTAATAAGTTTTATAATAAATAAACAATACAAGTCTAAAGAATATTTGATTTATTATTCTATGATATGATTATTCTAAAAATAAACTTTATATAAAAGAAAAATCAATGATTTAAAAATCTTCAAAGTAAATATTCTGCGTAGGTACCTGTTGATTATTCTAAGAAACGAAAATATGAGAAAATTTGTATGTGACATGAAATTCTATAAAACTATTAGCTATAAACAATGATTTACTAAAATATCATTGGCTATAAAACAACGTACAACCGTGGTCGATAGATTTTCGTCTGGCTCTTACACAGGTTGCGGCCGGCGGCGGTAATTCGATATTTTTTTTTGTAGGCTTATATTTATTTTTAAGTATAAATATGGTCTTAAATACGCTTATTATTACTTAAATCAATAGGTCTAGATAAACTCTATGCACACGTGCACGAATCACCGCGCTTATCACGTTTATGTCGTAAGTTACACTGAATGGAAAGGAGCGAAAGCGCCTTCCTGGACAACCCACGAGCACCCGACGCAAACTTAACATCGTATCAGTGAGTTGACTATTTAATTTAAATGAATAAAATAACTAAAAAAACACGTTTTTATAACGCACTAAAAATTAAATTAAAATGAAGTAAATTGACATAAATTGAATTCATATAGCGTGGAGCGCTTTTGAAATTAATTATAAGTGCGCTCCACGTTCGTGGTAGTATTACCTAGTCGTTTGATCGGCACAACTGACGTAGGTATGACATGAAGTTTTCATAGCAATTGCTATTCAAGTGAAAAGTAAAAATCTTTCTTACTTTCCAATAATTCGAAAAATTCTACACTTAATCTAAGATAAGCTGGTCTGAATAATCCTGATATAAGCCTAAAACCCTAGGATTTTTGTAAAAGAGATTTTAAACTAAGATATTTGTTTGCAAGCAAAGTGCAAGCAATATTATAAAAATAAATTTTCCATACCGTGCGACGAGGACGGGAACAATCCAAAATCTTTGAAAGCGTGTAGCCTCTCCATGATGGACGGACTGGATGCGGAAGGCGGGGAACAGAGTATTGCGGCGCAGCCTGCGAGAGGCCTATGTCCAGCACTGGACTGCGATAGGCCGAGTTGATTGATTGAGCTTCTCCATCTTTCCATCGATTTTAGAGAATTTTTCGATTATCTTATTTTACTCTGCCTTCTTTGAAATCACGTTATTTGTTCGAACATTTCTAATATAAGTCCCTATCCCTATTATCCTGCGTCACACATAATATAACCTAGTGTTAACCTGAAACTATGTGAAATAATTATGCCTTTATCAAAAGCAGCTCTACGTTGTAACTTATCTCTTACCTCATGACCAGGGGAAGAACTAAAATAACCGTCAGCCGACAACTTGGCAAGATACTTTTATAATTTCTGCGTTACATAACCCTAAAATGAGTCGATTTTGTAATTTCTTGACAAATTCGTATTGTCCGGTCAAACAAAAGCTCTTTTAATGCCTGATGAATCGATTTTATGGCAATCAGTCATTATTATATAAAATAAAATATCTCAATAAAAGAGCATTCTAACGGCACATATTTGCTCGTTATTGGTCACTGGGGACTATGGTTCCCATGTTGAACACATTTGCAGGTGATGCGAAGGAAACTCACATGAAAATAAACATAATGCAAGTAAAAAGTTTATTTTGTTACAATAAAATCCAATCTTAGAACGGGTAGCTTCTAGTGTTAATCCTGTAGACATTGCTGGCACTGAAAACAGCATACAAGGTCATTAATGAAGAAGAAATGGTAAAGAGATATTTTGATTGTTCGGTTCCAGAAACTGGTGATATTATTACCGTTGATAAAATCTTCAAATGAATACTAAACACATTTTGAATGAGTGCATGTCATTATTCCACTGTAAAAAAACTATCTAGGTTCTAGTAAAAATTGTACGTACGCTCTTTTAAATAATTCTGTGCCTCCTATGTTCAATGCACTTCCTCTACACCTGTTAAGGTTCATCTGCGTAGTTGAGCTGCAGGGGAATCCCACTAGGTTTTGGTCGTACATTGAAGCTGCAAACAGCTCGAAGGCCCGGTTATGGCTACAGGAGTGGGTCAAACAGCCTGGTTGGTTGCTACCACCGTTGACATAGAAGTTTACATGACCAATTGCAGTTCCAATACCGTTGGCAAGTAGTCCTGAACCATCTGTGTGGATAACTTCGACGTATTTAGCGTCAGTATTCCTCAAGCGTGCGGAATTGGTACCCCATCCACTTCCAGATGGGTCCAGTCCTAGAAAAGTGGCATGAAAGAAAAGGTTTCAGGAATGTGATTATTTACTAAGCCTGACATGAAAAGAATATTATAATGTTACAAGTGGTATTGTGGCCTAGATGCCAAATAATGGAATAGACTTTTGATATAGGTACTATCCAATGAAGTAAAGTTATCGAACAAATAAGAAATAGTACTCGGAGGAACCTAAACAACCTTAATCTTTAAGAAAATAATATAATTATTACTTACCAGTGATTCTACCAATTATTACTCTTGGGAGTTCTACTACATAGTTCAAACGTCTACTAGCAATGCCAGCAACATGAGCTCCTAGGCCAAACCCAACCAAGTGTACACTCATTTCAACAGAATAATGAGTAAGCCATCTCAAAAAATATTTCAAATCTCGAGCCACAAATGGTACTCTTGCCGATGCGACCGAGTAACTGTGGCTAGCTTCTAGTTCCCAGTCAACCACTATGACGTTATGTGGTTCTTGAAACCTTAATATATCTAAAATAAATAATTAAATGAGTTAAAAGTGTTATTATAAAGAATACTAGCTTGTGCCTACGGAAATATTTCATGATAAGGTTTTTTTTGTATTGGTCGTCTTTGTAGTAAGATGATCTAATAATATCTTTATTATTTATGCGTGACGTTGAAATGAAAATTTTATGTTTATTTAACTGAATGATTTAACACCAATATAAACAGTGGCAGTTCTAGTAGGAAAAAGTCAAGTGATAGTTCATGCGCATGTAATTTTGCGATTTGTGCCTCTGTCGTCCCACTATCTTGTCCCACATTCCAAAGAATTCCTCGTTCGTCCCACTTGAGTTTTAAAGTCACCACTCGTCCCACATTCCTGGCAAATTCAAAGTACAATTGACAAAAAATATTGTACTATATCTTCCAATAAATTGAAATAATAGTTTTTTCTAATACCATAAAGATATTAAATACTTCCAGTTCTAGGTATGCATCCGCGATGCATGTTTTTAATTTTAATAATTAAAAGATCTATTGCAATTTAGGAAAATCTTTATTATTTAGTATCACAATCAAAATTGGTTAACCTAAAAAATACAGTATAACCGAGAACATCCTCTTTTTTTGAAGTTTGTTAAAATGGGTAAACAAAATTAATGTGAATTAGGGCTCAAATCAAATTATTATTTGTTCAAATTTCTAGTTAATGTGAAAAAGGGTTACTCATTTTAAAAAAAATTACTAGACGATTTCGTGAAACAGGGCCATAGATAAAGAACTCCATGACAGGACCTAGGAAACAGGAAAAAAAATATTTTTCAAAATTTTATTTGCGTCTCCTAAAAAGTAGCGATGTACTCTTCTTCACAGGAGGCACAGAGTTAAGTATGCATATAATAAAAGACCATAATCCTTAGACAGCAACTAATATAAAAGTAAATAATTACCACAATAGTGATATAAGTCAAATCATTTATCATGACTTCACAAAATATGAAAAAATCGACATAATTATAATTATTACTTACCCTTTAAAACTTCACAAATATTGAACCTCACTCTATGAATACACCACGCTTAATGTAAACACCTCATATTTAAAATTAGCAGATGCACTTTGTAACCGCATTTGCTCCGATTGCGCTGATAACGCAAAGCCACGCCATTGGTCAATTGATTAATACAAAGAAAGCAGAGCGAGAGAGCAAGCTCTAATCCGGTCGCACAAAAATACCGAAGCTATAAACATTCAAAAACTTGTTCTAGGTTAATAATTATAGTAGTGGTCTAAGCAGTGGGGTGCACAGGGTTTGTACTTAGGGTCGGCTATGTGTACTTTATTAATGCCTTTTTAGAGGTATGAGGAACAGGGTGTAAAGTTCACTCATCCTCCATTGAAAAGGGAGGATCCTCCGACCAGACGGGTGTTGTGTCTGGCGGGCAATTGCCCAACGATTGATGTTGGGAAATTGTATCTATGCTATTTGCGCGGTAAACTCTGCTTGCGAGATGCAGGATTTGCGTGACGTCAGTATGACGCGTTGTTCGCATGTGGCGTTGTAGATACCGCTACACCTTCAATCTAAACCTAAAGTTTGATCAGAAAAAAACTGTCATGGTGGCGTAACTTGTAATTTTATAATTTATATTATAGTGGAGTCTCGGATTGAATTAGTTCATCAAATTTTCCGCAACATGAGGTTATTTATCTTTCTGGTCAGTCAGGTTTTTAGGCTGACTGTACAATTAAATCAAATTTAACTCATATGAAAAAAATGTGGGACGAGCCAGGCATACGAATTGGGACGAGCGGGGAATAAAATATTGAAAATTAAGTTTTGGGACGAGCGAGGCATACAAATTGGGACAAGTGGGGAATTTTGTATGTGGGACGAGACTCTGTGGGACGACCGAGGCACAAATCAATTTTGCTCCGGCAAAATCAATTAGTGGGTTGGTCGCCAAAATTATGAATATTCCACTTTGTCCCACTGGTGGGACAGATTGGCGAGGCAAAGTGAATAATTCAGAAATAGACCCCACGAATGTGTCAATCTTACGGGGTCAGGATCTTACCTAATCGAATCTAATGATTTATACGGTGTTGGCCGCATTGCTATGATACTTGGTTTTGGTAGTCAACGCTGTATCTAAAGTATTTGCTTTTGTGTAACCAAGAAACAAAAAAAAGAAACATCTCGAAGAAAGGTGTGTGATAATGAAATAATAATAACCAGTGCGATATCTATGTAGATAATAATTATGCTGGTGATTTCTGTACTGGTTCCCATCATCTTGATCCTTCTGCCCTTATTCCCAGTTGGATGAAACAGCCGATCCTCGATGATTTTCAATTGTTTTGGATTTTTTACGACTCATCAAAGATCCGTGCGTGTACCGATGTTTAGCCTTTATCTCAGTAGTCACCTTTTTCTTAGCCATAGGCAGATATCATTATCATATGTTTTATATATCACATAATCCATACATATTTTCTCTTGGTATTGAAATGGGTACTTACTATCCGTGATTAATGTATTGAATAACGTTCTAGCGCTTCCACGGTGCCCATGGATCAATATAATTGTATTGTTTAGTCGATTGTAATTAGAATCCCATATTTGGTATTGTTCTGTTATTTCCTGTGGTACAGATGGGTTATTCCTATAAAAAATAAATATACGTTGTAGTTTATCTCTCACTGACCATCAACAATTATTTTTAAAATGGTAGTGTGATGAATTGAAGAATGAAGGCAATTTGTTGACGTATACTATCGTATACTTCTTCTTTTTACAAATCGTAACTTAAGGCTTCGAAATTTTCGCCCGGACGACACGGTGGAGCATACGGTGGAGGACTGCCCGGCTTGGGCGGAGCACCACCGTGTCCTCGTGGCGGCGATCGGCGGCGGCGATCTCTCGCGTTCGGCCCTGGTCCAGGCCATGGTACGGAGCGACAGTGCATGGGAGGCCGTTATACCTCTTTCTGCGAAGCAGTAATGCTCGCGAAGGAGGAGGCGGAGCGCGTGAGGGAAAGGCAATCTCTGCGCCCTCACGCCCCTAGTCGCAGGAGACGCCCTGGACGGGAGTCAACAGCCGAGTCCCGCCACCGTAGGCGCGGGCTTGCAAGCGGCGAGCAATGGGCAGCTCGCCGCCCGGTAAGGACCAGGCCCGGGTCGACGGCGCGTTGTGTTCTACGCGCGCCTCAAAGAGATGTCAGCACGAATTGACGGGGTCCACTAGGGCCGATGCCTGCCAGGGCCGCGGGTTGTTCGAAAGAGATACCGTGGCACAGGCAACTGAAGGAACATGGGTGGGTTTTAGTCAGTAAAAGTCTGACACGCCTTTCCGCGGTCATTTGATGATTTCCCACCCCAAAAAAAAAGGGTATGAAATTTCAAGCGAGCTTGTGAATTTAAGCCATCGCTCATTAATCATCATCATCAGCCTTATATCAGTTCACTGCTAGACATGGCTTCTCCAAATATCACGAAATTTAACTCCTACGTCGACTACATCGCGCTCTAAGTGGCCATGACCACAAATAGCCGCAATTTTGGCGGCAAAGATCCGACCAATCGTGACCGGCAGCTAACAGCCACCCTGCTAAGGTCATCGATCGACTTTGCTTGCGGGGGCATATTACTATACCTTCCTACGTTAACCCAAAGGTCTTCGACAAATTTGGCGGTCCAATTACCACATCAGCTCGCTTAAAAATTCTAAAGGCTATGCAGACTACTTTGGTTCTCTGCCGTATTATAGCCTATATAATATTTAAAACCACATTACGTAGCGTAGAACACATTTTTACGGAGCACTTACCTTGTGTATAGGAAATATTTGTTCTCCGCATGTACGCAGCACACTAGAAAATAATACAAAAATATTACATATTGCTTTTTACAAATATCACCTAAACTGAGAATCATAAAAAAATATTTAGAAAGTGTCGTGTCGGATATATCATCATCATCTGCCTAGCCTTTTCCCAACTATGTTGGGTTCGGCTTCCAGTCTAACCGGATGCAGCTGAGTACCTGTATTTTACATGGAGCGACTGCCTATCTGACCTCCACAACCCACGTGCCGAATAGATATTTTATGTTATAGGTATATTTTGTAACAAAAAATACTGCACTTATACAATATAGATACTTACTGCAAAATGATTTTGCTACGAATTTGCTTAGAAACATTATACAGTGTGGCATGGTTATCACATTTATTGAAACCACGTATTCTGCATTACTTATTTTAAACGTTCACAATTATAATAATTACAATTAACATTGTAGCCATGACACCCTTTTTTCGTTTTAGTATTTAACAATATTATACTTAATTTGTGATTATTTTAACAATACCATAAAGTTTGTGTTGAATTGTGGATACCTTGGCCCTGCGCGTGTCTAGTGCCTTATTATCAAGGCTGGTCTATTTCGTGGCAATTTTTACGTTGTTTATTTTGTTTTATAAATTCAGGTTTCTATTTTTGTTTATTTTATTATTTTAACAGACTGATAACAACTTGTAATAACCACTGTACTATTTAATTTGATAACCTTACCGCCACTATGTAAAGGTAGTGTGATCTGACCCATTGATTTGCACCCTGTGGGGATTACTGCACCATACCCTCGTGGAGTTTATTTAACGACTGCTAAAGATCTACGAATGACCGCCGGGACCAAATATTTACATGCTTATCGAGGCACCGAGGGGTCTCCGTATGTATTGATGATCACCCATCCACGTAACGACCTCGGCAAGCTTAACTTTAGTCGATTGACCCGTGCCGCTGTTATTACTTAGCTATGAGCTATTACAGTATAGTCTTTAAGAATAAATTAAATAAACTAACTTACCTGCCGCAACAGCCAAAATAATGGCCAATTTCAACATATTGCTTGATCGACAGTTTCATTACTGTTCAGACTTCTAATTTTGATTTTATATAAATATAGCTCTATTATTGTCTATAAATCTGATAACCAGATAACACATAATAATCTCAAAAGGATTCTAAGTAATTTTAATTAGGATTGATAAAATCGAGGTATAAATTTACTCGGCGGCAGAGAAGAAAGGTTATGAATCATGTCCCTAGGTGTGACGTGTGATGTACAGCTAAAATCAATATCAGAGAGATCAAAATCGCTGGGCCGCTAAACGCCGTGCAATCGTAAAAAAAAAATCTATTTTATAGCTCGTCTGACCTAAACCCATAGGTACTTTTTTTTTTTTTTCAGGATGGGAAATCATCAAATGACTCCTCCCGATGTTACGCTTTTCTGTGTAAAAATCATATGGACTTCTTAAGTCACAGAAAAGCGTGACACGCTATAGAGGTGATTAGTTACACGTTTAACTGTATTTAGAAGCTTTATATCCCACTATTCTTTGCAAAAAATACTGTTTGAATAACATAATTTAATTGTTATTGAAAAATCGTCGACGATCATAAAATTTAGGTTATATAAAAACCGAAAGAAAAACATCTACAAGGTTAATTTAAATTAGAATTTCAGGTTTAGGTTTTCCAATACCTAATTAAATCAGGCACTCGTAAGTGACACTACAAATTGGCATCCACAGGTATATTTTCAGATTCATTTGCTTTCATTTGCTTACATGTTCATTGTCACAATAAATCAGCCCGTACACTAGATACGAGTAGGTGCATCTGTAATTGAGAGTATGCGAGACACTAAAGCAGCCACATGAATATGACGATTACGTTTTATTATAATCACGTCTTCTTACGGTAACAGAAGGTACAAATTTCAACAAATGAAGGGTATTTGATTTTTACTTAATCCTGACATTGAAAGAAATTATAAACTAGATGTCTTCTAGTTTATAATGCCGCTCATCATTGGATCATCATTGCAATTGGATTTGATGGCACGGCTGGCGCAGTGGTTAAGCAATTGACTGCTGCGCTGCGTGTCGCGGGTTCGATTCCCGCACGGAACAAAGATTTGAATGTGGGGCAATGTTTAAAAAAATAAATAAACTCAATAACAGAAAATAAAATACCTATCTACCTAAATAAACCTATTTCTGATGATAACTAATCTAAACTCAATAAATAAGCAAAATCCCTAAAAACTAATATCTATACGAATGTCTAATCCTACCTTACAGTATTATAAAATAACCTACGGTCACTACGTACACTATCAAATATACTACCTATACTTTAAAATTAAAATCTATACCTACGACTTATAAAAATAAACCTAAATAACTCTAAAAACTAAAAGGAATAAAAAGGTCGCACTGAAAAGCACATTTTAGAATTGTAAGTAGCAGTTAAAATAAGAACGAACGCTCGCCACTCGACACGTCCGTTCAAATCAAAGTTCAAAAAATGTAATGCGCGCGCTCAGACTCTTTCCTTATATATGGTAGCGATCCATGGCGGCCGCGCGCCACGCGTGTTTTGCGAACGGTGCAAGCCAAATTCAACCTTCAGCACTACATTTAGAGCATAACCTGCCCAGGATATTAAAGAATAATTATACCAAGTTTCATCGTAATCGAACTGGTAGTTTTTGCGTGATGCCTGAACAAACAGACAGACAAAAAATTTTTTAATCACATTTTTGGGTTCGGTGTCGGTCTGGTAACACCCCCTGCCATTTATTTTTTTGATATTTTCAATGTACAGACGTCAGCAGGTCAAGCTACCCGAAACTGTCAAATTTTCCCAATCAACTTTGAACCTTAATGCTTTAGCGATAAAATTGAAAATCTACTAAAGAAATTTAACAGATTGTAGTAGCTTGATGTGCTGGCGTCTGTACAAAATTTTCACTTCTACAGATTTATTATAAGTATAATTATAGATATTATTATAAGTATAGAATAGATTAAGTTCAGGACAATCAATCCTTGATTGTGCTATTTTCACTAGCAAACTAAAGTCAGATATATTTCTCCGAGCTACAAGTAAGTGAAATCGAACGCATCGTTCATTGTAACTCAGATAAGGGATTTTAAATGTATACCTACCCGAAATATCTCGTGAATTTCCTTTGTATTCGTTCCAATCTGTCTGAATGCACTGCATCATTTGGATTCCAAATTTGACTACCGTAATCGAGATGACTGCGGACGTCAGCTCAATACAAAATTTTCAATGTTTTCATTTTATTGAATTCTTATCAGCTCGTCTCATTAAGGACATAAAGACAACATGCACACTACCGTCTTATTCCAAAACACGATCTAAATTTAGTACTGGGATTGTTACTAGGTTTAAACCATGACTAAATAAAACGTTATTATAAAATGAAGTTTTTTATCACTAGTTCTTGAACTAACTAAGGTACTAAAGTTAGTCCGCCGAGACCCCTAGTTTAACCATGGATTTGACATCGGTACTAATTTATTTGAGGTTATTATTGTGTCATTTTATTTACAAATCGTCAAAAATGGATATTGTTATAATTGATTTGATGGATTTGGTTATGCTGGAGACGTCTCGGCGACCTTACAGATGTCGTCATCGTGTAAATCCTTTTAAATTGAGTGACGAAGATTTTAAATATAAGTATAGGTTCACAAAACGTTTTCGGGAAAAAATTGTGGATGTTTTACGTGAAGATTTACTCCACGACCCTCGAGGATGCCCATTGAGTCCTGAAGTGCAAGTGGTTTACGCATAGGACACACGCGCACCCGCGTAACAACGAAATAACGCTGTCGGGATTATTATATTATTTTGTAACATTATTGTATTAAGTAAACCAGTTTCTTATTGATAATACAGTCCACTTATTCCGCAAGGATCTAAACCCAACATTACACAACTGGGCTCGCCATGAAGTAAGTACCCTTGGTCAATGCTAACATTACATTAAATAAAATCCAAATAATATCCCAATATTATTGTTTTATTTGTCATATTAAAATAACAGAGACGAGTCTAAAGATCTAATATGCGGTCACTTTTCAGGTGGTTTGTGATGCTGGCCTGAAAATCATGGACATTGTTACCAGATGACGTGGACCATGACTCCAGAATATTCCGAGGATGTAGATTGAAACAGAGGTTTGAGGCTGGCGCTTTATCTGGAATATTATTCGGTGGCTGTGGCTATCACTGCACTCCATATTTATTTACACCATTGCGTAACCCCACAACACCACAAGAAGAGAGGTATAACAGCAGCCATATATACCCGGAAGACGATGGAGAGGTGTTTTAGTTTAATGAAGCAACCAACGGTTTCGTTGCCTATTACGAGGCATAATCGGACACATCCACGCACGAACAAAGCATAACGAATAAAAATAAGAATTGTATTATTTGTTTCTTCAAAAGATAAACATTCGCTTCAAATGACGCGGGCTGTCGCCGAATGTAATTCGCTCCATTTCACGCTAGAGGTGTTAAAAATATAACAACTTGATTATGATCAGCGCGCCAAAAGTACAAGTTGTTCTTGTTCATTATATTGTAATCCAAACAAAGAACCATTTATGGCATATTTTTGTACTGATAAATAATTATTAAATCATTTCAAGTGTTATTAGATATAATATCACTATTTAGAGAAACAGAATGTTGCTTCAAATAAAGCCTGTACGAACGAATGAAAGAATGACATTTTTATTTCTTATCTGTGGATATTATATGAACCATGGACTTTCTTTGGTACTAACAGATCCTCAGATAGTCTTCGTTTTGTAATCGGGACACATTTTGATCCTGGTACTAATCTTAATACCGTCACAATCCTAGACTTTTTAGTCTTGGTTTAAACCAGTACCGTATGAGTTAACTTTGCCTTAGTATTATATTTTTATTAAAATATGATGAAAAAAAAAATGGCTCCTATGTCTTAGTTAGGCGTTTGATAGTCTTACACTTAATTGTATTCACAAAACATATTTAAAATAATTCCACCTCCTGACTCCATCATCAAATCAGCTCCTTTTTTACATTGTTTTATAGTTTGTTAGTTACAAGTGAAGCTAAGTGTGTTAATATGGAAGCATTGAAGAGTTATTGTGCTCCTCTTCTTAATTTTAATTATTTTCGTATCTCGAGAAATATTGGTCCTACGTAAATCTTTTTAAGAAACATTAAAAAAAACTTTATCGCTCATGGTGTCGCAAGGTAACACTATATTTTCAAAAATAATTTCGGTGAAAAATCTTCATGTGGATTTTTTTCCCAGACGAAATCCCAAGCGTGCATTATCATTTTTTTGTTTGACATTACATATTCCATTTATTGATGGGCGTGGAGGAGATATAGATTAATTTTCATCTACATCTGGAACTTACCGGACGAACTCTACCAACTTCGGACAACCTCTATCGGACCAACTGAAGTTTGAGTACTAGAAAAGTCAGAAATCGCAAAAACTTCCCATGCATTTCGTAAGGACAACGTGACGAGAGAGAACACAATATACCAATGTATGGTAACAGGCGCATTATTTCACTGGGCACAGAGAATGACTAAAGCAGATTGTTACAGATTTCACCTTTTAAATTTATCATATTCTTAGGGATCAGAAGCTTAATTAATTAACAAAAATAACAAAATTATATCCTAACTTAACTAAAACTATTCACAAATTAAAATATAGCTTCGAAAAATTCATCCGCATCGCTGTCGACTGGTAATGGAGCCAAGCCTAATTATTTTTTTAAAACTAAAACAGAATACGGCCTACAACTATTTAAATTTTAATTAGAAAAATAGTTACAAGAAAATAGTTCAATATTTATAATCACTAGTACGCGTCCGTCCCATCCGAGCTCCGCAACAAAAGTGCCCAAAGCGAATGAGCACATGGCTCATGGTGTGTCACCCCCTCCACTGACAGCGTCATCGCAGCGACGTGATGTCCCCACCCTCTCAGCTGTCAAATTCTCTAAGAATATTTATAATTATCATCCCGCTATACCATTACGCTATATTATTAGTGCAGTGGTGGCCTAGTGGTATTGGCCGAAACTTACGAGTTGTAGGTCGTGGGTTTGTAACCCGGCAGCGTATTGCCATTGTGTATATCAGTACAGACACCCATAGTCTGTACTCGATCACTTTGTGCTCTTAAAAATAACAAATACTCTAAAGCAAACTACGTATGACTACAGACCAGTCTGTATAAGTATACAGTTTGCTTGCATATTTTTAAAGCAAACTACGTATGACTACAGACCAGTCTGTATAAGTATACGGTTTGTTCGCATATGTCTAAAGCAAAATGTGACCGTGTTATTGTTTGTATTGTAGGGTATCCACGGGGTCATAAGACTTTAATTATATGTTGCAGTGTACTACGTAACAATATTGAACATAACTATGTTGTACGTGTTTATATTCTCTGAGGGAAGCTTCGTGCGACCCCCTCCATAGAAAAGGGTACAACATTTTTCTTCTTTTAAAGATTTTCCGATCTCTATGCTATTTAAGTATGTTTATCAACATAATTAAAAACTAGGTTTAAACGTTTTATTCTCTATATAAAACGTATAAGCCTAGGTATTTATTATGAAAATAACATTCTTAAATATAATGGAAATGGGAAAATATTTAGAAGTAGAAAAACGTTTCCTTCTTTTGTATCGAGGGCTCCGCAAAAGCCCACGCAAAAAATGCAGATCAAGGGCAAAAAATGCAGTAGCTATGTAAATAAAACAATATTTAAAAAACATTAAAGTATTTATTTTTGAAAGGATAAATCAACATTATTAACTATTTAAAACGAAACCTTATTTAATGTTTTTTTGCATTTGGCTGATTTTTATTAATATTTTCAGAGAGATTATGTTGTTTTTTCTTTCTCACATCTCTTCCACTTTGTATGCGCCCTTTTCCTTTAGAGATCCCTCTGTCCTTTCTCCTCGAAACAGATGTTGGTTGAACGCCTATTTTCCTAGATCTACACATCTTTATTCTCTGAATGGCAAAATTTTGGCCACGGCAGCCAAATTGTCTGTACTCGTATGTGTTTTGCTCTCACGGATTAGAGCAAAGTGTATTTTATTTTAGTCTGTCTCTGTACTGATATGCAGTATGCTCTCTAGCTACAAGAGCATATTGCGTGCGATTACAGAGCAACCCCTGTCTGTGCTAGTATACATTATGGCAATACGCAACCCGGCAGGGGCTTTACTTTGTGTAAATAATTTCATCACCACTGCTCTCGAAACGGTGAAAGAAAACATTGTGAGGAAATTGGCATGTCCTACAACCAAAAATTCGAAGATATGTGATATCTACCAACCCGCACTGGGCCGGCGTGGAGGATTACAGCCTCAATCCCTCTCGAAGAGAGGAGGCCTGTATCCAAGGAGTGGGAGCATTAAAAGGCTGATTATGTTTACCATTACGGAGCTTTTTTTTTTAATTGGTTTTGCTGTTTTACACTTTTTTTTCTGAATATCTATTTACATATACAATGACATGAACATTTGCTGTATAAAGTATTATATATATATATAATTATATTATTTAAGTATTGTGAATGTGAGGACAAGTACCTACAGTATACTTCAGTAGTATAGTACAGTAAGCAGTAAAGTCTTGGGATGTTATTAATATTATTTTTTTTTTTGCTGTTGTACACTTTTTTTTTAAATATCTATTTACATATACAATGACATGAACATTTACTGTATAAAGTATTATATTATTTTAATGATTGTGTATGTGAGGACTACGTGGTTCATTGTTTCCGTACTGGCGTGGATGGCCGAATCCGAAACTATGAAGAATAGCGAAAATAACTCAAAGGAGTCTCGGGCTCGATTTTGATAAAAAGCAAAACTAGATTTTTGGATTTTTGAAAAATCAATATTTCTAGCCAGGAATCTTACCCGTTGATTTTGTAAAAAAAAAAACACACACACACACTGTATTATTACACCATTGGATAGTGTCCCTAATATGGATCTAATTCTGGGAACTAATGACATACAATGTATACAATGACATAAATATTTACTTTTTAAAGTATTTTTTTTAATTATTCTGAAGGGGGACTATGTGGGCCATTTCTTTTTTCTGTTTTTCTTCTTAGTTAGTTTTAATTATGATCTGGCAGTTTGAGTAATTTACGCGGCCTACCCAAATGTCCTTTCTTTGTTATTGTTCGTCGAATCGTTGAGTTCCTCAAGTTCTGAGTTTAGCTGCATGATTTTTGACAAATGCGTGCACTGACTGGACTGATCCACTCAAACTGTGTGGTTCTTTCCTCCAAAGACCATTTCAGACACCAATCTACATGATCTTCACATGGTCTGACCAAGATGATGATGACGAAATGCCTGGACTTTAAAAGAGACTGTGACCTCTGAGTTTTTTTCAGCCTTTCTTCTCCGAATAGTCAGATAAGAAACGCCGACGTGCTGTAGTTTAAAAAAAAATGATTGACGTGTAAAAGTGTTTGTACAAACCTAATTACAGAAAATAAATCATTTATCATTTCCAATTTTCTAACTCTCAGCCGAGCGTTGAAAATGCAACTGTTTAAATAAACTTTAACCTGTTTATGTACAGGATGAAATTGAATAGGTGCGACAAATTAAAATATCTAATTCAGTGTGCTATAAAGTAAATTTAGAGCATGTTATTAAGGAAAGGGACGAACATACGTGTGCATAGGCGAACGACTAGCAATGTCGTCGCGCGCTGAAAAAGAAAACTGAAACGGCGATAATTCATGTCTACTTTTCTTATAGTTAGTTTGCACTATCTAAAACGATAATTACACTTTTTTTTAAATTTATACTTGGGATATGACATTATTATGATTATGTAACAGTTACTGCACCTTTTATTACGATTAGTCGCAAGTTTTCAATTTCATCCTGTAGGTATAGGTATAAAATCATGGAAAGAACTTTCCAATGCTGGCTCGTTATTAGTTGTTGGAGACACTTTGTACAGCCTCCTTTACTTTAATCCAGGTCAATGAAAGTGTAATAAAAAAATATTATTAAGCAAGAAAAAGTTTATTCTTTTCACAAAACAATCCAACCTTAGAACGGGAACTGCCTTCCAGTGTTGACTCTGTACATATCACTTTGACTGAAAACAAAATTTTCGACTCATTAAATTTTTGTAACTAATTAGTAAAAAACGTAACGTTCACAGATGGTTGTAATTAAAAACTACTGATTGTAAAGTTACTGTTATTATTATTTTAAGTTATGAAATAAAAAGTGGAAAGTGTCAGAATTAAAAACCGAATTACAGAAACATGATGCTTATTTACGAGTTAAAAAGGCAGACGTAATAGAAAGGTAGTAGCTCTATGACCTGTTGTCAAATTTTCTTTTAAGTAGTTTCCGTTTCTCTTCAATAAACAAAGTCAGGGTAAGTTTAGTTTAGGTCTTATTCAAGGATGCTTATCCAGCACATTGTATTTAAAGATTTGATATAAACATCTGTGGAACCGTACAGAAGCTGTAAATATGACGCATGAACTGAGAAGGATGCAACAGCAGAAATTAAGTATGTCAGATTGAGCAAGAAAATGCCTTTGTTATATTATGCTGTAAATTGCTGTTACATAATATTATAATGTGACAGAAATCTATTTTATTTGTTGACTGGCGTCGGTGTGATATCAGCGTAATCTCAAATGAAAGTTGAAGCTGTCATTGTACATACTTTAAGAAAGGTGTACATTAAGAAAATAAAAATACATACCCTCTTTTATAGTATTCTGTGCCACCCATTTTCAATGGATTTCCTCTACACCTGTTAAGGTTCATCTGCAAAGTTGAGCTGCATGGGTTTCCCACCAGGTTCCCATTGGACAAAGATGCTGCAAAGAGCTCGTAAGCCCGGTTATGGCTACAGGCGTGGGAGTAGCAGCCTGGTTGGTTGCTTCCACCGTTAGCATAGAAGTTTATCTGGCCAATTGTAGTTCCAATTCCGTTGGCAAGAGGACCTGAAGTATCCGTGTGGATAACTTCGACGTAGTCAGCGTCATCATGTCTCAAGCGAAGGGAATTGGAACCCCATCCACTTCCAGCTGGATCCAATCCTAGAAAGGCACCAAAAAAATGAAAAGTGATTGTTTGTCCCCAGGCGTTCTACACTGACGAGCAATATAAAAAGCTGTAAACTGTCTTAAGAAATCTAATCTCCTTAACCACACAAATTAGTTTCATGAAGTAAAACAAATGTTGAAAACCGTATTATATTGCACATTAAAACCGTATTACATACTGGCCCGTTCGAATTCATGGATAGAAAAAAGTAAAAAAAACATTATCCTTTCATAAGTTTGGATTACATTTGAAGACTTAAATTTTCAAGTTCATTTAATTAATGTTTTTACCTTTGCGTATCGATTTATTAACTAAAAAGGCTTACGACAGACATTGGCTTGTAAATAAAGGTATCCTTAATCAGGTACGATACAGCAACAACTTTTACAGACCAGAAGGGACCCAATCAGTGAGTGGACAAGACAAAGTCAAACTGGACTAGACAAAATCAAACTGGTTGCTAATGTAGTTGTATAATTTTTTATTTTTTTATTCTCTTTGACATTGATTTGCATTCTGTAATTGCTTAAGTCACCCGGAATTATTACTCCGTATTATTTATTTATGAAAATAGTCTACTTTTGGAATGTTTGTAAATATGTGAGCACCATGTACCTATCACATAGTCAATTTATATGTCATGGTTTCATTAATTCATTTTAATTCTTTTACCTATTGTGGTATAGTAATTTTATGTTTAGGTGCATCGTCTTCACATATAATTATATAATTAATGTATGCAAAATATTGCAAAACATTTTAAAAGAGTGGAGTTTCTTGCCCATTCTTCTCCATACGAAAACTACCTTTTGGAAGGGGCGACTAGAATCAATTTTATTTAAATTTTGACGTTCAAAAGTGCCTTTTATGTGCCTAATTGAAATAAATGATTTGACTTTGACTTGACTTTGACAATCAGGGGTCGTCTTGCAGAAGCCAATTTAAAGCCTTACCGGCCAGCAAATGGCCCAAAACTCAAAAAGTATCATAAATTTGCAAGATTAAGAAGCTATGCTGCCCGTGAGCACATGGAATGAGGGGAAGACGAATGGGGCAGATTAATGTTCTTTGCAGAATCAAGATTCGTGTTGTATAATCATGACGGGAGGCGTCGCGTCGAGTGTACAGACGGCCAGAAGAACGTTTTATTTTTATTTTATTTTTTTATTGCTAAATGAGCCTGCTCTTCACCTCGATCACGCCTGATGAAAAGCGATGGATGAGGTCTATTATGGAATGAGCGTGCCCAGAAGATGTCTGTTCTGTCTGTTGTTAAATATGGGAGGGAACACAGAAGCCAGCAGAGAGTTCCACACTTTGGCTGTGCGCATAAAAACGTGGTGGAGAAGCGCTGAGTACGACTCGTCGGGATATCAACCAAGTGTGGATGGTACGCTGCACTACGTCTGTTGTTCGGTAGTTTTGAAGAAAAAGTTCCATATGGGGGATGTTCTGTACACGTGTGGGCCGGTATTTTACCAAATGGTCGCACGGCGCTAGTGCTGATAGAAAATGGCCACCTGACTACAATAAGATATGTAAACGAGATTCTTAATGAACATGCCTGTCCGGATTTGGTCATTAAGGGCGACAATGCATTGTTTATGCATGATAAAGCCCGACCCACACAGCTCGTGTGTTAAACGAGTACCTTCAAGACGTGTGAATCCATCAAATGGAGAGGCCAGCGAGAAGCCCTGACCTAAACTTATCGAACATGCATCCGACGAGCTTGGCGGATGTGTTAAAAGCTAAAATCTACCTCCAGTCACACATCATACCCTAAAAAAATCACTAATTGAAGAGTGGGAGAATATTCCTCAGCACATGCTGAGGAATGTGGTGCTCAGCATGTGCAAATCGTGTTTTTTTAATTAAAATATAATATATATGTATACAACCATCACTCACCAGTGATTCTAGCAGGTATTCCATGGGTTCCGCGCAACTCTCTACCAGCGATACCGGCGACATGTGCTCCAAGGCCAAACCCAACCAAGTGCAGTTTGCTCACATCCAATGGAGGCTTTACCTCGGTTAAATATTTTATTATTTTTACCAATTCTTCAGCCACAAGTGGTACGTTTGACGATGCCACCGAGTAACTCAACAAAGCTTCTGCTTCCCAGTCAACCACTATAACGTTATATCGTACTTCCAATTTCAGTATTTCTGAAAGAAATAAATAACTTCATGAATGGTGGATATTATGTATAACAATAAGGTTGGAAAAAGGCTCATTTTCCATGAAATAATACAAGGAGTAGATGTGGCCTTAACAGAAATGTATTGTTTGAAACCCACCGTAAATAAATTCATCTAAAAAAATGCGTTGTGACTAAAACTAAAAGGTACTCTACACGCTTTTCTTCGGAATACAGTTTATTTATTTATTTATTTATTTATTTATTTAAGGACTTTGGAAGACTTACAGCTAAATACAATAATGATAAATAACAGTATGATAATCTGACAGCCAATTACAGGTCTTCACGTCTAGAGCTTGTCTGGTATAAAAGTACTGTGGAACAAAAAATACACACTGCAAATATTGCCAAAAAAAAAAAACATAAGTATATAAAAATAAAAATTTCCAAGTAGATCATCACCTAAAATATGTAAAAACTAATATAATATAATTGTGGCGGGTTTCTTTCCCATCAAACCAAGATGTTAAAAATTCAATTTAAAAAGTAAAAAGAAAACAAATTCTGAAGAATTCAATCTTTAAAGAAATTCGTAGCTAAACACTTTTTTGCCGAGGTCACACTCGTTTTAAAAGATATTATTATATATATTATTATACCTCGAGGTTTGTATAAAAATCACCAGCATAGGCACCTATGCTGGTGATTTACCATACTTGTAGTACTTACCATGCCTCGTTAATGTATTGAATGGATCGCCAGGGCTTCCACCGTGTCCATGGATCAATATTATTGTATCGTCTTTGAAATCTATAAAAGTGCCCTCTGGCAAGGCATCGTGGCCTGCAATTAGCTCTGGTACAAACGGGTTATTCCTTTAATAAAAATAAATATATCACAATTACTTTAAAACACTGAAATTCAAATACTAAAGTTTTAAATTACCTGCTGTGACGATTAGTAAATTAAAGTCATTTTGTTAATTGAGAAGAGCCTAATAAAGCTAGACATAGAGCTCCCCAATCACACGTCATTTAACTCGAACCTTGGCTTCCCATATCTTGCAGTTACCAGCCACCCCACTCAGATCGTCTGTCTATACCAAGTCTAAGGGCATCCTACCATAGGTTTGCAGATTCGTGGATTCCACTCAACATCTTTTGTGAACTAGGCACTTGGGTCCGTCACCCGATCTAGGTACCTATTTAAAACCAGGAACTATTTCGGTTCAAGGGGTTTAGCTTTCCGTCCGATCAGGACTAGGCCCGTGCCGGACGGCGTGTACGTGTTCCACGCGCGCCTCAAAGAGATGTCAGCAAAAGCGACGGGGCCCCATAGGGCCGAAGCCTGCCAGGGTAGCGGGAACATCCGAAAGGGTTTACCGCTGCCCTGGAACATAAAGGGCTAAGGAAGGAACACGGGTGGGTTTTAGTCAGTAAGAGTCTGACACTCCCTCCTGCTCCACCCAGAGCGGGAGGAGTCATTTGATGATTTCCCATCCTCAAAAAAAAAAAAAAAAGGGGTTTCCTTTACTAGGGTGTCTGCAAATGGTGTTTAAAAAACCCTTACATTAAGTATTACACTGTGAACGACTGTTAAAAGGACACCCTTCAACCCCATTATACATCGTGTCACGAATTAGTTAACCCCTTTGAACGATACAGTCCTATTGCATAGGGTTACCTCTTTTTTCGATGAATGGATTAGTAAACCTTTTCTTAAACCTTTATACCATGAACGTAAACTCAAACTCAAAGTATTTATTTCAATTAAACCAATTACAGGCACTTTTGAATTGTCAAGGGGTCGGTCAGTCAGAAAAATTAAGCTAGTTAGCCCTTCAATATAGGTTCCGGAATGATACGGCTAACCCATTCAAAGTGTTAACATAATAATTGGGTTTCCGCTGCATTGGGTTTGAAAAAGTTAAGCCTTACAAGATGTTACCTGTTTGTAAAGAGTAACCGAGAGCACGGGTTACCGTTTGAACGACTTAACTTGCTGTAACGTCTAATTTTTCTTTTCGGATTTGTTTCTTACTTACCTCGTGTATAGGTGATACGTATTCTGCGCTCGTACAGTACAGTAGACTAGAAATATAAATAAAAACACTTAGTATTAAAAAAAAAAACATTAACCTGCATTGAAGTCTGGTAAAACAGCTAGGAAATTTCTAGGAACCTTGAATGTTGTTAATTTGTTTGAATTTTGGCTCCCTGGCCGCGCACCAGTCAAAATAATATTAAAAATATAATTATGTGCCAGATAAATTGTACCAATTAAGATTATTTTTATAAGATTATATATTAATGTAAATGTAATTGCTCGCTGGATACAAAATTAGTCGTGCAAATCCAGCAATAATTATCGACGTACGTCGAAACTACTGACTGTCATTTTTCGTCGTGCAACATTCATGACCTTGGCGGGACGTATAACAGTCAGGTGAAATGTTAGTAATGTGTATTACTAACATGGATTCCCCAAGTTTACAAAAGTCACGGACCATTCGGTCGGTTCAGGAATCCGGGAGTGTTCCCGGTTTCGAAATCGAGCATCTGTGCATAATTACATGTATGTATAAAGGTGTAAAACATCAAAATAATTTAATAATTATTAAACTGCATAAAAACCCTTCTTGACAGTTTTTGAAGCCGACATTATAATCATCATTTTGAAAAAAAAAAAAACAAAATTACAGACTTTTATATTTAAAAAAAAATGCAGAGTGGCCCGATTCAGGTGTCCGGAAGTGTATTTTCAACCAATCAATTTTGATTTGGGTCTCACTTAGGTACAATAGTCTGTAAAATAGAAAAAATATTGTAACTTACCTGCCACAGCAGCCAAAATAATGGCCAACTTCAACATCTTACTTGATCAACCGTTTCCTCACTGTGCATAATTTGCAAGTTCCTTTCTTTTATAAACAGATAACTATTTTTGTCAAATCAGATAACACATGATAAACTCAAATTCCATCAGATTCAAAATTAAAATTATGATTGCAACTATATTTTTACCTGATAGCACACAGGAGAAGGTATGAATCTTACGTAAGTAAAGGTATAATTAGTGACAGTTTGTTAGGTATCTCATAGGCGTGCTTAACTTTATCTCTTTTTCTTACCCCCTTATCAAAGCGCGGAGTAAAGTTACAACCAGAATACTTATTAGCTGCAAATTTTTGAGGTTAAGTTTGGCATTCAATATTGCAAATACTTCGAATTCCTTCCTGTCGCGTCCACCTTCTAGTTTTGACGGAACCTGTCCAGTTCGTCCCGCCATCTCCAACGTGGTCTGCCGGGACCCCACCTCACTGTCTCACGGCGTCAATTCTGTGCTATTTGGGCCCATAGCACGCGGCAGACATGTCCTGCCCAGTCCCATTTCATTTGGGCAGCCTTTTGAGGCACGTCAGCTATCTTTGTTTTGGAGCGCAGTATTGTGTTTCAAACACGATCCATTAATTTAACGCCCAATATACTGCGCTCTATTGCTTGTTTGCAGACCTTGAGTTTGGACTTCTGGATGTTAGTCAAAGACCACTACTGACTAAAATAAAAAAGTCACTGACTGACTGTCAAAGATCATCAACTTTTTAAGATGAGATCCAATAATCCTCAGTTTTATGTAGGTCCCCTAATTATGCGGTTCTATGTCATTCGGACGGACAGACATGACGAAATGACGATTGTAAAGGTTATTTTTTACCACATGGCTATAGAACCCTAATAAAAAGTGGTAATAATAAAAAAACGGAATAAGATTCCGATTGTTGATCGTTATAAAATCTTACCTATTATCGGATTGTAATTATGATTATTATAACGTGATTGCATAGTGTTGCAAGAATGGAACTGATATTATCTTATTATTGTAGGAATTATCTGTACTTCAAAAGGTATTATTGACGTAATAGCTGTTTATTGCATTTCTAATCAGGATGTTGGTATTAGCGAAGGAACCTCGAAGGAAAAGTAGGTACCTACCCTAAATACTAAAGTTAATAGGAACCATGCCTTTATTTTTCATAGTAATTAAATGGCATTACATGCTGAACGTTGTTCAGTTGTTTTACATAACGGAGCTGTTTTGTAAAATAGCGGATTCTACAATCTATCTGCAACATATAGAATCGCTAGCTGTTTTACAAAACCGCTCCGTTATGTAAAACAGCTGAACAACGTTTAGCTGTTTTTCATAATTATTGAACTTGTAACACTTTTTGGATACAATAATTCATATAAGAAACCGAAAGAAAAAAGAAGTGCAAAATAAGTCGTGCTAGTTTTGCAGTTATTTTTTATATGTTTACGATGTTTTTAACCATTTCATGGTTAAATCTGTAGCAAAGTGTTCTTAATGCTTAGCCGTTTGTTGATAGAAGACGCGACACAGTTAATTACTTTTGTAGGTATCATCGTTTCTATTGTACTTAGGTACGCCAATTTATTATTATTTCAAATAAAAAAAGAACTTTATTTAGGCACTTTACTTTTAAGCTTCAGAAACAGGTGTATTTTTTTATATACAGGTCTTTTTGGAACGAAGTTCCTTATAGCGCGTTGCGAAAGGTGGCTAGACGGAAAAAATTAAGACCAAAAGTTGGAACGACACTTTTGCTATAGTAAGCCGTGCGGCGTGCGCGTGTTTCTCTGTCTCTCTCTCTTTGAACTTCGTTCCACCCGGGTGTCCCTTGACACCTCTCAAGTTTTTTTTTACTAACCTACGCTGTCCCACCTTTGGGCAAAGGACTCCCCTCCACTCCTTCCATCTTTTGCGAGCCCGCGTGTCCTACTTCCAGTTTTGACGGAACCTACAGGTCTTACAAACATAAAAATGGTCATCATCTGCCTAGCCTTTTCCCAACTATGTTAGGGTTGGCTTCCAGTCTAACCGAATGCAGCTGAATACCAGTATTTTACATGGAGCGACTGCCTATCTGACCTCCACAACCCAGTTACTGGTTAACACGATACCCCTTGGTAAGACTGCTTGTCAGACTTTCGGGCTTCTGACTACCCGTAACGACTGTCAAAGATCCACAAATGACAGCCGGGACCAACGGCTTAACGTGCGTTCCGAGGCACGGAGGGGTCTCGGTATGTAAAGATGGTCACCCATCCAAAGACAAACCGCGGCAAGCGTAGCTTAACCTGACCGATCGACCTGTGCGGCTGTTATTATTTCGCCACGGGTCCCACAAACATAAAAATGGTATCATTAAACAAATGATTTCATTGACCACCAGATAGCAAGATTTTATAGGTACGATCTTTGGTCATAAAAACATACCTACAACAAAGACGGAAATCAAGTGATTTTTTTTTACACGTATTGCCTTCATCTCTGACCATATAATACTAACTATCTTTTTCGTGCTAAAAAACTTTCTTCGAATCAAATCGTTACGTCATTCGAGAAAGTTAGTCGGTAAACAGGAAATCATCATAATTCAGGCGAAAGACGTCTTCTGCTGGATACAGACCTCCCACAAACATAAAAACAGGTTCTGTATTACCCGAATCCAATAATGCGTGTCGTGTATAATAACTATGCATGCTGTAGGTTGGCCGAAAGGCTAATAGATATTTATAAGCATATTATAGTATTCAGCTAGAACCTTCTGCACCTATTGTGATTTATTTGAAAATGGCAGCACCCCGTAGGCTCGTGGAAAGCTCTATGCTCTTGCAAGCCACACGGCCAACTAAGTGATTCTTTCAGTGAAACACAATCACACATCGCATCACACGCACATCAAGCTGGCATCTGTACCTTTAGTTCATAATATTCTTGGTTTATTTCTGTCGACATCTCAAAATCCAGTTGTCAAAATGTCAATAAATGGAACATTTGCTTCAAGTTTGATTAAATCAAAAAGTTTTCACTGTCTCTAGAGCCAAATGTTGAAAGTGTTCCAAGTTATTTTAACCCCTTAGTAGTATATTCAGGGTTAAGCAAGCTTTACTTTAAGCGTTTGATTTATTTTAGTATTATGACTGTAATATTAGAGGTCAATTTGCTCATAGATTTTGCGGAATAACATAATGTAGTTTTAATTCAAATTGAAGGTGATTGCTTATTTAAGCTGAGGCGTGTCCATGCTCTGTAGTATCAACCAATGAGGAGTTCACCTTGGTTGATACTACAGAGCATGAAGACGCCTCTTGTGTGTTCCTCTGGTGTTAATTTCAGAAAGTTTATTAATTTCAGTGGTAAATCGAATGATACATCACGAATACCAGCCAACAGCCCTAATGGGCCAAAGTCTATTTAAATTCGTAAGCTTCAACTGCAAATCTATTCATAGATCTATTAACGGTGTGAGACGACTTTGCCAATCGGCTGATATCATTGCACTTCAGGAAACGCGGCTCCTGCCGCACGACATAGCCTACCTCGAAACTATCCATAGATTTCACATTTGCGGGCAAGACAGCTGGGGATACGTCGTCGACCAAGATACTGCGCGGCCGTATAGTGGAGTGGCGCTGATCTGGAGAAGGAGTTTGTTCACATCGGTGTCAGTCACTGAGTGTAAAAGTGTGCGTCTAGTGGCGGCTAAGTTTATAGCGCAGGAGCGAGTGTTTATAGTTTTTTCGTTTACATGCCTACATACTCAGTGGACAACCTTATTGAGAATACGGAATGTTTAAGCAAAGTAAGTCAATTATTAAGAACGAGAACGTTGAAAGTGTATTTGTACTGGGAAATTTTAATTCAAACCCATGAGTTTACAGCAGTGCGTACAGATGACATATTTGCGATCATGCGTAAAAGATTCGCATCATTATTGTATCGAATGAGAGACAGTGACAACAGTGTCCTAAGTCTTGATGCTAGCAAAACTGAAGGAGTGAAGTTCACCTGATAAGATACCTGAGTGCAGTGTATTATATTTGTACCTGATTTGTTTATTTTTATCTTTAGTAATTATACTAACATAATTATGTAGTTTAAGTAATACTAATAAAATTATGGGTAATGTGCCTGAATTAAAGATAAATAAATAAAATATTATCATTGTGGTGTGCTATTGCGACTGTGTGTGCCTATGGCATTTGTAACTGTTCTTCTTCTGACTATTTTCTGTGGTGTGTGTGTGTTGCTCAATATAATCGTGAGTACCTATAGCATATTGACATCTTTGCCTTCTACACACCTCTAACAACTATAGACATAAAGTTGCATATTATAATAGCAAGATTCTGTTATATAATTCCAGAACGAAAAAGGGTGAAAATGACGAGGTAAGAAGTCAATTTCAGTTGGATTTAGGTTGCTTCCCATATAGAAATAAAACAGGTTTACACGATTGGATATAAGTATTTTTAATGTGATGGATTTCGTGCTCTGCGGTATGCAACATCGGAACACAGCTTCATTTAGATAATGTTATGTAGGCCAAAATGAGTAGGTACTTCATTATCCTTAAAATGAATTATAAGACAGGTAAAAAGTTATTTTGATTTCACAAAACAATCCAATCTTAGAACGGATATCTTCTACTGGTGTTGATTCTGTAGATAATGTTGTACCTAACTGAAAACAAAATTTTCAAAATATTGTTTTTTTCTGAACGTATATCGTAGGATTTTTTGACAAGGCAGAAACATAAATATCGTTAAGTATTTTTCTGTACCTTTATACCTATTTGTTATGGACCATTACATGATTGTACTGCTTTTAAAAGTATGATAAAAAGCACTTCCTCCTTAAACATCATCATTATATTTTCTTTGCTCCTGTTTCATGTTTATTATTATATAATTATATATATATTCATTTAGATTAGTATAATATACTTTGTGTATGTATTAATGGAAGCCAACCCCAACATAATTATGTATGTAGTTGGGAAAAGGTTAGGCAGATGATGATGTATGTATTAATTGTACCTATTATGTAAATTGTACACCACAGACTACCTACAGTATTTGTCTCTCCTTCTCCTTTTTTTAATCCATCCAAAGGTTGTCTTTAAATAATCGCTCTTAGCGATACGATCGCCCATTGTGTCACAATTTGTATTATTTCTATATTTATGTCTGTCATTTATATGGGGTAAATAATAAAGAGTAGGTATTCTATTTTATTCAAAGTTATTTCTTTTAAAAAAAACTAAAATACTACTTTCGTTTATTTAACGAAGAGATGGATAATTAAACATTTTGAATAAGTATGTAAAACATCATGGGCTAATGTGAAACTTTTTAGGTTATAGTAGATACAAATTTTACCTTCTTTTAGATAATTATGTACCACCCATATTCAATGAAGTTCCTCTACACAAGTTAAGGTTCATTTGTGTCATTGTACTGGATGGGGATCCACATAAGTGGCCCCGCATAGAAGCTGCAAAGAGCTCGTATGCCCGGTTATGGCTACAGGAGTGGCTGAAACAGCCTGGTTGGTTGCTTCCATCGTTAGCATAGAAGTTTACATGACCAATTGCAGTTCCAATACCGTTGGCAAGTAGGCCTGAACCATCTGTGTGGATAACTTCGACGTAGTTGGCGTCACTACGCGTCAAGCGTGCGGAATTGCTGCCCCATCCACTTCCAGATGGGTCCAATCCTGGAAAGGCAACATGAAAAAATAATGTTTCAAGTAAATAATTGTGAACCAAGCAATTTCCTACAACAAATAAAAATATACGGCAAGAAGAGAGAAAAAAAATCACTCACCGGTGATTCTACTAATTAAGGTTAAATGCCAGCTGTCTACTAGCAATGCCAGCAACATGAGCCCCAAGGCCAAATCCGACCAAGTGCACGTTATCCATGGTCGTCACTAGCTCAGACTCAATGTTAGGATCAGTCGCTGTAGTGGTCAGGGTTGGGTCCCTTTCCATGGCCGTTAAAGATAACCATCTTAGGAAATCGCGTAGATTATTAGCCACCAGCCGTACATTTGAAGATGCGACCGAGTAACTGTGCTTAGCTTCATTTTCCCAGTCAACCACTATGACGTTATGCGATGAGTCAGACCTTAATATTTCTGAAATAAAATTAAATAACTTAAGCAAGATGGAATTTGGGATTTCTGTAAATAGGATCTTAGAAAAAAAATCCGTTGTCTGACAAAGATGCACGCCTACATAATTATTATATAATATATTTTGTGATATTATATGCGAATTTTTAGTTAAGGTTTCAAATTCAAATCACATTAAAGGCCAGCCTACTGCCTGTTTGTAACTTAGTAAACTAGGAGGTACTTTGACATACCTGGCGTGATCATTCTATTGAATTCATCTCTCGCACTTCCACCGTGCCCGTGGATTAATATGATTGTATTGTCTTCAGGATTGTACACATCGGGCCATTTTGTATCGGTGCTTGTCATATGCACAGGTGAGTTACCCCTTAAAAATTAAAATTAATCATGTAGACGGTACTGTATGTTCGCAGAAACATCGTTGTTAAAAAGGAAATTGGGCAAATCTACCCCGAAGCCCAATAGCGTTAGGTTAAATACCAGTGGAAAGAGCTCATCAAGAAGAATATTTCTTAGTATGACGACTTCTCTTAATTTTTAGTACGTAAGCAGCTTCAGAGCTGAGGTGGGAGTCGCGTTATGTCCGGTACGCGTAAAGTCCGTATATGTCACCATCTCCTATTCTCGTCAGGCGTTTTAGGAACAATGTTTCTAAGAGTCGATCAGCCACAATGTTAAACCTGCCGAAACTTACATAAAAAGATCTTGTTTAGAAGAACGTTTGTTACTACCACGACTTGTTTGTTCGGCGTTAAATCTTCCTAAATGTGACGTCAACATCATCACTTAATGCTCGTCATAAGTTAACTAATTAATAATCATGCATTGCTAGTTGAGATAAAACGCGCGCAGTCGTTATCTGTGTTTGAAAGACTCGTAAAGGAACATGACTTGTCATTGTGATCTTGTTCTCGAAACTGTAATTATCTATTATTAAACTAATTTACTATTAAATTTATTTTCGTTATTTATATATTTAGTACTAACTGCGCCCCGCGTTTTCACCCGCATAAAATTCGATCCAGTGGGAATATCGGGATAAAAAGTATCCTATATGTTTATCCTGGTTATACACCATCTGTGTGCCAAATTTCATCCAAATCCGTTCTGTAAAACAAACATCCATCCATCCATCCATAAAAACTTTCACGTTTATAATATTAAGTAGGATGGATATATATTATGTACCTATTATTTAGGATATGCATATGTCGGAGAAGGTATGTCTGTCTCTCGTTAACATCAGGCATATTTTAATTACTGTGGGCGTACTATGGGTAGTGTTGTTTATAGCGCAATAGTAAAACGGTTTGCAGTTCAAATCACATTACAATTTACGAACAAGTCAGCCACACTAGCGAATCATACACTGTAGGTACACAACTCAACGACACATGTTGTTCGTACGATGTCCAATGTTTCGATGATCCTGAGAGCTCTGCTCACACCGTTCTTGTAGCGGTCGCTCCCGTCCACCTCCACGAACTCAGGCTAGACTCATGTCTAGCGCCACGAGATGGCGCTGGCGTTCCGAATAAACGAATAACTCCGACATATACATATATCTGTGTATCTATTTTAGTATATTATTACACCAACGACAACCCCATTTTATATCTAGCCAAATCACTGTCCATTCCATGGTTGCCTGGTAGAGATCGCAGAAAACGATAAGGCCGCCCATTGTATATTTTTAGTGTTTGATCAATTTTTTTTTTGTTATTTATTTTTGTGGTGTACAATAAAGTATATAATTATAAATAAATAAACAGTAACTTTTAAACATCATCTATGTTATAATAACATAAATATTACACTAAAGTAGTCTCACCTATTTAGGTCATTAACTCCGACTTGACCGACAATCTGCAAAAGTCGTGTTAATAGCAAAAGTTCTCCTTGAAAAGGTCTTTCCATCGGTGTATATCTTATGGCTATTAGACGCCAAGAATTCCTTAACTTCGGTGCCCAAGTGGTCACATATTTAGGTCATTAACTCCAAACTGACTAACAATTGGCAAAAGTCGTGTTACTGCAAAGGTTCTACTTGAAAAGTTCTTTTCATTGGGATATTTCTTAAGGTTGTTGGGCTTAGGGGTAGAAACCCATAGTTCAGTGGACAGTTTCTTTGCGATCGACAGGTTATGACTAAGTATGTCCCAGCGCCGGTTACGTAGGTACTACAAAAGTTGAAAAAACTGAAAGACTTTTTTTCTGAGTAGGTACTTACCTGGTATAAAGGTAATAAGTATTAGCCGCTTGTACATAGTACACTGCAAAAAAAATAATATGAAAAATCCAGGCTGGATAGTCCTTGTGCTGTTGGTGCTGATGGATCTAAGTTTTGAAGAAATATTGTAAAGAATTTGCCCAGTAACTTACTGCGATCACCAATCCGTTTGCGTGTTGTTTTGACATTTGAGTACCCTCGGCCTGATAGCGTTAATTACCTAAGAATGATAATGAAGCCGTGAACTTTTTTTATTAGATATGTCGTGGCTATTTTAGGCCGTTTTCTGTCATTTCTTGAAAAGGATGATGACGTGGCCAGCTAAAATTGTTATAATTAAATAGGTCGTTATTATTAAATAGGGGCCACCCCTTTTACATTGGACTATTGTTATCAACCTGGCACAAATACAGACTCCGGGCTGCTACTACAAAAATCTATGAATTTAGAGTTATCAATAACTCTAAAAGTTAAGGACAGTGTCCTGTGAACATTTTCTTGTAGCAGCAATGGTTTAGGTACCTGTCCTTACTGCCCCGTATCAAAAAGGCAAAGTTAAGTTTATCCCTCAATTCGTTTATCTTTTCGTTAGAGCAATTTTCGGTACTTTCATAGTTTATGAACGTTAGCAATTTATATAAGTACATAGATTGTATCTCTCAAGACAGTAATATTTTAATTATACGTTTTGGGGACTGATTTATTAGGAAAATCTTCGAACATCGATTCGATGACCGAACTATTTACTTAACTAAAAGTGCTTACGGAACCCTCGGTGCGCGAGTTCGACTCGCACTTGGCCAGTTTTTTATTATGTATTTTGCCATACTCACAGGTGATGGAGTCAAAGAAAATTAAACTCCAGTCTCCAGTCAGTTGGACTGACTGGAGGACTTGATTCAGAAAGGGGTACGATCATAGAATCGCCGCACCGCGCCCGCCGGCAGCGAATAGAAACGCCATTTTACGAATTTTTAAAGCCCCCACATTTTGCGATTTTTCAAAGCCGCCACATTTTCAGAATTTTTAAAGGCCGTCAGATTCTATGCGGGAACGGTGACGGTGACTAACATGCTTGGTTTGCATGGAAAGGTTAAACAATTCGTACGACAGAATACCGTGTCTGGCAGCAACCGCCATGACGTCTACGTGGTTTGTGGCTAGAAGGTTCGGCGGATTATTTTAAATGATTTATATGCAATTATTTGAAAATTTTATTTGTATGTATAAAAAAAAAAAATTGGACTGTGGGTAAGATATACGCAGCGAGCCTACAGAGCCCTGCGCACTCAGTACAATAATGCGTTCAGAATGTTGTTGGGTCTGCCGTGGCGGTGCAGCGCGTCTGGGATGTTTGCTGAAGCGCGCACTGATGGTTTCCACGCCATCATGCGCAAAAAAGCAGCTTTCCTGCTAGCCCATATACGGGGTAGCAACAACGGCATTCTGAACGCAATAGCAGTACATTTTGACTGTCCCTTTCAGAATCAGTGGGTCATGTCGTGTGTAAGTGTGGCGAGTCATGGCAAATTGTAAAAGTTTATGTACTGTGTACTAGGTTAAGGTTTCTATGGGTCTATGCCACCCGAAATAAAGTTATTATTATTATATACTTAGGTACAATAAATAAGGAAAGGAGATAATGAAGAAATCAAGTAAACTAACTTACCTGCCGCAGCAGCCAAAATAATGGCGAACTTCAACATAGTGGTTGATCAACCGTTTTCGTACTGTGAATAATTTGCAAATCGGTTTGTTTTTATAAAAGGCTATCTATTATTGTCAAATCTGATTTCTAGCATTGTCTTTTGACTGAAAATGGTGTTCAAAACATATACTTTATCATCAAATGTTATTTAATTTTACCGAAATATTTCCATTACATTATTTTTATAAAATGGGTCATAGATAAGATGAGTATAGTTATGTGATTGAGTATTATTGTTATTTGGCAATGATGGTAGCGATATTATCTTGATTGGCTATGATTACCTTGCTAATTATGCGTCGCGCTTCAGGTGTTATTGTAAACAAATTAATGACGTAGGTAATTACTAGAACTTTCTAGCATTGCGGCACGGTTTGACGGCACGGTTGGCGCAGTGGTTAAGCGATTGACTGCTGCGCTGCGTGTCGCGGGTTCGATTCCCGCACGGAACAAATATTTGTATGACCTACATGTATTTGTTCCGAGTCTGGGTGTTTTTCTATCTATAATATGTATTTATTTACAAAAAAAAATGTATATATGTAGTTTATCATCTTGTTACCATAACACAAGCATTAGGTTGCTTAGCTTGGGACTAGATGGCGCTGTGTGAAATGTCCAGGGATATTATTATTATTATATTATTGCCAAGTAAGTTGTGCCTATTTTTTAAATTATTTAGAGTAATTTTATGACTTCCTTTATTTCATTTAAATACTTATAAATTACATTTTTAAATATTTTTGTAAACAAAAAGATAAAAAACAAACATTTAATAATATAAAAAATTGTAGCCCAACGGTATCGGCAACAGGGTCCAAGTTACGGGTCTGAGCTCCAGAGAGAGGAACCTCCTCAAAATGCGAGCAGTGTCCAGAACTAGGTACCGTGTTCTAAATCAAATCATCCAGGTGCCCAACGAGAGCCTCCTCAGGTGTTGTTCGAGGCTCTTGGCTATTAAGCCATTGTCTGTCACGACTATCGGCACAATGATCGCTGAGTCCACATCCCACATGTCGCCAACCTCGCGAGCCAAGTCTAGATACATTACTATTATTATTACTTAATTATCATGAATATGATAGAAGTGATTATGTTTATTAATAATTGGACTAAAATATATTCGCGATCCTTAATTTAAATCAGCTGTAAAAAGTGATATTACCATCCGTCAGTGTTGTTTTTGTTTTAAACAAAAATCAATTACAACAGGTAGGTATTACGATAAAAGCGTACCAAATATCAATCTAAAAAAGTGCCGATCCCTTGTTCACCTTTCGTATCCATCAAAGCCATTACTTATGCCAGCATGGGCCATCTAATGAGTTACCTGTAGCAATAAGCTGTGGTTGAAGCCCTGTGAAAGGGTCGTGACCCGAGCAATTTAGCCTCATGACACCAGAAAGGGTGTAAGTCGACCCAACGGTAATTGCACATAGTGATATTAACAGGAACATTCTTGGTTCCTTATTGTTTCAGAATGTGTTCAGCGATTTTCGAGAGGAAATTGACGGAACCGTCATGGCATCGTTCCAGTAATTTACCTACATAAATATTGAAGGAGTTTCCCTTTGGCAATATTTATACAAGATGTAACAGAATACACGCAAGTCCTATATTCAGCAATCAATTATGAACAAACTACTTTCATAGTTTGTTCATAATTGACTACTGAATAGATTGTTGAAAACTTTTTAAATAGATTGTTTTTTAGGGTTCGGTACACTGTACCAAAAACGGAATTCTTATAGGATCACTACGTTGTCCGTTTGTCTGTACATCCGTCTGTCAAGACCCTTTTTCTCTGGAACGCGTAAGGGTATCAAGTTGAAATTAATATCAAATACTCAAGTCTATGGTCCCTTGCAGCAGTGAAAAAATCAAACTTCTAAATCGACGTGATCAAAAGATACGGCCTTTTATGCTCCGTTTTTGCCGCATATTTTGACACTCGCAAGGGTATCAAAACCTATAGGGTAGCACAAGTAAAGGAAAAAATCCAATAATCTAAATTTTCGAAAATCGATTCGATGACCGAACTATTTACTTAACTAAAAGTTCGTACGGAACCCTCGGTGCGCGAGTTCGACTCGCACTTGGCCAGTTTTTTATTATGTATTTTGCCATACTCACAGGTGATGGAGTCAAAGAAAATTAAATCTACAAGGCAATAAGACTCAATATTTTAAACACACAAAGTATAGTGCTAGGGTCAACACGACTTTCTTAATAATAATAGTAAGCTTCATAAAAGTAAAATTTTGGTCATTGTATTAGGCTTTTAACTCAATACGCTAATTGGGGTGTATTAGATCTTGCGTGAATTCTGTTACATATCGTCGCTTATCTTTCTAAAAGACGTATCTGCATTTTCGTCAAAAATGAGTTATTCATACTAGTTAAAACAATTTTGAAGACGAAACGATCGGTCTAATAAACGTATCTGTATCTTCAAGCGTTACCGAGAAAACACATTTTGTCAGGTAGACGTAAGTAGCTTTTTATACAAATGTGCTTTCTGCTAACCGACGTAAGTACATACGTTATTTAGTTAGAATTTTTCAGAATCAATATTGTAGGCAAAAAAGAGCCCTATCTAAATACGTCTTTTAGTGTGAACTAAAATATCGAAAGAATGATTATATTTTTTCACTTACGCCTAAATTTAACCGAACATTTTGAAGATGAAACAGGAGTGCGGGGTGCTGGGTTTACAGATCACGCCACCCCGTTGAAATGCCAGCAAAAAAACTAGGACCTCTATGCAATCTCAGTTATTGCCAACATCTAAAGCGAGACTGTTACAAATTTGATGAAGAATGTCGTCAAATTATATTTGAAGACTATTGGTCACAAGGCGATATACAACGTCAGCGTGAATTTGTAGCCAGACATGTCGAAAAAACTGAAACTCTCCGAAAAACAGCTGGAGTAAATTCGAGAAGAAAATTAACGTTTAAATATTATTTGACACTTAATGGAGTAAGAGGCAATGTTTGTCGCTATTTATTTTTGAATACTCTGACCATAACTGAACGCGTTCTTAGAACTGTAGTCCAAAAAGTGTCAGAGTCTGGAGTTGACATGAAAGATAAACGTGGAGGCCGTCCTCAGAGCAAGCAAGAACTCGACGCACGATCTCGAGATCTATGTGTTAAACATATAGATCGCTATCCTAGAGTTGAGTCTCATTATTGTCGTGAAGGTAGTACTAGAGAATACCTTCACTCAGATTTGACCGTTAAAAAAATGTACAGAATGTTTATCAGGTCTCTGGAAGGAAATCCATTGAAACCCAGGTTTTCCACCTACAAAAGAGTTTTTAAAGGGAAAATTTGTCTTTCCACCGCCCGAAAAAAGACCAGTGCAGCCTATGTCTGACATATTATAATGGGACCGAAGAGGTGAAAGCTAAACTGCAAGAAAAATTTTAGAAGCACCAATTTGATAAGCTTACTTTTCGCAATACGAGAAAAATGTGTTTATACGAGGCGAAAGAAAATCCTGGCGTGGTACAATGAGTTACTTTTGATCTTCAACAGGTAATTCAAATACCTATAACAAATAAAAACGCAGTATTTTACAAGAGGCGTTTATCAACGTTTAAGTTAACGGTTTATGACTTGGGTACTCGTGATTGTTGCTGTTTTACATGGTATGAAGCTGTAAGTAAAAGAGGAGCATCAGAAATATCGACTGCCTTAAACATTTTTCTCAGAGAAAGCGACAGAAAAGGCTTCAAGCGAATTTATCTCTTTGCAGATGGTTGTGGAGGCCAAAATCGCAATTCGATTGTGGCTGCTGCATTGATTTATATCCTGACTAATTCTATAAACATTGAAGAAATCACTTTACGATTTTCAATACCAAACCATGGTCAAAGTGCCGGAGATTTTGCTCACAGTGCAATCAGCTATGCTGTCAAAAAAGCTGGAGATGTTTTTATACCAGCTCAGCTTATCCCGATAATAAGATTAGCTCGAATATTCAGCCTTACCGAGTACATATTTTCCTTATTACATACTGAATTTCTCGATTTAAAAAAATGTCTACAGACATTCAATTACTCTCATTGAGAAAAGACGACACAGGAGCTCTGGTGAATTGGACCGAAATGACCGAATTTCGCGTTCAAAAGTCTGATCCAATAAAATTTTTCTTCAAAACTTCTCACGATCAGGAATCATACCGCAGTTTGACTTTAAAAAGACAAAAGATGTTTCTTCGTTACGCTGAAATCCGTCCACCAAAATAGCGACTGAAAAATATGAAGACTTAATGTCTCTAACAAAAGGTGATAGAGCTGTTATCAGACATCCCGATTATGTTGAATTGTACAAATCGCTTCCTCATTGATTTATTTATATTGCTCCTACCAAAGACTGAATATTATGGTAGTTTTAATGATTAGATTAGAAATACTTTGTGTTCATAACTTTGTTTTTGATATGTTTATCTCCTTAAAGTTATTATTTTATAAAGTTCGTATTTAGTATAAGAAAGAGCCCAAGACATTTTTATCATAATTAGGTACATAACGTTGACTGTGATTTGATTAAGCTATTAAGAATTGCTTTATTTTTGCGACTGATTAGTTTTAATAATAATATCGACTGATTAGTTTTAATACGTTGGGGTTAACATTAAACCTAAATAATTATGAGAATTTAAATTAGAAGAGACTGTTTTTACGAAACTTTAGGATCTCATTTCATATTTTGTATTAATATAAGATACTAGGAACTGTTTTTTTAATAAGTACAAAATAATGAGCCATTTTAATAAATAAAAGTTGATTCTGAGGTTTGTGTGTTATTTTACTATCCTTTTTTATACAGACGTATCTGAAAACTATATGAAAACATTTTTTTACAAAGATCTAACAAAAGTGACGTATCTGTTTTAAATGCTTATATTTTTTTATCTAACAGTAATATTTACAATTCACATATATATATAGCAAGAATAACCAAATAATAATATAATTCATGCAATTTTATTTTGATCAGTCGCTTATTATGAGAGTTACAATTCAACAAATATAGTGCGAAACCGCAAAAAGCTTGTCCTGAAAAGTCACCTCAATGTTAGTTCCGTCAGTTAGTAAGATAAGCGACGATATTGTATATTTCTGTATGAGTTACAAACGCAGAAGTTCAGGGTGCAAAATTCTGTTACATAAAGATCGTATGGCAATACTGGTAATTATGTACTACTGGGTAAGGGTGGAACACAAATCTATCCATCTATCCTGGAGGCAGAATAAGTGGTAATAAAATTAAAAAAAACCTACTGTCTTGCTTAACTATGTTTATAACTGACATCCATATGAATTATTATTTTCTACCAAAGTAAGCAAGACTAAAAAATAATCAACTTAGACTTCTTCAAAGTATCGAGACAACGCTCGGACCTCCTCCAAGACACGTCTGTTATTATAAGTTATATCAAACTATCGATCAGCCAACTTTCGCACGGTTTTTACAAGTTTTTATTTTTATTTATTTATTTATTATTGAACTTGATCAAACATCGAAAATTGTACATTATATGTAAGTTTAACATTAATGTAATATACACATAAACCTTCCGGAATAAATATTCTGAAAGATGGTGAAAACCGCAACAAAATCTATTCCGTAATTCTGAAGTACAACGAGACACGAAAAACGCCTTTAATTTATACGATTTGTAGATATAGATGTATACTTCGTGTACACTATTTCATGTAGACACATATTATGCCGTTAAAGTGAGGAACTATTTTGGATATCCTCCCGTTGTAGGTCAGTTCGGTCGGGATTGACGCATAGAGCAAGAAACTTGGCAGTCTCTTCGTGTAGCTCTTCCAAGTGCTATAAGTTATGAGGGCCACTCACTTGCTGACCCAAAATTACTTGGCAGACAATAGAACGGCTTGGAGACGGCTCAGTTTGGCCACTCAGCGAATAAGGATAAATAAGTGTCTGGAGCGATTGTTATTCAATTAATTTCATAGTCATCAATATTTGAAAGGTCAATAATTTCAAGCTCGAATGACTTTGACACTTTTGTTATGTTTACCTCCTCCGGGAATCAAGGTGCAATGTTATCAAATTGAAACTAATCTATATACTAATCTAATCTAATAATAAAGCTGAAGAGTTTGTTTGTTTGTTTGAACGCTAATCTCTGGAACTACCGGTCGGATTTGAAAAATTCTTTTAGTTTTTTTTTACCTCAGAAAGAACGCTAATCGAAAATGGAGTGATAGTGCGGACAGGCGATGCAATGCGACGGGGTGGGTCGGGGGAACAAGAAATCTCACGCGGACGAAGTCGAGTGCACAAGCTAGTATTGTATATTTATGAGATTATGTTTGACAGATAGGTTGCCTGGAGAAGAACATAGAACTACTTTTGATCTTGAATTGGTACTTAATCCTACTGTCCTACTAATATTATAAACGCGAAAGTTTGTATGGATGGATGGATGGATGGATGGATGCTCTTTCACGCCAAAACTACTGAACGGATTTGATGAAATTTGGCACACAGATAGGTTATAACCAGGTTATAACACATATGATATTTTTTATCCAGATATTCCCACGGGATCGAAACTTATGCGGGTGAAACCGCTGGGCGCAGCTAGTACAAAATACACCCAGACAAAGTCGCGGACAACAGTGAGTACCTGATCTACATTAAGTCAAGGATACTAAAGATAACACTTTAGTACTTACTGAAATCACTACCTGAGATTATAATCTAACAATACTTATAACATTATTTCTAGGTTAAAATTAAACCTTCGATAGAATATTACTTTTATCTTAGAAATCAATCAATTGATAGTATAGTAGCAATCAATGGATATCAGAAGCTTCACGGTCGTTGCAAATAATTATAAATAAACATATTAATATAACCCTGGAAGGGTTAGGCAGAGGGGTAGGTACATTACACCCACATTTCGCCAGTTATTATTAAGTCACGTGTAACAGGAAACTGAAAAATTACTCACGCGCATTACATAACACATTACATTCGATTACAGCTCCACATAACACCCTCACATACACTCACACGAATATATACCCCACACAAACACACACACACACTTACACGAACACTCACGCATACTTATGGCAACACCTCTTTTCGTAGACTTCTCAATATTACAATACGTTTCAGTACCTAGTAGATAACTTTTTTACATTTAATAATATTACATCCTCGCTGCATATTTTTATTTTTGCTATCCTAACTGCTTAACATTGTAACTGCTGCTGCGGCTGACCAGACTCCAAGAAGGAATCACTGGCTCTGAAGATACAGGCTATGCCTAGTTTCAGAGTCAGAGTTTCAGACACTTATACTTTATTTGCCAAAGCCCTAGCTGTAAAATAAAAAAATATAAAATATATATATGTCGGAGATGGTATATCTGTCTCTAGTTAGCATCAGGCATATTTTAATTACTGTGGGCGTACTATGGGTAGTGTTGGTTATAGCACAATAGAAAAACGGATTACAGTTCAAATCAGATTATAATTTACGAACAAGTTAGTCACACTAGCGAATCACACACTCACATAACTCAACGATACGGAACGCAATTGACAGTTTTATGCACATGTTGTTCGTACGATGTCCAATGTTTCGATTCTCTCGAGAACTATGCTCACACCGCTTTTATAGCTGTTGCTCTTGTCCCACCACGAACTCAGGCTAAACTCTGTGTAGCGCCACGAGGTGGCGCTAACGTTCCGAATAGTCAAACGAATGACTCCGACATATATACGAGTATATAGGGGGGCTGGAGGAGCCTGGATGCTGAGGCTCTTCCAGCTTCCGGGTTGCTATTGAGAAATTCCACATGGAAAAACTCAATATCACTTTTTTCGACCCGGGAATCGCACTCGTGCTCGGCAGTAGCGTTTGCGACCACTAGACCACTATACCCAACATGTCAATATATTATTATTATGAGCCTGTGTTGTTTCTGCAGCGTCACTGCAGGGCAAAGGTCTCCCTTCCCTCTTTGCACTTTTCCCGGTCTACTGCGATCTCTTTCTGGGCTGAAGATGGTCAGTAGTCGAAAAGCCTCGACGAAATCCAGCCTTTTCGTGAGGTTGGTGGAGGTCTAATGTGCCTGATAAACGGTTTTCAATAATTTTGACAAAAACCTTGCAAAGATACCAAGCTGATTTATCTCCTTTCTTGTGCAGTAAGATTATATTGGAATGACAGAATTTACTCGGGAACATGGTTGTATTTGTCTTTTTTTGTTTTTGTTATTATAATACCTACATAATATTTAAGCGATGAAACATTAAAGCTGCCTACGAAACTAATTTGCCTTGCGTTTCATGTGAAGAAAAACCAAATTCAGGATTATTTTCTGCGAATTATTTAACTTACGATTTGTAACAAAACTAACTTCTAGGTTTATTAGGATTCATATCACATAAGTAGCCTGACATTTTGGAATGGGCAAATTCGCGACACGTAACACGGAAATTAATTGAGCATTTCTGTGCAGACACATTTAACTATGAGTCTTTTGACCATGTGTATCTTATGTATTTTTATGTTATTTTTTATTTGTAATTGTGCGTTTCGTTTCTGCAGAATAAAATATTTTTCTTTCTTTTTCTTTTCTTTAATTTTGGGAACAATTTTACCCTTTTTTTTTTAACTAACCCTCCCATTACATGCGACTTAAAGCATAACTGGCGAATTGTGGGTATACTGTGGGTATACCCCTTCGGGGAATACGGGCGTGATGTTATGTTGTTATAAGAAATACCAACCAACTTACAAAACAAAAAAATAATTTCTCGAAAAATCTTGTTATTACCTTTACTGTATTTTTATCATCATCATCATCTGCCTAGCCTTTTCCCAACTATGTTGGGGTCGGCTTCCAGTCTAACCGGATGCAGCTGAATACCAGTATTTTACATGAAGCGACTGCCTATCTGACCTCCACAACCCAGTTACTGGGTTATACGATACCCCTTGGTAAGACTGGTTGTCAGACTTTCAGGCTTCTGACTACCCGTAACGACTGTCAAAGATCCACGAATGATAGCCGGGACCAACGGCTTAACGTGCTTTCCGAGGCACGGAGGGGTCTCGGTATGTAAAGATGGTCACCCATCCACAGACCAACCGCGGCAAGCGTAGCTTAACCTGACCTGTACTTACTTTACTGTATTTTAATGTTGGTAAATAAATAGAAAATTGGATTATGGATGGAACCTAATGGAAACAGATTAGACTAGACATACTACCTATCTAAAGAACACACCATGTAATTATCTATATAAAAATATAATATAAGTAAGTAGTGGTGAATGAGAATGTTGTTAGCGAAAATATAATCTAGGGTGGATAAAAATGAAGTACCTACGTCTAGCATTAATAAAAATTGGAAAGATGGCGTCAAACGGTAGCCTAGTCCAACGTGATTAAAGGCATGTAAGTATTTCAAAGAACCTCTACTAATTCCATTTAGCTCTCCTAAAAATATTATTGAAAACTCTAATATAATATATTGACTGCGCCACTTTTTGTAGATCTCAAATAATACCGATTTTCGGGACCTAAAAATATTAAACAGGCAAGTTAATACGACTAACTTGTATGTAAAAAGAGGCTAATGGAGCCTCTTTCTAACTTTCTTGGCATTTCTTCCTTAAAAAAGTCGAGGTGTCGTGGGATACCCGGATGCAACGAAGTTCCTTTCGCTGTATAATATATTATGTATTAAATAACAGGCAGATTGACATAAATTATTAAAGTTTGAGAGAAATTTAATGAAAAAAAATTTTGGAATGTTACTTAATAAAATTGTATTTATATTTATAAAAAAATAAGTAAACATTATTAGATAGGTGCGCTTCTAAACTCACAAAAACCCATACTATTGCAAAAGTGTCGCTGAGGGCAAAATGTGACACTTATTTCGGTCAACCTCTCATTCGAGTGTGCGATAAAAATCAGACTTCGTTCCAAAAAATAAGACTTAGAAAAAACCCATCATATAAAAAATATCACTCTTGTTACTTGTTTCGAAACGAGGTAAAATTATATCCCGTTATAAGACGAGGAACTAAGATTAATATTTAAGTCTTTAAATTGTTAAAAGTTACGAGACAGTGAGGGTTCATATATTATCATGAACAGATTTCAAAGACGCCTGTATTGTTCTGAAGACCAACTTCAGTAAACTTTCATGTAGGTAGTTGTGGCAGACGCTTATGTGTTACATGGTATAGATAATTGCATAAGAAATATCGCTTCGTGTGAATATCGGTAGTGTGCCATATTTCATCCAAATCCGTTCAGTAGTTTTTGCGTGAAAGAGTAACACATCCATCCATCCAACTTTCGCGTTTATAATATTAGTAGGATTTACTAGCGACCCGCGATGCTTTGTACGGTTTTCGAGGTTTATTTACTTTATATTTACAATCTATGTCACGACAATTTAAAAAAATCAACATTCGAACACTAAAATATTTTTATTGGAGTTTATTTATAAACGATTATTAAAGTTAAGAGACGTTTAAAAGTCAAAAACGTATGGTTAAACAGTCGCTAATCATTACTTAACTTTAAGCAACTTTTATGATTTTTTAAATAAACCCCTATACCTAGGCCAAACAGTATTTTAAAAGAAAAAAAAACAGCTACTTTGTTAAAGAAAATGGGTTATAAAATAACTCTTTTAATTTTATTAGTCCGTCGTTAAGGTAGGTATTATTTTTTATTAAATAATTAGAACTGTACGACATGAGAGTAGATAGAAAGATAAAGAAATGCCATATGACATGTGCTTCTAGCTACACCGGCAACTTTAAAACGATAAAAGCAATGCTACTTGAAGTATAAATAATCTATACATATAATAAAATCGTAGGAAAGTCAAAACTGTACATTGAATATTTTTTAAAAAGAATACTTGGGGCGTGATCTACAATCGATATCGAAGCCAAAAATACAGTTTTTAGAATTTTTGTCTGTGTGTCTGTTTGTCTGTTTGTCTGTATGTATGTCCGGGCTAAACTCAAAAAGTACTGCATGGATTTACTTCAAATTTTGCATGAATATTACCAAGAGGTCGGGTTTACATTAATTCTACATATTATCACGCTATCACCTACGGGGGAGGAGCTGTGAATCTTTGTTTTTCTTACGCATTCTGTGACAGCGTGTAATCTAACGACGCATATTTAAATGTGGTTTTTGTGTAAGCCATGCTATTATCTAGCTTTACATTATAAAAACTACGCCATTTAAGTAACTTGGGCAGAGAAACGTAGTTTAATGAATGTTAGTAGTATAATGACAATATTGATAGCAGCGCCATCTATGAGATTTCATAAAAATCAAATCAACTTACATGTTAACACTTTTGGAAATTAATAATTTAAATTTGATCATGTTGGCGAGGTTAGTAGTTAGTTATTCTTAAAATTCATAGATGGCAATGTGCATTTTCTTCATAAAAGTTGTATCCTATAGTTCGTTTCGACAAATTCAAGTTCCAACAAAATCCTCAAAATGGAAGACAATTTAAAAAAACACGCTCTGTGAAGTCGACCAGTTTGCGAGATCCCTTACGTATGACGAGGTGCCTTCATATTACACGTACGATAAGCAAAGGGGTGTATTTAACCGACGTCGACGAGGAGATGCTGTGGAAGGTTTTCCGGGAATTTTCAAGGACACCGCATTGGGTAGGGTTTATACCGTGCATCCGAATAATGGCGAATGCTATTTTCTGCGGTTGTTACTTCACACTGTCCGAGGCCCAACGTCTTTCGCCTTTCTGAGGACATTTGATGGCGTGGAGTATCTCACTTACCGCGCAGCCTGCGTAGCACGTCACCTTCTCGACGGTGACCAAAATTGGGATGACACCCTCGCGGAGGCGAGCGTCAGTGACAGTCCCAGCCGCATGTGTCATCTGTTTGCCGTCATCTTGGTGTTTTGTGGAGTCGCGAACCCGGTAGCTTTGTGGGAGAAGTATCGCCGTCATCTGTCTGAAGATATTCTACGAGCTTTGAGGCGTGCTACTGGAGACAAAGTCGAAGTAACTGATGAACGCGTGCTGAACACCTGTCTCAGTTCACTTCAAGATGTGGTCATTTCTATCGGCGGCAATCCACTGATCGAATATGGGTTACCAGCTCCCCAATCATCACCGCATCAAGACCGTGGAAATCGGGAGTATAACGCTGAGACAAATTACGATCCGGGCGAAATGACCACCATACGAAATGACCATGTCGCTTTGTTCTCTTCAGAGCAAAAACAAATTTATGACACCGTCCTTGAAAGCGTTGGGTAAAACCAGGGTAAAATGTTTTTCTTGGATGCTCCTGGTGGAACAGGAAAAACATTTGTTACCACTCGCATACTTGCAGAGGTCAGGAGGCAAGGCAAAATTTCTATTGCTGTAGCGTCGTCGGGAATCGCTGCCACACTGCTTCCGGGTGGCAAGACAGCCCATGCCATGTTTAAAATTCCTTTCGATTTAGAGAGCGCCGAAATGCCTGTTTGTGGTGTGTCACGTAACAGCGATAAGGGACACGTGCTCAAGGATTGCTCTCTGATCGTATGGGATGAGTGTACGATGGCCAATAGGAAGGCAGTTGAGGCCGTGGAAAGAACCCTGCAGGACATCCGCAGGAACAAACATTTGATGGGTGGTGTCACAGTATTGCTCAGTGGTGACGCGGGGATCGAGGGCTGACGAGGTGAATACTTCTTTGAAATGATCTTCGTTGTGGTCACCAGTTCGTACGCTGCGCTTGACGATTAATATGAGAGCTCGGCTCGGCGGCAATGCTCAAGAATTCTTTGATGTCCTTCTTGGCGAAGGCACTCTACCAGAAGAGAGAGGTGGACAGGTGGTTCTTCCAGAGTCTCTCGGTAGAGCGTCAATCCAGCTTAGAAGAACTCATTCGCTGTGTGTACGGGAATATCAGTCGTATACCGCACCAGCAGAATTCTTGGGTGTGTGAGCATGGCCATTTTGAGGCCCAAAAATGATCAGGCTGCAGCAATTAACGAATGCATTCTCTCGGAAATTTAGGGGAATGAAGTGGTCTACACCTGGATAAACACTGTTGTCGAGCAAGATGACGCCACACATTATCCCGTGGAATTTCTGAACTCCCTGTCAGCAAGTGGACTTCCAGCGCATACCATCAAGCTGAAGGTTGGTGTCCCGATTATGCTTCTTCGGAACCTATCTCCTCCGAAGTTGTGTAACGGGACCCGCCTTAAAGTCATCTCGCTCCACAGACAAACCATTGAGGCAGAAATTCTTACGGGTTGTGGCGTCGGCGAGGCAGTATTTATACCACGCATTTCCCTCATACCTCATAACTTCCCTGAACTGGAACGGGAAGTTATGAAGTTATGAGGGACACTCACGGGGAGTTCCCCGTGAGTGTCCCTCACTTCACACACTTTGCTTCGCGATGACCATCAATAAGTCGCAGGGGCAGACACTGAGGGCAGCGGGTGTCGACCTCAGGACGAGTTGCTTCTCACACGGCCAACTGTATGTCGCTTACTCCCGCATCACCAGTCCTGACTCTCTTTACATTTTGGCTCCTGGCAGCATAACTACCAACGTAGTTTATAGGGAAGTATTGTAAGGTATGATACCTTTGTACGTATTTTTACTCTTTTGTGTCCTGGAATGTATTCCTGCATTATTTTCTGTTTCCTTCAGTCACATCTTATGACTGAACTCAGCAGGATTCCCATATACTTATATTTTAATGCTATTTTAAAAGTTGTTTACTTATAATGCTATAGCGACACTGGCATCTTAGGTATTTTTGGTGCTGTAGAGCCTTCACGCAGACGACGTCGCGGGTAGCAGCTAGTATAAGAATAAGTATGGTGGTACCTACGCTTCCCCTGACGAGTTCATTCACAAAGAGTTCTGCTACATATGTAGATACATTATACATCATTATCTGCACAAAAACAACATGATCTGACCAAGATTATGTCTGAATTTTAAAAGCGACTGTGACCTCTGAGTGTGTTTCGGCCTTTTTCTTAGAGTAGTCAGATAGAAAACTTGATCTAGTTTTTAAAATATAATTAACATGTAAAAATGTTTGTACTCATTACTACTTACAGAAATAAAATAATTTAATAAACACATTGACGTAAATAAATTACATTTAAAATTAAAGTCATTTTGGTGTCAACGGTCACTGATATGAAACTACTTGAGTCCTAAACACCGATAACATATGTTTACAAACTCTAACTTTAATACCTGGGTTATGTTACGCCGCTACCAAATGATTGAATATATTTCAGAGCAGTTTTATTATCATTTTTAATAGAGGGGAGGTCATTAGTTCGCGCATGCGTGTCAAAAGGTTGCGAGTTCGTTCCTGCCGGATGATCGCGGCTGTCGGTAGTACATCGTTTGGTACCGTCGCAGACTGCCGCATCTAGTCCCACTGTCCACAGCTCCGCGTAAAAGTTTCCTCTCGTTCAAAAAGGAATAGTACAAGTTTGGAATCAGGAACGTTGCTAAAGTTCTCTATGACGTGTATTGTGTAAGTTCCGTTGAGAAACATCAACATGCGGTGGTGTTTGACTGCAGTTTTGTTCGTCAGCTTGTTTTGTTCAGGTATGTAAGCTTTTTAGATCGTTGATAAGAAAGTTGGAACTAAGTTATCTCCATAACAAACACTTTTATTAAAAAAAAATTGCGACAAGATATTTTTGTACTTAAATACCTACTTATCAGAACTGATGGTTTATCGGATTGGGTACCTTCGTGCAGTACGTTATTCATTATTTTGGCAACTAATACGTTTGACGTATGAAAACTATTGAAAAAACCTTGAGATTGAATTTTTAAATTAATTCTAATCATTTACGCCTTGACATACCTAATTGCGCCAGTGGGCATTTTGGCACTGACAAAATTAATAACTGTGATAAAGTAGCTACTTACATACTTAGACTTATGTAAGTTCCTATAGCTACTTACATAATACTAACCGTACATTATGTAAGTAGGTTTTCTGGTTATTAAGAACTTCTATTTATCCAGATATAAAGATGTGCTTTCCGAACAAACATGTATCTGTTAAATAACTAGACAGACATTGGACTTGTTGTTTATTCATTACATTAAATAAGTAAATCACATCTTACTCTAAGCCCGCCTCCAGAACAAGTGTCAAAGCAATTCCCCTTCCACAGATAATACAATCTCACATTAAAGAGTAGATTACACTTGTAACCGACTACAATCTATAACATCCTCCTTCTTAGTTTTAGGGATTAGACTTTGATTTTTACAAAATGAAGTTCACTATAATTACTTTCATTGCTGAACTTAAATGACAATAATTACTTTGTAGTAGGGCTTAAGTCACAAAAATCACTAACTAATAACAATCATTTCTGATTTTCTAGTTGACATTACTATTATTAAAATTAGATAACCTAAAAACACAAATTAGAATTTACATACTAAAATTAAAATTAGATATCCATTCTTATTACTGGTTTTACAACTCTTCCACTTCTAGTAGTATAATGCGTCGAATTACATTCTTCATTGGCACACTCTAGAACTGGATTGACTGATTCCAATGCAGCATTCTCATTGATATCCACTATGGGACTATGAGCATCCTCCTCCTGTCCATAATCAACCGTACCTATACCATCCCATGAGCAGTGAGATCGCATGTCAGTTGTATTATGTTTATAAGAACTGTTGTTACTTCTGATTCTTATATGTATTCTATTCCTCCTATATTGTACCCCTCGTTCATCTTCAATAATATATGATCTCTTACACTTTAACATTTTCTTAATAATACCAGGCAACCATATACTATTAGGATTCTTTTTAAAATAAACATTATCACCAGGTGTGAGCAAAGATAATTTATGTTTATCTCTATTATAATACTTGCTCATCTGCTGATTTGACTTTTCCATGTGCCGTTTGTAATCAGAATAAGTCACAACTTTTGGTTTCAGTTTCTTTTCCACCACAGGAATATTTATTCTCAAGTTCCTTGACATCAGTAACTGAGCTGGAGAAGGTAAGTTATTTTTAGGAGTATTCCTGTAGTGCAAAAGTGCCATATAAGGGTCAGAGTTTGATTCCTTACATTTTTTTAGTATGTTTTTTATAATTTTTACCGAGCTTTCAGCCTGACCATTAGATTGAGGGTGGTATGGGCTAGTAACTATGTGTTCTATGTCCCATTCATGTAAAAATTGTTTGAATTCAGATGACTGAAAAGGAGGTCCACCATCTGAGACTAATGATAGTGGTATCCCATGGCGTGCAAATATTGATTTCAAGTTAGTAATAACATGTTTGGCTGTAGAATTATTGTTTAATAAAGCTATTTCAATATATTTTGAATAATAGTCTGATACTATAAGGTAAGTTAAATTGTCAAAATACATTAAATCAATGCCTACAGACTGCCATGGATATTTGCTACTTTCAAAATTCTGTAAACTTTCTCTGTTATTAGCAGGGTTAAATTTGGCACAAACATCACATTGTTCAATAAGATTTTTCAAGTCTACTGTCATGTTGGGCCAGTACAAGATTCCTTTAGCAAGATTTGAACATTTGTTGATGCCCTGATGGCCTTCATGTATTTTTGTTAACATTTCTTTACGCATGGCTTCTGGGACTATTAATTTACTATTTTTGAATAATAGACCATTTATAATATGAATATCTTCTTGAAAATTCCAATAAGATTTAAGCATTGGATGAACATTTTCTTTACATTTTGGCCAACCTCTATGAATATATTCCTTTAATAATTGTAAATTGTTGTCAGCACTAGTAGCTGCAGTGATTTTTCTTTTGTATTCATCACTAATTGCCAAATTGGAATATAAAAGGTTCACATGATAAGACATATCAGACTCATAATCATATTCATGGCTTTCATCCATTGCTGCTCTGGATAATGTATCAGATATATACATTTCTTTACCTGGTACATAGATTACATTTAAGTCGTAAGCTTGTAAAGCTAGCATCATGCGTTGCAATCGAGCAGGAACGTCATGTAATGGTTTGACAAACAAATTAACCAAAGGTTTGTGATCAGTGTGCACTGTTATTCTATGACCATAAATATACTGATGAAACTTGTTACATCCAAATTGTATTGCAAGCAGCTCTTTTTCAATCTGAGCATAGTTTTGCTGCGATTGAGTTAATGTCTGGGAACTATAAGCTATGGGACGGTTGATTTGCATGATGACAGCTCCTAAAGCCGACTTCGAGGCATCTACTGATAAAACAAGGGGTTTATTCTGATCATAATGAGCTAAGACAGGAGATTTGGATACGGTATCTTTAAGATCAATAAAACATTTTTCACAATTACTATCCCATACCCATTCTGCATCATTCCTTAATAAATTTCTTAATACTCTAGTTTTCTCCGACAAGTTTTCTATAAAAGGACCCAAATATGTAACCATGCCTAAAAACCTCTGTAATTCCTTTACATTGTTTGGAGATTTAATACTATGAATGGCTTTGACTTTTTCAGGGTCTACTTTCACACCTTCTTGACTAAATATATAGCCCAAGAAGCAGACTTCTCTGACTAAGAACTTACACTTTGATTTATTAAATTTTAAATTGACTTCTTTGGCCCTGTTCAAAACTTTTAGTAATCTTTCATTATGAATTTGTTCTGTTTCACCATAAACCAGAAAATCATCGACAAATATCATTACACCTTCAATGTCACCAAATAAATCTATCATCACTCTATAGAAAATCTCAGTTGCAGCATTTATACCAAAGGGAAGTCTTAAGTACTTATACCTTCCAAACGGAGTTTGGAATGTGCATAACTCAGAGCTTTCTTCATCTAACTTTAATGACCAAAATCCTGAAAAAGCATCTAAGTGAGAAAAATATGTTGCACCTGTCAATGTTGACCTTATTTCATCTATATTCTTTAAAGGATAATGTTCCCGCATAATGTTTTTATTTAAATTCCTAGGATCTAAGCATATTCTTAAATCTCCAGACTGTTTTACTGTTAAGACTACTGAATTTACCCATGACGTAGGTTTAGTAACTTTTTCAATAACCTTTAAATCCTCCATGCGATCTAACTCCCCACGAAGTTTCTCACGTAAGGCAAATGGAACTTTTCTTGGTGCATCAATGCATGGGACTGCATTCGGAGACAATTTAAGATGACAGACATGAGGAAGACATCCCAGTCCCTGAAAAATAACATCATAATCTTTAACAATTTGTTCAATGCTACTTGTTTTTAAATTATATACCCTTTTTATGACTCCTATTTGCAAACAAGTGGGTAATCCTAGTACAGTCGGACAATTAATATTTGCTACAATGAATTCTATGTTCTTTGACATGTTATTGACAGTACATTCTAAATCACAATGACCAATAATAGGAATTCTAGTGTTTCCAAAGGCTGATACATTAACCTTTGACTTCTTTAAGTTTTTGTCTAATTTAAGTGTCTTGTAAGTTGAAATAGACATAATGTTTATGTCTGCACCTGAATCAAGAATACATTGTACCTTTCTGTTGTTAATATTGATGATTAATTTCCAGGACTTACTATTTTGTTGGCCATCTATACTTCCTATGAAATAATCATTGTTGTCAGGTTCTGTTTGTTGTGAGTCAACACTTCTTACAAATTTTTTCTTGAAGCAAAATTTGGCATAATGCCCAAAGGCATTGCAGACCAAACATTTAACACCAGCAGCGGGACATTTGAATCTATGAGCTTGACCACACCTCCCACAGGATTTATTAGAATCTTGACGATGAGGACTTTGACTGCGCTGCCAACCAGCTGAAGCTTGGTTATGTTGGTTAATACTGGACGCACCTCTAGTTGTTGACTTTTGTTTCGACTGTGACATTTGCGAATTTATCCTTGAAGATCTTTGTATGTGAAGTATATTCTCTGTATTAGATGCATAGTCTGTGTTTTGTATAGAGTCAATTTTCTGGGCGTTTTCTTGCGCCATAATGACAGTTTTGGCCAGCGACATAGTTTTTTCTAACGTAGGGTCTGATTCCTGTAGCAGTCTTTGCCGCACATGGATGAGTTTTGAACTCATGTTAGCTATGAAAATGTCACGAACAAGTGAATCGCGTAGTTTGCCAAATTCACAATCATTGCTCATGTTTTGGAGATCAGTCATAAAAGTGTCAACGCTTTCATCAGTTTTCTGAGTACGCGTGAAAAATGAGTGACGAATCATCGTTATATTTCTCTGCGGCTCGAAATAGTTTTGAAACTTTTCTTTTACCTGATTTAAGGTGGCTTTGTCCATGTCCATATTGAAAGAATTGTAAATGTCCAAGCCCTTTTCACCAATTGTGTGCAATAATATGGCGATTTTTCTCTTCTCGGGTGCTGCTTCATAGTTTGTTGCTAACAAGAAAAGTTCAAAACTTTGCCACCACCTTTTCCATTCCAATGCATTGTTTTGATTATTACCTATGTGAAGCTTGGGGATTTTGTTAAAATTGCTGTACGTTTGAGAGCACATGTCCGGCATAGCCTTTTCATCGCTCGACATCTTCTTGATCTTTTGAGTTTTTGTAATTCTTCAATCTATATTTAATACTTCCTGGCTTTTACTTCTGACACCATGTTAAATAACTAGACAGACATTGGACTTGTTGTTTATTCATTACATTAAATAAGTAAATCACATCTTACTCTAAGCCCGCCTCCAGAACAAGTGTCAAAGCAATTCCCCTTCCACAGATAATACAATCTCACATTAAAGAGTAGATTACACTTGTAACCGACTACAATCTATAACAGTATCTACAAAAGGAATCAATATAAAGGAAACTCGTTCAATTACCAGAACCATTCAAGTCACGTATATTTGTGAAGGAAGCCTCCCAATGCACCCATCAGCTTCAAATATTCTGAAAGAACACATACATTTTCAGGAATCTTCGATTTTATCATTCCAATATCGTTGCTCTTATATTTTCGCACAAATCGTTCAATTGAAGGCATACTTTGATAGATTGAAATGAAAGAAAATTACAAGTCATTTAGATGTGTAGATGGCGAGACCTTACTACATGTCATGGCAACACAGAATCATATCGGATGGACTAATTAGAGCTGAGTCTCTACATAACATTTCAGAACTAACTAAGCATCATGTATGACCATTATAATTTAGAAGAGAAACGATATACATTACAGTAGATGCAACAATATCTACTTCCCATACATAAAATAAAGCCTTAAAAGCCGAAATTTATGAGCCATTGGCATCGATTTCCTTGTTTACAAACTAAACTAAAATGATAAAAAATTAAGTAGAGGTACATCTCTTAAGACAGAGAGTTTGAGAAAAGGACGTTGACAGAATGTGAAACATAAGAATGTGGAATATGTAAATGGATTACATATTTTTGGTCTATACGTTCTGATTTGTCAACTTAATAATAAATTATGTGCTTGTTCTACGACATATAAATTGCATTGGCATTGGCATTGTCTCTCTGTTTATATATTATGTCCGTCCCTGTTTTGGTTTATGAGAGAGAAAAAGACGGAAATAGCCTAAATGAGTTTTTTTCCGCACAAAAAAAAAAATATTCTTTATTTTTTATCTTTTACGTGAGTTGAAACGAACATTGATTTAATATTTTACAAAGTAAACACTATCACAATGGCGTCCGAATATTTCAGAGAAAGAACGAATGATAACCATGAGCGCATTTAATTGACAGGTCAGCCGGTGTGTCAATTATAGTTCGTTCAACTAATGAGGTTACGCACCAATAAAATTCATGGTGAATGACGAGATGGCTCTATAAATACGAAATGGTTTTAAAAATCTTTGTCATCATTGCAAATAAAACTATCATCATATTTTGAGGATGAACATTGGGTCCTGGGTTCAATCTCTCCAGTTCCGGTACAATAGGGTTAAGGGAAGTAAGTAGCAGACCGGAGTCTGTATGATCGGTCTACTGTCTAAGTCCATCAACAAAGATACGGACCAGTCCAAAAGTAATTGATCCGATAAAACAAGTGACAAATTAAATTTTTCGAGCCCATCAGCTGTCAAATCGGGTAGTCATTCATTCTTAGTTCGGGATCTGAACTATTCTTAGAACCGTGGGTGATATGAAGTAGGAATAATAATTGTCGTAATCCGTAGTTTCGGCCGAAGTTACGGGCTGTAACTTCGGCCGAAACTACGGATTACGACAATTATTACTACTATTGCCCGATTGATGGCAATTCGCCTCCGCATCGCATTACATGAGACTTAAACTTGACTGACATTTGGGTACTATACACCTCTATCTTTTTGGCAATATCGCCGTGATGTCATGTGTGTTTTTACGCTGGACCTGCGACCTACGTAACTCCCCTTAATTTTTATCTGTGCTTAGGAGTGGGCGTTTGGTAAATCCGTAACCCCGCTATCACTTTGGATTGCCTTCAATAAAGTCCGACAAAATGGGATTTTCTGTTTAGAATTTCTCTAGGCATAAACTGGAGTTAGAACTAAGTCCGTTTATTGTCATTTAGTACTGGTATCAAGTTTAATATCTGCATAAAAGGGATTGACTTGAGCTTCATTCTTTCAGACTACAAAGGACAAGGACTATTCGGAATGTCTAACGAATCGATCTTCTCTAAATAGTCAAATGAAAATGGGTCTCCTGAAACATTTCATTAGTGCATTTATGAATCCTGCAGTATTCAGGATCCCTTTTCAATAGTGGCTTCAAAGTTTGAACGAACATTACAGTCACGCCCTAAAGTTACGCAATTAGTGGTATTGACAAAGACCTGTAAGGTTAACCACGCTACTGTAGATACAGCGGCAATTGACGACTACTCGTGGGTACAGTCGCCCACAACATCCCACGATATTAACTGTTTAGGCCAAAATAATCGCTGATGTAGTGTCGAGAGGAGGTCGTTAATATTTTTGTCAATTTGGCTCTAACTAAAAAAACAGTACGTTTTAAATGTCTCGGTTTTATGATGGAGCGAGATAGAATAATTTAGAATAGATTTTCTGGTTCAGGAATAACTGGAATCTTGATCAATAACACAATCAAGCAATTGTCGCTAGCTATTTTTAGACATATTATTGGGAAGTATCTAATTACTAGGAAATTCTGAACAGTCATGTCCAATTCATGTTCTGGATTCTCAGAATTTGGAATCACTCAAATCATTTTTGGCTATTAATATCTTCATAGTTTTTAAAAGTTTCGTTTATCAACGAAAACTTTTCATAATATATCCAAACTCATTAATAAAAAAAGTACCTAGGTGTTATAAATAGCTTCACGGTCATGAGGTAGAAACATTCCATACTTAATAAAAAAATAATAGCTAAAATAATACTTATCCTTTGCTTTGTTGTAATGTAATGTTGACTTTTTTGTAATAATTTATAATTAATGAATAATTTGTAAGTCATTTTTAATCTGGTGTACATTCTAAATTATATATGGGTGTATCCTGAAATAAAAATGATTTGATTTGATTTAATAGCACGCCCTGATTACAAATCTAAAATCAGCGATAAACACGTCGCGAAGCACAAAAATTCTAATCGGGTCACCATAAAAGGACGTAAAGCTCCTTCAGATCTTGATAAAGACATTTATCACATGATTTTATCACATTTTATCCGGCTCGAAGGGAATTAACTTGAACATGATATTTCCCCATCAGTCGTAAAACGGGAGTGGTGTTGGCCGAGCCCTAAAGATAATCTGCCATTATTGCTGGGCCGGGTCAACTTAATTTTCCTACCAACATTCCTGAAGTAATTGAAGCTTTCATGATCCCTTATTTGCATATTTACGATATTAAAATGGAATTTAGCTACCTATTACAACATTAACAAAGACAGAATTCATTTATACCTATCCATTCCTTTCAAAATATCATAACACTAAACTTTCCATACTTAAATATAAATGTCGAATTTATGTCCTATTATTCTGATATTCTCTCCCGTTCCTTTATAAAGGCTTTAAACCGTTAAATTTTATAGCGGCTGTTTCAATACTTTTACACTTTTCCTACATTCGATGCACGGTAATTTATGGAACGGGCTGCAGTGCGCGTGCGGCGAACTGCGAACAAATTGAATTCATTTCAGTAGCCACACTTCTAATTGGTGACGTGTATCGGACGGGACATGTGCTCACTATCTCTTTGTTTCATTACCAGCGAGAATTATGATACAAACATAACCCTGGTTTTGCTGTCACGCAGTCGGGTAAAAATGTAGTAAAGAGCAGTAACATACCAACCTACTCAATTTGCCCTATCATACAATTTCCTGTACTATAACTGCTATTCCGCGGGAAATTCTATCTAATTATACTTAGTTCTAACTACGAAGGTACGTTTTATGATTGAGTATACAACTTTTGTGGATAATACTCGCTCAGTCACAGTCATTTATCTTTTGGTTAGGTGCCCGCTGGGATCCCGCGAGACATATAAAGGATGAAGTCAACAATCAAGTATATTTCTTTCACTTTCCTTTGCTCGTTCTGTTTGAGTCATCAATCATGGTGTGATTCATTCATTACGTGTTATACTGCGATCTTGGATCAAAACTTTGTGGAGCAAAAAACGTTTAAAGTTGATATATTTGGGTTGATTGTCTTGTTTATCGTTACGTGACTCGGAAAAAACATTACCTAACTAACAATGTTATGCCCGGTTTGGGTTTAATTCTCTATTCGATAATGCTATTCGTTCGATATCTTGACAAATTATGTATCTGAATACTCAATTAATAAGAAAGTTCTTAAGGTAAAATATTAGTACCTGTTTCGATTTATACTTTTTACGAACTTTCATTGCCTTTTTTGCTTTTGACTTTCCAAAGTCTCGGCAAGTCAAAAGCCGGGAAATGCTGACAATAAATCCTTATAGGTCATCGGCTGCCTCTCGTAATTGGGTTCCTGGGATCAAATTAATGGAAGCCGCTGCCTGTAAAATTCTGACATACCGCATTGTGAACGGAGTGGACGTCTGCTCCAAAATTGGAAAAGACTGGGCTGATGAGTATGGCTTGTGTGACGTTGGATTAATTTAGATGGGTCAGTATTGAATCTGACTATTAGAAGTATAGCGAACAACGGCGTCAAATTTATATAGTTACATAAAGTCAAAGTCAAATCGTTTATTTTAAAATAGGCACATAAAAACGTGCTTTTAGTTGACATAATTTAGGAAAAAAAAAATAGAATTGATTTTAATCACCCATTCCAAAAGGTAGTTTCGTATGGAGAAGAATGGGCAAGAAACTCAACCGTTACTCTTTTAAAAATGTTTTACAATATTTTGTGTACATTCATAATAATAAATATAATTAGAGGTTCCTTTCTCTGGAGCCCTGACCGCCGGTAGCTGGGACCCTGTTCCCGGTACCGGTGGGCTACTATTTTTTTTTATATTTTTAAATGCTTTTTTATCTTTTTGTTTTAAAACTATTTTTAAATGTAGGTAATTTATAAATATTTAAATGAAATAAAAAATAAATAATTATATATATGTGAAGACAACACACATATGGAAATCAGAGTGGCAATTCTCGTCATTTTAAGAACACAGTCTGATTTCAGTTCGAATCTGTCGAAAATACCTCTAATTTGACAAGACATACCCTACATTTTGACAAGTTTTTGACGTCAGTTTGTCGCCGAGATGAGACTGCGATTAGATTTTGAACGTTTTAAATTACGAGAATTGACCTTCTGAACTATATTTTCAGACTTTTCCTTAGTAGTTTCCTTTCTTTAGTTTCCACATCTCAATGAACCATCCTCTACATATAATACAGTCATGTGCATATAACTAGATAATTCAATGAGCTGATTTCAAGTGGGCCAAGTGGCTATTATGTATATTATTCGGGAATAGCTAAGGAGCTCACAATAGCATAATGTATCAACAAACGTACACTAATTGGGGACATTGTATTGCTTAAGGCAAGCCTTTGAGAGATGCATATAAAATATATTATTAGTATTATTTGGTCAGACACACTAGCAGCTAATTAGCTGATGCGTGTATTTCGTATAGCTTGGAGATATTTAATCTGTCCATTCGATTTTTGAAGCAGTTCAGTGTGGGAGCCGTCACTACATTTTCCGGGAGTCTATTCCATGCTGTTGCAACTCGGTTAGACAAGAATTGCTTAAAGGGCTTTTTTTGACAAATTTTCGCATTCAGTGTGTAATGGTCTTGAAGGCTGGGCACTTCGTAGTGTTCCTTAAGTATCTTGTACGTTTCAATGAGCCTGTCTGTGCCGTTTCAGTGTACCAAGGTCATTGAGGAGCTGTTCGTAAGGTAGGTTACACATGGTGCGAACCATCTTGGTTGCCCTTCTTTGTACATTATCAAGTAGAGTGATGTCTTTTTTAAATAAGGGTCCCAGATGACATTAGCGTACGCCAAGAGTAGTCTCATGTAGGTCTTGTTCAACTTGACAAATTTCCCAGGCGTCAGGCACTTGAATGCCTTGCGGATGATGTAATTTCGAATTTGCTTGGGTGGAACAAGCATGTACGAAAGTTTCATGCTGAAGCACGAAACAGCTTTCAGACTTGGATGGGATGCTTCATGGCAAACCCGAGTCTGGTGATATTTACAATACGATGCGTGACACCCGAAAGCGCTTAAAGTCTAAGTTGAAATGGTGTCAAGACAACGAGGATAAAATAAAAATGGATATCTTAGCAATACACCACAAAGACAGGAATTTCAAGCGTTTTAAGAAGCATACCAGGAAACTGGAAGCTGGTTCGTGTTTACCCATGAGTGTTGAGGGTAGGAATGAGCCACGAAAGATAGCCGAATTATTTAGGATCATTTTAGGGTAGTGTCACCTCTGGGATGACATTACATGCGTCAGGTGCTCGATGCTGAGGTTGCAGATTGCGAGCGGATTAGATTTAAGACGAAAGAAGTCGCCCATATTATTAAAAATATGACTAAAGGTAAGTCTCCAGGACATGATGACCTTAGCATCGAGCACTTGCAATTTGCAAGGCCATTCATATTTACCCAAGGAGCTTATGAAGACTACCGTTACACCGATAGTGAAAAACAAGACGGGTGATGCCTCCGACGGGAACAACTACAGACCCATCTCATTAGCAACGGTGATCGCCAAAGTGCTGGATGGTTTGCTTGATAGTGCGGTGGTTTTTTAGACCTGTCGAAGGTATTTGACCTGGTGTCTTATAATGTGTTGTGGGATAAGCTTCAGGGGAAACCAGCACACCTAGAGATGTGATTAATATATTAAGATATTGGTACGGCAACCAAACCAATAATGTTAAGTGGGCGGGCTCATGTTCGTCAGAGTATAGGTTGGAGTGTGGAGTGAGACAGGCAGGCCTGACTTCACCACGGCTCTTCAACCTGTACGTTGATGGACTGGTAGGTGAGCTCAGCGTCAGCGGGACGGTGTCGGCTGTTCAGTGGATGGTGTCTGTATGAACAGCATTTGTTATGCTGACGACATGGTGCTGCTAAGCCCATCTTTACGAGCCCTTAACATCCTCATAAGGACCTTTGAGAGATACGCGGGGTCACATGGCCCCAGGTATAACTGTAAGAAGAGTGAACTACTTATATTCAAGGCGGGTAATAAGAGTCCGAAAACCGTTCCACCGGTCAGACTTGGAGGAATGCCTATTAGTAGGGTCACCAAATTTAAGTACCTGGGGCACTGGGTCACCGAGGACCAGCAATTTCCAGCAATACTGTAGAATTACTGTTAATTTAATGAGGCTCATTTTATTACATTCACTTCATGTTTTAAGAGTGTTTCTTTAATAATAATAATATCCCTGGACATTTCACACAGCGCCATCTAGTCCCAAGCTAAGCAACCTAATGCTTGTGTTATGGTAACAAGATGGCTGATAAACTACTTACATACATTATTTTTTTTTTGTAAATACATACATAGTATAGATAGAAAAACACCCAGACTCGGAACAAATACATGTAGGTCATACAAATATTTGTTCCGTGCGGGAATCGAACCCGCGACACGCAGCGCAGCAGTCAATCGCTTAACCACTGCGCCAACTGTGCCGTCTTTCTTCTACCACTTCTTGCTTTATACAATATTATGTGCACATAATCTACTGGAACAGCTTTCTATGAACTTCCTTTTCAGTTTACCTGACTCCGCGATACTATAATTTTAAGGTAAATTGAAAGCTAGCTCGCCTTACAACATTCCCGTAACTTAATTCATTATTAAACTGAAAATCCACCGTAAATGTTCCTCGTTATTATAACGTACTACCTACAGATTATTATGAGATACTACTGAATATTTGATAACTAAGATTTTATAGCGAAATATACATCAAACAATCAGCCTATAATGTTCCCACTGTAAGTGAGAGGGAGTGGGCCGTAATCCACCACTCGGGCCCATTACGGGTTGGTAGATGTCACATGTCTTCGAATTTTTGGTTCTAGGACATGCCGGTTTCCTCACGATGTTTTCCTTCACCGTTTTGAGAGCAGTGGTGATGAAATAAGTATACTCAAAGTAAAAACACCTGTCTGGGTTTAACTTACGACCTACACTCGTAAGTTGAGGCCACCACTGCTTTCATGTACACCATCGTCCAACTATCTGCACTTTCGTGAAACCGAAGACGGTAACGTCAGCAAAATTAATTGTTCATCAAATTGGTGCACCACGTCAATTTGTCGTGTTATGGCCATTCCTTACAACTGTCTAAGAATGACAGTGGTGATTTGAATATACGGACAATTTAAATTAGTGGTCACTTTGATAAACAATTAATTTCCTTGATTTTACTTATATATTATATTATAATTTTGTAATCTTGCTTACGTAAGCTTACCTTACCCATATTTAGCGGTTAATCTACAAAACCTCCATAAAGCCTCCAAATCATTCCCGAATTTATAGAGGGACCATGAATTTCTACAACAATAGATATGCCAAAATTAAATTCTGCCCTGTTCCCTTCCAAACCAGAACTTATAATGGGTAGGAAACAGTTTTTAGTTTCTAAACAACGTATTTAATGGTGCCAGTCTAGGAAGGTACCATCGTTTTTCTTTGACATCAACCATTACCATCTATTGACCTTTGAATAGCAAGTAACTGACAGTCAATCGCATCTAACAGTTACTAAGGGAAAAAGAACAAGTTTACAAGTTGGTTTAACCTTCATTAACTAATTGCCATGTTTGGAAAATAAAGTCTAACAATGCAGGACTAAGTCTGGAAGAGCCTTTTGAAGAAAGAGACATTGCAGCCTTGAGTTGACCTGTCCCATCAGACGGCAGGCATGCATCAGTCCTCGTGTAGCTCAACCTTATTTTAGGGAGCTCAACGACCCCGGCCACCGTAAGCTCGGGCTTGCGGGTGGCGAGCAATGGGCAGCTCGCCGCCCGGTAAGGACCAGGCCCGGGTCGACGACGGCGCGTTGTGTTCCACGCGCGCCTCAAAGAGATGTCTGCATGAACTGACGGGGTCCGCTAGGGCCAATGCCGCCAGGGCTGCGGGTTGTACGAAAGAGATACCGTGGCCCCTGGCACAGGCAACTGAAGGAACACGGGTGGGTTTTAGTCAGTAAAAGTCTGACACGCCCTTCCGCTCAGCCCAGAGCGAGAGAGGTCATTTGATGATTTCCCAACCAAAAAAAAAAAAAATAGGGAGCTCAACGACCCGTCACGCGATGCTACTGAATGTGTATCCTGAACCTGATCTGCACAAAGAACACGTTTACAAGTTGGTTTAACCTTCATTAACTAATTGCTGTGTTTGGAAAGGGACGTCGAAATGATTCGTTATACCAGACTCTTCACCACTAACATCTGGTGAGACGAGAAAACTAAACATACGAACAAAGATACTTCAAAAAAAAGACTAGAAAGGAACATGAGGAAGTCAGCAGGAACGCTCTGTTTTTCTTTCACTCCTCGCTTGAAAAGAGAAACTTACAACAAATCGACACAAAGTTTCAAGATTAGCGTTAGTACGAACAAAAAGAAGTCGAAACACTTCCTGCTGCTCTATGTAGTGATTACTTAGCACAGTCAAACAGCAGAGCCTACTCAACTGAAATAAAAGTTCGTAAGTCAAATAATGTATTAGGGGTTGGTTTTACGACTATTGTTTCGGAGTTTTGGGATTATTTTACAGTTTTTGGCAGCGTTCCCCTGTTCCACGGCGCGAAAATTAATGGCGCTCCTGCATTTGACGATTCCCACCATAACTTCGCGTGCTGCCTATATAGCCATTGTGGATTTAAAAATAATTTTAATTTACGCATTGGATTCGGGTTTTTGCGGAGTATTTTCTTTTGTCTAGTTGTTCAGGCCCATTGATTGATTCAGTTTTGATGAAAAGAACTACGCCATACATTCATGTGAAAAAAAAACTTTTGGGTATTGATAGTTTTTTTTTTAACTGAAATATCGGTTTCTATACCGGTTGGTAATCAAAATCAAAATATTTTATTTCACATAAACCTACATGGGCACTTATGAGACGTCAGAAGCTAGGTGCACAGTTACTCTTTTCAAAATTAATTAATACTTTAATGAATCGGTTAATTTATCCTAAGGGTCCACCAAAAACATAGGTAGGAAAGACCAAAACATTAAGTAAACTTTTCGATTTGGATTGTGATCATCTCTTATTAGCGTGTATTTATTTCACACGAACTAATATTTTTATTTAGCCCTGATTTTTCCATCGCCAGATAATTTTCATTCGTGGAATAAAATTGACGTCTGACAGTTTTTGTATGGAAGAACTGTCAAAAATTCAAAATTGTTCCTCTGATAAAATTATATGGCGTTGGAAAAATCAGCCCTTACTTAGATAAGTAAACCACTACGTTTTATTTTAACCAGTAGATTTTATTGACATTCGAATAAAATCATAAAATCACCGGGTTAGTTGGTTATTATTTAGCTACATTTAGGGAGATATTAGAAAGATTCGTTTATCTAAAAAAGAGAGACTCGTCGTTTTTCTCCTAGATAAATCTAAAACACTAACATAACATATCACCCAACATGGGAGCAGACGGAATACGAAATGCTATCTAGGAATATAAAATATATTAGGTGCTTATTTCTTATTGCATATCGTAAAAATAGACCCGCACTATAAGAGTTAGGTTAAAACTAGCCTGGAAAATACGGATATAATTTCGTATATCTGTTTCATAATATTCAGGATAAAAGAATGGCTAAGATATCTGTACTGAAATACAGTTTGGTTTATTTAGGCAACAGTTTTTTTTTTTTTTTTTTTGTATTCATTGAACTATTTATTTCCTATGACTTTATTCACATAGGAAGGTACTACGAGATGGAAAGGTATCTTGTAACCTGCAATCCCTCTCAGTTAGACCCGGTTAGGTTTTAAAAAATCGTCCTTCTACACCACCACCACATCATACATAATCAGCCTATAATATTCCCACTGCTGGGACGCAGGCCTTCTCTCAGTAAGATGGGCTGTAATCCTCCACGCGGACCTAGTACACAGAACAGCACATGTCGCGAATTTATGGTTCTAGGACATGCCAGTTTCAGTGTAATAACTTAAATCAGCCTACGTACTGTATAACCTATCACATAAACTTAGCAATGATACACTTCTACTAGCTTATCATGGGTTGGTAGCGTCAGTGCTAGATTTGGAATCATATTTTGGGGTAACTGTAGTGAGAGGGAGGAGATTTTTAAGCCCCACAAACTGTGAATTAGATCAATGTCAAACCTTAAAAGTACCTTAACCTGTGTTTCGGTCTCTGAGGATACTGACTTTTCCATGTTTGTACATATTGAAGGTGGCAATTTTTGTAAATACCAATATAAGTTTATTTCCGTCACTGGCCAATTTAAGAACACGCAATGGCCCCTTGAGATCCCAATACAAGAACGTGTTACATTCGGGTAATTACAAAACAGCACTTTTAAGGAAAAGTATTATGACAATGGGACCTGTCATTTATAATAAAATACCTCATGGTGTTAACCATTATTCCGTAAACATTTTCAAATCTAAGTTAACTGCACTACTTTTAGACAAATGTTATTACTCAGTAAAAGACTTTTTGAAAGATATAAATTTATCCTGAATAGGACTGTTATAATTAATTGCAAAGGACATCCACCACATTGTATGGCGTTTGGGCTTGAACATGAACATAAAAATATTGCACTATTATTAATTTTATTGAGTGGTTTACAGTACAAAGAAAACATATATATAAGAAGTTTTGTATCAAGTTGGTTAAATAATACAAAAAAAAAACTTCAATACTAACCTCATTTATTTTCTAATTAACCAAGGCAATTCAGCTAAACAGTGTGCCAAAGATCGAAAAAAAAAAGTCGGCACGGTTGGCGCAGTGGTTAAGCGATTGACTGCTGCGCTGCGTGTCGCGGGTTTGATTCCCGCACGGAACAAATATTTGTATGACCTACAAGTAGTTGTTCCGGGTCTGGCTGTTTGTGTATGTGAGTTTCAATGTTTGTAAACGCACCCACAATAGAGGAGAAATTCCTAGTGCGGGGCAATGTCTAAAAAAAAAGAAACAGACATATACCTACATACATTTTTTTATATTCCACAATGGGCTTGTACGCTATCTTACACCCACAGGTTGACTGCGAGAGATCTCTGCTAGAGATAAGCTTAACTTCGTAAACTCCGCCCCTAAGATACCCACTGACCATCGTCCTTGTAAAAATGTATTTTTTATTTATGTGCATTAAAGAGTTTTAAACAATGATCGTCCAGAACCTTTAACTAGTGATGGATTTTTAGCAAACTCAAATATTCAAATATGTAAGTACATAATCATCCCAGAAGTTGGAACTTACCACTTGCGGTGCGATCCATTGCAGTATAACTCGCTGCACTTTCACAAGATTAACAATGTGTCTTTTCCTTCCTGTGAGTGATTTCAGTACCACAATTTATACAATGTATAGATTCACTAGGCAAAATCGGAAAGTCCATGTTCACGCGCAAGTCTTTATGTATAGCGGGTTCATTATACGGAGAAATGTCAGGGTTAACGTTTGAAGCGGGTACTGAGTCCGAGAGTGAGCCGGGGTCGTCGGATAGAAAATCATCAGAATCCATTTTAAACAGCACAAGTCGTCAAAAATAGCTAAAGTCGAAATAATATTCACAATACGATACGAAAAAGAGCGGCAAACGCAAAGCGAATATGACATCGACAATTTGAAAATCGAGCGCCAATCGGGTCTGGGTCAGTGTTGCCAGTTCTCTGCACTGTCAGTCGAACACTCGATTTGAAATCGATTCCATCGCGCTGTGCTGTTTTGTTTCTCGGCGCGGGCTTGCGGACAACGACAACGAGCAATGGGTAGCTCGCCGCCCGGCTGACCAGTAACTATCCGGACCGAGCCCAAGTTGTCGACGGCGCGTAGCGTACCACGCGCGCCTCAAAGAGATGTCAGCAAAACCGTAGGAGCCCAGCAGGGCCGATGTTCGCTAGGGCCGCGGGGGATTTCTGAAAAGGAAACCCGTGGCTCTAGAACGCAAGGGGCAACTGAATGCAGAATGACACATGTGTGGTTTTAGTCAGTAAAAGTCTGACACGCCCTCCCGCTCCATCCTAGAGCGGGAGAAATAAATGGAAATAAAAAATTTTTATTCTTTAGGCAACCCTAAATCAACGCGCCGCGCACGCCGCGCCGCAACTGTCACCATACAGACAAATCAATTAAAAATCTTTTTTATTCGTTTTTAATATTATTTATTTTGCCACTCCCGAATAGGGACCAATGTTCAGTAAATATTATTACTCAATTATTTATGAATTCCTTTTTTCCCAATACGGGTGTTCACGGTTAGGCCCATTTTGGTTGATGTTCTTTGACCATGTAACACTTATGTGTGTATGTAACTGACTATAATATTATTAATTGACTTCACTGTAATTTCTGTTTTGTTTTGTTGACATTATTTTTGTTTCTAATAATATTTTAATGTATATAATAATTTGCACGCCGTAAGGTGATTGTAGCTGATCTCATTAATTTATTTACCTACTTATAACATCCTATAACTGTACCTACATTCGAAGCAAATAAAATTCTGATTCTGATTCTGAACTTTATTACAATTATGTATCACGTACGATCTGTTATCCTCGAAACAATTTCAGATTGTCCATCTCTCACTATCTACCATGAGTATATGTAGCAAGCCGGTACGTTACATAATAATACAGCACATGCTACATGATTTACATCGATACTCGTGCCCAAAAGCCACACGACATGGACGTGAAACAATGTTCCCTGGTGTGAACGATGCTTTACATCGGCTCTTGTTATGTACGAGGACATGCATTTTATAAATGTGAACTTCGTGTACCAAAACTTATAAGCTTTATCATTTTATACATACCTATACATAAGGTGTCAACTCGCGCGCGGCTCGCGAGTTGGACACTCGCCAGTTGACGAACAAGCCATATGTTTACGTGGTTTTCCCACCCGGAACTTTAATGTCATATGTCAAATGAAAAAGATAATCAGTCCATGTGGATCAACAAGAAGTGTTTCATACGTTAGATATTATGATAAGGCGTAATCGTTTATTTTTTTTATTATTTATTCTTGCTATCTAATCGATTCTATTTTAGTTGATCATCATCATTTCAGCAAAAGACTGCATAGGCATACACACATAGGCCTCCCCCAAGAAACGCCAGATCGACTGGTTCTGTGCTTCTCTCATTGAGCGGATTCCTGCGGCCTTCACCAGGTCATCGGTCACTTCACCTTGTGGGAGGCCCATAGCAGACTGAAATACTTTAGAAAAAAAAATCGGTACAAAAGATATCACAGCTATCGCGGTTAAAAAACAGTCCAGTCAGCATTTGTTGGGTGTGCTTGACAGGCTTGATTGCGTAGTGGTTGGGCTTGACAGGCTTGATTGCTTAGGATGATCTTAGCCTCGTTATTACAAAAAACCATAAATGCATCTTTCAAAAGACTAGTTCAATTTTATGAAATTTTAAAATACTAGAAAACACACCAAGCAAACACAAAAAAAATATCCTGCCTTAATTTTAAAGTCCAATATTTTATTCAAAAAACTAACTTTAAGTACTTTTTCGCGAACTTTTTCAACTCGTTAGTCTATCCGCTCCTTAAAGACGTAAATAACCAGTAAATATAAACCCAATTGTGTCTAAGAGTAAATCCAGTAGTCTTGGAACAGATAACCGACCTTTTTTTCGGGATGAATTATCCGTAAAGAGTTATAGCGCTCTGTGTTTTGTTTATCTAGTACTTTTTATTCGTGAATAAATATAGAAGTAATTGTATATAGAATAGAATAGAATTTTCTTTATTCAAGCTACAATATAACGGTTGATCACCGTTGCGACATCCCATGAGAGAAGGCACAACAGTGACCCACGTACACACAGTCTAGGCGACTCGCTCGTCATGCTTAAGACACTGTTGGAGCCGCCCCACACCCTGCGCACCAGGGAAGCGCACCTTTTACGCATTGTTGCGTAAAAGCAATCTACATGTGCATCTGCGAACATCCCTGACGCACTACAGAAACGAAGCAGCCCCACCAGTATCTTAAATGCAACAATATACGAGACAAGTATACAGGTTTTCTTGGAAAGTTCGTAGTCGAATACGGCTATAGACTTTCCAAGAAAACATGTTTACTTACCTCAACTGTTAAATGGTTATTGCGTACAGCTATATGATAAATCTCGAAGATGTAATACTGATTGTATGGGTAATTGTATACCTACTCAAACGCAAAGCCTTTATTTCAAATAAACCAATTACAGGCACTTTTGAATTGGCAAGGGGTCGGTCAGTCCACGGTGGAGCACACGGTGGAGGTCTGCCCGGCTTGGGCAGGGCACCGCCGTGTCCTCGTGGCGGCGATCGGCGGCAGCGATCTCTCGCGTCCGGCCCTGGTCCAGGCCATGGTACGGAGCGAGAGTGAATGGGAGGCCGTCACCTCCTTCTGCGAAGCAGTAATGCTCGCAAAGGAGGAGGCGGAGCGCGTGAGGGAGAGGCAATCGCTGCGCCCTCACGCCCCTAGCCGCCGTAGGAGACGCCCTGGACGGGAGTCAATAGCCGACTCCCGGCCACCGTAGGCGCGGGCTTGCGGGCGGCGAGCAACGGGCAGCTCGCCGCCCGGTAAGGACCAGGCCCGGGTCGACGGCGCGTTGTGTTCCACGCGCGCCTCAAAGAGATGTCAGCACGAACTGACGGGGCCCTCTAGGGCCGATGCCGCCAGGGCTGCGGGATATTCGAAAGAGGTACCGTGGCCCTTGGCACAGGCAACTGAAGGAACACGGGTGGGTTTTAGTCAGTAAAAGTCTGACACTCCCTTCCGCTCCGCCCAGAGCGGGAGGGGTCATATGATGATTTCCCACCCAAAAAAAAAAAAAAAAAAAAAAAAAGGGGTCGGTCAGTCAGAAAGATAAATAATTATACTATAGTGCGTTGCTCTCCGCGTCCTTTAGGGTAATTGCGTAACACTTATACAATAAGAATTGATCGCTTTCATTTTCACAGTTCAACCACGTTCATTGTGTTACTTACGTTGATGAGCATTCAAATTTTTCAAACCTATGAAGCAATGGATTAGGAATTTCCTTCAAATTCTTTGAACTGTAATTGATAGTGTGTTGCGTACTTACGAGTATTGGTCAAAACTGGACAAAAAAGCCGATCTTGACTTAGTCATCTGTCAGCGTTGATAGTCACTATAATCGCACACCCTTCACCGTCAAAATTCCCTTCCTTAGAGATGCGCCATAATTTTATGAAACATCAAATAATTTTAATACGACCAAATAAATCTTCGCCATCTATTACCCAAAACTGTTCCTCAAGCAGTGATTGGCCAACCTGTGCGTTTCAAAGCTATTAACAAGTCACGTGTCCCTAACGATACTTTAATAAGTTAAGTCATCGCGACTCCGCCCTCGCAGCTTACTAATGAAATTCCCGTCTTACTAACTTTATTACAATGGGTCAGGAGGTTAAATGGCCGATCTTCGGTCTATGCCGGCCGGAATACTCTCGCTGCTATATTCCTTTTAATTATTGCTTTTAGTAGCGGGTTTTTGATCTTTTAAAATGGTGGCGAAAAAGGTTGGGTAGGAACGAAGTTATTTGTGAGACCCTCCCTTTAATACAGGGCCTGGTATGTTCTCCGTGTTGTATGTGATGTTTGGGATGAAATATTAATTTTGTCATAAAAAATATAAAAACCGCAGCAGAGGAGCTGTTTATTGGTTTATTAAAAATGGTAAAACTTCGTTAAGCATATTTGGGCATCACATATTAATGCTGGATTGTGTTTTCCAAAATAAGATTTTGTTGGTTTTAATATTCATCATAATGAATAATCATTTTATTTATCCAGATCATAGGATCAAATTTGTTATAAGTACATTACATACACATCTCAAACACTAGTGTTAGTACAGACGCCAGCAGTCAAGCTACCCGAAACTGTCAAATTTTCCCAACCAACCTTAATGATTTAGTGATAAAGTTGAAAATCTATTACAGAAATTTGACAGATTGTGGTAGCTTGATGTGCAGCTGGCGTCTGTACATACATTTGGAAAATTTTGGTAATAATTACTAATAATGTCAAAATAATTAATAGTTATGTCAAAATCATTAATAATACAATATTCTCAATTCTCGATTGAGAATATTGTATTATTAATAATTTTAATAATACAATTATAACATTAATAACACAATAATCAATTACAGTTCGCATCCGATCGAAGTGGAGGTGCTTGGTCCGAGGCCTATGTCCAGCAGTGGACTTTTTTTAACTGAGATGATGGTGATGATGAATCATAAACACAATAGAACATCAATTTAATCAAAAACTATAATCAATATTAAATGCAGTTTTAATAAAACCATAAAAATTTAATTTGAAGGTTCAGAAGTTTTATTCATTGGCGGGGTTGGAGGGCATTTAATTAAATGTAGGTACCTATAAAATAAAAGCTGTTTAAAAGTTCAGCGCTATTTCCAAATGAATTTGTCAAACATTTCTGGATCGCTGGGAAGAATTCAAAGTAAAACAGGGAACGTCGAAAACTATTTTAATTGAGAGCTCATACTTCACGAAAGGCATCAAATTCTGCCGAAACTACCTTCACTTCATTGCTATAATATTTTCGTACTTTGATAATATTAGCAATAGAATTCTTTTATAAGGATCTCGCCCCCTTCTATCTTTTCAGCTTTAATGGCAACCTGATTTTCGGAAGCCATATTGAATTTTCACTTGCCAGAGACATTCCTGACGTAGTCAACGACAAAACGCGTTTCAACAAATTGGATGCAATCAATTAGGTTACACAGAAAAAAATAAAAAAGCAGCGAAGTGCGAGTCGGACTCGCACACGAAGTGTTCCGTACCTCCGTATATTTTCCACTATATATTTTATAGATCGAGCAATAAAATCGCCGAAATAAACGCGTTTCGTTTATGGGCTTTAATTCTTTATTTTATTTTATTATTTATTATTAAATGATAAATAATGTATTTTATGTACTTAAGTAAGTTTGTACAAACAGTTTTACACATCAATCATATATTTTTTTAAACTAGATGACTTCGGCGATTCCTATTTGACTACTCTGTGAAGAAAGACTGAAACAAACTCAGAGGTCACAGTCTCTTTTAAAGTCCAGACATAATCTTGGTAAGATCATGTAGATTAGTGTCTGAAATGTTTTTTTAGGAAAGAACCACACAGATTAAGTGGACATGTCTAGTCAGTACACGTATTTGTCAAAAATCGTAGAGCTCAACTCAGAACCTGAGGAGCTCAACGATTCGACGAACAATATACCAAAGAAAGGACATTTGGGTAGGCCGCGTAAATTACTCAAAAATCATGATTAAAACTAAGAACAGGAAAAAAAAAGAAATGAACCACATAGTCCTCATATTCACGAAAATTAAAAATATGAATAATACTTTACAAAGTAAATATCATGTCATTGTATATATAAAATTCATAAATGTCATTTTGTATATAAAAATCCAGACAATCTTATATTATAGGCCATAGTAGCACACACTCTGAGTAAACATTTCAAGTGTTTACCTATTACGGTTCAGTATACAGACCTGTGGCAGACGGACGGACTGACGAACAACGGATCCCTAAAAACTGTTCTGATTCTAGAGTAGAAAGTATCAAGACTTATAAGTACCAATTGCCTTCAAGAACATTTTTACTCCGTCACTGAAGAAAAGTTGTGTTTTCAACTTTTTAATTCCTTTACTCAAAGTTAGTTGAGTAATCCCTCGACAATTTAACTTGGTAGTTCATTGCAAATTACAAGTCACTGTAGATGTATTAATACATAGGTAGGTACTTACCGACATCCATACTTCTATAGGTCATCATCTACCTAGCCTTTTCCCAACTATGTTGGGATTGCCTATCTGACCTCCACAACCCAGTTACTGGGTAATACGATATCCCTTGGTAAGTCTGGTTGTCAGACTTTCGGGCTTCTGACTACCCGTATCGACTGCCAAAGATCCACGAATGACAGCCGGGAGCAACGGCTTGACGTGCTTTCCGAGCCACGGAGGGGTCTCGGTATGTAAAGATGATCACCCATCCACAGACCAACCGCGGCAAGCGTAGCTTAACCTAACCGATCGGTTTGTGCGACTGTTATTATTTAACCATATTGGTACTTCTTTTTGTACCTACTAATAGGTTAAATGCGAAAGTAGCTGTCAGTCTTTGTTACCTTTTTACGCCTTCACGTCAGAACGAACGATCGATGAAATTTAGCACAGAAGTAGACCGTGACATGGGTTAGGACAAGACTTTTTATCCCAGTAATACGTTCTCGCAGAATAAAAATCGACCTCCACGCGGGCGAAACGGCGGTCAAAATTTGCGTCGTGAAACAAGTTCTATATTTGGCATAATTCGATTTTTTTTAGCCTTAGTGATGTTTCAATTTACTTATAATACCTATTAACACTGTAATTTGAAATCATTATAAGATCCAAAATTATTTAAGACCGACCCGAATTATTATAAAACCGATATTTTCAAATAAAATTTAATTTAGTGAATAGAAAACAAACAGTCCATTTATCAGATTAAATTTCATTCGAAAACATCCATCGGTTTCTTACTAAACTTCAATTATATACGATGACCCTGGTTACTTACTTAGGTACTTTGTGACTGTATATATTTATTTATTTATTTAAACTTTTCGCACAAAAAGGTACAAAGGCGGTTAATGCCTTAGTCATTCTCTACCAGTCACCCAAGGGTGGTGAAGAGATTAGATGGCAGGTGCTTTGGTTGAGAGGGACAATAATAATAATAGTATATAGAGTCCAACAGTGGCATGTACTATGTAATTGACCCATGCAATAAAGAGCTGTTAACAAGGTGAAAGCAATAAAGCCACTCCTTTCTCTTGAATACTAGGAATAAGTATAATAAAGTATTATTAAAGTCTGTGTCCCTTAGGATAGTTATTACGTACCTTATCGGAATAATTAAAAATGAGCTGACGTTATATTTTTCATCGACACAAAGAAAACTGTTTTTTTTTTAACCTTTGCGCAAACTTTAACCACGTATTCAGCATTAGACACCCCTAACGTAGAAACATTCGGTCGGTTATCAAAAAAAAATTGCTGATTTATAGAAAAGTGCAATAGGTACCTACGCGGTCAAAATGTATGGAACACCTATTTTTTTTTTTTTTTTTGATAACTTACGAACAATTTCTACGCTAAGGTGTCAATCATATGCTGAATTCACGGTTACAGTTTGCGCACTGGCTACATTTTTTTTCCTGTATGGATGTTTCACCACAAAAACCAAAATAATTTATCCTTTTGGCAAGATTTTTTTTGTCGTCATTTTGCGAATTTCGTTAAAATTCCCTAAAAGAACCGCTGTTTGACACCAGTCAGATTTACGTTCATTTCTAAGTAATTAATTAACCTAATTGCCCTTCAAACAAGCATCTATTCCAGGTAACTCTTTATTAATTATTATATTTCAGCAGTAAGTCAATTCTGTTTGGCACCAAATTGCTTTTGTTGAGAAAGTAAAATAATTAAAAATGAATATTTTCATAAATCTGCTAATAAAATTAGGCGTTTATTATTTTTACAACAGTTTTTAAGTTCAGAAAAAGACAGTTGGCACTTTTGAAGGTTTTGCGATTTCTTATTTCGTGTTTCATTCTCTAGAACACTACAAACCAAAAGTTTCAGTTGATGATGTTTCAATTATGATTTAAGTAGTACGTTGTTTTTTTTATTATAGTACTAGCTCTGCCCCGCGGTTTCACCCGCATAAGTTTCGATCCAGTAGGAATATCGGGATAAAAAGTATCTTATATGTTAATCCTGGTTATAAACCATCTGTGTGCCAAATTTCATCCAAATCTGTTCAGGAGTTTTGGCGTGAAAGAGTAACAAACATCCATCCATCCATACAAACTTTCACATTTATAATATTAGAAGGCTATCCTACTAATATTGTAAATGTGAAAGTTTGTACAATAAAGAACAAAAGAAAGAAGGAAGAAAGAAAATACATTTATTTAGCGACTAAAAGGCACACAATATAATATACAGCAGATAAAAAATAAAAAGTGTAAAGTGCGATGTAAGAAATTAGCAGGAAAGTGTGCCTCTCGGCTAAGCCAAAAAGTCCCAGTTCAGCAAAAATGCCAGAAAAGTAGTGCTTGATGCTGGTTTTCAACATAATAACATAACATCACGCTCGTTTTCTCAAGGTTATGTAGACCCATATTTCACCAGTAAAACATAAAGCTCTCTATAATTCCATTTCAGTAACCAATAACATTAAATGATAAATGATTTTTATTTCGTAAGTAGGTTTGTACAAACACTTTGACACGTCAATCATATTTTAAAAACTAGATGAGGTCGGCGTTTCCTATCTGATTAGTCTGAGAAGAAAGGCCAAAACAAACTCAGAGGTCACAGTCTCTTTTAAAGTTCAGACATAATCTTGGTCAGACCATAGGAAGACCAAGTAGATCGATGTCTGAGATGGTCTTTTGAGGAAAGAATCACACAGATTAAGAGGACAACAAATGTTCTAAAAAAACCGGCTAAGTGCGAGTCGGACTCGCGCTCGAAGGGTTCCGTACCATTATCTATAAAAATCACGTCTGTTGTATGGGAGCCCCCCTTAAATATTTATTTTATTTAAATTTTATTATTTATTATTAAAGTAAAAATACAACTCAGTATTTTGTAAATATTTGAAGTGCCTACCGGTTGCCATTATTGATATCGAGCAAAAAAGGGCAAAAAAATCGCGTTTGTTTTATGGGAGCCCCCCTTAAATATTTATTTTATTTGGTTTTTAGTATTTGTTGTTATAGCGGCAACAGAATAATAATAATATCCCTGGACATTTCACACAGCGCCATCTAGTCCCAAGCTAAGCAACCTAATGCTTGTGTTATGGTAACAAGATGGCTGATAAACTACTTATATACATTTTTTTTTTTGTAAATACATACATATTATAGATAGAAAAACACCCAGACTCAGAACAAATACATGTAGGACTTACAAATATTAAAAAAAAAATAATTAGAAATACATAATTTTTGAAAATTTCAACTGTCTAGCTATCGCGGTTCTTGAGATAAAGCCTGGTGACAGACAGACGGACAGACAGACAGACGGACGGACAGACGGACGGACAGACAGCAAAGTCTTAGTCTAGTCTTAAGTACGGAACCCTAAAAATATACAATTTCATAGGTACCACACACGCTTGGCTAAAACTTTCTTCAATAAAGTAATAGGGGAAGCCATCTATTTCAATCGCTTATAGACTTTTTATGTGAAAAAGGCCTCTGAATCAGTAAACAGGCATTTGCTCAACTCGTGGGGGAATTACAAAGAGGTGCGCGTCTCGAACAGCTGTTGCGCGGTTCGTGATGGCAGATGTCACTGCCATCAATATAATAAAAACACAGTTTCATGATGATTTACAATTTAACTTTCATACTTAACGTGCGTAATGTATGTAACTCTATTACTTTTTTGCATGGTAAGTTTTTGAGTTAAGTTGGAATCGTTTGTGGACGTGATTTTCAAGGATCCATAAGACAAAAAAATATGTTCAGTCTATGTTTACTAACTCAGCTTAAATTAAGATTGTACTCCCGAATCCAAAACGGTATTTAGACTTAGCATTCTTTTGTATTTTATCTTTATGTGTCCGTGGCTAAATAATAACAGCCGCACAGGTCGATCGATCATGTTACGCTTGCCGCGGTTGATCTGTGGATGGGTGACCATATTTACATACCGAGACCACTCAGTGTCTTGGAAAGCACGTTAAGCTCGGCTCGCTCGGCTGTCATTTGTGGATCTTTGACAGTCGTTACGGATCGTCAGAAGCCCGAAAGTCTGACAACCAGTCTAACCAAGGGGTATTGTATTACCCAGTAACTGGATTGTGGAGGTCAGATAGGCAGTCGCTCCATGTAAAATACTGGTATTCAGCTGCATCCGGTTACACTGGAAGCCGACCCCAACATAGTTGGGAAAAGGCTAGGCAGATGATGATTGTGCAGGCAAATAGGTACTCGTAGGTACGACGACTTATTTCCAACACACCTAAACACAAACACAAACAAATAGGTAACACTTGCAAATTAAATAGGTATAAACCTATTTAATTTGCAAGTAAGAATTAGATTAGATTACAATTACAATTTATTTAGTGTCGTTGGTCTGTCTAGCTCAATCGTGGTCCTCCACAAGTCTTGAATAAATAAATAAATAAATATCCGTGGACATTTCACACAGCACCATCTAGTCCCAAGCTAATAACAATATTATACAACAGAGCATTAACTTTTAAAAGTTCAAGGCTGAAACCATCGCGATGGTTTCAGCCTTGAACTTTTAAAAGTTCAAAGTTTAATGCATCGGTAGCATTATCAACCGAAAAGTCGATAAAGCAGCATTTTGATATAAACTCACATATCCATATTATTGTTAATACTAGCACAAAAATACTTATAAACTAATTTGGTATACAGAACAAAAAAGAATTAAAAATAAAAATTAAACATCTTCTATACTTATAATAAATCTGTAGAAGTGAAAATTCTGTACATTGAAAATATAAAAAAAATAAATAGCAGGGGGTGTTACTAGACCGACACCGAACCCAAAAATGTGATTAAAAAAATTTTTGTCTGTCTGTCTGTCTGTCGGTCTGTCTGTTTGTCTGTCTGTCTGTCTGTTTTTTCAGGCATCACGCAAAAACTACCGGTTCGATTACGATGAAACTTGGTATAATTATTCTTTAATATCCTGGGCACCACACTGGGTACTTTTTATCCCGGAAAAGTAAATACAATAAAAAACAAACTTAATTTTGCGGTTCGATCTCTAGACCCGATTACTGTACCAACCGCAAATAATAAGTTTGTCGTAGGTTACGTCACCCGCAGTAGAGTTCATTTTTATTCCTTTTAGTTTTTAGAGTTATTTAGGTTTATTTTTATATAAGTCGTAGGTATAGATTTTAATTTTAAAGTATAGGTAGTATATTTGATAGTGTACGTAGTGACCGTAGGTTATTTTATAATACTGTTAGGTAGGATTAGTCATTCGTATAGATATTAGTTTTTAGGGATTTTGCTTATTTATTGAGTTTAGATTAGTTATCATCAGAAATAGGTTTATTTAGGTAGGTAGGTATTTTATTTTCGGTTATTGAGTTTATTTTTTTTTAATTAGGTAGGTACTTAGGTAAATATATCATATAGGTACCCTCTTAATCACCACTAATGAGACACAATTGGTTTTCTATTGTAATTAGCCACAAAGGGCCCGCGAGATAGATGGCATTCTGGGGAAGCACATAGGTACATTTTATCCTGTTAGCACGTTCACGTGGGATAATTTCCGACATCCACGCGGGCGAAGCTGCGGGCAGAAGCTAGTTAAAAATAAAATTAGAAACAAGTTTTCGGACCATCCGATACCAGTAAACCTGTTTACTTGACTGCATAAAAACTGTACTGTAATAAAAACATTTTTAAAAAGCCCCTTCACTTTTTAAACCAAAAACAAATAACGGCAGGAAACTTATGCAAGGTATTCTTAGTTGACATTTTATCGTATATAGAATCTATTGACATTCATCATGGTATTGAAAGTTTTCAATCAAAACCATCGGAAATCGTGGACTAAACAATGCAAGTAAATTCACTTCACGTAAACACAACGTAGTTTTTGAAAAAACCAAGCATAATCAACCTATAATGTTCCCACTGCTGGGACGCAGGCCTCCTTTCTGTGAGGGGGTGTGCCGTGATCCCCTACCGGCCCAGTGCGGGTTGGAAGATGTCCCATGTCTCCGAATTTTTTGATTTTAGGACAGGCCGGATGTTCTCCTTCACCGTTTTTGACAGCCGTGGTGACGAAATAATTTACAAAAAGTTAAGCGCCTGTCTGGGTTCGAACCTTGGACCTACATACAACTCCTAAGTTTCAGCCGTTGCCACTGGGCCACCACTGATCTCAAAAAAGTTAAAATAAAATGTATCATTGAAAACTAAATTCGTCTAACTGAATTTGAGAAATTGGTAACCGGAATTTCACTCGTTTGCTTGTCAAAGTGCTCCTACGAGTAGCATTGAAAATAATTAATGGCAGTACAGGGAAACACGTCAAAACGATACAGTGCAAATGTCACTTTGTTTTGGGCTACGAGATATAATACCGAAACGTTGTTCATTTGTATGTTCCTACCGGAATTCCCAAATAATTCTTGTTATTAATTTCGCAAAACATGTTATCTTGGTTCTTGTTTGATACGAATGTTCAGATATAATCCATACATATGAAACAAAACTTATCTTTGTCAGTCCGTCAGAGTGCGGTTTATGTGAAATGTTCTCTGACCAGGTTTTCATATTAACTATTATGAACATCATGTATTTTATACCATGCTAGCGGTGTTGGGGTAGAATTGATACCTACTCAGGTTTTGGATACATGGAACTTCTTCATATTTAGGTCCTCATCATCATCATAATCTTTCTTTTCCTGTTCCATGTTACTTGGAGCCGGCGCAACATGTTTTCATTTTCCCCAGACAGCCGTCATGATATCATTCACTCCCGGGATCCTTTCAATAATCATTGTCTGAAATATGTCAATGTCGTACTTCTGAATGAACGAACTCTATTTCGACGTATTGACATTGGTGACGATATTATCGTATCGAATAATGGAAACAGTCTTAAGGTTAATTACTGAGAGCATTTGCCTGTAATGTGATAGTTGGATACCTACTCAATTTCGATATTGAATATCTAAATTATCTAAGTAGGTACGTTACCTAGGAAGGTACATAAAATGATATGTGGAACAATAGGTAACCAAATATTACAGCCTTTTTGTTATTTCTGTGGAAAACAAACGGCGAACTGTTTATCATCTGCCTTCCTCGAATACAATAATACCACCTATTTCTTACAAGTTTCGCGTATCTACATATTAATTACACAAATATCTGCTTACAATATTTTGACATAAAGGTTAGTTTATTGTTAATTGGGACTATTTTAGCACTGAGTTACAGAAACTATGTTAGTGGCGCCGATTCCCTTGTTCACAAACTAGGTACTACTCGTAATTTGATTGACCTATTAATCATTTCATTTGAAACGGAACGTCATGTAAAGGGAATAAAACAATATCAACACTTTTTTACTTTAAATTAAATTCCCTGTTCAAAAATCAAATCCTCGACGCGTAATGTCGTAAAAAAATATGAAAATAATTACTATAATATTTTAATCTTGATGCATGAGACTTTTTGGTACGACTTTTGGTCATTGTCTGTGAAGACAAGAAATTAAAAAAAAAAAAAAATCAAATCATTTTTATGTCATGAATGAATACACAGCTATTTAAACGCAAAAAGCTTTATACAGGAGTCCAGTTGTGTACCTACTTATCTCACTACATACAAAAATCAGTCCTTAGTATGTACATTTTTAAGCCAGGTGTAATACCCAAGATGTTAGCGGTGGCTACCAACGTTTGTAAGCCAAGTCTTAGATTAAGGCTTTCGTAGCGTATACACACAAGGAGCTTTGTTTCACTTGCAGGGAAGCATGATACGTACAGATACCCACACATCTCTGAATATCCAATGATAGTGTTTCTAGGTTTCCGTTAGATAGGTACCTACATTTCATAGGAGGAGAGATACTAAACTATTTGAATCTTGACCACGTAGTACATCTTCATACCTTTGAAGAGTACATGGTCAAAGGTATGCGTTGGTTGTTAGAATGGATTTCAAGACATATCGCGTACCGTTGTCGGTACCCCGACGCCCCGCGCCCTCCCTTCGGTCAATCACACGCATATGTGATGCGCCGACAATTCGTTTCTAAGTGTTTAAGTAACTGTTTCCTGCAGCTTCGTTCGTAAACAAATCCCTATTTTTGCTACTCAGAATTGATTTGTGAAAAACTTATCTACTTAATTTTTTTGTTTTATCTCATGTGAGAATTATTTTCCAAATATAGATAAATGTTTCTATCTGCATGCAGTGTGCGTTTTCTGTCAATTAGTCCTTCAATTAATTTCGGAACTTGAACTACATAAGTATACAGGTAAATAGATTGCTATACTGATTACATAAAAAACAAAAGGTCCGTTCTGTTCTCTTTAAAATGACATCTTTAATTCAGTAAGTACTCTTTCAATGCTTAAACCAAGATGTTTATAAAACAGTACACTTTCATCTTTGTTGATACTCTTTCGATTATCTTCAAAACATGATATCTTCCTACTTCATTGAGTTTTCCGTTATTAAGTTCAGCGATAAGATTAAAAAATAATATTGCCTTTCTCGAATAGCTTGATACTTCAATTTTATTGGACCTTTCTGTGTTATTAATTATATTTAAAATTGTTGAACATTAAATTGAATTTGGTAACCAAGCTCTTATATTACAATCTTGTTATTTTATTTTTTTATTTAATGATGTTCCGAAAAACAGTATCTTAATACCTCATCATCTGCCTAGCTTTTCCCAATTATGTTAAGGTCAGCTTCCAGTCTAAACGAATGCAGCTGAATACTTGTATTTTACATGAAGTGACTGCCTTTCTGACCTCCACGACCCAGTTACTGGGTAATACGATACCCCTTGGTAAGATTGGTGGTCAGACTTTCGGGTTTCTGACGACCCGTAATGACTGTCAATGATCCACGAATGACAGCCGGGACCAACGGATAACGTGCTTTTTCGAGGTACAGAGAGGTCTTGATACGTAAAGATGGTCATCCGCGGATCAACCGCGGCAAGTGTAGCTTAACCCGATCGATCGACCCGTGCGGCTGTTATTACAACATGATTATTTCATTTCATTCTTTTTCCATTCTTATAGTCATAAATAAGAGTAAAATAGGCTTCGATCAATAATAGTACTAGATTAAGGATCAGGAACAAAAACCAGTCGCTCAAGTGGCCACGTTTGCACACACGTAAACATCTACATTTCTTAGAAAAAAGTTTAATAATATTAACAACTTAATCTTAAATTCACATACATAAACTCTGGCTTTCTTCCCATGAGGGTAAGTAGAAACAAAAGAATGCCATCTGCTTATCAGAAATACTTTTTTTCAGTAATAGATCATCTCTGGCAAATAGCTAATGGTTATTTTTTAACAGCTATAAGTCATGGGGTCATTTTGCTCACTGACCTTTGAAGTGTAACTAATTGGGTCTATTGTGATCCAGAACAATTACAGTGCGCAGTGGTGAGTCGATATCTATACATCTATAAAAATATATAAAATGGAAGTGTCTGTTTGTAATGTCAAAATATTTTTTTTTTACTAATTGCCGATTTTTTTATCCGTAGTTAAACTCAAACAATTGTTGAAAATAGTAACTAATGGTTAAATTCTATATGGTTATATGGCATGGTATAATAATATAACTCCGCCTCGTACTCTCTTCCAAGACTCGGGAACCATGTGACTGACACAAGCCTACGTCATCATGCTGTTTACAGGTTCTTAAACTTAAAAATGTGGGAGAATTTTAAACAACGGATACAATTTAGGATAAAAAACATATAAATAAAAATTATAAAGAAATATTTTAACTAATTAATCATAGATATAATGTACCCATGTAACATGTTATGTTGAAATAAAGTGGCAATATTATTGTGACGTAGGCTTGTGTCACTCTGGGAAGAGAAGACCATGTTTTATTAGACTATGGTTATATGGTATATAATTATGGTTAAATTGTTGCATGTTAATGTGTTTTTTTTATAAATTTTTAGTTTATCTAATGATATAATATAATTGCTAATGGTCAAATCAAACTATAAGTTAAAAAAATAACCATTAAATAAACTAAAAACAACACATTTTGCAAAAATTTAACCATTAGTTACCATTTTTAACAATTGGTTGAGTTAACTACAGATCAAAAAGCCGGCTCTAAATAGATATTACTATACAGGCTTTATTTTCAAAGACCAGCCAAATTTAAGGGTTGGTACAAACCATCAAACTGTACAACTTTCTCCATGGGACTAATATCGTAATCGCGAAAAATGTATCAACTGACCCATATCATTTGCCTAGCCTTTTCCCAACTATGTTGGGGTCGGCTTCCAGTCTAACCGGATGCAGCTAAATACCAGTATTTTATATGGAGAGAGTGCCTATCTGACCTCCACAACCCAGTGACTGGGTAATACAATACCCCTTGGTAAGACTGGTTGTCACACTTTCAGGCTACGGACGACCCGTAACGACTGTCAAAGATCCACGAATGGCAGCCGGGACCAACGGCTTAACGTGCTTTCCGAGGCACGGAGGGGTCTTGGTTTGTGAAAATGGTCACCCATCCACGGCAAGCGTAGCGTAAGCGTATGTGATGGCTGAATTTTCATTCGCGATTACGAAATTGGTTCCATGGAGAAAAGTGCTCAGTCTGATGGTCTGTACCACACTTTTAAATTTGGCTGGTCTTTGAAAACTAATCCTAGATACAGTAGCTACTTTTAAAACAAAAAAATATTTTAATTTTTTTTTTTCTATTTGTGGCTAATCTCATAAACGGCTGGATGGATTTTGACAGAACTGTCACTGGCAGATAGCTGATGTTATAAAGGAATAAATTTGACTACTTTTTTATTTTAGAAAAAAAAGATAAAGAATTAGTAGAGACACATTTTTATTTTCCCACATTCACGCAAATGAAGTCGCGGGCACAGCTAATATAAAAATAAATTCTACGCATTTTTGAAGCAATGAAGGGTGCCATTGTTTAGAAGGTACCTACAGTGAGTTATTCTGTCTATTTCATTCTCAGTACCAAAATTTGATATTTAATACGTAGGTGTACTCGTAGCTTTATTTACGTGGCTTGAAAATAAATACGGTCTACTCATAAATTCATAGCATAATCAGCCTATAATCTTCCCACTGCTCAGACACAGGCGTCCTCTGAGTGAGAGGGAGTGGGCCGTAATCTACCACGCGGGCCTAGTGCGGCTTAGTAGATGTCACTTGTCTTCGAATTTTTGGCATCCTCACGATGTTTTCCTTCACCGTTTTGAGGGCAGTGGTGATGAAATAATTTACACAAACTAAAGCGCTTGCCTGGGTTCAAACCCACAACTCGTTAGTCGGGGCCGTTACCACTGAGCCACCGCTGCTTTATGTATTTTTTTTAAAATAAATATAGCGTACGTAGGCCCATTATCAACAAGTAAAATGAACCCACCACCATGACCATCCAAAAACAATAATGACCTATTAGGATATATCCATTATCAACTATTACTGCTCGTAAAAAATCTATCATCCAAATCATCCATCCATTTCAAAATGAAAGCTCCCCTATTTCCCCTATTCCATGTTTCCCGGGTCTCATTATAACTCACGCACGCAATGTAGTTGCTAAACAAAAGTGTCATGGCGGCATGTGCGTACTTCCAATATTAGTTTCAGCTAGTTTTATGGTTAAGTATTTACCTCGTATGTTGGTTACTTGAAAGTTATAACAACCATTTCCATTAACATTTTATATCGGTGTCGCTACTACGAGAATAATTTTTGCGAAAATTTATTTTCAAAATGCATTTTACAACGGCTTAAAACTGATGATAATTTTATTATAAATGATCGTATGTAGTGATGAAAAATTTATTGATGATGATTATATTTAAAAACGATTTTTTTTTTGAAGAATCACACTAATTTTTGAAAAAAAAAGTATATTATTGTGTTTAAATAAAAACCGACTTCAAAAAGGTAGGATTTTCTCAAGTAGGAGGAGTTTCTCTAAGGAGAAGTTCCATTTGGATGATCATATAGGAGCCCTTTTGATCTGGCTTCTACTTTCCGGGGTGCAGCTGTACCTGTGACGGATAGCCTCGAGTTTCTTGGCATGAAATTGTCAGCAAATCTCAATTTCGGCGAAAACATTGAATCTAAAGCACAAACGGCGACCAAAAAGCTGGGCATCCTGAACAAAGTTAAGCGGTACTTCACACCGGGACAGCTTTTAACCCTTTACAAAGCACAAGTCCGATCGTGTATTCAGTCAGTCATTCAGTCAGGAGTACTGCAGTCACCTGTGGAATGGCTCAGCTAAATACCAACTCGCCACTTTAAACTCAGTGGAGCGCAGAGCTAAGAGACTCATTGGCGATAAAAAGCTGGTGGAGGCAAAGCTTCACAGTTTGGCTCACCGGCGAAGTGTTGCCTGTCTGTCCGTCTTCTACAGACTGTACTTCGGGGAGTGTGTGCTCAAGAGCTACATGAGCTCATCCCGCCTTCACCTTTCCACCATCGAGAGTCCAGACGCACTGCGGGATACCACCCCTATTTGGTTAATATACTATGTATATATACGCACTAAGAACTTCTCGTCATCTTTTCTGATGCGCACAGCTAAGGAGTGGAATCGTCTGCCTGCGTCTGCATTCCCGAGTTCATACAACAAGAATCTCTTCAAGGCGAGAGTGAATAGGCTTCTTCTGGGCAAGCTCGTTCCACCGTAGAATTCATCCCTGCCTCTGGGCTGGATTGACGTCAAGAGTGAGCCCATTGTCAATAAAAAAAAAAAAATAAGTTTTCGTTATTTTACAAAGTTATAGGCAACACTAGTTAGTAAAATAACGATCAAATTATTTACAGAATATTTGTATGTTGGTTGGTTAACACATTTTTATCAGTATTCAAATTGACGCCGCGAATGTAATCTCCTTAGCACCTCCTACGGCTCTTTTGGGAACTGAGCACTTTGTCATCTATTTTGACACTAATGAACTGGGTTCAAAGGGTCATTATGAATTATTTTTGAGATAAGCTATAATAATAGAAATCATACCTACTGTAAAAAAGTAGACGAAACGTATCTATACATTTAATTACACAAAAGCATGTGTGGCGTGTTCCAGTTACGAAAATGTATTTTTCTCCACTTTAGTCTTAGGTTTTGTATTATTCTATTCTGGGCAGATTTGATTGAATCTGCCCTTAATAGAATAAACAATTGTCGTAATTTTATGAACGTTCACAGTCTCATCTCAGTCTGAATCTGTCAAACATAACTCGGTTTTCCCTATATTTTTGACATTTGTTTGTCGCCGAGATGAGATTGCGACTAGATTTTAAACGTTTTAAATTACAACAATTAGCCTTCTGATATCTTTTATCCGTGGAATATAATTGACGTCTGACAGTTCTTGTATGGAAAACAGTCAAAAATTCAAACCTGACTACCACAAAACAGTGTTTATCAGTTGTTTACGCTAAACACCTTTTAAACAAATTATATGGACTTTGACATAACACTGACATTAAACACTCGTTCAACAAGTGTTTAAGTTTTTGTAGTAAGACCCAATATGTTTAAGGTATAGAAGTTTGATGAAATTCGCCCTTAGTAAACTTGATATTTTTAAAAAGCTTGTTAGTAAACTTAACAACTTAAATAACAATAACATGTACTAATACAATATAACACTTAGATAGTAAGTTTTCAATGGCTGGTTATTGATAGAAACACATTCAAATGATTGAATTTACCCTTTCGTACTTACCTCCTAAACAATCGAATGTGTGTCGAGTTATAAACAGAATTTTCGCGGAAATTTACGCGATTCGTCCATAAATCAAATGAGAAAAACATTTTCTTGTTTTCCGGTTGTAGGCAAAGGCGCACTCAGTGGAATACCAACATATCATTCAATAAACTTTTTTGGGCACACCTACGATACTATCATTTATTTTTAGATAGATAGATAGATATTAGATAGATAGATAGATAAGACGTTTATTCAGTGCAACAAAAGACACAATCATCATCTGCCTAGCCTTTTCCCAACTATGTTAGGGTCGGCTTCCAGTCAAACCGGATGCAGCAGAATACCAGTATTTTACATGGAGCGACTGCCTATCTGACCTCCACAACCCAGTTACTGGGTAATACGATACCCCTTGGTAAGACTGGTTGTCAGACTTTCGGGCTTCTGACTACCCGTAACGACTGTCAAAGATCCACGAATGACAGCCGGGACCAACGGCTTAACGTGCTTTCCGAGGCACGGAGGGGTCTCGGTATGTAAAGATGGTCACCCATCCACAAACCAACCGCGGCAAGCGTAGCTTAACCTGACCGATCGACCTGTGCGGCTGTTATTATTTAGCCACGGGCCCCTACAAAAGACACAATACAAGTAGTAAAAAAGAAAAAACATCAAAAAAAGGTGAAACATAAAAAACAACAAAGATTAAAAGCTAAATTGACCCATAGACACCTCGTACAAGTAAGTCTATAACGGTCGATCACTACTGGGCGGTGTGTGTCTCATGGTTGCACCAAATGGGAGTCCAGCTCAGCATGTGCCAGATACAATACCTGACGCTGGTATTCTGCTGCATCCCGTTAGTACTCACTACTAGCTTCTGCACGTCACTTCTTCCACGCACAAAAGTTCTTGTTTCCCGATCCCACCCCAACGCATCGCATCGCCTGCCCACGCTATTAGTTCGTTTTCGCGTTCTCTCTTACTTTTTTTCCTTTTTGCTCGGCTCCTATGAGTTTCTAGCGTAATTATAAATAGTTTATAGCCTTCCTCAAGAATTGGGCTATCAAATGCATAAAGAATTTCTCAAATCTAACTCTAACTTCTACAGATTAGCGCGTTCAAACAAACAACGTTCAGCTTTATTATTGGTATAGATAGATATAGATGACCTATTTGTAAAAAAACTTTTTTGCCCTTTTAAGTACGTAGTTTCAAAAGAAGAGTGAAAGAACACTATCTGTCCCCTTCATCATAGTTGTGTATGTATTTATTTTGTTGAGTATGATATAATTATTACCATTCTAGTAATATTTATTTTAGAAGTATATATGTATGTTTTTTTGTATGTATGTTAGTATATTCTCGTAATTTTTGTTTAGTTTTTAAGTGAATTGTTTTTTTGATTCTATGTATTATTTTTTGTCTCCTTTGCTCTATCACACGCTGTCTACATCTCTGTATCTATTGTCCTATCTCAGGTATACTGGAAGAGATTTCTTATGAAATAAGCATCACCTCTGTACCTACTTTTCTGTTCTGTTTTTCAATGTCTGTTTATACATGTATATAAATAAATGGTAAAATAAATAAAATAAAAATAAATATTCTGCAAGATATAACCACCGACGTCCACCACGGCCCACGTACAATGGTCCACTTAAAGGACTAAGTGCGGAATCCAAACCCTATGACATCGAAGGTAGTCAGCAAATTATTTAATGGTGGTTTACTTTTTTGAAACCTGTTTAAACAAGTAAGTATTTTTTTCTCGTTAGCCTATATTGTGCCCCACTGCTGGGCAAATGCCTCCCCTTCTTAAATGATAAATGATTTTATTTGTAAGTAGATTTGTACAAACACTTTTACACGTCAATCATATTTTAAAACTAGATGAGGTCGGCGTTTCCTAACTGACTAGTCTGAGAAGAAAGGCCGAAACAAACTCAGAGGTCACAGTCTCTTTTAAAGTCCAGACATAATCTTTGGTCAGATCATATGAAGACCATGTAGGTCGATGTCTGAGATGGTCTTTTGAGGAAAGAACCACACAGATTGAGTGGACCTTCTTTCTTCCTTCCTTCGGTCTTCCTTCCAAACCTCCCTGTCTTGAGCGATCTCTGGCCATATCGGCCCTGCAAACATCGTTAGATCGTCACGTGGTGTGACGATCTAACGATGTAAGCTTATTCGCCATAAGTAAGTATTGTTTTATAATAATTTGCTTTCCAAATTATTATTAATATCTTCTCAAAACACTCACTCAAATGTATATTCGGCAAAAGTATTTGCAAAGGCAAACAGAGGTAATGAAAGTTTCAAGGAGTTTCTGAAACTTAAGTATAACAATAAGTTGGAGGCCACAATAGAAAAACATGTTATAAGTAATTTATATGTTTGTTTACCAGACCGTCTTGTGATGGTTTATTTGTGATAGGTTCACATTTATTACAGCAGCTTTATGGATCTACGTAAATAACATTTGTTTTCTGGTACGCACACATCAAGCTAATACATAACCAGTATAAGCTGACTTCTGATTGTACGAAAAACCTATTCAATGCGAGGTCAGCTAAAACTGGAAATGTATAGCTTGATGTGTAGCCGTGTGTACCTATGTAACCTACCGACTAAGTATATTTATTTCTATAAATACTTATTTTGTTTTTATTAGCCATTAATGTCCAACTGCTGGGCAAAGACCGGACTCTCTTGCCACCTCTCTCTGTCCAGAGCTGCCAAGGACCAATCTTTATGAAAGGAGTCCAGCTCATCCCGCCATCTCCGTCTGGTCCTGCCGCGATGTCGTTTGCCATTAAGCTGGACCCACTGGGTCGTATGTTTGGCCCATTGATCGTCTGATCGCCATGCGGCAGATGTGTCCAGCCCGATTCCATTTAAGCGTGGCAGCTTTCCGAGTCAGTTATTTTAGTGATAGAACGGATTGCTGTATTCTTAACCCGGTCCACAAGTTTAATACCCAGAATACTCCGTTCCATAGCTCTCTGGCAAACCTCGAGCGTGAACCTCTGCTGAATTGTCAAAGACCATGTTTGAGAACCATACGTGAGGATGGGAAGTAAAATACTTTAAACAGACACAATAATCACGAAGTGGATCGCTTAGTTTTCGATTAGAAGGCCATTGAGTTGAGTTAGGTTCCTTTGAAGATATGCCTTAAAATTGTTAAGTAATTGGATTCTGGAAGTTAGATGGCAGTCGTTGCCTATGAAATTGAATTTGATCCTAACGGGCTCTTGTTCTTGTTCATCATCTTCCTGTCGTTGTCACGACAGTTTTTCAGAACTCGTTGGCCCAAAACTTCGTCACTTCCAGGACTTCGTCGGTGGCAGCCCAGAGGTCACTTTGACTACCCGTTTACACCCAACGGTATATGATAGTGAGCCATCTTAAAAACTAAATCTTAACTGACTGCGTGGATTCATACCTGCCCTCTGTGTCTCAACGGTCTCTACTAGTAGATGATGGCTGAAATGACTATCCTTTAACATTGCTCAAAACGTCAGCATACAATTATGTTTATTAAATAACAAAAGCATCAACTGTATAATCCTACTACACTCGCGAGCAATGAAAAAGTTCCAGTGACATAGCACCAAATTACTCCTAAACGGGAAAGGCTAGCTTAATGACGCCGTCTGCAATATTGAAGTAAATTTAACAGCGCATTAGAATATTACCAACTAAAATCGTAAATATTGTGTTCAAATTTTAAATTGTATGTTTTAGGAGATGTTAAGGTGTTTGTCGGCATTTTGTGGGTGGAACTTTTTCATTGCTCGGCAGTGTAATATTATAAACGCGAAAGTTTGTGAGGATGGATGTTTGTTACTCTTTCACGCAAAAACTACTTAATGGATTTAGATTAAATTTGGCACAAATATAGTTTATAACAGGATTGACATATGGTATATTTTTTATCCCGATATTCCCACGGGATCGAGACTTATGCGGGTGAAACCGCGGGGTGCTGCTAGTATTCTATACTTATACCTACTGAAAAGATCGATCCTATTTATTTATTTAACTACAGCAGTGCGATTCTGTAACCATATTACTGTGAAAACTTAGGTGAAGTGAGCGTGGAGTGAGCTGTCATTCCAACTAATGCTAGGGATTGACACTATTGACAGCTCACTATAAGCTCACTTCACTTAACTTTTCACGGTGAGATTTGTACAGAATCGATCGGCTGTTCATCAAGAGAAAAGCTCACTACCTGAAAGGCAAATTAATTCATTAGATATTAGTTTCGTCTACAAACATCAGAATACAATTTTCAGGCTCCAATCAACCCTTGCCTTGCCGCGTTGCTTCTGATGCGATTCGAGGCTCTTGAAGAGCCAAGTACGTACGTTGGAGCGCTTTGCATACCAAGCCACATTTACTGCAGCGTAATAACCGGGTCTTACAACAATTAATTTAATTAATCTGATTGCTTTGCACGGAAACAGCTCGTCACGTTTCTATTATTTTGTTTGTATTTTGGCTGGCTGTAGAACACAGGAGCTGTAATGTGAAGTCTTCTGCGTGTTTTCTAAATGTTTGTGTGAAATTATTTTAAGGAATAATAATTACTTTTTTCTCTATAATGCTCCCACAGTTGGGACACAGGCCTCCTCTCGGCGAAAGGGAGTGAGCCGTAATCCACAATGTGGGCCCAGTTCGGATTGGTAGATGTCAATGTCTTCGAATTTTTGGTTCTACGACATGCCTGTTTCTTCACAGTGTTTTCCTTCACCGAGACCTTCCTTTTGAGAGCAATAATGATGAAATCATTTATATAAAGTAAAGCGCTTGTCTCAGTTCGAACCAACAACCTACAACTTGTAAGCCCCCATTACCACTGGGCCACTATAATTGAACTGTTCAACACAGTATTATTTTTTATTAATTATTTTTTCATCTTCCGCTGTCCTGTATTCATAATCGTAGGTGTGTCTATACTTATTTTTCTTCAGTTTTAATGCCAAATATCACAATACATGCTATTCAATGGCTGTTTCACCGGATTAGGATTCAAAGAAGCTATTCGAATGGGCGCGTGATGCGTGACACACATCTGCCAACCGTACCGAATGCCTTCTGTAGGCATCCGGTACGGTCGGCATCCGAAATGCATTGCTGTAACGCTCTCTCATTACGCAGTCTTATTGTGAATTTATCCCTAACGATGGCCTTTACATGACATGCATGAATTAAGGTTATTAAAAACATGGCGGTTACGAAGAACATGGAGGTTATAATGGGCTGCTAAAATGATTAATTATTACATTAAGTCCTATCAGGAAGCAATAAGAGACTTGCACCTTCAAAATTCCGAATTTTTTTTACTTCTTCTTCTGTGGTTTTAGAACAAACAGAGATTTGCATTCTGTGATAAAAATTGGGTGTCAGAAAAGGTAGTCAGAAATTAGCCAATATCTATGGCAGTGTGCGTCAAACAAACTTTTAAATATAATAAAGACAGAAAGCACGTTTATTTGCGGTAAACATGACGCAGAGAAAGAACACAAACACAAAAAAAACAAGTTGGGGAAAAAATATGCGTCACATCCACGCAAAGCGCCATCGCAAATGTGGCGATTCTTGGAGGTTATTTAAATTAAACAGAATTTATATCTCATTCTTTACTAGAAATTCAACAATAACGATAAAGTAAAACACACGTAAAAACTAAAAGAATCCCGTTTTTATTGCCCTCAAAGCCACTGAGCCCACTTTTATCAAATAGAAAAGCTTTGACTAAATGCAAACTTCAGCTGTGGCGAAGAAGAGAGCGCTCTTAAAACTCGAAAGTTTATATTACAACTTAACCTTCCCGACCTGTATAAAGGTTTCAAAACTTATCCAATAAGACCCTATAACTTGCTACGCTCGCCTTATACTTTCCTAGTTTTATTTAAGAAATGGTTAGAAAATCGACGGTTAAGCTGTTTGAGTACCATCGGCTATCCAATAGAAACTATCAATTTTTATGTGAAATTTTTTATTAGGTTTTAGTAACGCTACAAGAGATGGCAAAGTCTAGTCCTTCCGTTTAGTAGATATGAAAGCTTAGACCTTTCTTTATTGGCAATAAAATTTATTTATTTTATTTTGTTATTATGCTTTTATTATATTTCTACTTTAAAAATAAAGTACTAAATTCAGTTTTCATAAAAACTGAAGCCAAATCGAGCGTATACTGAAATAAAAGATTTAATATCCACCTACGTAAATGTTTTAAAATCGGCTTTAATTTATTACGCGAGCGCTTTTGACTATAGTCAACGCCATTTTTGTGCGGTATTTTCAATGTATGATTAATGGTTGAGACCTCGATGTGAAAAGCGTGAAAAAAAAAGATTTTTATAGTTGTGAGAGTAATTCTGGATACGTACTTGCCTAGCGACTTTCGACTTTGGCAAATACCCGGTAGTGGACTGCGCTAGATTGTTAGAGCAGTTATTAAAAATCCTAGTTCAATAGTTAATTAAAATAAATGAAAACCAAAAATTCAATGTTTTTTTAAACAAGGAACGTATCCTTCTAAAAAAAGACAAAACCACGTACGATAACAAAGTGGAACATGTTCCGTCCTAAAAAAATATCCCGTGACTCGCAAATACATGCAGATGAGAAGGTCCCTCACAAATTACGTAATTAATCGTGAGAGGGAATCCGTCCACGAAGCTTTCAAGCACCTAGAAGTTCCTAACAAAGAACGCAGCTCCAAATGAAATACGACTTTTAGTTGTCAGCTCAGGATGTTGGAAAAAACTTCAGCCTGTATCAAAATTCTCGTTTTCTAATTTTGAATTGAGAACAGAACTACGACGTCTTATTTTTTATTTTTAAATCATTGTTAATTGGGGATTGGGGAACATAAACTAAAATTGCTTACATAACCGCATCAACGTATAAACAAGGAAAATACGACTATATGATGCGGTTTTAAGAGTCGTAGTCACTAATTAGCGTGCTCTTGGGTTTTATAGATTGGTACACTGATTGGGACTAATTCGTGCCTTAATTGGACCAACTGTCAGAAGACCGTCACCTCCTATTCGTATACCTAATGTAGTACAGTGGAATGAGTTGATTGTTAGAAGAATACTCGTAACCTAAAAAATAAGTTGATGTCACTTTTGTACAGACGCCAGCAGGTCAAGCTACCCGAAACTGTCAAATTTTCTCAATCAACCTTGAACCTTAATGATTTAGTGATAAAGTCGAAAATCTATTAAAGAAATTTGACAGATTGTAGTAGCTTGATGTGCTGGCGTCTGTACCATCTGAATCTTAAAATCAGCATCATGAAGACCGACTTAAAACAGAATCTAACAATACCAAAACAAAGGATCATCATCTGCTTAGCCGTTTCCCAACTATGTTGGGGTCGGCTTCCAGTCTAACCAGATGCAGCTTAATACCAGTATTTAGCAAAACAAGGGATGATAATAATAATATAGCTGCAATAGTCCTACACTAACCGGGGGTTATCGTTGGGTGCACTTGCAAAGTGCATACAGGGATAATCGTCGGATGGTGCCACATTTCAATAAAATTTCCTAAGGAGCCTCTGCGAGTTGGCTTCGGCCCCTCGTACGCCTTCCAAAGGACCGGGACCCCATGGTCCCGAGATATGTTAAAATATAGGATGGAATCCTTAGAAGATTATAGAGGGTATCGACAAACTAACTCGGTAATGCAGGATTATCCATGAGCATACAATAAAATTGGAGCAGTGGTTACCCAGTACCCCGAATTACGAGTTATAGGTTGTAGGCTGGTGGTGATGGACATTGTCAAAGTTATTTCATCACCACTGCTCTCAAAACGGTGGAGGATAACACGAATGTCCTAGAACTAAAAAATCGAATAATTGTGACATCTACCAAACCGCACTGGGTCCGCGTGGTGGATTACAGCCCACTCACTCTCGAAGAGATCCGTGTGTCTCAGTAGTGGGAACATTATTGGCTGATTATGCTATATGCTGTTTATGATGTCAATATGAGTAGCTACACATATTCGCATCATAAAATTTGCATTATCCACCATAGACGACACGGTTGGTGCAGTGGCTGAGCTTTCGACTGCTGCGCTGCGTGTCGCGGGTTCTATTCCCGCACGGGAAAAATATTTGTATTGTCTACAGGTAGTTGTTCCGGGTCTGGCTTTTTGTGTATGTGAGTATAAATGTTTGTAAACGCACCCACGATACGGGAGAAATTCCTAATGTGAGGCAAGGTTTTTTTAAAAAACACACAAACACACAACACAAACATAGAACTTTTAGAGACCATGGTATAAAGCACAATAGGCCATACAAGTGCTTGTACAAAAAACCGACACAATATCGATAATGTAGAAATCGATATTTTCATGTTAGGAAGGTGTTTTTCTCTCGTGACGGCACGATCTATATAAAAACGTTAGCTAATGTCGTGGTAAAAAGGTCAGGCAGGTTAACAGTGTGGTTTGCCAAACCCAAGCTCAGGTTGCGCAGGGTGAAGCTTAGTATCAACACTTGTGGAGTTACTTCTATTGAATTGTGGGTGATTCTCCGGTACCTAATGACGAAAAGAACTGAAAAGTAACACTTTCAATGTCTGAAACATACAGAATGGTTTCACGATCGCAGTGGACCATATAACTTTGTTAGGTATATGGTCCACGGCGATCCTACGGTGAACCCTTTCCTAGTGCTGATAACTACGTAACAGCACTAGGAAAGGGTTCACGATAACGAGCCAAAATAGATATTTCGAAGAATTTGCTAGTAGACAAAAAACCCAGACGAAGAACTTTTGACACAGTTTCGTTTTTATCTCCTTTTTGATTCAGTACCAATAATGTCAGTATTTTGGCTTGCGTTCTGAAAAACTGAACTCTTGCCAAATTCGTAAACAAGTTACATGGGATGTATGGCAGATCATCTGGGCTGGTATCGATCCTGGCTCTGACGTCACGGGCGACGGCATGTCGCGACGCAACGTCGCCGACGCACCCCGCCAGATAGGGGATGAATCCTTCGACCTCAATCCAGTACATTTATATTGCCAGAAGGCTATTGTTTGCAAAGGTAATAATCGCGAAACTACATGTTTTTATGCGGTTTTAAAAATGTTTATTTGCTGTTTTTTATGTTCTCTGTTCTGTTATTGGGTAATACTTTAGGTAAGAAGGGGTTTTAATTAACATCTATTCGTTAGTCGCTTTTTGTGTCTGCCTGTGTGCCTGCGTTGTTCTTTTAAAGCACGCAATGGATTTTGATGCGGTTTTCATCATCATTTAGAGAATTTATTCCGAAAGGTGTTTAAAATACATTCATATTAAACTTACATATTAAGTATAAAGAAATCTCTTTGTTTGTCAAGTCATGAAAACCGTGGGAAGCAAGGGCAGGTTGCTAGCGAACTGAAAAGCGTAGTGTCTTCTATTTCTAGGCAGACTAGAGTGGGAGTAAGTAAACCTTAATTTTCAACAATAATTAAGTTACCTACCAGTATTATTTTATACCAAACAATATTCTAGAAATTATTTCCATGACCTGAAATATAACCGCCAGGGAATACGTCACTGAGTCGCTAGATTTATTCGATGTTCGCAAATAATTTATTGCGATTAATTAGATAGATAATGAGGACGGAGTATGTGATCACATAATACGGTCCGAACTACAGAATTATCCACTAGCGTGAAAGTAGAAATAGATATAGTACGAAGCAGGAAGATAAACCGCGATAAAAATTGTGTAAGGACAGCAGAACCCTTTTTCAATAGCACAATAAAATCTTTTTACAGAAACGTTAACTTTAACTTCCAAGTGATGGACGCACCTCAAAAGTTGGAATCTTTTGTCGACTGTACCTTTATAAATAACGTCAAAATGTGAGGTAAGTCAGCAAATCAAACTGTCAAACTGTCTCGCGGGTATCCTCGCCTGTCGGACCTTGAATATACGAACTATCCCTGGTTCTCTGCTCCAGTGACCTCGGCGACTTTCACTGTGACGTCACAGGTTAGGCGCCCGAGTGTCGCGACCGGGAGACGCCAGACTAACACCTATAAAACGTTCGATCGCGAAATCTTTGGTAGTTTCAGAATTCATTTTAATTTTTTACTTCATTCTTGGAATGCAGTGGATTTTAGGATGATTTCTTACAAAGAATAATCAGCCTTATTTGAAATTTAAAGTCCCACACTGCACATGCTGCTTACAGCATATTTGTATTAACAAAAGCATGCTAATTTCGAGTAGATACTTACTTTGTAACGCACAATTATTACATATCTGCAAAACAAGGTAAATAAGAACCGTCTAGGGTAGGTACCTACTATCCCTTTTTTGACACCAGTTAATATAATGTAAATGTACTATGTTATAAGTTTTGTAATATTAAAGGTTTTTCAAATAATAATAATCGAAACTAGGCCAGACGACTCACGAAGTCACGACGAAATAATAATAGGTGCGGTGCCTCTTGCTCTATTCATCGAAACATACAAATATGTTCGGGCACATCATCAAAACACCTTCGTAATTAATTATTATCACGTAAGTAATGAAAGTAATAACTAAGAGTTCTTTTGATCAAATCATTATTTATCCTCGTTGAATCAGATGGAGATATTATTAAAATATTGTATAGATATTCCTATACTGGTGAATCATTTTGTTTTCTTCAAACTGTGGCACCATTCAAGTGATTCATAGATGATAGATGGTAAAAATAGTAAAAAAAAATATTCTCTCCTAATTGATACCTACCTAATCTAGAAATTAGATGACATGATGAAAAAAAGAAACAAATACCAGTATTTAAAACGGACTAAACGACCCTGCTAAAAATAGAAAAATGTTCTAAATAGGTAGGTACTTATCCAATAATAATCAATTTGTATTTTGATAGTCTACATTAAAAAAATATTTCTACATAAATCTACATAAAAAAATAATCCTGCTAAAAATAGAAACGTGTTCTAAATAGCTACTTTCCAATAATCGTTGTTTATTTCATAATCTACATGAACAAAAAAAAAATACCAATAATATAAACGGACTAAGCGATCCTGCTAAAAATAGAAAACTGTTCAAAATTGCTACTTTTCCAATAATCAATTTGTATTTAATGTATGACGTACTATTTTATCTGACACATCACTCACACATGAATTAAGACAATAGACAGACTAGTGAATAACGTTACATCTGAAGATACGACGATATTCACGGAACAATGTCGCACACGAGTTACAGCATATTGCGACTAACGATACATCTTCTTAATAGAGCCATATGAAGGGAGTATATAAGGAATGCCTGAGTTGAGATGTTGTGCACTTCAAAAAGTAATATGCAGACATTCTGTCGTGTATCATAAAGTTTGAAGAACAAGTTTAAATTAGCTGTAAAATGCATTATTAAGGGACCCAGATGAGTATAACCGGCGCTCGAAAGAATCGCGAATATATAAATTCATTTGCAATAGTATATGAACCCAAATAAATACTGTAGAGACTTTGGCCCACTTAGCAACACACACTACACTTAGCACTTGCGCATCCAATACAACAACGCTTTCCGGGTGTTGTTGGGGCTGCCGCGTTTTTGCAGCGCGTCCGGTATGTTTGCCGACGCAAACGTTGACAGCTTTTCAACCGTCATGCGCAAGAGATGCGCATCGTTATTATATCGGTTTCGCGCCAGCCCCAACACTATCCTGAGGACGTTGGCAGACCGCTGGGACTCTCCGATTCTGGGACGCTGGATACGACTCCATGCGGTGAAGTAGATTGGGATGGGAAAGTCTCTAGCGGGTGTACTTAGTTTAAAATTTATATAATTACCCGTTAGTTTAGTTTATTTACTAACACTAGATATAAGGCATTTTACACTGGTACTAACAAACTATGGAACTTGATTCTGAAATAAATGTTTATTATTATTATTATTATTAGTGCTCACATGCAACCTCCGCAAGTTAGTTAAAGTTATTGGCATGAAATACAAGACAAATATTAAGATAGTTTAAGATTAGAAGAGATTAGGCGTTAGATTTGGCTTACAAGCCAAAAGAAAAGTATGTAAAATACGTGTAATGATTTCTAGGAATAATTATTGAACATACGTTATAAACCGTGGTTTAATAGATTCCTCTCGATACCCTGAAGAGCTCATCGCAGCTCTTCACAGTGCCTACGTTCCAAATTACCACTCATTTGAATGACTACAAATATTACTAGATCCACCACTTTCGGTCTTCCAATAAGCCAAATGGTCTTTTCATCGAAGCTTAAATCGCGTAACCTTATCTGGAGTTCCTAGAGGCGTAGTTAAGATCAGCTTAGCGCAATAACAACTATTTCGTGTTGATTTCCACACTTTACGATATTCATGGAAACTAACCGTAGGTCTAACCACCAATGCTTTATGAAGGACATAAATAAACCAAAAAGTACTGTCAATTTTGGTACTAACAAAATCCAATTTATTTTTTATTATTTAGTCACTAAACCTTTAATATAGGTATAAATTTAACGCAATCAGTATAGGCAAACACTACGTGTGTTTTAATCACTATAAATCATCTAAAAGCGTGTTTTAATTACGTCATATGTTGACAGCGGCGATGCGCTGGCGTGGTATGCAAATGTTATGTAAATCTCTCTAATATGCATTCAGTTAATGACTTACTTTTATGTCATAGTAGCGATTTATATCGGGCACTAAATTGTAATTGTTTACGCGGAAATTCAGTTTATGAGCCAGACAATGTAGGGCAGTAACCTGATATATGTTATAAGTGTATTTATAGTGGGAAACAAATAAACTTAACACCATTTCAAATGCTATGGGAAGTAAATGTTGACGTCACCAATCCGCATGTCAAGTGCGGCAATATACAATGGTGATTCATGGTATGTAGGTTAGAAGAACATCTCGAGCAATGGCAAAAGTACGAACCTTAGACATCTTTTAAAATCGCAAGAAATAAACTGAAAATAATATTCATATCTATTTATATTACCTCCAACTAAATCATTGACCACCGGTGAAGGAAAAATCGTGAGGAAACTTGGAGTTTATCAGGTGGAATAACAGTTGCTGCGAGTATCGTAGATGGGTTTTATTTTAACTGGTGAGTGATATGTTAGTTAATATAAGTCATTGTGTCACCGCTTGTAAAATTTCCACATTTAAATCTGTAATATTTATGGTGTACATAATTATAGACTATTCTATTCTATAAGTCTGAAATCTCATTGAAGATGTGTACCATATTATGATGGAGTGTGATCGGAACGAGCCACAGAGATATCAACTGTCTTTGATTTACCCTATGTTACGCGAGACTGGAGAATGCAATAGTGTTCTTGCAAATCCTGCTTCGGAACTTGCAGGAATACTGTACAGTCTCGTAAATTTAGGAATTAAGCGCAGAGGTTAATGAGTAAGTTATTTTTTATGTATGTTCTTTTTAAGTTTGTTGCCACGATGAGGGTGGCACAATCTGCAAAAGTTAAACCCTCTATAAAAAAAAAAGAAAAAAAAATGTCTGAAATCGCCAACCCGTCTTGAGTAAGGGAGGTAATCAATGCTTGTGCCTTTTCTGTAAGAGAAGAGGAATTTGCATTGCAGTAGAAAAATAATAGGCTAGTAATAATATTATTTAACAAAATTCTCACCCTATTATTAAATTAAATAAAACTTAGCTGTGATTTTAGCTCACAGTAATCCTCATATAGATCCACTTCAATTGTTTAATTTTTATCGTCTCTATGAATGAAAAGCTATGTATGAAAATGTGTATCGACCTTAAATATCATAACAATCACGGTTGGATAAACTGGATAGACAGTTAGTTTTACTGACAGATTGTAATTGAGTGAATCGCAACTTTGTTTCCGTGGATACATGAATAATAACCATAATCTAATATTCATCCATTTCATACTACTATATGTATTTATTTTTGATCTCGCGGTGTCTGGGTAATTGTTGACTAGACAGGTTCACTCATATCCTCAAAGACCATCTCCGACATTTATCTACAATAACATGGTCCTCATATAGCCTGACCAGGATTTTGTCTGGACTTTAAAAGAGAGTAACCTCTGAGTTTGTTTCAGTCTCTCAGAGTAGTTGGATAAGAAACATTGCATTCATCTAGTTTTAAATCAACTAGTGAACTTTTGGTACAATGATTATGCTTCCAAATTTGTTGACAATGATCATACTTTTAAATTTTTTTCTTCACTGATATAATATAATTAGTAATAAGATTTATTATTCTCATGTAAGTGACGATTGTCTTAATGAGAAATAAAGTTCTTTAAACTGAACCATAAGTAAAAGGGGTGCTGTGAACCAATTTTCAGAAATAAATATCTATTTATATCATATACATACGAGTACATTGAATCCTAGGTCTCTAAATTGATCATAAATATGTCTATACTTATTCATGACTTAATTTACTTTGTTTGACGGGTAGGTACTAACCCGAAAATAAACGGTTTTTTATTCCCGTTTGCAAAAAAGTTATTGGATTGAGAATATGTGATGGTAGGCTTCACATCAAATTAAACTTTCAGTGTAAATTAGGTCAATTTATGAATATAGAAAACCTATAAAAGTTATATTTTCAGTTTTTCCTAACAAAATATAAGCCAAACAGGATCTTTTTGTAGGCATCATAAAAGCTACGTATGATAGAAAAACGAAGTACAAAAAAATTATTGGCATGAAGAAGGTATTACAATTTCCAATTGAAGCCCTGACTTCTGAGCTAGGTGGTACCTGTGTACAGGAGTCAGTACAAATTGATAAGTATCAAACGATAAGTAGCAACGTTCTTTTATTCCACAAACTCCAGATACAGCAAACACCAGTCCTTTCGGCAAACTGGTGATGACTGATGTGGGCAATAAGTTCCTAAACCGTTTTGACTTACATAGTTATACAGGATGGATTTTTGAGTTGGGCAGAAATTGCGAAAACTGTCTTCGTACAAGACTAAACGTTTTAAACAATTTGAGGTCTTTTTTTTTTCTCAAAACTCCTGAAATCACGAGCAACAAACTATCTGAATTATATATTCTCAAAGCTAATAAATGTTCGTTCGAAATTCTGTTGGATTTTTATTGTCTATTATCACCCATCATGAAAAAAGTAAGTTGTAGTCTCATTTCCTACGAAATATATAGGATTCTTTTTTTGGTTAACTGACTTTTCAAACAATCCTTCTAATAAGAAGTCTGCAAAAGATAAAATATAAGGTCATTTTTCTATCCGTATGACCTTAATTACTCGTAAATCACATGGGGCATCAGAAACTATATTGTGATTACAATCGAATGTTATCGAACATCGTCTACTTTTATTGTTATCAATTACCTACTAATAGAATCGATTATAACTCGCAAAATTAGATGATAACCTATAAAGGGTGAAAAGTAAGTTGGAGTTTCATTTCCTATGAAAAGATTTTTGGGATTTCTAACTTTTCTAAAACCTACTCAAACCTCATTTAGTCCGATAGAGTTTTTTGATCTATAAAAGAAACAAGATCCATTCAAAAACCTGTGATTGGATGTCTAAATTTCTCAAGAAGTAAAGGTCAGTCTCCTAAGATCGTTTTCCTGTAGGTACAACAGTTAAGATACCCCGAGCCCCAAGATACAGACTGTCTCTAGTTTGGGGCTCACTGGCAAATAACATATTGTAATCTAGCTGTAGGTAATATTTTAAGCTACTCACGGTGAGCTCTATTACCTGGACAATAAATATTTTCTATTTTTTCGTACCCTTTTTTAACCACCCTCAATGCGCCGCGAGCCGTCTCAAAAATCTTCTACAATACTAAAGAACCCGTACTCAGCTGTAACGTACAAATAAGTTTCCCATTATTCTTTTTAAAAGCAAGTCACTGCACCACAATAGGTCTACAACATAGTCTGGCTCACCCTTTACACAGTAGGCTCACTAAATTTCGTTATCTATGACAGCAAACGTGACAGCACGATACGTTACGATGCGATGCGGCAAAGTGTAAACCGATGACAACCATTTGTTATTCAGCGGACAAGCTCATGACGCGTTACAAATAACTTTGTGTCATGTGTTAGACATTTTTCTGTATAGTGTTTCGAGGCCTTATGTCAGGGCAGCATCATTATGTCGATGAATCTGCATTTATGTAACAATCAATATATCGAGCTTATAAGTAAAATCTGTTTTGTTACTGCATTTTCTCCTTCTATAAAATGTAAAAAAAAAAACATGGAGTCTTTAGCATGTATTATGGTGTAAGCTTTGTGGGTTGTCCTTAAATAAATGAATATATAGGGGAGAAAGGGTAGGGAGTTAAATGAGTAAATGAGAAAAATACTGTACTTACCGTAATAATAAAATAATCAGCCTATAATATTTCCACTATTGGAAGTCAGGCTGTCTCTTTTATGAGAGAGAGAGAGAGAGAGTAGCCCTAAGTAATCCACCATGCGAGCCCATTGTGGGTTGAACATTATATTTTCTTATACCTAATATTTTAGATAATTTGCAAAATTTGTGAAATTAACTAACGTGCAGCATGTTGTCATTATAATCGTAATCTATGATCATCTGCGTTTAGCGATTAATCAAACTCATATCAATAACTGATATAAATATTTGATAAATAAGATTAATACTTTTATTTCCGCAGTTACTCATGTAATAGAAATAGATAAACTAGAGTACTCCTAGCTGAATCTAATCAAACTTTGACAACTGATAACAAAGCTTAACAAAATAATCTCTATTATTATTATGTATAATCGTTATCAAAATCACAATCGATGATTATTTCGGGCAATAACTGTAATCTTAATCGGTAATCAATAATCGTTAAATCACTACAACATACTTATCATCGTTTTACACTAGATTTAAATCGTAAAGTAGGTACTCGTAGTTACAAAATTTAAGTAATTGGGTCACCGATGTCTTGAAGGACAGTACTGACATTGAGAGAGAAAGCAGGTCATTAATAATGTATTTTTATAACGTATTTAATGTATTTATTTTATCCCACAAAGTACAATTACAGTAAAATAGGTGTTACAAAAATATTGTAGGTACTAGGACTTGTGGGAGTCAGGAATCCAAACTAGGATACCCTGTGCTATGGACTCCTGCCCCCCCCCCCCCCCCCCCCGCCGAGACTGGAATTTTCACAAATAATTGCACGTAAGACATGTGATAAAGAAAAAAAAACAATAATAACAAAAGAAAATGTACTAATAAATCAAAAGGAAAATAAAAATGCGTGTGTGTGTTTGTTAGCGTGTGAAGTGTGAGTGTGAAGTGGAAAGTGACGTGTGTTGCTGTTGTATGTGTGTGTGTGCACGATGTCATTGTCTGCACGATGTAATATGTTAGCTCGCAGGTTTGCACGGTATACAAAAAAGGGATAAATAACGTTGTTTAGACTTAGAGCAAAGTGTCAGTCCTTTTACACGTGCATCCTGTAGGTTGAATGTTTGCAGAGGGCGTACATGACCTGAGAGTGCATAACAACAATGCATTCAGGATGCTTATAGGGCTGCCGTAGTATTGCAGTGCCTCTGGCATGTTTGCCGAGGCCCACGTAGACAGCTTTGCTGCAGTCATGCGCAACCGTTACACCTCCGATCTAACATGCATGCGTGTTAGTACGGTCAGCATCAAAAGTCGGTTACCACTTTAGTTGTTTAAATCTTAATTATTGAGAAAAATATTCTTAAAAAGCTTATATTAATAAGATATTTAAGAATAATTAACTCTTTGCTATTACATGAAATAGAGAAAACCAATGTATCACATCATTTTGTATCAATTTACATGATTTGTAAAAGTAACAGTGTTAATTGACTTTTGATGCTGACTGTACCAACAGCATCCTGTGCGTATATTCGGACCGGGTGGGATTCTCCAATGCTCCATCGCTGCATACGGCTGCATGCAATCAAGTAAACACGCGCACGAGTAACGGATTTTCTGATAATGTTATCTTTTTGTACCTATTTTGTTTTTAAAAGGTCATTTGTCATGTCATTACTAATATTTGTTTTTCATAAGCATTACTATGTTACTAACAATTTTATGGATGTATTTGGAAATCTGAAATAAATGAATATGATAAGAATAACGATGTTTTTATTTCTATTATATTTTTATTTTTTTTAAAAAAAACGTTGGTCCACACTAGGAATTACTCCTGTATCGTGGGTGCGTTTACAAACATTTAAAATCACATACACAAACAGCCAGACCCGGAACAACTACCAATACAAATATTTGTTCCAAGCGGGAATCGAACCCGCGACACGCAGCGCAGCAGTCCATCGTTCCGTCACTGCGCCAACCGTGTCGTCAAGATAAATGAACTCTGCCAATCTTGGGTCAAAAAGTATCTTCTCATAATGAGAAGAAACATGCATTAATCCCCACGGATATGGATGGTCATTGTATGTTGCAATCTGAACACAAGTTCAGATTCCCTCGCGGTAGGTATTTTCCTTCACCGTAAGCCCCTTTCCGTCGGCCGGTGCAGGTTTCCCGGCGACTATATGTATGGGTAGGTTAGTATGAACGCTTCCTCACGTACTACATTTCACCTAGTTTACCTATCCATTTTCCACCATGCACCCGGTACCCGAAGGACGTGTGTAAATCCAAGGACCCAAGATTAACTTAGAAAGAATATAAATAAAGAAAAAGTTACATTCATATTTGCTACTTCGAAAGACAATCACGTGCTCAAGAGGCTAGTCACTTGACATCGGGGGCATTAATGACGTTAAATAGATGCAATGGTGTAGTTTTATTGATAGTTAGGTCGATACTGGGTTGTAGCTTTTGCAATGTTACGAGATATCGGTGTCCAAAAGTAGAAATTATATTTATCGCCTCCTTTAATCTTGATCTAGTATTGTATAATTAAGTTGGAACTTTACCAGTCTTTTAGGTCTTTTTTCATGAGAATTAACATGACCTATCTACAAATGCCAAATCTCGCTTTTTCCTCAAAACATTCTTCAAATAAAAAGTCTACAAAAGATAAAATATAATGTCTTTTTTTTCTACCCGCATGACCTTAATTACTCGAAAATCACAAAGGTCATCAGAAACTATTGCGATTACAATTGAATGTTATCGAACATCGTCTAATTTAATTGTTATCAATTACCTACTAATAGAATCGTTTAGAAATTCGCAAAATTAGACGATAACCTACATTCATTTATGTTTGGATGACTACCGGTATTGACATTGACAACATATTATTATGCGTAGACAATTTCAAGCTCTGTTTCACAAATAGCCTTGTCAGTGTGTTAAATGAGTGAGCACATAACATTGTTATGCATTACCTATGTAATGTCCACTATATCTAGGTACTTTGAAAGTTCTAAAAATGTACAAAAAAAAGACTACTGAAGGATAATTCTCGTAATTTTAAGAACGTGCACAGTCTAATCTCAGTCTCAATCTGTCAAAAATAACCCTGAAATCCCTACGTCTTTGACACTGATTGTCGGTAAAATGAGATTGCGACTAGTTTTTGAACGTTTTTAATTACGGGAATTGGCCTTCTGATTTCAAAGACGATTTTGTACTTAAACTTTGTTCAATATATAATTATTACAACACATAGTGAACATAACTTATATCAATTTCTATTCTTCTGCAAAATATATTTTAGCCCAGATTTGTTAGTCTAGAATTTCCATTTCATTACCATTTCAAGATTAATACTTCACATACGTAATCCTTACATCTCCAGCAGGCAACTATGCCATTACGTAATTACATACAGTCATCTCATCGTCAAAAAAGCCGATATTTTGGCCAGCTTGCTTCCATCATCCCCCATCCATCATTAATCTCGTCTGTGACAAGAACATTACCAGATAGACTGTACCAGGAGACGTCAAAGCTACGAACGTCTCCCACTAGATGCAAATGTGCCAAACGTTCATGAAATCAGGGAGGCGATGCGGTGAATTCGAGTGCGGACATTGATGCGGTCTGCTTAATTGAAATAGTTACAATTGGTTCCGTTTTGGCTTTGAGTTGAAGGATTGCAGGTCTCGCACGGTTCGTGATATGGATAGCTGTGCGATTGTTTGTGCCGAATCTATTGAGCTGTTGGTTTCGGTGGTTTATTGGGATACATTTTGGTGAAGGGTTCTTAAAAGATTGAAGAACTGATATGTCCAGTCGGATACAAGAATAAATACAATTTGGTAGACGTACAGTTCCATTATTTAGGTTTGCTTTTATTCGTAAGTTCATATATTCCTGAAAATGTGGGTCACTTGAAATTGTTCGCACATCACTATCAAAAATCCACGAATGCCATTCGTAAATCTTTGACAGTACTTACGGGTCATCAGAAGCCTGAAACTCTGACAACCAGTCTTACGAATGCGTATATAATAGTATTACCCAGTAACTGAATTGTGGAGGTCAGATAGGCAGTCACTTCATGTAAAATACTATTGCTCAGCTGCATCCGGTTAGACTGGAAGCCGACCCCAACATAGTTGGGGAAAAGGCTAGGCAGTTGATGACGATGTATCCCTGAAATTATATAAGATAAAAAATTGTTGATGATGATGTATCCCTGAAATTATACAAGATAAAAAATTGTTGGCGATTGAATAACATACCTTACTATTACGAGTAAATCGTTTTTCCGTCGCTTACTCCTACAGGTATGAATAAAAGTAAAGATTTTGTGACCGTTCTTACATTTTTTCGGACACTTACCTTAACTTTCTGCAAGACCATTAGATACACAATAAAAAAGGTCAAATATCGCGAACCTTTTTCGGGTCTCCATTATTTCAAACGTGTATTCCGCATAGAATGTCAGAATTCAAAAGATCGCATCTCATTTAGCCGCGCGGTCAGTAGTACGTCGTCGCTTGGATATTCTGAGCGCGCCACTGCCGTTACGCTTCAGAACGATATTCGACAGCATTACAGTCGGGACGTGCTGATGCATGTAGCCAACCAGTAATCCGACGAGCAAGGCACCCATCCCCACATTAACGCTTCGATTCCTAACGTTTACTTCTGATCCAATAACATTAACGAGGCGCAGACAATAACGTGCAGATGCGTTTTGGAGAGCTTTTAATGTCATATCTCTGAAACGGATTGCAATCGAAACCTGTTGAAAAACTTTATGGTTTCAATCCTTTACCTTTGTGTAGTATACCTACTATGAAAAAAGTACGAGGGTTCTATAACAAAACAATTCTGTTCATTCGAAAAGTTGTAAAAATATTTTTGCTCTGTCCAATGTATATGTTCGCTATTTGAATGTTAGGTACCTATTTGTTTTCTCCAACGATATTCTCTTATTGACGATGGATATATACGTATATTGTACTAGAAAAACCAATTCCGCTTTACAAAGGCGGCCAATTTATGACCCCGGCACACGCGAATTCCGTGGGGAGCGAATTGTACGTCGACACAGGGACACCATCCCTAAATTTCAAATTAATTTCAAGATCAGAAAATGATGGTCGAAACTCAAATGTCAATAGCGAATTATTATTTTCGCACAAATTGTGTTTCATTGTATGAATGTCAAATATAAATCTCAAATTTTATTTTCCCTTAGGCCCCTTGTTCAGTCGATATCGACGTCAGTGTCAGGCCAATCGTATCGGATTGAGTCGGGTCGCGTCACAACGCAACGTGAGTTCTTCCCAACACTATTAGGAGTTTTATTAGCTGTCAATTCGTATTTATTTTTTTGGAAAAGTCGATGCGAGTCCGAATTCTGAACCACCGATATCGTTAATTGAGTTATTCTATCGGCAGCCCTATGTTCGTTAAATCAGTATCGATCCTTAAAAGGTGAAACAAAAACGTCAATATAAATCTGATTTTTATTAAGTAGATCACTGAAGCTCAAATTTTGTTAGGAATCTGAATCAAAATATTGGTATGGCGTCTGTTCATATTTTAAGTCCAGTCGGCTCAATGTCTTTATAAATTTTGGATTATGTTTACTGAAACAATTAATTGAAATAACTTTTGAGGCTTCAATACGAATTAAATTTTACAAACGGGTGGGATTACTTTAGGGTTCCGTACCTAAAAGGTACTGGACCTTAGTACTAAGCCACCGCTGTCCATGCGTCTGTCCGACTATCTGTCTGTCAGCGGGCTGTATCTCACGAACCGATTACGGTTACACACGTACGTTACGTATTACTATTGCCGCTATGACAACAAAAAATAAAATAAAGTTAATAATTAAAGGGGTTTTCCATATAAGAAACGTGATTTTTTTTTGGCGTTTTTTGCATTTTGGTACGGAACCCTTCGTGCCCGACTCGCACTTGTTAAATGATTAACTCTATTAGGTACCTATGTTATAGTTAAATAAATACCTGAATACTTAGGTATTGCACATCCAGGATTTCGCTTAGCATACACTTACGAAGGTTTGCACCACGTAGTATTGAAGTAAAGGCTAAGTACATACATTCAACAACTTCAGCTCTTACTAGTCTACGGTCTATAAGTTAGTCAGTTGCTGAAACCTTACATGTTCAAGCACCGACCTACATACCTATTGTAGTTTATCGATCTAACTTGGACCAAATATTCATTAATTTCCTATTTTTATTACTTCATCAAATCTAGATCTATACATCTAATATTATATCAAAATAATAGCTTTTTACTAAACGGATATGTAGGTATATGCGATAATTATAACAAAACCATTTTTTTTATGTTTGTGTGTCTCTTTGTTCCTGCTACTTTTATTTTAGAAAAAAAATTAGGGTTCCGCGCAAAAAAATTAAAACCAATTTGTTACCGACATGTCACAGACACTGATAATTAATAATAAATCGAGATTGTAAAGTAATCTATGAATGACCTATCGCTGGTATCATTATTCTATCTCTACCAACTGTTTCCAGTGCCCGTCCTATAGATAGTTTTTAATTGGCAAACTTCTTTTAAAGTATTCTCATAGACTTATAGGAAACGCTTATAAAATAATAGAATTTATAAAAGAATAGAATAGAAGTTTGTTGACAAATGTCACATCGAGTACCAATTTTCAGTAAGGTACCTACAAAAATAACTCCCAGTGTTTGGCTTTTTTCTGTCAAACATTGAGAAAGAATCCGTGACAACTCACAAACTTATTCCTAGCCCAGTAACTAATCTTAAATCACCATAAGTTTGACTTTATTGAATTTTGACTTACAAAATTAATCTCTTTGACAACTCTTTATTTCACTTATTTGTAAAAAAAACTTTGTAATTCTAATGATAAATAACTTAATGTTGTTATAATAATTAATTAATGACCCATGATTTTACAAACAATATTTGTACGCCGGGAACGGCAGAATATGATGATCTAAACACATATATCTAACAACTTTGTAACAATATTCTGACAAAAAAAAACATTCTATTCTATTCTAAGGATTTAATCAGGTTTCTTCTACGCATAATTCGAATTATTGTAGGCTACAGAATTTTAAATTATTCAAGTCAGTTTCTCTTTCATTTATTTCAGCATTCCACTGAGATGTAATACTTAGTCAATAATGATTTAACAATTGTTAAAGTAAATGATGATTATTATCGGGTGTCATTATTATGATTTATGATAGGAATATGATTTATAATATTTTTGAGAGGGGTTTGTGGCTAAGTAATAAGAGCCGCATGGGTCGATCGATCAGTGAATGGGTGACCATCTTCGCAAAGTAGCGCCTGTCAGACCAAAACAGTCATGACAGTATATAACATTTAAATGTACCATGTTATTAACATTAAAATGTACCATGTTATTAACATTAAAATGTACCATATTATTACCATTAAAATGTACCATGTTATTAACATTAAAACGTACCATATTATTACCATTCAAATGTACCATATTATTACCATTAAAATGTACCATGTTAATATCATTCTTTCAGAATTGGTTAATTAAATCATAATAAAGACACATCACTGTCTAGCCTTTTCCCAACTATGTTGGGATCGCCTTCCAATCTAACCGGATTCAGCTGAATACCAATGTTTTACATGGAGCGAGTGCCCATCTGACCTCCACAACCCAGCTACTAGGTAATACGGTACCCCTTGGTAATAATTATGGTACAAATAAAAAAATATACTTGGTACATTTATTTATTTGTTTTACCATAATTATTATACTCATGAAAATTTAAAACGAGTTTCATACAAAATCCTCTATTTAATTTTCGGGCCAAAATAAAGTCTCCCGCAGACAGGCGTGGCGCGGCTGTAGTAGACCAATTTTTATGAAAACTTCATGGAAATTGTTCTACCAGAATCGGGTCGCAGCGTCGCGTTAAGCCAGTCTATGGGAACCTTAATGAGATGCTACATGAATAAACATGCAATGTTGTTCTTTCCCTGATTACGTCATAAATAGGTAAGTACATGTTATTGGTTATTATGGCACTGACAGGAAAACCAATTGTGTGTATCAGCTTGTTTGGGACATGATGGCAGGTAAAAAGGGTTTTTACCTGCCGTAGGTTTTCTCTGCAAATACCTTACATTGTTTAAAGCAAATTTGCTCTTACTTTATAAAGCGGTGCGCGTGTTAAACAAAGTTTTTAAAATGAAATTTTGTGAATACAAAATCTCTTAATTAACAATTAAGGGTTAATTACTTAGGTCAGAATATGTTTTGTGATTAGATAACATAAATATTATCGGGAAAAAACATTTAAATTATAAAGCTTTGTTCAGGGTCATACATGATAAAAGTCAACCTTGAATTGCAATATATACCTATGCCTTAGCAAATTGAGTAAATGATGAATCAATCAATCAACTCATCCTATGTCCGACAAAGGCCTCTCCTAGGCTGCCCCATAATACCCTGTCCTCCTGTTCTAATGATTCAATAATCGAGATAAAGTAATCGAACATGCCAAGGCTCGATACTTTTCTATAAATATCGATTGAACCTGTGAACCACCATCCTGATCACAACATACCATAAAAGAATGAGTGAAAGAAAATTACCTTGAATTTAATTAATAAAGATGGCATGATCCAGGTTCTTGCATTAGTGTTATCGGATCCGACAGCAGCTGTCAACGGTATCGACAAAAAGGGTCGTTTTTATTCATTAAACTTTACGCGCGGAACCCATACATAAAACATATTGTATTAGCTGTTGACATCTTAGGGCGTTTGTCCACCGCAGCCGTCACAGGGACGTCACCGAGACGTGAGATTATTCGAATCGAACGTAACGTTCCGATGATTGCGAACGTTTGTCCACCGCGAATGACCTCAGCGGTTAAGTGTGTTATGTTACACAAAACAAAATCCGGGCGAACGCCGCCGGTTCAACAGCAGTGTAAGGACAAGATCAAATGTGTTTTGGCTTACCGGAGTTTCGTGCCCGTTCTTCCCCATAGGTGCGGTCACCAAAGGAGACAAGTAACCAGGGTCGTCGGATATACATAGTTGAACGTTATACGTAGTCGCTATGGAATAGGTAACTTGCTTCACATTTCTGACTTAAGACTCCTTGACAATTTAAAAGTCCTGTGTTTTGCAATGAATGTCTTCATTGCAAAACACAGGACTTTTAAATTAATTGGGGGCAGGCAGGGCTTCTTCAATAATGGTCGAGATACAATATTATACTGTTTAATGTTGGTTTTACAGGTTTTTACATTGATTTTGAAAGTCACGTACGCATAGTTCAACGTTTATTGCACACTGGCACGCTTGGCGAATCAGTCTTGGAACGATCGATGGCAAGCTTCCTAATTCGACCAATAGATGGCGTTGCTGGTCATAACACCCTGTGATAGGTGTAATTGAAATAAAATAATGCTTTGAGTTTGAGATAAACGCGGGCATAGTAAATTTATTTATCCCTACTTCGGTACCGTCATCTCGTTCTCGGCGACGTCCCGGTGACGGCTGTCGTGGACAAACGTACTTAGGGTCGCATGTGGTTGGCATCAGTATTTTAATTAGTATGTTTTCTTTATTTCGGTACCGACATCGTCCACACATGGTAAAAGGTCAAATATATTTACCATAAACATCTCCTTATTATCGAGTCTGGCTTTTATTGAGTTATTCGCAACTTATTTTAACTCCGAAGAAAAGAAAATTGATTTTAGTAAAGTGATTCCCTCGACCTTTCTTTTTGATGATATTTGCTAAATAGGTACCTACCACTAATTGGTTAATTTATGAAAATAAAAATTATTTGAATTATAGTCGATGGCAAAAAAATACGACGGAGGTACTCGTGGCAAAATGATAACAGCCGCACAGGTCGATCGGCGACCTGCAGTGCAATTCTGTAACCATCTCACCGTGAAAACTTAGGTGAAGTGAGCGTGGAGTGAGCTGTCATTTCAAATAATGCTAGGGAGACAACTCACATCAAGCTCACTTCACTTGAGTTTTCACGGTGAGATTTTTACAGAATCGACCGGCTGTTGGTTTTGTGGATAGGATCATCCATTACAGATCGAGACCCCTCCGTGCCTCGGTTAAGCCGTTGGTCCTGCCTGTCATTCGTAGATCTTTGTCACTCTAACAACCAGTGTTACCCAGTTACTTGATTGCGGAGGACAGAGAGGCAGTCGCTCCATGTAAAATACTGGTTTTCAGCTGCGTCCGCTTAGACTGGAAGCCGATCCCAACTTAGTTAAGAAAAGGCTAGACAGATTGGATTGGCAAAAAACAACAGCGACATAATGTTATGATTATTGAGAGTAGGTACTTACAAGATTGCCTGAATACAAAAAATGCATAGGTACATTTTATATTTCACAAGCTTTTATTTAACTTGCCTTGTTAATTAGTTAGTTGGTTCGGTTTCAAGAATTTATTTCTCTAAAAGAATTTTACAATATTCACTTACAAGAGAAACAAAACAAAAAATCTTATAGTTAATAAAGGTACATACAACATTGGGAAGAATGACTATTTAAATTAGTTATATCCAATATCACTTACAATTATAAGTTACCCATTGAAAACTGGAACTAGAGCATTCGATATCTATTGATTTTTTATTAAAAACCCTGTGCATTAATATTGTTCTATACATATACTGCAACTAATTAACCTAATTTATATAAAATATAACATTTCAATATTATTCAAAATGTTGTAGCTAGTCAGAGACTGCAATTATTAAATGATAAATGATTTTATTTTGTTTATTAAATAGTTATATTAATATTGGATTTGCCAGTCTGTTTCAATTAAGAAATAATTAATTAAATTATCTTTGTTTGAGTAAATGAATATACACAAAGAAGACGGATCACAATCCATACAAAATTACCCCACGTCCTATAACAAAGTGAGGTATCTCAAAAAAAAGATAAAAATATATAAAAAATATGGCATACTCCCTAACTTAATTTTTTAACACCTTCATATGGAAAAATTGCTTTAAAAATAGTTCAGGCACTGTTATGAAAAATTCGTTCGTATGAGTGTAGCGGTATCTACAACGCCACATGCGAACAACGCGTCATACTGACGTCACGCAAATCCTGCATCTCGCAAGCACAGTTTACCGCGCAGTTAGCATAGATACAATTTCCCAACATCAATCGTTGGGCAAATGCCCGCCAGACACAACACCCGTCTGGTCGGAGGATCCTCCCTTTTCTATGGAGGATGAGTGAACTTTACACCCTGTTCCTCATGCCTCTAAACTGGTTTTTTTTTTTTTTTGGAGTGACAACCAAATTATGTTTGAATATAAGTATAACGGATTGAACGACCAAATTCTGTGCGGTCATCCAATTTATCCAAGGGTATGTTTGCTTTGCTATTGATTATTCAAAAGTTCTTATCGTTTCCTAAATCCGCATTTAAAACTTATCTCCAGGCGAGTCAGGTTTCTTCATTCAGACTCGGTATGTAATTTAACTTTTCTTCTGCTCTTTTGTTTTAAAAGATTCTGCCTGCATCTCGGATTATCATTTTTCGTTATTTTCTGTAAATTTGTCCGAAGATTGTAGGCGGATCTTGAATTCATCCCACCGCTAGCCTAGGACCAGACGACTGCAAGCTTCCTATTGCGAATCGAACCCAACGCTGGTGGATTCTGATACCAGCCAGCGAGGAGCCTTCCGACTGCCAGCGTGAAGTCTAGGACCGGATTTGCGTATATTTTTATTTTTTTTTTATTTTTCAGTAGTAACTATTGTCTCGATTTAGTTAAAACAGTGATATAAATTATTACCTCGCTGCCTGATAACCGATTGACTGGTGCAAAGTTACCCATTTAGGATTACCGGATATTTATTTATTGCGGGAGTTATAGGACCGACGCGTAATAGTGAAATTTATTATATATAGGGCTCAAACACCAAGGGCGTCGCTTCAGCGTTACAATTTTATTCTTTAATGTAATAAGATTCGTGCTGTGTCCTTCTTTAAGTTTTGTTTACAATATTTTTTATTTTACTAAATTAAACGTGTACAAGTGAAGACCTGTTTTTATTACGCTACAAAACGTACTTCCAGTTATCATTTGAATAACATTTTTAGTTAAATATCAACATTTTTTAAATTTGATTTAGTTATTACAAGGGCTGTTGTCTCATGGTAGTTTAAGCAATTCTAGTTGTGATTGGATATATACGGACAATTGACTTTGATTAACCATTAATTTTCCTGACTATCCTTAGGTGCTAATAAAGTAATAAGGGTCCTATATGGATATGATATTGTCGTCCTGTTTAAGACATCTAGGTCGAAAGACTGTGATAAAAAAATCCATAGTTTTATCATTTTAATCTCGTTGATTCGAGAAGCAGCTTACAAAATATTTACACAAAAATAATTAATAATGAGGGCAAAACTGTCGTTGAAATAAATGGTTCTTATTTCCAGATGGTTAAATTTAATTTCTTTCACAGCTAAGTTGGCCTGTCGAGATAAATTGTTTGGATTAGGTATGTCAAAATCTGGGTATTATTAGCTGTTTTAAATTAGTGGAAGTTGAAGTATAAGTTGGTTCTATTCGTTTTATGTGACCATTGTTTGGTTTGTAATCATTTTAGTAAAACTTCGGAGGGGCTCGTGGCTAATTGATATCAACCGCACGGGTATATCAAAGGTACGCAAAGCTACGCTTGCCGCGGTCAGTTCGTAGATGTCTGATCATCCATTATTTATACAGACCTTCACCATTTTAAAAGCGCCAGCGCCATTTTAATGAAAAATTATTTACACAAAGTAAAGCGCCTGCATGAGTTCGAACCCGCGACCGTAACTCGTAAGTCTGAGCCATTACTGGGCCACTTTTATTTAGTGCTGGATAAATATTGAATGTATCTAAACAGTAACTATAAATCGAACAGTATCTCGATCAGTATACCACAGTACTATAATAAATAGCTCAGTTTTGTAACTACAATGTAACCAAAGAGCCGCGCTCGACTTATCGTTCATAATTTAGAGCTGCACACATAATCCCTACAACAAAGAACGGGAGTTTTCGGACGAAAATTGGTTTGAAATATTGATATATTATTAATATAGAGACGGTCTATTACGGCTTTCGAACATTGCCAGTGCTTCATCGAACTAATTTGACGTAGCGAAGGATTAAGTCTGAAATAAAGTGAGTGATTCACAGGGACTAAGCTTTTTGTCATTCAGTGAGAGTGCCTTTGTTCGATAATGATCATAATACGTATTAAAATATGTTCGTGTAACTAATTGATTCTATCTTCATAAACACAAACTTCTGCTCGTGACTTTGTCTGTGTAAAATTTCTTGTTTTAACATAAAATATGTCATATGACACTAATAATACTGTAGCTTCTCATAAGTGAAAGGATTTTAGGAATCGGATCAGTGGTTCCGAAGATAACCCCCTACATACAAACTCACCAATGTAACCTCTTTATAATATTACTAGCTTCTGCCTGCGACTTTCTCCGCGTGAAATTTCTTGTTCCCCCGATCCACCGCGTCGCATCGCATCGCATGCCCGCGCTTTTACTTCCTTTTAGCTTAGAGTTGATTCTGACTTGTTTTCTTTTTCCTCGGCTCCTAAGGTGATATTAAATAGCCTTCCTCAAGAATTGGGCTAACAAATATAAAATATTTTTTCAAATCCGACTGGTAGTTCCAGAGATTAACCCCTACATACAAACAAACCAAACAAACAAACAATTTTACCTCTTTATAATATTAGTATGGACTATTAAGTTAATATATTGAATATATATAGGTAATGTAATATACATATATAGATTTCATAATACATATTTTGCTAGATACATGAGCAGAGAACGCTAACAATATTTTACATGAAATTTAATAACATGATTATTTTGAAGTAGGTTTGACGGAACACTGTTTTAGATCAACGGGCTTAATAAACCCATGACAACTTAATAATATACAATTAATTAAATGTTCTCTGAATATGTTGACGTATATAAAGGTAAAACTCACAGGGTGACAAGAATATCGCAAACTGTAAGACGGTAACACATACTTGACAGTTAACAGAAATATAGAAACAACGCATTTGGTCTATTTTAGCTACTTTCACAGTATCATGTGGTATGGCATATTACTACGAGTAATACATTTTTATTTTGCAAAAGAAAGCTGTCAGTAATTTATAATGTGATCTACGTCGCCGAGAAACTCTGAGGGAACTTTAAAAAGATTATTATTATGGCAGTGCCCTGCCAATTCAATCCAGCTGTAACGTGTGGAACCATGAATCCAGCACATGATTCTAAACAACCTACCGCAGAGATTTTTCGTACTGAATCCAATGTAACAGAATAATGAATAATCAAGTACTAAATCCATGGTAACAGAAGGCCAATTCTCGTAATTTAAAACGTTCAAAATCTAGTCGGAGTCTCATCTCGGCGACAAACAAATGTCAAAAACTTGTCAAAATGTAGGGAAATTATAGTATTTTTGAGTTTGAGACTGAGATCAGACTGTGAACGTTCTTAAAATTACGAGAATTGCCCCTCAGGTTGCGCATCGATATTCCTGCCACCCTGTATAATTGTCATCCGGTACACCAGTTTTAGGTTTTAGTTTGGAAGGTAAAGGCTGCAGGCCCGTTTATTCCGTGTGTTTCACTGAAAATTTATCTGTTGTTATTAACTTCTTCAGTTGTTTATCTTTAGATTCTAGTGAGCAATACACCCAACATCAATTACATCAGAAGTAAAAACCTATCATTGTTTTGAAATATGAACTATTTCGTCTAAACAAACCTTCTTAATTTTTACAGTGAATCATGTTTACAGTAGTTTTTATTTAATTTACTAAATAATTGGTTCGGTTAACTACCTACTTCTAAGAAAGTAGTTTATAAACATTTGTTTATTCGCAGAGACCTTGGTCTTTTCGTAACAAAACACTAAAGCTTTTATTAAAAGGGATGTCATAATTGAATTTGAAAAATTAGCTAGCGCTTCAAGTTGAACGCTGAAACCAATCAAGGTTTAGTTGTAAGTTTTATCAAAGACGTAAAACGTTTTCAAAGACAAAACTATCTTGACTTGTCTTTTTTTTTTTTGTTTAACCTATACTGTCCCACTGCTGGGCAAAGGCCTCCTTCAAGTCTTTCCATGAACTCCTTTCTCGAGCCACCTCGAACCAGCCCTAGCAGAACGCGTCCAGGTCATTTCGCCACCGCTTTCTGGGGCGACCTCGGCGGCGCCCGCCGTCCATCTTCAGGCACGCATTGTGCGGACTTTTCAAAATAAGAAGCAATTTCCATGATATAAATACACGTAGTAAAAATGAAATTCTTTCATCTCTTTAAGTCATTTCTTATAAACAGCAGGTTACAGAACTTACCTAGCGATGAAAGTTCAAAACCCTCATCAAACGTGTCCTTATCAAAAAAGCATATTATAAGATTTAAGACTACGTTGAAGACAAGGTGGTTTGGCAATGCTTTCTTCTGAACATGTGTCTTCCCTGGCACCTCATTAATGGCATAACTACGTAAATGTCTATTAACTGCTCTCAAATTACGATGTTTATTTATTTTTGACATACTTCTTTGACATAATCTTTTTATTATTTGACATTATATACAGACAATTCTAGTTTCAACTCTTTATTAGTGGTTGTAATGGCAGTCATGTCACTTGGTTTTAAAATAATAAGTTTTTATATTTTATCCGACCTTTTGATGGATTCTTCTATATTTTGTAAATATGAGGACTTTGTAGCCCTTGTAGACTTTAGATCTGTAGACCGTTTTTTATTTAATCAAGTACCTGGTACTTATTGACAGGCTTAGGCTGTCCTCCCATACCTACCTACTTTAATCTGAAAACATTGTAAAAGCCAATTATTTTTAAAAGAGTAACCGGGGAGTATCTTCCCTCCTCTTCTTCATAGGAAACGACCCATTGGAACCGTGCACTTACCTACCTTCTGACGTTTCGTAAGTGCCCATGTTGGTTTATGTGAAATAAAATATTTTGATTTTGATACTTTTGTCATCCTGCATACGGCTGATGTGACCCGCCCAATCCCACTTGAGCCTGGGAGCCATCTTGCCTACGTCTATTATACCCGTTTTGGAACCCATGATGTTCCGAATTTTGCCCTGTCTTTTTACACCCAGGACTTGTCTTAGTGTCGACTAAATACGTAGAACAGTTATTTAAAACCCTACGGAGGGGCTCGTATCTAAGTAATAACAGCCGCACGAGTTGATCGATCAGCACCCTAATTGCGTAACACACAATCAATCTGAATCATTTTGAAGCAAATTGCTAATCCATTGCTTCATAAGTTCAAAAAATGTGTCTGCTCAACACGCAATGAATGTTGTTAAACTGTCGAAATGAAACCGATTCCGATTGATCATGTGTTACGCAATTAGGGTGCAGGTTATGCTACGCTTGCCACGGTCAGTCCGTGGATGGGAGACTATCTTTACTTACCGAAACCCCTTTGTGCCTCGGAAAGCACGGTAAGCCGTTGGTCCCGGCTGTCATACTTGGATCTTTGACAGTCGTTACGGGTCGTCAGAAGCCTGAAAGTCTGACAACCAGTCATACCAAGGGGTAGGTATAGTCTGTTACAGGCTTGCTGGCTTGTGGAGGTCAGATAAGCAGTCGCTCCCCGTAAAATACTGGTATTTAGCTGCATTCGGTTAGACTGGAAGCCGACCCCAACATAGTTGGGAAAAGGCTAGGCAGATAGATAGTTATTTAAAACCTTAAAATAACTTCTATCTAGCAAATCGATTTTGTCTCTCATTTAAATCATAATATTAGAAGTTCCAGAACCTTCTATACAATTAACAAAAGACAGTTGTATTTTCAGATTGTGCCATACAGTGGTTTTCTAAATACAACGTCTACTACTTACAGCCGTCAGTTATTTTAGATCTCACCTCTAAAATCTAGTAAGACTCTATTTTCTCCAGCGGACGTTGCTAGGAAAATTGCTAAATTGCACCTCTATTTTGGGAACACATCGAGTTGAAAGCTACTTAGAGTTGTA